>OZ004345.1:7613899-8813899 GCA_963924445.1 Philereme transversata | reverse complement strand
TCTTCTATTTTTTCAACATGAATACAAACATTCAGCCATTCTTCTGCCGTGACTGTTCTAAACGCCGCCTCAGTAATTGTAGATATTTCGCTAGGAGCTTGAGCGACATTTTTCTCAGCAATGCGCCTCTTCACAGTTGCCCAAATCTTTTCGATTGGATTTAAATCGCAATGGTAAGGCGGTAATCGCAAAACCTCATGTCCATATTCATTTAGCATCTCTTCTATTTCATACTGAGGGTCCCCTTTGTGTCGTTTGATTAAAACGTATAATTGCGCTTTTGTCCAACAATCGTCGAATTCAATGCCATTTTTCGTAAGCCACTCTTGGAGGTCTGCTTTTCTATTGCCAATTGTAGGCGCTTTGTTTATCTGTGTGCAGTGGTATGACGCATTATCCATCACTACAATAATATTTGATGGTAGATTCGGCACAATTTTTTCATTCATCCACCGCATGAAGTTCGCAGAATTCATATCGTCATGATAGTCACTCGACTTGGATTTGGACTTGAATAGTAGCAGTCCGTTTTCAACAAACCCACTTTTACCTCCAGCATGGGCTATAATCCATCTTGCACCGACGCTATCAGAAGCAAAAATACCAGGCTCTTCCTCCGATTGCCAACATTTTTGTAGGTGGTACGAAGCATGTATATACGTTTCGTCAAGATAAATTACGGGTCGATTTTCCTCCCGACGATTCTTGCGCAGCCTCTGAATATACTTCGCTCTCCAAGCTGCAATATCGCTGCGTTCTATTAATACTTTTCTTTTAGACTGGCACTTTTTGTATTTGTAGCCCATAGTCTTTAAAATACTCCTCAAAGATGTTCTGCTAAATTTAAAATCAATATCTGCTTTCAATGCCAACCAAAGTTTATTTATGGTAGGAATCTCCTTCTTCACGACGTAAAACGATTGAATTGTATGCCTTATAGCGCACTTATCAAAATCGTCTAATTCATCAATTTTTTTCTTCCGATTCCTGGTTTTTCCCGGAGTCACAATTTTTGAAGATGAAGTTGATGCTACATTACCCTCTTGAGTAATTTGGGTGACGGTGCGTTCGGAAACGCCTAAAACAAAATACAAAAATTACATGATGTTTAGTATTGATGATCAGTGATCGTAATTAGGCGGTCTAAAATACCTACAGTTCAAGAACAGAAGAGGAGACTTCCTTACTACAACTACAACTCTGTTATTTTTCGAAGAGTAGATATTTCAGCCCGCCTAATTCCGATCACTGTTGATGACACGACCAAACTACAAACGAATAACGAATCTAGGAAATTCAGGGAGTTTTATTATTATGGCAGGCAACCCTAAAATTACCTGTCAAATATGCAACGCGGGCTCTAACTTTGGAAAACGGTACTATAGGCCCGTTATTGTCTCGTTCTTCTTCACAAGCACGTTTGACCTTCAAAATCATATCCCTGCCAGCACTCTTAATCACTTTCGGCATAGCGATGGCGATTATTTACTTTGAAAACGAATAAAACACGGAACACACACTCACTCTTGACACCTGACATAAACGACAAGATGGCGGCATACGAATAGTTCCGATTTCGGCCGCGCGCAGAGTTATCTTGCGGGCACTCTAACCGAATGTTGTAGAAAATTTAGATGGAGCACACAACAGTTTTTTTTCTCTAATATCATTACCTGCTTGAGTGCTTGGTGAGGTAATGACGCCATTTTCTAGTATTACTGGTATTACTCAGAATATAGTAAGTTGATTCCATCGCCTATTTAATTTAATATATTTACTATAATGTACTTACATTATAGTAAATATATTAAATTAAATACTTACCTATGTAGTATGGTACCTATCGGTACCATGACGTTCCCGCTATCGCTATCTCGCCCGCTTCAGCTCATCTCTTGCCCCATCCACTTCCTGAATCATTTCGCTCAAGAGAAAGTTATTTATAACTTGTTATTAGCAATAACTCAGTAATCACCTTTTAAATACACTTCTTTTGGAGAAAGGGTAGAGTTTCTAATTTGCTTTTGTTCGATTAGTTTGTTGGACGTTTTGCAAATCATAATTTCGATTAACTAGCATTGCAAGAGTGACTTGCAAAGTTGCAATACTAGACGGACTTAACTTAAGTAGGCAGGTATAGATATAGAAGAACATTTACTTGCTACTACACAATACATATAAGAAAATATAAAAAGGTATATCAATCAACAATCTAAAGTATCTAAAACAAAATCAAGTGTGCCTTTTCTTTTTTAAATTAATTAATCGAGCGAAGCGAGATCTCCAAATCAACTTGGGCAAATCAGCGTTGTATGTATGTATGTTTGTTTTTCCGAGGATAACTTTCGAAGCGTTTATCCGATCATCGTGAAATTTGGTATACCTATAGGTAGGTAGTGATGGCATAATTTTATTGCTACTAAATGGGCTAAAAATGTTGGGGGGTTGTTGAGATATTGGGGTTCAAGAGGGGTAAAAAAAATGAGACTAATAGGTCAAATGGGACATCAAATGAAAGGTCTTCATAAGTACATTTCAACTCCGTTTTTACTTTTAGTTTAATCCTTGTAGTTTTTGAGTTATTAGCCAAATTAAAAACAAAACTTTGACAAAATTCACAGGGTAAAATTCAAAGTTACCAGTGACCCCACAATACTGAAATTTGATATTCGTGTAGTTTTCAAGAATCTTCACGATCTTGATGATGATTTACTTACATAACAATAAAGCATATTAGCTGGAAGAAAAGAGTTCATAGGGTCAAGCTCGCCTTTTTACATGTCCTCTATTTCCGTATTTTGTTTTCTTGTGTATATAATGAATAACATGTTTTTGGGTGTACCAAGACCTCAGATGTGAAGCACAAAACCACTCAGTAGAAAACAATGAAATAGGAAGTGTTTTTAAATATTTCTCTAATTAATTGTAGCTGTTACGAAATTGAACAGTAGATTGGAGGCCTACATAACCTACATAGCTCTGCAGTTGTGCAAATATTATGCATTGCGCTCTCTGTATTTATTTACTGAATTGTTTATCTGTTAGAAATTAAATGTACCTATAGTTTTATTCACCATAGTGGTGAAATATAATTTTTACAAAAATCTAAAAACCGACTTCAAAGTAACCTGGAATATTCACACTGAAAAATACAGTCGAATTGAGAACCTCCTCCTTTTTTGAAGTCGGTTAACCTAACCAAACTCTCATCAAACTACCCTTTCCAATAAAAAAAGAATCATCGAAATCGGTTTGGTGTGATATTGAGTTATTCGTCAATTTGTCGCGCACATACTGCCAATTTAAGACATACCTATACGGTTTTCTCATGGATGACATTGTCAGAACTAGATTTTAAATAAAAAAAGAATCATCAAAATCGGTTCACCCAGTCGAAAGTTAGTTAGGTTACTAACATAAAAAAAAACATTACTTACAGTCGAATTGAGAAGCTCCTCCTTTTTTGAAGTCGATTGAAAAGGGTTTGATGGACGATTATTTAATTGAGATTGGTATGGTAGAAGCGTGAACACTTTTTAATTTCCCCTATCTTTGTTTGAGCACAATTCTCGAGTGGAGAATTGGAGACCACGCACTGGAAAGCGCCCGCCGCATGGAACACGGATTCCCACTAGATGGAAATATGACCTTGTAAAGGGAGCAATTGGGTGCAGGCCTCATATGATCGATTGATCTGGGAACCTATGAAGAGGCCTTGTTCAGCAGTAGACGTAGATTATGATAAAAATAACGAACCTAAAAGCAAAAAGCATAACTAACTCAAAGTTCATTGCACTATTGAACCAAATGTCAGTAGGTTGGTGCGTGATCAACTCAATTAGTTACTGTGGGTTAGAAATTAAACATTTTCATTAGGTTTAGTGGAAAATGGCCTTTACCCGAGAGGGCTCCTAATCCAATAAAAAAAAACAATATATAAATATGTAGTAATAATATAATAAATAGGTATATATATACCTTAAGAGGCTCTCGCTAGGAAGTTGGATCAAGGGTCAGATACAGAAGGCGGTACTCCTGGACTCGGCACGCATAGTCAGGAGGTTCCTCTCTCTGCAACCCTAACCACAGATCGCTTGAGCCTTCTTTCGCGGTCGGTGGTTTATCTTTTTTATAAATATATTTTTTACTATAATGTTTGCTTTTTGTAAGATACTTTGTAGTGAAAAATGTATTTTTATAAACGAGTTTTAAAATAAATATGTATGAATAATAAATAAATAAATTAATAAATATTGCTGGACATTTCACACACACACTGTCTAGCTCCAAACTAAGCAGAGCTTGTACTATGGGAACCAGATAACTGATAGAATACTTATATACTTTTTTTTGTAAATACGTACCTACTTATAATATATAGAAAAACACCCAGACACGGAACAAATATCTGTAGATCATGCAAATATTTGTTCCGCGGCGGGAATCAAACCCGCTACCTCCTGCGTCTCAGCCGACTATACGCCCACTGCGCCACGGAGACAGTCCAAATATTCATAATCAAGCATTATATTATAGTACAGTAATCATAATATCATAATGGATGAGTCTTGCTTAAGACCGATTGGACTAGCGACATAGAGGGGAGGCCTATACCCAACAGTGGGTGCTGGAGGCTGGATACATAGATAGATATAATCATAACATTTAGGTACGTACATAACTTATCAATTTTAATAAAATTAACATACCTACCTAATTATACAAATAAATTTATAAGATTTATATATTTAATACCCTTCTGTCCCACCGTACCACCGACGATACACCCAGTGGTACAGTGGGTAATTATTTTTCCCTACGATACCACCGTAGTTCTGAGACACGGATTGTGATTACAGTTTTTGTATCTATAATATTTATTGTCAATTATTTTATCATAATACACTAATTAAGGAGGGTATGCCCTTTCATCTCCATGAAGTGAATTAAAATATTATGATCAACATAGAGGACCTCTTTTCTAAATCTGTAATGTTAATTAGAACTCATAGCTTGCATTTTTAAGTATATAATATGTCTTGTAATTTGACGTTGAAAATATACTGACAATTTTATTTACAATTTTATTAATCTGAAAAATATTTTGAAATTGAAAATTATTACAATATTTCTGGAATAATATTTCTAATGGAGGCTGATGGGTTATGTTCATAAGCATAAATGGTGGCACCGCTCTTATTTGTGGTAAATATACCTATCTATTATTGCAAAAAAACTTACGTAAATGGAGGATTAAAATGGCAATGTGAGGTCTTACCTCGTATGTACCTATATCAAAATTTATAAAATACATTGAAAGGCTTTTTTAAAACGCTTTCTTGGGACCAATGTGGTATAAATGTTAATGGTGTTTACCTGTCGCATTTGCGGTTCACTGATGATCATCGGTAGTACGGTGGGTCAGAAAGGTATTTGATACCTATGTGTTTTGAAATGAGTATCTTAAGTTATGGAATAAACAGGATTTATTATTTTATTTTATTGGGAAATGTGTCTAATTTCTAATCCTAAGGTGTGAGTTAGAAGTCGATTCCCAATCAAAGATTTTTTTCCTAGAAAATAGTTCTTATTCTCACTTCTTTAGTATTTTTCTTGCATTTCATTGTGTATATTAAGATTCTGTACTTACCATTTTGTTTATAATTGCGCTATTTACTCAATGTATCTAGCTATCTATATATATAAAACAAAAAATAAATAATTCGAACGGTTCTAGAAGTATCTACCAATAATTCGAATACAAACTTTGGTTAAGGGTAAGTAAAAGCCTATCACAATTGTTTGCACAACAATTGCCTATCAAGCAAGCATAATCTTATAACTAAGTACCTTACCTACCTACAGACGAGTTTTTTTTATTTTTTTTACCTACGGCTACGACATAATATAACGCTGTTGGGGGAGGTGGTGCACAATGATGCAAGGGGCACATAGATATACATAATCAGCGCGATCGCAATGGATACGTTCAAACATTTATAGGAGAGTCTCTCAAATACGATTCATATATCAAATACATTCAAACGATTATTAAATATTGATTGAGTATCTATGTGCACCACCTCCCCCTAAATAAAGGGTATCAATGACTAAATCTTCCTAAAATACAGACCCTAGTTATTTCAATACCAATCTCAAAGTCTTCAAGATCTACATTCTAATAGATCTCTGATGAACGGTGACCAAGAAATGACGAGTAGGTACATAACACAAGAAATAAGGAATAAAAATGTTCTTAAAGAAAAGTTAAGTGATAGTAATGAATGAGTCATATGAAATTGACTCACAAACAGTAGTCAAACTGACTCAGAACATTCGAACCACTAATTTAGAACAACGGCTCACTTTCATACCAATCGCAACAATAGCGGGTTCGATTCCCATGTCCATCACTTTCACATGTCGATGTAAGAAATGGTTTCTTTACCGTTATTTCATTGTAGACTATTGTCGATCCCACTCGTGGGAGTCAATGTACATACTAACAACCTAATACATTATGTAGGGCCTGCAAACATGTTAATTTTTACAATCGTAAAATACACGTTATTTTAATTTATTATCTGTTTTACCATAGTACGCGCAAAGGTCAACATCAACATGCCACAGACCAGGACCAACCTCTCAACGAGGTCATTAGTCTTAGATATTGTTTCACTTTTGTTTTTCAATAGATGTTTTTCACAGCACCTGCTCGACAATGTCAAAATATATGTCATGTAAACCTCACCGAATGTGATTAAATCCCTACGGCTGAGCCGTGATTTTGATTATGATTTGAATTTAGAACCTCATCGGTATTAAAATTTGAACCAAAGAGACCCACACCATAAGAACTTAATCGTAAATCGAACTAACCTCTGCACAGAATGCACTAGATTTGGTTTTTATTGTCTCGCTGAAAGTGTGAAAAGTAGAGTATTCATCTCGTGGATAAAGCTGTCAGCGTGCATAAATCCCTCTCTGCACTCAGGATTCAATATAGCACCTAATATTTCCTAATCCTAACATTCCTTCTACAATCAAAATATTCTTGGATGCATTCCCCAGATCTCATGATTCTTAGATCTCACGGATGTTCATCAAGTACCTAGTGGTCACCCATTAAAGAGATAATGGTATTGAACGTTGCCTAACCTTGTTGATCTGAGAAACAACAATGGCAAAATACATATAATACATACCTGTTTCTACTTAGTGAAACCTTTGACAAAAACACGTTCATCGCTGAAACTGATGTATTTGCAGATATTGTAGGTACATGTTACGTTGATGCAGGTAGGTAGGTATGCCTTCAATACTGCGAGGGAGATAGGTATTATCCCAAAATAGTAAATTCTAGGTACTTGTGTGAATTTTAAGGTATAGTACCTAACATGTATATTTTACGTCAGTATGTAGGTAGGTACATAATAGATTTGTGTATCAGTATTATTATTTTTATAGTTAGTATTTCAATTGTAATGCAGTTAATTTTGAACTTGTCAGTATGCCCGTTTTCTTATGTGTTAGTTATAACGATTTGGTTTTTTGTAAACTATTAAGTTATTTCTAAGTTAATAAATAATTTGAATTTGGATCGCGGTTAACACCCGTAAAATAAGCAAACAATGTTCTCTAGTTATCTTTTTATAAAACAACCAGAATTTCTAAGTACTCAATGAAATTGTCCACCGTTTAAATTGTACTCTTTGTAAATTGTTTAGTTTAGTAAAATCGAGGACATCTTGTGACATTATGCGTTTCTGAGTCAGCGCGGAAGCGAAACCACACCGTTTGCAAATAAATCGTCAGACAGCGGGTTTGCGTTCAAAATAAGCCTATACGTACATGTATTTATTTTGTCTTTGTCTTATTTTTATCGCCATACGCAAAAAAGATGTCAGAAGTTTGAAGCATTTTTCTGTTTTTCCGTGGAGTGGAATTACTATTTTCGTCAGGCACGGGTTAAATATACTAGTGGTTCGCCCGGAACTGAGATCTCGCGAGTCTCCCATAAAAACAAAAATATATTATTCGCAATCTTTGACTATAAAAATAGTTCCCCTAAATAAATAACCAAATAACTTGACCTACAGTTTACAGGTAACGGGAGTTCATGTTAATTAGTTACTTTTTTTGGGATACAAATTGCAGTAATTCTGGATTTTAGACTTTTGCCTATATTTGGGTCACTTAAGCTACACGCATACCAAACTACAGCACTGTGGGGCCCTGTGAATTTCGTTAAAGTTCAATTTATATTATGGCTAATAAATCAAAAACTACAAAAACTTTACTAAAAATAAAAACAGAATCGATATGTACTAACAAAGACTTTTCATTTGACGTACCTAATAGTCAGATTTTTTTTTTACTCACCACAACATCTCAACAACCCCCCCCCCCCCACATTTTTAGCTCATTTAGTCACACCAGAATTGCGCCATCACTACACAATACACGGCACAATTTTGGTGCGACTCAATGAGCTAAAAATGTGGGGGGGTTGTTGAGATATTGAGGTTCAAGAGGGGTAATTAAAACACAAAATGGGACTATCTGGTCAAGTGGCACGTCTAATAATAGGTCTTTGTGAGTACATTTCGAATCCGTTTTTATTTTTAGTTTAAACTTTGTAGTTTTTATGTTATTAGCCATAAAAACTGAACTTTGACAAAATTCACAGGGTACACCAGTGACCCAGTGCTGAAGTTTGGTATGCTAGCTTTAGTGACACAAATGTAGGCAAAAGTCTGAAATCCAGAATAACTGCAATTTCTACCCCAAAAAAGTATTACCAATTAACATGAACTCCACCTGTGATTTGAATGAAACTGTAGGTCAAGTAAAGTGGTTATTGATTTCGTGGCACTATTTTGATAGTCAAAGATTACGAAAAATATTTTTTTGTTTTTATGGGAACTCGCCAGATCTTAGTTCGGGGCGAACCATTAGTTATTTTAACAAACCAATTTTATTCAAAAAGTTCTTATGTAATGGAACTTCAAACTCCTACTTCCCAACATATGTACCTACCTACCTTCCTACATGTGAACATAACCCAGTTTGTATGTAACCAAACAAACATTATTCATTATTTACGTCCAATAAAACATGGAATTTCGAACTATAAAAGGTCTATAGCACAAAAAAACTGTTTTTCCTTTCTTTTAACCGTTTTTATGAATCCGTGAACCGTGTCGGGTACTGACTGTTTTCTATTCTGTGGTGGGACGAGAGTTGCCGAGCAAACGATTCATGACACGAACATGCCCGAATGTGGTTTGAAAGTTGTTTAGTGGGGTTGCCAGGTCAGGAAAATGTACCGATTATGTACGATTCGAATGTTCAATAGAGTGTGAGACATTATAATTTTTTTCTATAAAGTTGTTCTGATATTATGAAAACGGACCTATATTGAGTGTGCAAGAAAGCAGACGGTTTGAAGGTACCTTGTTATGTAAGATTATTAACTAATAGAATATTTAAATGCAATACTTACGCAATGCAGGTGTTACACTTAGTACAATGCTTATTATCAGACTGCATCAACTGAATCTAATTTAGAAATAAAATATTTGTACATGTATATACAACAATATATACAACTCTCACTACAATAGGTACTAGGTACCGATAAAAACATACGGAGCGCAGAAAACACAAAACAAACAAAATATTTTTTTTATAGTAGTAGTAGCACAATAATTATTAATGTGGTGCCCAATATTAAAGGGTCCGTCCGTGCTAATCACACATTTTTGTACCTACTGAATTATTTTTTATGTTTTTTCATCCACGTCAATAATTAAGAAAATAAACAAATAAAACAGTTTCTACCACTCATAACAATTTATTTTCAAAATGGTTTGCTTACATAATTATTACCAATTTTTAAACAAAACATCTGCTTGATTTACTTATTATTGTACAAGCTTTTGTTTTTCAATTATCTTTTTAACCCTAATTGGAGTAAAATACACAAATTACCAACAATTAATTAATAAACACAACAGAAGTATTAAGTTTTTTATCTAAAAAGAATTTAAGAGAGTAAGTATCTAAAAAGAAATATTATGTAACTTCTTTTTAGAGTAACGCATTTTTGAAACATAATACCTGAAAGTTTGAAGACGTAAGTTCTTAGCAGTTTTTCTCAGTTAGCCATTTTTTCAATTGTAATGTTGATAATTCATAATTGAATAATAGATGCGGCTTTATGATTCTTATAAGAAATTTCATAAGGATTCCTTTCCTATTCCAGGAATGTTGGTAGGTGCAGTAAATAGATATGACAAGTTAATTTTCTGAGCACTAATTTTCGTTGTTATTTACTAGGCCCGTTATTGCGACCTTTTTTTAATTTTTTTGCAGGCCGAGGGGACTTGCTACATTTGTTTGTTAGTTAGTTGGTTTAGGTCAAATCTTGCGAGCTGAAGATCGACTTTTTCTTATCTTACGGAGTTGAAATTAAACAAATTGAATTAAATAATTGAACCAACATTCAATTCCGATGACAATACATTTTTATGGTAAGCATGTTCTGATTCTACACCCTGGATTGGCTCCAGACAAAGGAACTCCTCAACGGTCACTAGCACAGACACAAAATTTAAGAAACACATTTAATTATGATAGCCCGTTCTTAGTTTTACCATGATATGGCTGCTGCACTCAGGGTTGACTTCCAAAGAAGGAACTTCTGAACGATCAACAGCACAGACACGAAATTTTGTATACACAATTTTAATTTCTAATTTGGAATACATAATGTAACTTCGGTGACAATGCATTAACATGGTACCTTGGAGGTGGTCTCATGATGAAGACTGATGCTAGACAATGGAACTTCTGATTGGATTGTAGTGGGCTACTCGTGTTTGAGCTCATTTGAATATGCTTACGGTTCTGATTATGAATTTTATAAAAGCTTGTTTTGAAAAAATAATTTTTCAACATAAAACTTAAACGACAATTTCCGTACATTTTATGAAAACAGTACAATATTTTCTTCCACAACTGGCAGCACCGGTACACTTTTTTTTTAATCCACCAGACAGTCCGTTGATACCGCTCGTGGTGAGGGGTCGTGTTGTTTATCCGCAAAAATCTCCGGTACTTTTACGAGTCCTTTTGAAAACCGGTTCGGCTTGGAAAGTGCGCGAGGCGTGTCGCGTTGGTGGTATTGTGCCGCGCTCAACCGTTAAAATACTCTTGTTATACTTAAAACTCGCTTTACAGTGCTTTAAACTCTTTGAAAGTAGTAAAAGTGCGTGACTCACATCTGGATTCGCGAGCAATCTTGGAATCGAGGTAAATGATACGTTTGATAACAAAAACTCTTTTGTTATCTTTTAGTTTTTGTAGGTGGCTGGTGAACGACAGGTGTCAAAAAGGCGGTTTGTCTACCTGCTTTTTTTTATAAATGATTTTTAACCGTTCTACCGGCCGGTAGGATGTGATCGATTTTATTTTATAAAAAGCCGGGAAACAATTTTATTTAAAATGGGAGCATCTAAATTACATATTTGATATTGAAATTGAAACGCACTCAAGACATGGTTTTTTTTGCATCTGGTGTCATCATTCTACCTGATTTTTTGCACGTGCAATCTTGCTTACTTAGGTTTAATTAATAATATACCTATAAAAATGTAGGTTCTTTGTTTAGTAATGAAAGGATGGATGACAGTTCGGTGTTCATCTACGTGGGTCGTACGTGCTTTTATTCGCATATCAGATGAGAGTAGGTAGCTACTTAGCTACCTCATGGTCTAGTTTTTTTAATAATACGTGGGAATTAATCTCTAGGTAGGTAAGGTATTACATTTTGACGTTAGTTACCGCATTGCTGATTAAATGTCTGACACCCTAGGAATGATGACTCAACAGAGGGCGTACCTACCTACTTCGCATTTTACAAGCCAAGCTTCGGTTCAAACCAGTCTAGAAGAAAGTAAGAACCAAGTAGCAATTATAAGATGATATAGCTCAGATCTCATACCTAATAGGTGCTTAGTAAAACGAGCAACTTCCCAACGATTAAAATAGTAATTGCTTACCGTAACTTCAACCACGGTTGAGACTCGTGAGAGTTGATTGGACATGCTTTTCTCTCAAGAAATCAGCTACCTACCTACCAAGTTCGAATGATTAATTTAGAAGTTCAATCAACTGGTATTTCTGAGGTCTGTCTACACATATAGGTACCTGATGTAAATTGTTATTATCTACAACGTTGATTGGTTGGCAAATAAAGTGGTCGCTTCCTAAGATGTTTATTTTTAATGTCATTGGTCGCTACAGGTTTTTTAAATATTGCATATCCTTACATTTTATTCGTTTAAATAAAAGTTTGTATAAGCCCACTACAGAGCAAAGGCGTCCCTTCCTTGTACAGGTTAAAAATAAAATAAAATAAATTCCGGAAGATAATCTGTAATTAACAAACGCTGACAACATGGGCGCGGGGTGCATCATTTTAAATTTTGCAACCAAAGAGTATATAGGTACCTATATAGTACCTACTCTTTGGTTGCAAAATTTAAAAAGTATATAGGTACTATATACTTTTAACTATATTAATACGAAGTATCAAATCAGTTTGGAATCGTTCAAAAACCAAAGAGGTAGGTAATTCTTTCTTTTGTTTTAGTGAAAACAAAGATGGCCGAAAAGAGGTTACGTTTACAGTACAGTCCAGTTTGCCCTTTGTCGAGTTCAATCGCTTGATGACTCAGTTTATGCTCTTACACAACTTTCAAGGCTTCAAAGAGTTTAAAAGAACCGCATAGATATTAACTTCAATGTAACGTTTTGAAACCACATCAAATGTTACCGTTAGATCGAAATCTTTATGGCCATTTAATGTAGGCTCCTGTGGGCTCTTTTTGGCGTTCACTAGGTAGGTACTTCTTCGTCTTCGCTCTTAGTCGGTCATTCATTGTCACTGGTTATTTTATGGTGACTTTAAACTTGTTTTGTTGAATTATTGTAGATTTTCTTTGATACTTATGCCACTATCAGTCAGTGGGTTGCCATAAATTTCATAAAATTCTCCCAGATTTTATCATTTACTGAAAAATTTATTTTACTCAAATTGGAGCTAATTCCTTATAGCTTACTAGGTTAGACTTTACCACTAGTTTATAAGTAGTGCACTTAGTTTATTAGTAGTTTACTACTAGTAATAAGATGTTGGTGTTATTCTTGAGAAATAAGTAAATACCTAAGTGAGACCACCGTACTGAAATCTAAAGGCTAGAGCACCTAGTATCTACTAGGTACCCTACTTTTTAGTACTTTAGTAATTTTTACTACCTAATTTTTTTAAATACCTATACCTACCGACCTAAGTAAATTTATTGATTAAAGCGTTTAGTTAGATCTATTAATAGAGGATAATATAAATTGAATAATTAGGTACAGAGTACCTTTTGAAAGGTAAGTAAGGTCTACCTTAGTGTAATGCCTCCGAAAGTCTCAAGCAATTTAGATGACAGAGGTCATTAAATATTATCATATTGTTACTGTCCACATGGCAAAGGTTATATATTTATTAATAAATAGGTATACCTCCTACCTACTGATAGAATATCATGTAGATTACCTACTAACTAGGAGCAAGACGAAATAAGGATACAATGATGTAACTATCCTATAAGACCGGTCTCAAAGCCCCAGGACCGGTTTACTCATTTATTTTTACTCCTAGAACAGGAAGAGTGAGATGTTTTTGTCTCTTTTTATCTTGAGTGGGATGTCTGTTGCCATCTCTTTCCAGCACGATCACTTTAGTAGGATTATTATTGAGATAGTTTTCGATTGAGATTTTGTCCGTCACAAACTTATGGTTTGTACAAAATTTTGCGTCATTCTCTATTTATACCTAGAAGTTATTCCAAAAGAAACGAAAGGGATCATTACGTTTGTTACAATATCGCCAATTAGGCCGGCTTACACAACGATCCCTAAACGTATTTAGCGACTAAAATAAATAAAAAATTAAATAATCTTTTATTCTTATTTTATTATTATTATACATTATACAATCGGCAAACGCTTTACTATTTTGTAACACAACAGCTTGTCCTTCGACAAAGGCCTCCTCTAAGGATTTCCACTTCACCCTGCCTCTGGCTGTTCTCGTCTTTCTGGACTATCTATTTTCGTCGTCGTCTTGTTTGTGTTCCTTTGCATCTTTTACCGTCTCTTGGCTACCATTTTGGTATTAATAATTAATTTAATTAAGCGACTAAACCAAATCAGATTACCCCTACCTATTATTATATACACATCTAAATAGTATTAGGTCTTGGTTTTTTTATGACTTCTACGTATTTTATAAGTTTATTTATATATTATTTGTATGTATTTAAGTTTGTTTATTATTATACATAATCAATATGTTGGTATATATTATTTTATGGGTTCTGTTTATGTATGTTTTATGTATGCTTAAAGGTACTCTTACACCGCCGTCTTTTGATTTTTGTTTATCCTGTCCATCCAAAAGTTGTCTGGAAGAGATCGCTTTTAGCGATAAGACCGCCCATTGTACTGTTATTTATTGTTTATTTCCTTTGTTACTGTATTTTTGTTTGGTGTGAAATAAAGAGTATTTCATTTATTCATTCATTCATATTTTAATGTTAAAGTGTACTAACACTGGAAAACAACAAACCTAATTAATCATCGGAAAATGTACGAATCCGCTGTGATCGTAATTAATTTTAGTTAGGTACCACCTACGTACAACATCCTCCCACGCTGCTTTAAGTAGGTATATCCCTAAGCTTCGCTTAGTGTCCTCAAACTTCAACTCAATTCCATCTGGAAAACTAAGTTCTGTAAGTACCTATCTCTACACTTCGGTATTAATTTAAGACCCGTATTTTAGATCTGTCCGTGCTTAACTATGAATCGAGACTGAAGCGTATTTTATCAGTTTTCAATGACCTCTCTCTTCAAATCTTATTCCTCAATGCTGAGGGTCGTGACCTCCTCCATGGGTGATTTTCTCTTTAATTATGTTGCTAACACCAATGGTGGTGTCTGTATGTCGACATGTACGGCATTATACTACTTGGAGTCGAGAGTGGTACGGATCTGGTCAGACCCGTTGGTCTACCGGACTACGGCCCCGGTCTTTTCCCCTCGACTTTGCCAGTGACAACACTGATTTCCTTGCTATATGTCAATGTACTTATGTTTTTAATGATAAAACTGCTAAAATAAAAATTATACGTTATTTGGACTAATCTTACACTATCCAGTTGTTTAGAAAGATTGCTTTCTTTAGTGATATGACTGTCCAGTACATATACACTTATTTCTTGCTCATTCATTGAATCTAGCTAGTTTATTCATAATTGCATTTATATAATTTCTTATATATAAAAATGCCCTAATGTCAAGTAGTATTTTAGTAATCTTCTGCTCTATTGTGATATTTAATGTGTGTAGAAATTCTGTTTTTCTGAACAGAAGGCCAGCCTGGCTAACATGGCAGGCACGAGATAAAATCGAGACGAGATGAGAAAAAATTGTCGATTTCGAGATTTACTCGTTAGCGGTAACATACGTGTCAAGACAGAGAAATATCTCACAGTCTCTCGAGACAAAATGTCAAATTTTATTTAATAATGGGAACACTGACTTTTGAGCGTGTCTATGGACAAAAGCCCGCTATTCACACTGCGTTTGAACGAATGCATGAACGAATGGTTTTTTTTTTTCTCTTTTCTTCCTATGGAAAACGACAAGGATAGAGAAAATCTATTAAAGTATATTATTCTCTATGCTAAAGTTTCCCTGAAACGTCTGTAATGTCAGTTCAGTGTTTGTTGAAAGCGTTCATTTTGTGTTTGTTTTATGGAAATAACAACGACCGCGGAGAAAATTCATAATGTCAGTTCAACAGAAGAAATTGTAAGTATATTTACGACTTTTGAGTTTATTTGCGACCTTTCAATAGTTTTTATCTAGGTACTAAGATGAGTTTTTTACAAACAATTTTTTTTGTAGGATCAGGAGCAATAAAGCTCAAATACAATACTTGTGCCAATATATGGCGCAAGATCCGGCGTTTGCTGCTGGTGATTTCAAAACGCCGCAAGGTGCTGCGGCTATGGAGCGCCAGTGGCAAACGCTGAAAGCGGCACTAGACGAGCTAGGCCCCGACAGGTCGGTGGAGCAGTGGAAAGTAGTAAGTTTATGAACAAACAAATAAAACTTAAGTATTGAAATATTTTATGTTGTTATTAGGTAGGTACATTATAAGTAATGGTTATTTCCAGTGCTGGCGGGATCAGAAGAGGAAGGCGCGGGTAGAGGGTGGCGCAACAACGCGAGCAGTTAATGCCACGGGGAACTCTTTAGAGGTCCCCGAGCTGTCGGAGAACGCAGCTCTAGTGCTAAGCACTATTGGGGTGGAGATGGCCGCAGGATTTGGCCCCGACGAATCTCCTATTGGCGTAAGCATATTTGACTTTCTTGAAGAGTAAAACTATTGTCCTTTTACATAAATATGAATACAATATCTATAACAAAAACATAATAAAAGAAAGAAATTACAAATAAAAAGTGTCCGTCTCTTTAAGACATAGTTCCTAGCAGGCTGGCAGCATTTCCTATTTGGATTGCTATATTAATCAGTTGCGATAGGAAGCTGATATTATAGGAATGCATTTTGTCTTAGAATACAGAAGCTGTATCAGAAAATCATGCACAGTCGTTGCCTACACGTGCAGTTGTTGGAGGTCCGCCTACTGCAAGAAAATCCAGGGTACGGAAACCCAACCCGCCGGATCGTTTTCTTAAAGCTCAGAACGAGAACAATATGTTATTAAGGGTAAGAAAGTATGATAATTATTATATGTAATTAAAAAGTGATATCTAGTAAAATGTCTAATCCCAAAACCAAGAAACAAAGTTTAAGTTACATACTTACCTACTGCATACTATATATAAATATTAAATGATCGGTTGCTGGCTGACATCAACACAGAGCCCAAACCGCAGAGAAGGGATTTTTGGAAATTTTCCTCTAACGGAGTGAAACAGAAGAATAAAGTTTCAATGATATGAATCGAAATTACTCGTGCAAAGCCGCAGGCAGAAGTCTAGTATTTACCGATTTACTATGAATCAGTACCTCAAAATCTTGGCCTTCGTCTTACAGAGGCTATGCTATACCAAGGCTATACCAACTTAATAATGATTCATTAAATATTCACATATTATTATACTAATTATATCTACATTTTTTTTTCAGGAAATATTGGCAGAATTGCGCCGCAGTAATAGATTGAGAGAGGAACAAAATAATATAATGTAAGTAATGGAAAACATTCAATTTAATAAAATAAAAAATAATCAATTAAAATAATGAGCAATAAGTTCTGCCCGTCTGGCTTGACTCAGCCTGAGTAATTGACGAGGAGTCTGTGAATCGCTTTCATCATTTCCGTTGTCATTATCAGCCGTTTCCTCTGTTCTCTCCACCCTATAAAATAATGATAAATAATAGGAAAAAGTTATACATGACTATGTGAATTGGTCTCAGTACTTGTACATACCCAAAATGTATCATCAGATTATAGATGATGCACCCGGCATAAATGATGAGCGATGCTTTTTCGGGCGAATAATGCAGTGTTCTGTCTATACCCAAACACCGAAGACTTCCCTTGAGGTAGCCGTTCGTTCGCTCAACCGCATTGCGCACTCGGCAATGCCATTCAGTGTAGCGTTGTTCCGGGGTGTTGGGCTCTGTGTTCAGCACTGGAGTCATCAGCCATGGCTCTAGTGGGTATCCCGAATCTCCTGCATTAAAATATAATATTGTAAATATACTAAGAAATGTTTTTGTTACAGGAGGCGAAGAAGCAACAAAAAAAGATAACACCTGCAGTGCTAAAAATTAAACAGCTGATTATTTTTGTTCACAATAAAGACTGATTTATGTTAATTAAAAAGACTGTAGGTACATTAATTATTATTAAAATAAATAAATGGATGGATGCTGTATCTGTATTCTTAGTGTGTTTAATTAAATATGGTACAAACCCAAAATAAAATAGCTCCCAATCCTGTTGTCGTGGAGCCGCTTCATCTCTTCCTTAACACGGGAGTGACTCCAAATGAATGAGTCATGCACTCGGCCCGGATACCTGGCGTTTACGCTCAGGATCCGGCAGTCCGCATCAGCAACCTGCAGGTAATTCAAGGTTAACAAGGTGCATCCATACAATATAGTGTAACAAAATTTTGCAAGCGTGATATATAATCGCAATAGTTGCTGCAACATATCTTACCAATTGCACATTTATAGTATGTGCGCTCTTGCGTCTATTCTTATACTGTGCTCCTTGGGGTCCGGGAGGTGGGAAAATTTTAATGTGTGTGCAGTCCACCAACCCCAGCACACTGGGCACACCATATTTTGACTCGAATAGTCCTGCCACCTCTCTCCGGGCTTGCTCATTTCCTGGAAAATGTACCCACTCTGCCAGAAGCCTGTAATAAAAATTGCAATCTTAAACCGTTCTTTGTTTACAAAATTGCTTATTTTGAAAAAAATAATAATAATACATACTAATCTAATAAATAACTTTTTTAAAATTTATATTACCTATTGTATACAGATGTCAGAAATTTGTCCAAAAAGCTGCTTATGGTGGTTTGTGCTTGGCACAAGGTGTGATCTTGGCCTAACTGGCGCTGGTAACCACCGTTAGCCAGCAACTGTATGGAGCATAATACCTATAACAAAGCATAAAATTAGTAGAGTGTGGTTTGTTTTGAGATGAATTTGACAGAAGAAAATATCTATAAGCAATCAAGTTAAGTACCTTACCTTTAAATGCACAGGCATAGTGTCGCCACTCCGAGGCTCGAGGTCCACTCGCAGTTTCTCTATAATATACAAAGCCATTGGCTTAGATATGCGCCAAAGCGCTTGAAACTCGCTGTCACGGAGATCAAACGGGTTGCAGATATCCCGTATCCGCTTTCTTTGAATTTTCCTTTGCCATCTCTCTTCATAAATTGTTGCAATATAGTTGTAATACGGCACTGCCATTTTTTCAGCAAATTGAACCGATTTCAATTTAATTTTTAGAAAATATCGCTGCTGTCTCTCAATCTCGTCGAAAAGAATGATGACGACAAATTAGTCAAGTCTAGTTGTCAAAAGTCGACTAGCGATGAGAAAATAAGACGCGCATGTTACGGTTTTAGAGAAATTTGTCACGAAGTCTACGTTTGACAGAACGACATGACATAAGTGAACTCTATGTTACCGACAGTCGAGATGTAGAGATACGACGACAAAATGGCGTGACAAAATTTTCTCGTACCTGCCATGTTAGCCGGGCAGGACAAAAAGCCTGTGTTTTTTCACCATTCCCATATCATAACAACAGCTACTGGAATACATAAATAAAAAATGTCAAGTGTGCGCCATCCGCTCTGTAGAGGTGTTCTGTTTTGGTTAGAAAAACAACACAACACATAAACTTTTATAGTATTTTTTTTGGAGATCTTCGCTAGTAGTCGTTTTGGGTACTATATGGCCTGCCTAATGAGTCTTAACTCGTCTAGACTGCCGGTTATTAAAGAGGAATTTAGTCCAACTACTCTTTAGTGCTTTAGATTTATAATGAGGCCAATTTCATCAAATTCAACGCCTTTTAAATCCTTGAGGAAGTTGCGTCAGGCAACGGTAACGTTCTTCTAATAAATAGTTTTGCAGCCAACAGACTCGGGAAATAATATTTGCCGATTATCCAAACATAGGTCCTGCTAGGGAATTGAACCCGCTACTTTATGTGTTTTATCTCAGTCAACTACTCGCCCACCGTACTACCTTAGATTCGATTAGAAAATTCTTTTATGCACTAAAAAAATAATACATAGGCGAACTTAATGATAATTAGCATTTTCTACCAGCTAACTTTTGTGTAGTGTGGAGAAAGTGGTAGTGCCATAAAATAGAGATAGAATAGAAAATAGAGAGGTAAAACAACTTTAGCTTAGGTTTTAAAAAAAAAAACTTAAAAAAATTAATAATAATAATAATACACTTACATAAACGAAATACATAAAATACCTACATACATAAAGTGCTCAATTTTGTTGGGTATCTTGAAGAGAGATGGAAGTGTTTAAAGAGTTTGGATTTGAAGACTTCCATAGAGGATACCCTGCGGATTTCCACTGGAAGAGAGAGACAAGCAGATAGTCGTCACGGTGAAAGAGTTAGTGAAGAAATAAGTTTTATGCTCAGGTGTCTTGAGTAAAAGATGTTGAGAATAATGTGAAGGACGATAAGGTGGAAAAAGAAGTACCTTACAATAATAAGCGTCAATAAGTTTTTTTGGCTAAGTACCTATAAGTTAAATATCTTATCTTATATGAGTTTTGTGTTGTGTCTTTATATGAGCTAGATAATTGCTTGAAATAGATGATTTATTTTATTTATGTAGGTATGAGTTTCCGCCTGTTTGATCAAGATTCCGTTTTTAAAATTATTTTTTTAAGAATAACTAGCCATATTGGTTACTAGTTTTTTGATTTTTATTTAATAAAATATATCCGGCTTGAGCTTAATCGAACATTGAGATTATAATGAATAAAGCCTAAGAGATATTGTGGAAACATGTGATATCTGCCTACCCCTTACAGAAAATTGGCGTAATGTTACAATCAGTTTCAATAAAGCGAACCTAAATGAAACCTTTGAAAAACAACTTGTCTCATAGCAACAGGTTGACAAAGAATCCTTTCATAAAAACACAGGGGTTGTAATAATACAGCTAGGTGATTCTATAACTACTCGTGAATTACTTACGTGAGCTTATGTTTTTCTAGTAACGAGTTGCACTTTGGATCGCAATCATCGGACCACTTCACGTCAACTTTTGTCATTTTAAGTATTCACGAGTTTGAGCATTCGGTTTGATTTTAAGCCTAGATCTTTGGTAGATAGATAGATAATTCTTTATTGTTACACCAAATTACAATTACATACTTAACCTAGAAAATTGAAACGTCTTAAGCGTCTCAGAGCTTCGCTCGCTCGGTCAATTAGTCTTTGAGATTGGTCAAAAAATACTTTTGTCCGTCATTCTGTTCTCACCTACAGGTCGCATTTTTCAACCGATTTTAACGAAAATTAGAACACAAGTTTTTTAATTTATTTAATTTTTTTAGTCGATCGTAATTTTGGGTTGGGGGAATATAGAGGGGAAAGGGGGGAAGTTATCTGTAGCGTTATTTATCGACGGATTTACGGACGGAAGAGAGGCACACTAAGGACTTCATTCTACGATTCTAAGATGTTGCGAAAAATATTCCAAAAGGGGGAAGTGGAGGGGAGATGTTTGCTGTAGCGTTCTATAAGTATCCAATTTTTGTTTTTTATTCGGAAAATGTATACCTTTCTATACGATTAGACTATGCAGTCGTCTCCACCTTTACGAGACGAACCCGATACACCAGATTCGACCTCTTAGGACTAAGGGAAGGCGAGTAATCGCTAAAACAAGTGGGAGGGTAAAGTGTCGGTTATTGCATGGTTATAAGGGCTTGCAAGGTCTATGTTCTCACAGAATCACTAGTACGTAAAAAGGGCGGCAATGTTTGGTTAAAATAATCGCCCTTACTTGAATTTATGTCAGAGTTGACCTTTCTGTTTGATTTTAAGCCTGGTCTGTTTGGATACCTAAGAAAAAAAAATATTATTTCAAGCCATCGACTCATAAAGGTTACAAATAATAGGTAGGTATAGTACATCTGATATTAATTAGATTTTAGGTAAGAGTTTACAGCGTAGGTGACATTTAGTGCGAAACTTCCGAAAAGAATGGCATAAGGCCACGTGTAAGTCACAGCATTTGCTTATTTGAATCGCCCGGCAGGCCTGAGACGACAGAAGATTATTTTCGGGGTTCAAGGTTGGGTAAATGTGTTTTTTTAACAAACAAGTAAAAATAACGATGTTTTTGCAACATTATGTTGCCCTGAGGTCGGACTGTCGAGATATTTCATCTTTATTAGCGTAGTTATTAGTTTCATGTTCAAGTTGTTCCTAAAAATGATTAAAATTTATTGTTTCTGGGCTAATCTTTAGACTAGGTATTTCTTTTTGGTATTTTATGAGCAGTGTTTCATTAAATGTACAGATCAATACTTTTATTTTATTCTTTGAAATTACAAGATTTTCTTTTGAATTAAATTATTTTTTAACCTTTTCTTCATTTATACCTATGTGGCACCTAATCAAGTCGCCAGATTGATAATTTTCTTTTATTAAATTATACAAAATACTTTGTTACACTTATAAAATACTGACTTGCGCCCGCGGCTTCGCGCGCGGGGTTTGTCAATAAAAAGCAGCCTATGTCTAAATCCGGGTCAGATAGATAACCTTAGTGCCAAATTTATTGTAATTCGGTTCAGCCATTACAACGTGAAAGCGTAACAAACAAACAAATAAATAAACAAACTCACTTTCTCATCTATTACCTACTAGTATGCGAACTTAATGCTTAAAAGTATGTCTTCCAGATACATTTTTAATGTTATTTTATTTAAAGAAACCCTCATTTAATTTAGCCTCGTATATTCACTGTATGTAAAACTTGCGCACAAAAAGTCACTGACCTAACAAAGGATAACCGAAAAATTAAGTAACACCTGCATAACCAACAGATTATATCAATCATGTTCCGTTCCTATTAAAACTGTTACGTGTTCCAAAACAACAGCCGTAAACTTATAATTACTCAACTAAATTACATAAAACTAACAAAAGCGCGGAACGCCCAGTCTGTCTAATCACTTTCCATGCATTATGTATTTTTTACCCGCGTTTGTGGGAAACTCCTATTGTCTGGCAACACTTGGCACTTTGGCGGGAGAATTTATGGCTTTTTGCCTTTGACATTTTCTATTTTATTGCTTATTTGTTTTTAATAATCCATTGTTTTATGGCATGGGCTCACAAAATAAACAGCCAAGCGGTGTATAAAATTGCAATAAATGATTTGTTTGTAAAAAAATGGTTTTACGTTTATCACTTTTAACAATGGAGGGAAAGATAAGAGAAAAACGCCTGTTACAAGGACAGAGCTTTCTATTTCCAAAGCTCGAAAGCGCTTAGTTGGTCACCCATGCAAGTTGTGATCGCAAAACATTGCGCGGAATCTGGGAGATTAAAAACAAATTGGCAGTTTGCTAATTACGACTAAACGGCTAAAATGATCTTGATGAAATTTGATATAAAGATATATTATGACTTGGATAGAGACAGGTTACTTTGACAAATCACGCGTGCGAAGCCGGTTGAAGCTAGTAATAAAAAAAACCGGACAAGTGCGCCTCTGGCTCGCGCAACGAAGCTTTTGGTAAAATATTTTAATTAGGTATGTGACTACAAATTAACAATTTTCGTATTTTTCTTTTACTCTTTTTATTTATTGATGAAAATCAAGCTTTTGACCACACCACTAGCACTACCTCACCTAGTGATGGTGTGATCGAAGATGGAGCACGCTTGCCTAGAAAGAACCTATTCACTCTGGATTTAAGACTCCGAGATTATACAGGCTCGGAAAAACATACGCCTGAAGTGATTTCCACTCCTTACTCGTGCTAACAAGAAAAGTTGAAGCAAATTGTTTGGTATGGCAAGGTGGTATGTCGACCAGGTATGGGTGGTACTTTTCGGTACGTCTGCTTGTCCGGTGGTGGAAGGGGGAAGGAGGGATAAGGTTATGAAGGTCTTGTGCACATTGCCTAAATTAAACTTGTAATAAAGTTAGTCTGACTACTCGGCGTCTGCGCTCTAGACTTTGTAACTTGGCTTCCAGTAGGGAGTCATCGCCAATGAGTTTAGTAGCACGTCGCTCAATAGAACTTCAATCGTACTTGTGCTGTGAGAGCTTCGTTTTTACCAAATTTCATGATTCTAGATAAACGGTAAATCAAAACCATATAGGTTTTGATTTATTTGCTTGTAAAATATGCCACATAAATGGCCGTATTTTTTATTGTTTTGACTTAGAAGCACGATTTTTCAACAGCCCGCAAGAGACCGTAGTCCTATGTATTTGATATTAATTTCAACTTAATACCTCTACGCGTTCCTGAGAAAAAGGGATTTTCCTTTTGAGGTACGGAACCTTAAAAGCATTATTTTAGGGTGTAATAGGCAAGATACGTTCCCCAAAAAGCTGTCTGGAAGACAAATAGCAAGTTTAAAAGTAATTAGAGACAGGACGGAAACCATTTTGTGGCAACGGCAGGGGTGAACTTTGACTGCAGGCGATTCTAGTAAATACGGTGGATTAGATAACTTTTTATCCTTCCTACTTTTAAGATTACTAGAGTTCCTTGTGAAAGGGCTTGCCCGGGGAAGTTGTACCACCATACCTACTTCTGCCGTCAAGCAGAATTGCTGTGTGTGAAGTATAGGGCTTCCAGTGAAATTTATCTCATTTTCACGGACTCTCCGTGAAAATCATCATGTATCTATTAAACCTATTAATACATTGTGAAATACTAGTGGTTCGCCCTGAACTGAGATCTCGCGAGTCTCCCATAAAAACAAAAAAATATTATATGTAATTTTTGACTACCAAAATAGTGCCACGAAATGCATAACCATATTATTTGACCTACAGTATCAACCAAATTAAAGGTAACGGGAGTTCATGTTAAGTGGTTACTTTTTTTGGGTATAAATTGCAGTTATTCTGGATTTCAGACTTTTGCCTATATTTGTGTCATTAAAGCTACAAGCATACCAAATTTCAGCACTGTGGTGTCACTGCTGTACCCTGTGTATTTTGTCAAAGTTCAGTTTTTATTATGGCTAATAACTTAAAAACTACAAGGTTTAAACTAAAAATAAAAACGAGATCGAAATGTACTCACAAATACCTTTTATTAGACGTGCCACTTGATCGGATGGTCCCATTTTGATTTTTTTTTACTCCTCTTGAACCACAATATCTCAACAACCCTCCACACATTGTTAGCTCATTTAGTCACACCAAAATTGTGCCATCACTACTTACCTTTATACAAAATTTCACGATAAATGGATAAACGCTTCGAAAGTTATCTCCGGACAAACAAACATACATACATACATACAACGCCGTTTTGCCCAAGTTTATTTGGAGATCTCGCTTCGCTCGATCAATAATAAACTAGTGGTTCGCCCCGAACTGAGATCTCGCGAGTCTACCATAAAAACAAAAAAAATATTATTCGTAATCTTTCAACTAACTAACGTAACTATCAAAATAGTGCCACGAAATGAATAACCACATTACTTGGCCTACAGTTTCATTTAAATTACAGGTAACGGCAGTTCATGTTATTTGGTTTCTTTTTTTTTGGGGTACAAATTGTAGTTATTCTAGGTTTCAGACTTTTGCGTATATTTGTGATACATAAGCTACAAGCATACCAAATTACAGCACTGTGGGGTCACTGGTGTACCCTGTGAATTTTGTTAAAGTTTAGTTTTTATCATGGCTAATAACTCAAAAACTACAAAAACTTTACTAAAAGTAAAATGGGGTCGAAATGAAGACCTTTCATTTGACGTTTCACTTGACCTAATAGTCTCATTTTCATTTTTTTACCCCTTTTGAACCCCAATATCTCAACAACCCCCCAAAATTTTTAGCTCATTAAGTCACACCAAAATTGTGCCATCATTACCTACCTATATACCCAATTTCAGGATGATCGGACAAACGCTTCGAAAGTTATCCTCAAACAAACAAACATCATACATACATACATAAATGTACATACAACGCCAATTTGTCCAAGTTGATTCGCTCGATCAATTATTGAGTACTTAAAGCTTACAAGAATATGGGAAACACACTGCTACTGTAATTTATTTATATGTTCTTTTTAAGGTGCAGTAGTAATTATTATAAATATATTTTACTACTGTAATAAGTATCTACTAATCTACTGTAATATTAAACACTAATACAGTATTGTTTAGTATTACAGTAGATTAGTGCTTAGAAAACTGTCGTGATTTATTTTAATCATTATTATAATACCAGGATTTATTACAAATACACCGATAAAACGGTACGTGATAAATCCCGTATTGATCATAATGATAGTAGTAAATTATTTAGATTTATTAAACGCAATATGTAATTAAAACGTATTTACGAGTAAAAAGCTATGTAGTTGAAAGTTACTTTCGTTTTAATTATTTAGTTTACAAGGTACTAAGGCTACTTTAGGGTTTCGTAGTCCAACCAGGAACTCTGATAGGTTTTCTATCTCGTCTTCTGTAGTTACAGGCATTTTTCTCGTAGGCTGTAAGTCCTGTAAAGCTATTACATGATTAATTTGTTGACTTTTCTAGTCAGGATAGAAAATTTAAACTAAACAAGTGATATTTATAAATAAATAAATCCCGACCCCCTTCGGAGGTTAAAAACAGGATACCTTCCATACATGTTAATTAAGAGGGTAGTGTGTTAGGTATCCTTGGATAAGTCTCCATAAAAATATACTTAATAGGCAAGTTTTTGATACAGGAATCCGTTTATGGAATAAGATGCTTTAAAGCGGGCATTTTTGTAACATTCACGTTTTAGGCATACCTTTTTACTGGCTGAACCGATTGTAATGATTCTTTTTTGTTTCAGGTAAATACATCAAGGATTAACACTTATTTCATAACATAAATCACATACGGTCAAATGTATGTTATACTTCTCTAAAAATAAACGATTAGATTTGATTTGAAATGGTAAATCAATATTTTAAAAAACTGTTTTTAATATTTTTGCATTGGCAACCCTAAATTCACGAGGGTGACTATGATAAATGGAACTTTGCAACTAAAAACAAAATTACTTAACTTTTGCTGGATAAGAATATTAATTCAACTTGAGCAGGTACTTTATTTTACTTAGTTCATTCAACTTTTGTTTAAAAACATACATAGTTGTTACCTGATAAGTAAACAAAATAATATTTGCAGTTCCTTATCATTATCATCATCATTTTAACCATAGGACGTCCACTTTAAGGTAAGAGTGAATAGGTCTCTTCTTGATCTTTAGTGGTTCATCTTATACCACATCATCGCTTACCATCAGGCGAAATTGTGGCCAAACCAAGACCTAATCGTGTTAAAAAAAACTGCTGACCATAGGCCTCCTAAGCTCTGTTGATCTCCAGAGCGACCTTGTGGGGCCTGCATCTAACGGCTCCCAGCAAATTTCACCCGTCTTTCCATTATAATACGTTGCGCTTTTCAGTGCGAAGTCACTACTTAAGAATCTTTCTGCCCGAACGGCCGTCAGTTCATGCTATGTGCCCCGCCCACTGCCATTTCAGTTTGCTTATCATGTGGGCTATGTCAGTGACTTTGATTTGTCTATGGATCTCCTCATTTGTGATTGGATCTCGTAAAGAAACACCAAGCACGCTGAGCGACCATGACCTTTCATCTCACTCGGCTTTAAACTTAACGAAAGAACTAAACTTTGTGACTGGAGTTATTAAATTTTTTTTTAAATGTGACTGGAGATTTTACACAGCGCTATCTAGCCCCAAACTAAGCAGAGCTTGTACTATGGGAACCAGATAACTGATAGAATACTTATATACTTTTTTTTTGTAAATACCTACTTATAACATATAGAAAAACACCCATACACGGAACAAATATCTGTAGATCATGCATACATTTGTTCCGTGGCGGGAATCGAACCCGCTAGCTCCTGCGTCTCAGCCGGCTATACGCCCACTGCGCCACGAAGGTCGTCAAAAAAGTGTATTGTTATGTGTTTCTTATCTTAATTACCAATAAGTTCAAGTCAACCTTTTTTGCTATCTCTGAGGTTTGCAGGTAGAAAATGCTTTTAGCATTAAGCCCACCTTTTGTATATTGTATGTGTATTTTGTGCATTAAACTAATAAATTAAAAAAAAAATGTGAATACAATACGTGCAGAACTAACTAACGGCACCTCTACTTATGTAAGAAGGAAACTAATTATCAGAACATTTTTAATGAGCTACCTATTTATCTATTACTTGCTTAATTGGTTATGCATTTCCGTTTTCATAATTTTGTCTTGAAACGTTATTAGTTTTTGTTGTTTTACATTGTCCACCTGTCTCTATCCTGCGTCATCATAATCATAATCATTTTTTTTAGCTTCAATGTGATTTAGGTACATAAGTAGATCTTATTAAATAATATTATAAACATTGGCTCACATTCCCAATCTAGGATGCAAATAGACACAATTAAAAATAACATAAAACAAATCTCACAATTATACTAAAAAAAGTCATAAAAAAAATATTACAATTACTTATTAAACAAAAACATTCCTTCTCAAAGACATTGAGAGAAGCTCGCCAACTATATGATGACCGACCCATACCGCGTTGTCCATCAGGCATCCAGGTTTTACAGATTAGGCTCAGACTATATGGCATCCGGATCTCACCGATCCTGCGAATCCGGAGCATGTCCCGGTTGCTTTCAGGTAAAAATCAGAGTCGGATAGCCTCGGATCGTGTGTAGTAGATGCAGGAAATATTCAAATGTTTAGTTGTGCGATGAATTGGTCAGAGGGCCGTTAAAAAACGGTCCCCTACACAAGCCCGAATGCCATATAGTCCGAGCCTTAGCTAGCCTGTCGGAATGCATTCGATAGATGCCTATTATACCTTCTCAATCGTAACGCTCTTGACAGAGCGGTCGTGGTCGTGTACAATATTTTAGGGGGCTGATGTTAGACGCTTCACGATATCTTGCTATTTGTTTCTGTTGATAGGCATTCTCGTGCAATACCATCTAGAAATCATAAAAATCGCCAGGCAGAACAGAAGTACACAAACTGAGTTCGCCCAGCTAATGCCCAAACTATGTATAAAATATGGCGTTGTATAAATTATCTAATAGATGTAGATCCTTAGCTAATATTTTACGTTTCGTTAGTCTAACAAATAATATTCGAGCTAAGCCTTCAGAAAAGCGAAGACTAGCCAGTATTTACGTTCCGTCCGCTAATTACGTTCCGTTCTCGACTTTTCCCTTTACCCCAGTAATGAGCTTTCTTCAGTGTTGCTAGTATTTAGAACTGTTAATGCAATTAGATCTCTTTGTTACAACTTCTTTGTTGCCGTTTTTTACAATGTTGCGGGTACTAGGTATGTAAGTAGGGTATGTAATTAGGAAGACTGACTGATGATGGAGTAGGGGAGTTAAGGCTCTAGGATTTTTTTTAGTTAAACAAGTACCTAAAACGATGCTACCTTCGTTTTATTGCATAAAGTTATCTTCATCCAATAAGGTTGCCTGTAAGAAATCACTTTATTTATTTATTAAGGAATAACAAACAACTACAATATATATGTAAGGTACAGTTTGTGTTAGTACATAGTATACATATATACCATGTGTGAGCTATTGATACTGTAATCCACGACGTTATCCACAGGTTAGTTATTTACGTTTCATAAAAAGAAATGTTTCAGCTACAGGGTCTGTTAGAGGGTAACATAGATTATTAAACTTAAGCCACTTGTATAATATAATGAGTTGTTTTTAGTTTTTTAAGTATTTTGATTTTGTGTTGTGTTCTGTGAATGCTGTTAGGTACAATAAAGTGTTCATCTATATCTAGACACGCGGTAGCGTGTCAAGCCAAGTTCAAGCTAACAGAACTGGCGAGCAGCACCGTGTGTAATATTACACGAACCATTTGGAGCCATTTTTGACCCCCTCAAAAACTATTCACATAAACATGTCAAATTTGGCTCATATATTGAGTTAGTTTTCATTCGTATATGAGGACTGGTCAAGTCAGACCTTAGGCTTCAATATATTATCCTAAGATAAAAGAAGAAATGATATTTTAAGTTGGTATAAAATATTTTATGTTGTTATAAATAAATTTCAGGACTGACCGTCACCCATTTAGATCTCACTTCTTATGTCGTTGAAGTCAACAACCAAGGCATTATCAATTTCAGGACTGACCGTCACCCATTTAGATCTCACTTCTTATGTCGTTGAAGTCAACAACCAAGGCATTATCAATTTCAGGACTGACCGTGACCCATTTAGATCTCACTTCTTATGTCGTTGAAGTCAACAACCAAGGCATTATCATAATATTGAACTTGGCTCTCCTTTCATATTTATGTTTTTGATCTACCTAATACAGTTTATGAAACGTAACACATTACACATAGAACTTAACTATTACATAGGTACCTACTTTACTTATCTAACTACATAAAGGATACGTTTGTAAAGATAATAATATGGTTCATTAATTAGTTTGGGAGCTTCGATGCCATTTAAACTTATAAGTTTTTTCCGGTGAGTGGCTAACATCTGCTACAACACGCTTCACTAAACCTTCAGCTAACCATTAAAAACTATTCTACCGCACAATTTTATCGCATATCCGAACTCCTTGAACCAATAAACTTATTCAAATTTCATTATAACCGTTCACACGCGTCGGTCGCAGCTGACGTCACTTCGACCGGAAGGAATTCGAAAAGAACCTCTGGAGAAATTTCCCGCCGTCATTGACAGATGTTTCAAAATGGCGGCCTATCGAGGTGACGGATAAAACGATATTTTATGTTGGCGGGAGGACAATTTCTTTTTTTAGACTTTTAAATCGTTGATAAGTGTAAAGCTGAAAAGTATTTATCTATTAGAATTACAAATCAGAAGAAATTACTGATTAGAATATTAGTAGTGGTCTTGCTTGACCAATGAATGGGTTGCTAATTTAGAAATAAAAAAATCCCATGTCAGGTTACTCCATTATATATTATAAGTTGAGTTATTACCCATTAAAAACATAAATTAGAAAAATTATGTACTTACTCTCTAAAACAGTTGTGGTTTTGACTGCTAAAGGGCTGCCAACTTAGAAATAAAAAGTCCCAGGTTTGACTTCTGTTGTCTTCATTTTATCAAAATACCTGTCAGGTAAGAGAGTAGGTACAGGTTTTGCCATAAAAATATTTTAACTTATTTCTCCACTATATTTACCTTATTATGCGAACTTGTCAATGCAAAACACAAAAAACTTAAAATAATCTACTTTTCAAGGAAAATAGCAAAGACGTCACGTACGGTACTCGTTATTATTCAGCCAACAAATTGCACAGACAATTCGCAGACTGAGGACTGAAGAAGAGTTTCTTTCAGAGCATCATTAAATTGGATCTAGCAACAATCTATTCATTCATTTGAATGCCGAGAGGCGCCATCTTTCTTTTATTTTTATTTAGGGTTCTTTGGGTCTACGCCTCATTACGCGCGCTGGTGAATCTAGTGATTCAAAGAAGCCGGTAGAATTCGGTCGCCACACTGATTTTTTTTAACATTGGTTTCATGATTTTAAAATCACCCCATATTTTTTTTATACTAAGTGTCTGGAGATCACATGGCCCACCTGATGTTAAGTGGTAATTGCCTATAGCAAAGTATTGCCTCATAGGTCACGCACCTTAGGAACGTGGCCTACGATGCATTGCCCTGGTCCATCAACATTATAACTGGTTTTGAACCCGCAACCTCTCTTGGTACGAGGACGCGTTACCAAATGCTCTATGCTACGGGCTCACTGCACGTCCCGCATATTTAGATTTTTAACAATTATCATACTATCATACTATTACTATAAATGCGAAAGTGAGTTTCTTTATTTGTTTTGCTTTCACGCAGAAACGGTTAAACAGATTTCAATTAAATTTGGTAGGATTATATATCGATAGATGATAGACCTGGATCATACATGATGTCACGTATCACGTGACATGATTTTTTATTGACAAACCACGCGGCGATGCTAGTATAAAATAAAAATAACGCTTTATTTGCTTATTTATTATACAAATTACAAAATATATAATCCGCTATTTTATGTACGAATGTTATGATCATGTTTGAACACTAAGAAGTCTTTCGGGTCATACTAAATGGAAATCTCAAACGCAGCAAAATTACCTCAAAATGACGGCGCTTCCCCCTCCACCGCGCGCGATGCGTCACAGTCCTCACTTAGCGTAACGAATTCTTTGATCCTTTAGCTATCCAGAGGGCTTAGCCAAGTTACAGTCGATTAGCGATGACGCTAGTCGATACGTCCGCAAATGTATGGGATTTGACACATGCTATAGAAATATTACGTCATTCAGCGACAACAAATGTATGTAGAAATCGAATAGATTCGTGGCGAATGACATTTGGCTACGGGCCGGTGTAATTAGATTTTGGATGGAGATGATATAGGTATATGTTGCCCGATTTCGTTATCATTCGTTTTTTGAATTGCCTCCCACTATGGAAGCAATTTTAATGACGTATTGTCGTCAAAACCCATGGTAGTAGTACCCTTTAAAATGATATTTTAAAGGGTAGAGTAGGTATAATTAAACTCAGGTTTAGCTTGGTTTAAACCTCACGTAATGAGACCGCACTCGTCGCTGCGGTTCGTCTATCAGCGAACATCTCCCCGCATGTTTATTTAGCTTTAGTTAGAGAGTTGGTGATCTCTTATTTTAAACCCGATGCAAAACAAGAAGGTTATAAATAAGCTGTCTGTTTGTCTCTTCTATCGGATAAACAGATTATAAATAAAAAAAAATGTTGGACATTTCACACACCGCTATCTGGCCCCAAACTAAGCAAAGCTACGGGAATATATTTTAACAGATAACTGATAAAATATTTATAGACTTTTTTTATGTAAATATATATAAAAACAACCAGACCCGGAACAAATATCTGTAAATCATGCAAATATTCTTCTATATACCCACAATCTCCTGCGTCTATTTGACAGCTGGTGTTGAACTATTGACGTATATTTGGTGCACCTCTGCTAGCAGTATTTTTTTATATCACGTGCAATGCCTTATTTATCTAGTTTTTCGACACTGCTGTAAGTACGAGACATTATTATTTAATTTACAAGATATAGGTAAGCAGAACAATCAAATTGCTGTGTAATTATAATATAAATATTGCTGGACAATATTGCTGAGCAATAATAATGTCTCGTACTTACAACAAAAATTACAACATTACAACAAAAAATTACAACAAAAATGTCTAAAGACTTGCAAACAAATATTTATGTTAAATTATGGAACCATGATTAAGCGAATTAAACGAGCCACGGAACCATCTCTAAAAGTCCCAGCACGCTTCTACCATTTTATTATTACTCAGGGGTCCTCCTAAATTAATTGTTTATCTTTTTATTCTCTTATTATTTCAGGAAATTGAATTATCAAAGTTTTAAGTCCGCTTTAGCGCAGAGAACGGAAATGGGAGAATTTTTGCTGAATACTCGTTTGTTCAGTCGAAAAGTTTTGTTCAACATTGTTTTGGTAATGCTATGTTGTTTTGTGTTTGATTCAGTTTAAAACTAGATTTATAGTAATATTTTGATTGTGAACCAGATAACAATAATTGAACTTGCACTTAAATATACTAAAGGGAACCTGATAGCTCTGATTTGATGTTCATGTTTAATTGTTAATTGATAATTTTTTTTTATTTGAAACGTGCCCTATGATGCACTACCCTGCGTCCATCAACTTGAGGCATACGGTGTAAAGTCAAACCGATACCCAGCAATGCTGCTTTTCAGCAGAAATAGGTATGGTAGTAGAGCTTCCCCGGGCGAGTCCTTTCACAAGGAAGTTTACTATTCTTGAACATGATTATCTTTCAATCACTTGTACGTTTTCGAAACTATGTAAATTTAATGTCAAATACTCATTTGGCTATATGGAATATACCTTTTTATGATTGAATATGAAAATATTGACACTAAATAAACAGGTGAAAAACTTGGCAACAACATTAAATATAAATTAATTACCGCTTGTAAACTTAATTAGAGCGCTCAAAATTGATGACCGAGGCGTCTACCTTCATAAGCTGAAATTGTTTTTCCATTTTTAATTTAAAGCGCGTCTCGTTTTTTAAGCTAGTTTATGTTGAATTAAAAATTTAAAGAACCCCATCACATTTATAATAGATAAAACCACGTTAAACTGATATTAGCTAGAAAGTCTAAGAGCACAGCGCCGAGTAGCCAGACTTTCAGTTTTTTACAAGATTCATTTTGGCAAATGTGCGCAAGATCTTCATGACCTTATCCCTCCTTCCCCCTTCCACCACCGGATAAGCAGAGAAGTACCATCGTACCGAGAAGTACCACCCATACCTGGTCGGCATACGACCTTGCCGTACCAAACGATTTGCTTCAACTTGTTAGCACAAGTAAGGAGTGGAACTCACTTCCGGCGTATGTTTTTCCGAATCAGTATAATCTCGGAGTCTTCAAGTCCAGAGTGAATGGAGCATTCTTGCCTTGAAAGAACCTTCTTTCAAGGCAAGAGTGCTCAATCTTCGATCACACCATCACTTACCACCAGGTGAGGTAGTGGTCAAGCGCTTGTCTAACATCAATAAAAAAAACAAGCTTCCTAAAAAGAAACGACGTCTGAATCGGTCCATCCGTTTGGGAACTATAGTGCTTCGGCGTAGGTGGTTAAAAATGTATATAAGTATCAATTATCTGATTCCCATAGATTTGCATAATTTGGGGCTAGATAGCGCCGTGTGAAATGTCTAGCATTATTTATTTATTAAATTGTTTTTTCACTAAAGGTTAAGTTTCCATAAAATAGCAACAGAATTAACATAAATCACATTAATATTTTCAGTAAACAAACAACATCAATTTTAACACAACATCCAATTCGTTATTCGTGCAAATAACAATTTTAATTAAGATATCGTACATTATCATTGATAGTATCAATTTATGTGCAGGTCCCAATTGTTGGGGAAAATCACGTGACACTGGCAACACTAAATTGTGGTTTTCGGAATTCGAAATTACCTTCAGAGATTTAAATGTCATGAATTTGAGTGCAAAAACAAACGCGGCACGTGACGGACCGCACACAGTGAAGGCTTTCGTAGGCAGTACTGTTGAATAACTTTACTTTAACTGATGATAATGCATTTTAAAATAAGTACTAAATAGTATATTATGGAATTAGTGAATAAAGGACGGATTTAAAGCGAGGGACATAGATGAATCATCAGCGACGCGAGTTCATGGCCCTCGATATAAATCCGTTTTATTCAAGTGTTGCATACTATACTTTATACCATGACTACGAGAAAAAGGAAGGTTTAAGCGAAAATAGACATTTAATGAAGAAAAAAGGAAGGTTAAATTAATTAAAATGCACATTAAAATTGGAACAATTACTAAAATTAATAGTAATTTGCATAATATTATTAATAGGATGGTCAACTAGTGAAGCGATATTTGCACAAGGAGTTTGTATGTCGAGTATTCTTTGCACATGGAGTTTGTATCGAGTATTTTTTCCGCAAGGAGGTTGTATAGTATTGAGATGGAGGTCGAATTATATTGGTATGTTCTAAATTCAAGCACCAAAATAGTGATTACAAGTGCTTTTTGTTCACTGTTGTCAGTAAATAAAATAGCTTTTTAGAGAGGGAATGGTATAAAATACGTATGCACTTGTTTTTTGGCATTTAATTAGTATAAATTAAAAATGGTATAAGCCCTCGACACATAAAAATATAACCATTTTACAGTTGAGATGTCTTCACCAAAAACGAAAAGTACCACCCGTTTGGGAACAACGATGCTAAAACCCTTTAACACACCTTTTTTTGCGCCAGTAGTTAAAAAATACCCGGCCCGCCTTTTATACATCTCCATTACAAAACTCCCCAACTTTATTTCAATGTTTGATACGCGACGGCACTTTATTTTAAAACTACCCTCCAACTTCGTAATATTTCAAAGTACAAGTTTCTTGGATAGTTCTGAACATGGACATTTCTTGTAGCGACAATAAAACAAGAAACTAAGCTATTGAAAACCTTCAAAGTGGGTACTATAACTCAGCTACTTATATAATTATTTAGTAAACAAAACAGAAAAAGTACGCAGCATAATCCAGTACAAATTCCATTTAGGTATTTAATTCGGTGAATGTGAATACTCAGACAAACCTTGCAAGGTTTTTAGGGTATAAATTAAGGTTATATGAAGTAAATAATAAAAAAAATATCTAGCTGCCTGTTCACGGTATATTAATTTTTTTAGTTGCTTGTAGCCGTTGAGTCCAGGCCGCACGAAATTGCTCACTCTGGAAATCTTTTCGGGAAGCCTATGTTCAGCACTGGACGTCCTACGGCAGATTATGACGATGAAAATATACTTAGGGATAGTGTAGTTTTCTATCAGTGAATGAGTTTTTTAATTCGGTTGTGAAGAGGGATTATCCCCTACAAGCATACAAACTTTACTTATTTATAATATTAGTACATATATATACAAAGTATAGATAATAGATAAGGCTAGATAAGAAATGTAAAGCTAAAACTCTGATTCGAAATATTATCTGTTGCACGTGCTCTTTTTTGGTTGCCAATGGTTGTCTAACATTCTGAGAAGTAGGTAGAATTTGCAACGCGGGAAACCTATCAAGTTTTTTTAAATCAAAGAGTATGGCAAAGCATTGCCACACCATTCAGCCAACAGCCTTCGCTTTCCTAACGGTACTCTCCGTTAGCTAGGTTATAGACCTTTGCCATTTCGCGATCAACACTTATTGCGAAGGACTAAAGGTCATTTTCGATTGGGCTTTAGAGTTTTGGTAATTATTGATAAAAAAACTGAAGTCTTTGTAGGTTACGTTGACTGATGGTGGCCAAATGATTTTAAAGGGTAATTCTCACGTAGATATAAGATAGATAACAAGCGAATATTTTAGTTTCAAATTGAATTTCTGCGAATTTTAGATAAATAAGCTTTATCTGCTTAATAATTTACTATGTTTTGGAGTCGGGACTATAATAATTTCTTCTAAAACAAGTGGGTATAAATAAAAAAACTAAAAAATCCCATTGTGCATCGCCGGCTGGGGGTTAAACCTGACATTGCTAAGAATCGATCCAGTTAAACTCAACTCTGATTAACCTATAAAAGTTCCAACCTATTTAAGTTAAACATTTTCAGAGGCAACTTCCAACAATTTAGTTTTGTGTTATATAACCTATAAATCTTCAACAACCCTTAGCAGTGAACATGTTAAATAAATAGCCTACTTAGAACGCACATAGCATGTTAGACCACAGTTTGCATAACTCTGCGTGACTACCTGTAATAAACTGAAATTCGCGGCACCCTTCTGAAAACATGGCAGAATGAGGCGGCGTTACCTTGCCGGTTTTAATTAAAAAGGTGTAATGTCAATGCTGTCAAAAGTTTTTATACGTAACTTGTGCTAATGAGTTTTGTTTCTAAGGAGATGTATGGCAAAGGACCTCGGACTGAGGATAAATAACTATTCACCTCAGTCTGAGATCCTTAGAAATCAGATTCTAAATGCCTTTGATTATTTCGTCTTTTGACCTAGTTGACGAATAGTTTGCCATTTTCTGACTGTTTCAAAATCTATGCAGAATGGGTGCGTACCTATGGTCAATTATGACATTTATTATGCACTGTACCTACCTACCTGTAATAACTATTACCTACCTATTTGTTTCGCTATTAGTTTAGTTTTAGGTTTTGTTTGAGTTTATAACTTATAACTATGTAAGTAAGCTGTAACATAACTTTCGAAGCTGTTTTGATTTTGAAAATTTGATAAATAAATAGGTATCCCGTTTTTATTAAAATGTTGTAACGTCGACAATAAAATGAATATAATTATGAAACTTTATCTCCAAATTGATTTTAATTACCTATGTAGGTAATCAGAATAGGAATTCGACGAAGCTTCGATCGGATTGATCCGAGATTCTCGTCCGCGCGCGTCTTGTGTTTGTACGCCTGTTTTCTCTCTTTGTACTAAACATAACTTCTTTCCTTATCTGTTTTGTGGTAGGCACTTAAATTAAACCAAAATAACGCCGCACATACTTCCAAGCCAAATACGAATAGGTTTCGCTTCGCATGTTGTTTTTTTTTGTTTTGTTATAACATCCTTCGCGTCCTCAAAACGTAAACCAATTAAAGCTAATCTAGTGATCTTGCCTCTCGTGGTCCAAAATTGGTACAACTCGGTGTCACCATTACTCTTCATAACGTCTGCATGGTTGGCCCGACCCAGTTAGGGCGATTTAAAAAGTTTATGACACTGACATTTATTTGAGCGGGAAAACTTTACGATGATACTCAGAATTTTTACGAATGTGAATAAAAATGTTGAATGTAAACTTAAAATGACGGAATCATACTTAGTAAAAACTTTAAAATTTGTGCATTTACATTACAGGGTGTTTGGTAATATACTGACGATATTTAAGTGATGGTTTCTCAAAACATAAAAATAGACTTCTGGGAAAAAAAAACTACTAGTTATATTATCAAATTTTAAAGAAAATCGACTAAGTTTGATTAATTCGATATAAGACTTACTAGCTACTCTTCCAATCGACATCCAAAAATAAAGGCCGATTTGATATCTCTTTCGGAAATGGCTGCGGATTTGGGTTAGAAAGGCACAACAAGAGATGTCTCGAGACGTCACCAATACAGTATCTGTGGTTAGATGGCAAGCATTATGCAATAGCACAACATAATTTTAATAAAGTGTTTGTTTATACATGCCAAAATAAATTTCACATTTCTATGGTAAACATTTCACAAATTTATTTATTATGCTCATCAAAATAAACCCTTTCATTTTTGTGCGTATATTATCTAACACCCTATATTATTTCGTCTAGGCAAGCAGTGTAGGACGCCCTCCGGCTAGATGGAGTGACGATTTGCGCGCTGAGGATCGGGCTCAGTAGCACACCCTGGGAGAGACCTACGTCCAGCAGTGGACTGTTATAGGGGGATGATGATGATGAAATATTTCATAGCCAAAAAAACATTAAATAATAATCTGAAAAACTAGTCAGAGAGCTGAGTACTTTAAAAATAATCGTCATTTCTTACCAAAAATAGCTATATCTACCTGCTATACTGAATAATCTAAATCCACTTTTTAAATAAACTTATTTACTAAGGCTGGCTTGCACAACGATCCCTAAACGTATTTAGCGACTAAATTTAAATTTCACGTATTTGTATGATTTGACATCATATTTAGCCAGTAAATACCTATGTTTAGGTATTGTTGCGCAAGTCACCAATCATATTTAGCCACTAAACACGATTAGGGATCGTTGTTCAAGCCCGGCTTAGTGTAGGTAACTAATGTCAGTCAATTTGGCTGTATGTTCAGTTCATCCCTGTCAGTGATACTTAGGAAAACATAAATCTGTTACAAAAATAGAGTACACGGCAGACGGCATAATTAAGCAAGAAAGTGGGCCGAATCCCTCTTCCCTTTACAAGATTATTTTCCTTGTACAAATTACGTAATTACATTTTAATGTTTCTTTAATATTTTATGTTCCGTGATTAGAGTTGATAGTCTGTAGCCGCTGGACGTTTCACGGTAAAATATATTTTACTTACTTAATACCTATAAAATATTCAGAGGGCCTCTTGCTTTGATTTGCTAAATAAATAAATATTGCTGGACATTTCACACAGTGCTATCTAACCCCAAACTAAGCAAAGTTTGTACTGTGGGAACCAGAGAACTGATAGAATACTTATATACTTTTTTTTTGTAAATACATACTTATAATGTATAGAAAAACATCCAGACACGGAACAAATATCTGTAGATCATGCAAACATTTGTTCCGTGTCGGGAATCGAACCCGCTACCTCCTGGGTCTCAGCCGCCCACTGCGCCACGGAGGTCGTCAATACTTAATTATTTATTTCTGTGACTCAATTAATGTTACAAAATATAGATTAATTTCTAATTTTAAATTAAATTTGTAGGCACTTTGTGCTAATGCAGTGACTAATTAAATATCTGTGTCTAAAATGATCACTTAGGCAGACAGGTTTATAAGAATACTAGCTAGTGCCCGCGACTTCGTACGCGTTACACTACTAAATTTGTGTGTAACCTAGAAGTAAAGCTAAACTCGCTGTTGCAACTTGACTTGACACCATTTCTATCCATGGGACCTGATTTATGGGATAAAAAGTAACCTATGTGTTAATCCAGGTTATAATCTAGGTACATACTAAATTTCATCGAAATCGGTTCAGACGTTACCACGTGATTGAGTAACAAACAAATAAATAAATAAACAAACATCCAAACTTTCGCATGTATAATAATAGTGTGATCCTTTCTGTCTAGTGCTCGGGCTCCAATGGGTCATCCTGTCCGTCATGATAGCGTATTATTGACGGATGATAACAGCCAATAGTAAAAAAAAGGTTGTCAATTGTTGTTTTATTGTTAAAAAAAAACAAAATTGGGATGTTTGTTTCATTATTAACCCAGTCACTTACCCCAGTGTTGCTAAGAAAGAAAAAATACTATCCACATCGGACTGAGAAAGTTTTGCAATTGTACAACAAAGTAAGTTCTTTCTACCTTCCCTACTAAGTAAGTGGTTTTGAAACATACGCTAGCGGTCAACCCGATTTCTAGGCCACTCGCCCGAATGCCTTTAGACCAGGGCCCGTAGCCAAATTACATTCGCCACGAATCTATTCGATTTCTACATACATTTATTGTCGCTGAATCACGTGGTATTTCTATAGCATGTGTCAAATCCCATACATTTTCGGACGTATCGACTAGCGTCATCGCTAATCGACTGTAACTTGGCTAAGCCCTCTGGACCACGGAAGCGCTTACATTATAATATTCGTAGTATTCGCAAAATTACGTATTAATAGTTTAGAAAGCGTGTCTAACATAGATCCGTAAGAATCGTGGTCTGACCAAAGTTTATATAACTGGTTATTACTGATTCGTGGCTAAAATATGCAAGAACAGTTACATTAGCATAATAATAATGGCGGTCTGTTCGTTGCTATCAAAATATAGCAGAATATCACTAAGCCAGAGAGATAGTAGAACTAATAATGTAATATTGAAAATCATTAGATTATTTCTTAATATATTATTATGAACTAGCTGACCTATCCGCAGCTTCGCACGCGTTGTTTTTCAATAAAAACATTACCCTCCTTCTGCGCAGTTAGGTAAAAAGTAGCTTTTGTTACTCCGGGATAATGTAGCATTCTAATGGTGAAAGAATTTTTGAAATCGGATTTGTAGTTTTTGAGTTTACTCGTTACAAACATACAAATCTTTCCTTGTTATAGTATATTAGTATAGATAAACAAAACAATGATACGCGACATGTTGTTGTTTTACAAAAATAGATAGCCTAAAGGCGGGTACAGACTGCTGTAACGTAACATGCAATGTAACACGCAATGAAAGAATTTGCCGTCCATATTGTCGCAATGTATCATGCAATGTAACATAATTCCCTTAGTCTAGACGCCTTGCGCGCACGAACCGTGCACACTACGCGCACGAACAGAGCATTTCAACACGTGAGCGCCGCGATCCACCATTTGTCGGTTTTTTCGCCGAACTCAAAGGGGCGCGCAGTGTGCACGGAGCGTCAGTGAGGACGGGTTGTCTGTGTCTGTACTGTGGTACGCGCGCGAACCATGGAAGAAAACACAGCTTCGGCAGAGCCTACACATGAATTATGGAGTGAAGAGAAAGTATTGCAGTTAATTGAGGCGTATAGAACAAGAGACATTTTGTGGAATCCACAAAATGAATCTTTTTACAAAAAACATCTGAAACTGGACGCTTGGTTAGAAATTGCCAACTTGATGGAAACAACGCAAGAAAAATGTAACAACAAAATTATTAGTCTCCTATCATCCTACCGTCGTGAAAAACTGAGGGAAAAAAAATCGAAAGGAACAGGAAAAGGTAAGAAAACACTTAATTATTATTTATTCATAATATTATTCTAATCACACGTTATTTTTGTTCGTGTTCGATGTTCGAATAGTCACCTAGTGTCAAAATAGTGTGATATAGAAAACAATAATACTATCTACCTACGGCAGTAAAAAAATACTTATTTATTTTATTTATTACTAAAAATTACTGAGCTGTACCTCTTTATTTTTAGTTATTGTGTTTTTACAGGAAGATAATGATTGTGTTTTTTATGTTTAAAATCAATTTTATCTTTTTTATTTACAGGTGCTTCGGAGAGATACACAAGCAGATGGTTTGCTTATGAAGCGTTAAAGTTCTTAGACGACCGTAACAAACCGAGAAAGAGAATGAACTCGGTAAGTAAAGACTGGTTTGATTTTTTTTTCTTATTAATATCTGTCTTGCCAAGAAATCTTCCCTTCTTTTATAAAATAATCAGAGAGTTCATCTCTCAATGCATTTAAATGTGCAGGTGATCGTCGAGGAATATTTCTTAAAGGTAGTAGTGATCTCAGGTCTTCATTACTTTGCCTCCATGTTTCTTCATTCATACCTTCTTCAGTTTCAATTAATTCTTGATTAAAGTATGTAGTTCTAGAGTGACGTCTCAAATAATTATGTAAAAGAACAATTGTCATAACTACTAGCTCAGCTTTATCAGGCTGTAAAAGCATTGGTTTCCTTAGAACTCTAAAGACAGACGATATGATACCAAATGCATTTTCAACTGTTCTTCTAGCTCTGCTTAGTCTGTGATTAAATACTCTCTTTGAAGTTCCTTTTGGATGTGTCCCAGCATATGGTTTCATCAGATTTTCACTTAAAGCAAAGGCACTATCCCCCACAAAGAAGTAGGGTATTGGGATATGTCTTTCTGGGAGTGGATGAGGTGATGGAAAGTTTATTAAACGATTTTCTATCAAATCATAAAGTTTTGTATCCCTAAAGACACCCCCGTCTGAGATCCTCCCTTGGCATCCCACATCTACAAATAAAAAATTGTAATCGGCGTCAACCAAAGCAAAAAGCACGATGCTAAAAAAGTTTTTATAGTTGTAGAATTCGGTTCCACTTTTGATAGGTGCTTCAAGCACAACGTGTTTTCCGTCCAATGCCCCTAAACAGTGTGGGAAATTCCATTTCTCTTCAAATTGGTTGCTTATATTTAACCAAGATTCTTCTGTCGTTGGAATCTAAAACAAAAACGATTATTAATAGATAGATACGAGGATGTGATTATACTTAGTAGCCCTTAAAGTTACATCCTCCTGTCTAGTAGTTTATATCAAAAGTTAGTCCTTACAGTCTACAGTTATAAATTATTTTTATGTTTTTCAGGTGGCGGTTCAACAACCAATTGCCCAAGAAAATCCACTGAACGAATTTATTGCTCCACCTCAACGGAATGATTATATACCTACGCGAGCTAAGCAAGCCAAAAAGGATGACAACAGTGTACTTTCAGAAGTTGTGGGCATATTACAAACTACTGCTAATAAGTTAGGAAGTTCAAGCGCTGTAGATTTAACTACTACTTTCGCGTCATATGTAGCAGCTAAAATGAAAACTTATTCTACTCAAACTAGAAATTCTGTGGAACACGCAATTTTTGACATCCTAATGAAAGCTGACAAAGGCTTCTACGAAGGCTCATATCGTCAGCAGGATAACTATCCGACTTCATACCAAGAATCCTACTGTGCACCACCGAAGACAAGACAAGATTATGTCGATTTGACCGGCTATGGGAATCGTCCTGGAACTTCCGCATTTCGTCAGTCGACTTCCGCACTGCCTCCAGACACAAATCAACAAGCACACTATGGCTATACCACTGCAAGGAATGAAGAATACGATACTGATCAACAGCCATCGTCTGTTACTTCACTTGAATCTCAGCAATCCTTAGACGATTATAATGATTTGGGCCTGATGAAGGGTTTGTGATTTTACCACTTAAAATTTTGTTTAAAACTTGATTATAAATAAAACTTACCTTGATATATTCTTTTAATTCCTCAATTATAGCGGAGCAAACTTCTGGAATAATACCACTTATGGCTTGTTTCGATACCCTGAAGGTATATTGTAAACTTGTGTAAGAGTCACCACTAGCTAAAAAACGAAGTGTTATTGCCAGTCGGTCTTGGATTGAAATTGAAGCCCTTAAATGTGTGCAATTCCGATAAATTCTTGGTCCGACCAATCTGAGCAGATTTTCGAATGTCGTTGGAGTCATCCTTGTGAAATTTTGAAATTGTCCGGTTAATCTCATGTCGGCCATTAATTGTGCACCAGCTCTCTGACTGTACAACTCTGTACGCCACCATCGTCGAGGTCTTCGGCGTTTTTTTATCACATGGTTGGTGATAATTAATGAAGCACCGACAATCATCGTAGCTAGTAATAATTGGTCGTCACGATCCATTCTCTTTGCGTGTTCTCGGCAGACTGAGCTATATTCGCCGCGCGCATGCCGGAAAAGATGCGAGTCCGTACATGCTCGGTTTGTGCGCGCGCTGCGTCCACATTTATGAAATGCTCCTTTCATATTACATTGCATGTTACGTTACAGCAGTCTGTACCCGCCTTAAGGTGATAGGGATAAAAATCTGGCTAGGGCTTTATTCCGAGTAAAATTAATACCAAAATTCCGTAATAACTATTCATACTCGTAGTAAATCAAAGCGAAGGCACATAAATCATTTGTAATTCAGAATACTGTGGAGTTTTAGCGTTATGTACCATGAAACTCGCAGTTCTCTGTGACATATCAACATGTAAAGCAATTTCTGATACCTACAACTCTGGGTGTTCTAGTATTGAACCAGCTCGACTATTATCTATCTTCAAAGTTGTTCACTGAATGATTTAACAATTCTGGAAGGCATTTGACAGTTTGTGAAAGGCTTTGAGCTTTCGAACACGAGCCACGCGCCACGGCCATTAAACGCCGCCACATAAAGTTGGAAGCGGCCACTTAGTAGCGTAAGCGTGCACCAGCCACTTTTTTAAAGTTTTTCCTTCAGTTTCGGTCAGTGGCGGCCACACGAACACAAAGCGAGAAGCGTCGTCTCGTGACATGTAGCACTGGCGGCAATCGTGTGCTGCGAGTTTATATAATACTAGCGGCCCGTCCCGGCTTCGCACGGGTGGATATTTATTTTTTAAATATTTTTTATGGCAATTTTTTTTACACCTTTAGGTTACATTATTGAAGTTTTTGTAGGGATCCCTAATTTTTCCTAGTATTAAATATAGCTTATGTTACTCAGGGATAATGCAGCATTCTAATGGTCAAAGAATTTTTGATATCGGACCAGTAGTTTTTGAGTTTATTCGTTACAAACATATAAAAATACAAATCTTTCCTCTTTATAATATTAGTGTAGATAACAATAGTATAGATGTACGAAAAATGCTATCTGCTACTCTGTGTGGCTCGTATGTTGGGAGACAATAAGCGTTTAAATTGTTAAACGTTAGGCACCAGATGCATTTTCAGATACAGAAATATAAATATAAATAAATATTGCTGAACATTTCACATAGCGCTATCAGCCCCAAACTAAGCAGAGCTTGTACTATGGGAACCAGATAACTGATACATACTTATGATATATAGCGAAACAACCAGACCCGGAACAAATATCTGTAGATCATGCAAACATTTGTTGTGCAACCCGCTACCTCCTGCGTCTCAGCCGGCTATTCGCCCACTGCACCACGGACGTCGTCAAACAGAATAGTGACTATTAGCCGTTATTTGTCAGCTGTCCTGCCACGGTATCCTAATCTTGCGCTTTCAGTTATCGCAATAAGTAATTAAGAGGTAACTGTTTAACATGACCTTGGCTGGTCTGAACTAGGTGAATGGAGTGCGGCGGACAGTGACCGACGACCGCCAAAATCATCAGTTTCTTGCGCCTACTGAGACTTTTTCCCCAATTTTCAGTCTCCACGACGTGACTTCAGTTGAGCTGTTAGCTCAACTGAAGAACTCTGTTAGAATGGGGGAATAAGATCGGATGAGATTTATAACTCACAGGATAAGATTATCACAGCTATTTCAGGCAATGTGGAGGTCTTCTGATGGTCTACATATAAAATTGTATTGATTGTAATACGTTATGTTCAATTATTTTTTATTATCACTTCTGATAAGATAATTTCTAATCGGATTTTGACCTAGAAGATTCGTACATTAATTTTGTTTGTTTTTATAAATTTCATCCTAGGTACATCTAGATTGAAACTAAGAGGCGGTTGTAGGTATTCCAGCTTACTCCATCTGCGTCCTGTGCACCCAGTGATGCAATTTGCCACCAGGCGGTTTATACAGGCTGTCCCAAAAAATAGTGTCAAGCGAAAGTCCAGAGATAGAACACTCCTTGGGGTACCCGAAGCACACCCATGTATGTTCCGCGATTTTTTATAGTTTTCGAGTTATGAATTTTTTTTCCGAATTTTTGATATTTTTTGACTTGAACAACTTAAAAAATTCTTTAAAAAAAAAGTAGAAAACTTTCTTGAGATTTTTTTTTGCTACTGAATTTGTATGAGTTGTTCTTTTATGCATAAAATAATCAGCTACGTGACTTTGATCAAAACTATGAAAATATTGGTGTAAAGTCAAAAAATTACATTCAGTGAATTATGACTTAAATTTTCAACGTTAAATTAAAAATCTTAACAAGTGATTTCGTGGTTCTTAAATAAGTCTTAATAATTCTCCAGATTCTCAGCTTTCATAATCATAAAGAAAATAGTACTTAATGGGCTACTTTGGCTTAAATCGGCCTTCAACTTATAACACCGCTCTTTTTGCGCCGGGGGTTAATGTATGAATAGATAATTTATTTTTTAATAGACAAGCCACATAGTTACAAAAGGGGTAATTTTCATCCCAAGTCTGTATAAAACTTGCTCTGAGGCGAAGCCACATAAAACTAAGCAGTATTCTGTGTAGTAATAGCTGCCATAATAACTAGTGGTCCAGAAAAAATTGTTCACTCATTTTCTGGTTTTAATCCTCAGAGAAACAGAGGTCAATGTCCTTATTTTGTGTTTTTATTTGGTAGCATCGCTCGTCTCGTGCATTCTACTAGCGACAGTGACGTTTGTAAAGTGCTTGGTTAAGAGCAACTTGCTACTTGTGCATTCTACCGCAAGTAATCTGTTTTAAAAGCTGGAAGGACGAAGATTTTTCATTGGATTAGTTTCGTAAACATTTTCAAATTATTTTGTTAGGACTTTTCTATTTTAATTATTAAACACATACTGACAGAGAAAATATGTTATTAAAATATGAAAATTCAGCTATTTGCTGTGATTGCATCACCTACATGTTCATATTCAAATTACAAAACTCTTAAGAAAACACGCAGCAGCTACATTAATTATTTGGGACAGTATTACAAAAGTATCATATAACATTAATAATTAGGTACCTAGTTTGAATAATTGCGAAATTAATTTAAAATAACTAGGTCTTTATAATCAAAATATAAATCGTGTATGATATTTTCAATCTACTTTATGTGAGTTCTGTACTATCATCTCACAGGGCTTAATTATAAAATTCAATTAATTTAAACGGGTAGATTTACATTTCGCCCGATGGCATGATTAATATATGTATTATTTTATTTATATCACATCCAATTTTTGTTTTCAACTTTGCATTTACAACAAAAAATCTGCTTTCGTTGCGGAGTTTCGGTTCGGTGAGATTTCGCGTTTTTTTCAGTTAATAGATTTACATAATTTAACCAAATAAAAACGGAGTATACAGAACAATTTTAAGGTTTACAATTTTTTTTTTGTTTTCTTAATTATTTCTGTGCGTCTTGTCGATGCGTGAGATCCGAGAGCTGGGTCAACGCATAAGCATTGCAATTGCAGCGCAATGCAGCCAGTGTCTTGACACTTCCGCCTGGTAGTGATCTGGAGCAGTTGAGCTATCTATAGATCATTTGCAACGGTCTGTAGATGAATCAACTGTTTCTCCTGTCTTGTAAATAATTTTATATTCTTATGTACTTTACAATTTATGAGAGATTTCGCGAACATCAAATTAAACTATTGAAGCCTTTTCGAATTCGATTTCCGCCGCGGAACAAATGTTTGCATGATCTACAGATATTTGTTTCTGGTCTGGATGTTTCTCTATATATTATACGGAATGAAATGAATGAAAAATTATTTATTGCAAAAAATAAAATATAATCTGTAACATAGGCGAACTTAATGCTAGATAGCATTCTCTTCCAATTAACCTTTGTGTAATGCGGAGAAACTGTTATTGTAGGAAATGCATATTTGGTAGAGGGAGAGGTTTAATTTAAATTCCAAGACACATAGATATAAGTACAAGATACATAAATATAAGTATGTACATATTTAATAAATAAAAACCTTTCTTGAAAAACAGTACCTACCACCACGCTTCTGTTTCATGTCCATTATTTGCCCTCGAAGATAACAGAATTAAAGAGTTTCTGAATGAATTTTCATGTTCCTTACCTGGTCGGCATACCACCTTACCGTACCAAACAATTTGCTTCAACTTTTCTTGTTCGTACACGTAAGGAGTGGAACTCACTTCCGGCGTATGTTTTTCCGAACCAGTATAATCTCGGAGTCTTCAAGTCCAGAGTGAATAGGTTCTTTCTAGGCAAGCGTGCTCCATCTTCGATTACACCATCACTTACCATCAGGTGAGGTAGTGGTCAAGCGCTTGGCTATCATCAATAAAAAAAAACTTTCTTATAAATAGTTTTTGACAATCTGGCACCTTTCAGACCACCAGTAGACTTGATTATTCAGCGCTGCAGTCGATACTTACCTAAGTTACAAGACTTCAAGCAAGTTATAAATGGCTGACCTAAAAAGATTGCATGTTACGACTTTGTAACCTAAGTAGTAACCGTACTATTGTGTTTTGCATCATAAACTTAACTGGGTCAGTGATTGTGGTTTAAGAAAATATTGAAAACCTTTCCTGTGATATTTCTTGGTTGCACGATAAAGCACTTTAATTACTAGTATAATTTTTTTTGACAAACCCCTACATTCCCACTGCTGGACAAAGACCTCCCCCTGTTCCTTTCACTTATCACGGTCCAGAGCCAGTCCCTTTGGAAGATGTCCAAGTCGTCGCTCCAGCGCTTTTTAGGCCTTCCTCGGCGTCCGTCTTTAGGAATCCATTTGCTTGTGACCCTGGCCTGCCTATCGGGTTGCATACGGGAGACGTGACCCGCCCATTTCAGCTTTGCATCCTTCATACCCACGTCAGCGATACTGGTCTTCGAGTGCAACCAGGAGTTGGAACAAGTACAACACTAATCAATCAATGTGAAAGTTTGGATATTTGTTTGTTACTCAATTACGTCGTAACGGCTGAACCGATTTCGATGAAATTTGGTATTTACGTAGATTATAACCTGGTTTAACACATATGCTACTTTTTATCCCATAAATCGGGTCTCATGGGATATAAATGGGGTGCAAGTCACGTTGCAACAGCGAGTTTAGCTTTATTTCTAGGTTACCTACACATTTAGTAGTATAACGCGTACGAAGTCGCAACAGCTAGTAATTAAATAAAAACATCCCGGTACTTCAAAAAACCCGTAATAAATAAATAAATAAATACTGCTGGCCATTTCACACAGCGCTAACTAACCCCAAACTAAGCAGGCTTGTACTATGGGAACCAGATAACTGATAGAATACTTATATACTTTTTTAAATACATACTTATAATAAATAGAAAAACAACCAGACCCGGAACAAATAGTATATCATGCAAACATTTGTTCCGCGGCGAGAATCTAACCCACTACCTCCTGCGTCTCAGCCGGCTATTCGCCCACTGCGCCACGGAGGTCGTCAATTTTCATTTTACATTAATTATTATAAATATGAGATTTATCACGTACCGTTTAATCGGTGTTATCGCAGAGGGCTGCGGCGCGTAGTGCGAGGCGATACGAAGTGCGGAGTGAATCGCACTTACCATGATGAAGGTTCACGAACCGAAACATTGTCGGTAGTAACACCGGTAAAACGGTATTTATAATCCCGTAGAACGATAGCGATTGAAATAAATCACAAAAGTTTTCTAAATAAAATTTAAATTTATAGTTGCGGTTCCTTCACAAAAAGGAAAAGTGCAGATAATTTCGGACCTTATCTTCATCACTCAGCCAAGAACCATCACAATTAAACAAGCTATCTATATAAAAGACCGCGTCAGAATAGGTCCATCCGTTTGGGAGCTACGATGCCACAGACAGACAATGGCGTCTAACTTATAACACCCCTGTTTTTGCGTCAGAGTTTAAAATTAAAAAATGCCCACACATCCATGTAATACAAATCACTAGTATCACTAAAAAATGAACATAGAGTGTACATTATGTACTAGTCTGGTTGGATCAGCGCAATCCGATCTGCCCTTCTGAGTGAAAGGCGGCCGGCGCACGCGCATCGTTGCTTAGAGCAAGAGCTAGCAGCGACTCTTGACATTTTATTGTCCGAGTTCAATAACTAGTGGTTCTGTGAGAATAGTACTGTAGACCTCGCGCTTGAAGGCGGAGAGGACTGCGTAGTCTGATTGGTATAGGTAGGTATTAATTTTCCGAAAAAATTCAATATTTGAAATACGTCCATATATAACGCTACAGCAAACGCAATATATTGAATAGAATGAAGTCCTTAGTTTGTCTCTCAAATTTGATTAAAATCCGTTTATAAATAACGCTACAGCAAACTTCTCCCCTTTAACTCCCTATTTTCCCCCAATCAAAAATCGCGATCGACTCAAAAATTTAAATAAACCAGGGAACTTGTGTGCCAATTTTCATCAAAATCAGTTGAAAAAGAAAAGACAGACAGACGGACAAACCCATTTTTTGACCAATCTCGAAACTGAGACGCTTTGCTCGCTTCGCTCTCTCGGTCATACCTGTTTTGGGATTTTAATTAATAAATGAGTTGAAGTTAAATTGCTGATGGCAGTTGGCATAGATAGATAGATAACTCTATTGAATTACCACACAAACAGAAATAATACAAAAATAAGTACTAAGCTAGAATAAAACATGCTGCTATATCACACAATAATTAAAAATAATTATTATCTATGTTTGTTTCTGTTTTATCCCACTAATATTATAAACGCGAAAGTTTGTATGTATGTGTACATGTTTGTTTCTCTTTCACGTCGTAACGGCTCAACCGATTTCGATGAAATTTGGTACACCTAGATTATAACCTGGATTAAGACAAATGCTACTTTTTGTTGACAAACCACGCGTGCGAAGCCGCTGCCGCGCTGGCGGAAGCTAGTATTCAATAATTTTTATCATCCGTTCTTATGTCTCATTTGTTGTAAACGTCAATATTGTTATTCACGACACACAGCTTCTTAGTACGACTTGCGCAACGATGCCTAAACGAGTTTAGTGGCAAAATATGATTTAGAGAGTTGTCAAATTATAAAAATACATCAAATTTAAAAATGGTTAGTCGCTATATACGTTTAGGGATCGTTGTGCAAGCCGGGTCTAGTGTGCGATCAGAATAGGAAAGGACTAGGTGTGGCAGTTTTCTGTTATTTATTGAGGAAATCTCAATAAAATAAATGAAAATGTCAAAAATGAGTGCGGTGCTGATAAATGTGTTATCTATCCACCTCGGAGAGGTATGTAAATAAAGCGAATGACTAGAAAATACATATTTATGAGCAAGTTTTCTGTATCATAAAGCGAAAATTACTTGTGTCGTGAATTGCGTTTCCATATTTATTTTTCGACACGTTCCTTTGAATGTGTCGTATATTCTTTCTGACTGATTATTGCGAAATGAGAAGGCAATCTTATTAGAGACTAGCTGATAAGCCCGCGGCTTCGCACGCGGTTTGTCAATAAAAAGATTACCGTCCTTCCGCGCAGTTGGGTAAAAAGTAGCCTATACCAAATTACATCGAAATCGGTCTAGTCTTTTAGTCGTGAAAACGTAACTGAGTTACTTTCGAGTTTATAATGTTAGTAAGGATGACCAGTATTTTTAACCTCTAACGCAAAAAGGAGGTGGTGTAAGCTTGAAAGTGTTTGAAAGCTGGTTTGCAAGATGATTTTTAGCAGAATGTGATCATAATTGGTGAAGAAGCCATTCAGACGATCGAAGCATTTAGCAAGTTTTTTTAAAGTTCGGCAATTTAACTTTTAAAATTATGTAAATCAATTTGGTGAAATAGAATAGAAAACGCATTATTGTATACTAGATACGCGATAGTACAATTGGTGGTCTTATCACTAAAAGCGATACACCTTTAGATGGATTAAATATAGTTAATATATATATATATATTAGTATATTAAATGCTTTAATGTATTCAGTAAATAAATAAACAAGGTATGAAATAATGAAACAAATCTGTTCACCGACTCCTGCACTATAAGAATGACCTGGCGGCCATCTTGCCACGATCACATTGTGCCATATAAAACCTTATTTAGGGCATTGAACCATTTATGAACATTTTAAGAGAAGTTCCTTGTGAAAGAGCTCACCCGGGGAAGTACTACCATCATATCTATTTTTGGCTGCCGGTAAAATTACAAGCACATGAAGCTTTATATAGCACAAAGGATTAGTAAGCAGTGGCAGTAGGTGGTGCACATAGCTCGAAGAACTGACGGCCGTTGGGGCAGAAGGGTTCTCGAATGGGGACCACGCATTGGAAAGCGCAGCGTACGACGGCCCCCACTAGATGGAGAAACGACCTGATAAAAAGAATGTAATAATTTAATTATAAACACAAATTAAGAATATGTCAGACTAAAAATATACAAAATAATAACTAGTGGTTCGTCCCGAACTGAAATCTCGCGAGCCTCCCATAAAAACATAATATAATTATTGTTTGTAATCTTTGACTATTAAAATAGTGCCACGAAATAATAACCAAACAACTTGACCTACAGTTTCATTCAAATTACAGGTAGTGGGAGTTCATGTAAATTGGTTACTTTTTTTGGGGTACAAATTGCAGTTATTCTGGATTTCAGACTTTTGCCTATATTTGTGATACTCAAGCTACAAGATACCAAATTTCAGCACTGTGGGGTCACTGGTGTACCCTGTGAATGTTGTCAAAATTTCGTTTTTATTATTGCTAATAACTGAAAAATTACAAAAACTTTCCTAAAAAGAAAAACGGGGTCGAAATGTACTAATGAAGACCTTTCATTTGACGTTTCACTTGGCCTAATAGTCTCATTTTCATTTATTTAACCCCTAGACCTTTCATTTGACGTCTCACTTGGCCTAATAGTCTCATTTTCATTTATTTAACCCCTCTTGAACCCGAATATCTCAACAACCCCCCAAAATTTTTAGCTTATTGAGTCACACCAAAATTGTGCCATAATTACCTACCTATATACCAAATTTCACGCATGTTATCCTCGGACAAACAAACATACATACATACAACGCCGATTTGCCCAAATTGATTTGGAGATCTCGCTTCGCTCGATCAATAATTCAATAAAATTTATAATTCAAAAGTAAAATGCCTTAAGCTAAATTTAAAAAATAATTCAAAAAAGGTTGCACAAGATCAGTCGCTCTGGTAATCTATGGGGGCTTAAGTTCAGTGGACGTCCTTTGGCTGTATGCTCATCACCATGAAAAAATTGATCGACGTACAAACCCATAAAGCATTGATAAACACTATGAGGTCAGTGTTGTCACTGGGTCGCCTAGCAACGGGTATTTACCCCAACCCACCCCTAATCTACCCCAACCCATGCCACAGAATAAATAATGACGGTATTAAGAACTCTCACTTTGATGATAACGGTGATTACTAGGCGTTCCTAAGAAAAGTCTTGCAAAGATTACGGGAAAATAATAACGAGCTCACGTCCAATCTGTTCGGCTCGCACATCGAATCTAGGGCCAAAATTGCTGCTATGAAACTGGACATCCTAGCTAAGGTTCGACGGTACTTCTCACCGGGACAGCTGCTCAGTTTCTACAAAGCATAAGTCCGCTCATGTATGGAGTACTGCTGCCATCTCTGGGATGGCTCGGCTAAGTATCAGCTTGAAGCCCTTGATTCGATTGAGCGACGTGCTGCTAGACTCATTGGTGATGACTCCCTAGTGGAAACCAATTTACAAAGTCTAGAGCACAGACGCCGAGTAGCCAGACTTTCAGTTTTTTACAAGATTCATTTTGGTGAATGTGCGCAAGATCTTCATGACCTTATCCCTTCTGCCCTCTTCCACCACCGGACAAGCAGACGTACCGGGAAGTACCACACATACCTGGTCGGCATACCACCTTGCCGTACCAAACTATTTGCTTCAACTTTTCTTGTTAGCACAAGTAAGAAGTGGAACTCACTTCCAGCGTATGTTTTTCCGAATTAGTTTAATCTCAGAGTCTTCAAATCCAAAGTGAAAGGTTCTTTCTAGGGAAGCGTGCTTCATATTCGATCACACCATCACTTACCATCACGTGAGGTAGTGGTCAAGCGCTTCTATTTGAAATCTCTATATAATCAAGCGAAGCGCGATCTCCAAATCGACTTGGGCAAATCGGCATTGTATGTATGTATGTTTGTCCGAGGATAACTTTCGTAGCGGTGATGGCACAATCCTGGTGTGACTAAATGAGATAAAAAATGGGGGTTATTGAGATATTGGGGCTCAAGAGGGGTAAATAAACAATTAAAATGAGACGAACAATTAAAATAAAAGTTTATGAATAATATTTATTTTGTTTTTTGGGAGACTCGCGAGATTTCAGTTCGGGGCCAACCACTAGTTTAATAGAAAGCTAGATTCTTAACTATGTCATTTTACGTGTTTTTTATGGGGTTTTATAAATTAATTTTTTTTCCTGTTTTTCGTATGTGAAGTGGCACAGGCCTCTGCGAGTTATCGTCATGGATAATTCCATTAGTAACCCGAGCTCTTTATAAAAGCAAGTGTTTTGGTATATTGATGACCTCCGTGGAGCAGTGGATGAATTGCTGGCTGAGACGCAGGAGGTTGCGGGTTCGATTCCCGCCGCGGAACAAATGTTTGCATGATCTACAGATATTTGTTCTGGGTCTGGTGGTTTCTCCGTAACAAGTATGTGTTTACAAAAAACAAATAGTACAGGTTTTGCTTAGTTTGTGGCTAGATAGCGCTGTGTGAAAGGTCCAGCATTATTTATTTATATTGGCCTACTCCATCTATGTATAGCCCTGCCTGACCCAGGCACTACACGTCTGTGCAACTTCAACCAATCACTCATCTAGCACCGCAACTTGAAAACAAGCTTTTTATTTAAAAATCATCTTTAATTGTTCATTATCATCATATCAGCCACAGAACGTCAACTGCTGTACCCCCATAGATTTCCAGAGCGACCGATCTTGTGCGGCCCCCAACGGCTCCCAGCAACCTGTGTCTGTGCACAGGTGTTGAAATTCGATCGTAAAATATTTTGTTTATTTACCTAAATGGATTGTAAAGCCCCAGCCTGGCCACCAGCTCTCTGCCTGCGATTTATCAATGCTACCAACTTGATCGTTATAAATACGCATATTAAATGATTTCGTTGAGTTTGGGACAAAGCGCGCTATATTTGGAACTCGGCGGATGCGACGCATCCATCCATCGACTCGGGTAAGGGCAGCAGAATAATCAAATCTAATTATTCATTAAACTAGTGGTTCGCCTCGAACTGAGATCTCCCGAGTCTTCCATAAAAACAAAAAAAGTATGATTTGTAATCTTTGACTATCAAAATAGTGCCACGATATACCTAACCAAATAACTTGAACTTCAGTTTCATTCAAATTACAGGTAACGGGAATTCATGTTAATTGTCTAAATTTTTGAGGGTAGAGATTGCTGTTATTCTGGATTTCAGACTTTTCCCTATATTTGTGCCACTAAAGCTACACGAATATATAATTTCAGCACTGGTGTACCCTGTGAATTTCGTTCACAGTTTTTATTATGTCTAATAAATAACTCAAAAACTACAAGGATTAAACTAAAAATAATAACGGGGTCGAAATGTTCTAATAAAGACAGACCTTTTATTAAACGTCTCATTTGACCTTGTAGTGTCATTTTGATTTTTTGATGTGAACACTTCTTTAGGCGCGTTTGGAATTTTTTGAGATGGAAAAAACAATTGAACTCTCGACACTGTTACCGTTACTGTCATCTGTATATAATTATCTCGTAATTGTTCAAGTTTTCACTTCTGTCGACACTTCCGGAGTGCCACTTTTTTTTTACCGTTCTTGAACCCCAGTATTTCAAACCCCCCCACATATTTAGCTCATTTACACTAGGATTGTGCCAACACTACCTACCTATATATCAAATTTGACGATGATCGGATCAACGTTTCGAAAGTTATCCTCGGACAAACAAACATCCATACATACCTACAACGCTAATTTGCCCAAGTTGATTTGGAGATCTCGCTTCGCTCGTTTAATGATGCACATATTTAATTATAAATGTATCTTTATTTGCTATCCCTCCATACACATGTGCGTGTGAACGGCGCTCTAGACGTACAAACAAACATACAAGACAGCAGACAGACATATGAGTGTATAGTCAGTACATACCAATACCAAACTAAGACCGAGTACTTCAGCTTCGTTTTTAGCGTTATACATTGCCTGCCTATGTCTGCCTGTGTGGGCATATATCTGGTTATGCCACACGCACGATACACGACTTTTATGAAAATTACCACTTTAAATTATACAGGGTTTCCCAGAAATGGTGGATAATCCTGCACGTGCGTGTGCGGGGGGGGAGGTGGGGACCCACATCCCAAAAAAAAAAATTCTATTCCCAACAGTCCGCGGTCTACGAATTTTTTTGTAAAATTTAGAAATTTCCCAGTTTTCCTCACATTTGTGGGCATCACGTCCGCTACATGAGGCCTATTTCGGATTTTTTTCTTTTAAAGTATTCCCTAATAATGGTATTCCTAAATTACCTTTAAAAAAACGCAACTACTTAGGATAGTAGTTAACTAGTAGTCCCTAAACATAAATTTTATTTCTGAAATTTATTTTACTGCAAAGTTTGAGCACCTCTGCTGTAAAAAAAATGTATTGGAGTTTTATAGCCAACCACATAAAAAAATTACCTACATCATAAGGATTCTAAAACAGTAGCATAAGTACCTACTTTAATGGTAAAATTACTGAGCTATAGCTACTAATGTGTAAAAGTAGGCGTTTCATTACAAAATAGCAAAATTATTTGCAGATATTTTTTTTTAGTTTTTACCAGTTAAGTAGCGCTGTCGACCCTAAAATTAGACTTTACTACCTGCTCGGCACATTCAGTTGAATTCTAAGCTGTGTGAGCGAGACAAAACTGTGCTTGGGAATATTGCGAGTGAAAGGGTCAACAAATCTCCTTTGTATGGTAGAATTCGTGTTTGGTTATTGTTTTGTCTCCGTAGTTAAAACTATTTTAATTTTAGTGCGTATTTCGACGTTCTCGACATCGCATGTGCTCTTGTTTTTCTGATTCTCGGTGACAAAATTCTACATTTGGCATTCTACTGGACTCGATTTGTGCATTTTGATTGGATTTTGTTTGTTTGGTGATAACTGCGACGACTCGGCATTCTACTGGACATTTGTTCTGTATATCAACAGGACTGTGTGATGTCACGAGAAATTTATACACCCCAAGAGTATTCCAATATGCATTACATTTACGGAGAATGTAGTGGCAACGCAAGTGCTGCCGCAACACTTTATCGGGAGAGATACCCGAACGCGCGTCACCCCGACTATCGAGTTTTTACAAGAGTGCACCAAGCTTACTCAGAGGGCAGAATACCTGGTACTGGCGTTGGTGGCCCTAGGAGCAGAGGACGACCCCACAATCCTGTAACTGAAGATATTGTCCTTGACATGGTGGAAGAAGATCCCAGTATTTCGATGCCAGATATCGAACGCCGTACGGGAATATCAAAATCTACAGCACATCGTATTGTGAAAAAATTTAAACTGCATCCTTATCACGTGACACGTGTACAAACATTGCTACCACGAGACTACCAAGCACGGATTGTTTTCTGCAATGAAATGTTAACAAGAATTCAAGAAGATCAAGATTTTTTCAGAAAAATTTTATGGAGCGATGAGACTACATGTAAAAGGGATGGGTATCTTAACCTTCATAACTTGCACAGTTGGCAATTGACAAATCCACATTTGATGAGAGAAGATAAATCCCAGTATCAATTTAAAATAAATTACTGGACGGGCATATTAAATGGAAAAATTATAGGCCCATATGAATTGCCGGGCAACCTAAATGGCAACAATTATTTACAATTTCTTCGAAACCAGTTGCAAATATTATTAGAAGATGAGCCACTAGCCATCCGGCAAGGAATGTGGCTCCAGAACGACGGTTGTCCGGCACATTATGCTGTGCAAGTAAGAAATTATCTAAATGATGCCTATCCCAACAGATGGATCGGCCGATTGGGGCCAATACTGTGGCCACCACGGTCCCCAGACCTAAATCCTCTGGATTTTTTTTATTGGGGCTGTTTGAAGGAGCAGGTTTACAAGAAACCAATAAACTCATTAGAAGAACTTCGACTTCGCGTCGCCGAAGCAGCCAGAATTATATCATCAAAAAATTATAATAACAGATTACAAAAATCTTTTATAAAAAGGTGTAGAGCTTGCATAAGGGCATCAGGAGCCCAATTTGAACATTTACTTTGATTATTTTTATAATAAATACTTTTTTGGTCATTACTTGTTTTATTTTTTTCTTTTGCAATTTTGTAATGAAACGCCTACTTTTACACATTAGTAGCTATAGCTCAGTAATTTTACCATTAAAGTAGGTACTTATGCTACTGTTTTAGAATCCTTATGATGTAGGTAATTTTTTTATGTGGTTGGCTATAAAACTCCAATACATTTTTTTTACAGCAGAGGTGCTCAAACTTTGCAGTAAAATAAATTTCAGAAATAAAATTTATGTTTAGGGACTACTAGTTAACTACTATCCTAAGTAGTTGCGTTTTTTTTAAGGTAATTTAGGAATACCATTATTAGGGAATACTTTAAAAGAAAAAAATCCGAACTAGGCCTCATGTAGCGGACGTGATGCCCACAAATGTGAGGAAAACTGGGAAATTTCTAAATTTTACAAAAAAATTCGTAGACCGCGGACTGTTGGGAATAGAATTTTTTTTTTTGGGATGTGGGTCCCCACCTCCCCCCCCGCACACGCACGTGCAGGATTATCCACCATTTCTGGGAAACCCTGTATATTAATCCACAAAACAGATAACAATCCACTGAGCACTAATTAAACTAACCATACAATTTTCATCTAGATTGAACTGAAACGATGATAAAAATAATGTTAATACTAGCTTCCGCCAATGGTTTTGCACGCGTTGTCTGTCAACAAAAAGTAGCCTATGTGTTAATTCAGGTTATAATCTACGTATATATCAAATTTCATCGCAATCGGTTCAGCCATTACGACGTTATTGAGTAACAAACATCCAAACTTATTAGTGTGATATGGGATCTTACTAGGCGGCACTAAAATCAAAATCTTTTAAAATCACAAGGATCACTTTGACACGTCAATTTTACTGCCTGTTCCTTTGCTACCAAGCCAAGAAAGAAAGGCAAGAAACAAGGCTGATTGTTTTTTTTAATGATCCTTTTACAATACATAATACAGAAAATAAATTACGTCTAAATTGTAACATTCTTGAACGAGTTGGAGCAATTTAAATCCTTTTTTTGTAAAAAAAATTATTTGTTTATTCTCATCATGTATTGTTTTTTATTTGTTTAATTATACCTTTTTAAATTTGTTAATTGTCAATTTTTGTACATCACTTGGGAGTTTGTTATAAAAGCGTACACCTTGCCTTTAAACGATTTACTAACTTTATGGAGTCTACAAGTGTCAACAGCGAGTTTATCTATATTTCTAATATTAAAATTCTGATCATCGCTATTTACATCATGCCACAGCAACAGCTGTAGGTAACGGAACAGAAAGAATATAGCTCAACTCCTGATCACTAGCAGGCGGGAGTATCCCCAAGACACTGGCTGCATTGAATTGCAATGCTTATGCGTTGACCCAGATAAGCGCCAGCTCTCGGATCACACGTCGCATAGACCCAAAATAATTTTGAAAATAGATTTTTATATTAAAAAAAATAAACTTCATGATAATTCAACTTTTAATAATAGCTTTCTATGTTATTCATAAAGCAAAGTTAGGGAATTTCTAAAGCATTGAAAATTGAAATTGGGTTTTGGTCTCTTAAGAATTTGTAATAAGTTAGGTCGAGGTTAGGGTGCAGAAGCGAGCGATTTAGCGTTTTGAGGATTAATAATATGTCATGATTTTCTGTGAATATATTCTCATTCGATTTTGAAATTATAGTTATTTTTGGCGCGTTAGGAGAAACAGATCAGAAATTTAATATTTCCATGCTGCAATTCCTCCTATTGCATTTTCGTTTGTAATTTTTGGCTAAAAAACATTAAAGCACAATCAGCAAGAAAAGGGAATTCGTTTGTTAAATATTTTAGTAGATCAAAGATTAATATAAAGATAATTGCATGGTTATGCTTGTTATCACTTCAAGTCCACTCTAAAATGTTATGTATATTAATAACTTATTTATTTTTCCCACCACCTACTCGACAATGTCAAGTTATGTCATGTAAACTTCACCGAAAGCAGGTGATTGATCCCTACGACTGAGCCGGGAGTAAAGTTGTACTGAATTTCATTATGCCCGCGAGGGCATGATTTGGGGGATTTGGGACATGATTTAAATTTGGAACCACATCTGTATCAAAATTTGAACCAAACAGACCCACACAATAAGAATGTTCGTAAATCGAACTAACCTCTCCACAGAATGCACCAACCTGGATTTGGTTTTTATTGTCTCGCAGAAAGTGTGAAAAGTAGAGTATTCTCCTCGTGGATAAAGCTGTATGCATCTTGGTCGTGCTTATATTCTTCTCTGCACTTAGGATTCTAGTAAATCCCTCGCTCCGCTTGTGGGTTACTCTAGAATTCATCGTTACGTTCGGGATTCAATATAGCGCCCGTGACGCAAGACACTGCTTTATCTCCTTGTTTAATAATCTTCTATTATGTTCAATAGAAATTGACAAAACTCCACAACAAAGAACTGTAATAACTTTTTGAAAGAACGCAATGTTTTTAATGTTTCACTCACCTAACACTTTTGTATCTAACAGCACTGAATCTAATGCATATGCTTGACGCAAGACGAATTGAAAGTTGACGCAAGATGAACATACAACTTAGAAGTAGACATAGCTTTAGATCTCCCTCTCTAAAATCTGAAGGAAGCCTTAAATCTGTTGTTATATTTATCAAATTGGATTTTTGGGAAGCCGCGATTGTTTATATTCTAAGTTTGCCTTTCTATTGTAAGTTTTAACTAAATAGGTTTTATACCCTTACAATAAAGTTTGTTTCGGTATTATACAAAAACGAATTTCTTTTAGATAAAATATAGGATAACCGGAAGGGCTTGGGGAAAACGTACACGTGTTTACAAGTTTTTTTTTTAACCCGTCATAAATTTCTATTAGAAGCTGAGATCGCTGCACCAAAAAATAAATGTGCAGGAATAAAGAATTTTCAAAACCTATAGGTACTTCCCGGTAGCCTAGAATCATGGAATTTGGCAAGAAGCAAGGTCTCACAGCTTTTTTTTCTAAAATTACGTTTATTTGCATGGGGTGGAAAAGGGGGGCTTATAAGGCTTATGCTAAAACAATTTAAAAAAAAATCTAAACCGGGGGTGGTTTATAGGGAGAAACTACCTCTGCAAAATCAGGACGTTTGGGCTGTCCTTGTCGGGTTTTTAGGAGCGTTTTAATAAGAAACCAAAGAAATGGTTTATTAAAATAAATTTAATCATAAGTAAAGGAAAAAATCCGAACATCGTTAATTTGTAAAAAGATATATTTTTACGGAACCCTTGGTGCCCGAAGCAGAGTCGCACATGTCCGAGGTTTTTTCATCAATACTCCAATTATGTGGGCACAACTCTAAAAAGCCCATTCATTTGTTGGAACAATTTTCCCGGTAAAAAAAGTAATTTTCCTTGATCATTCAAACATGGTCAAAATTCCTTAGAGCTTAATCAACCAATGTTATAACCACCCTTCACGATAAACAAAAAACATTTTCTTTATCAGAATTTATACCTTTTTTATAACCACCACTTTAAGTAGACCTTTAGGGTCGATTTCACCGTTGAAATTAAACGCGATCAGTTCAAGTTAACTCAGTTTACGCTGTTGAAACTCTAAACGTCCAATTTTCGACGTTTAGCTCATCTAAACGCGTTTAGAGAGCTGTTATTTGAATTTATTTTGTGAAATATTTGTTACCTACGTATTTTTAACCGACTTCATTGAAAGGAGGAGATTCTCAATTCGTGGGAATCTTTTTTTTTAAGTATGTTCCCCGATTACTCGAAGACGCCTGGACCGATTCCAGAAATTATTATTTTTTGTTTAAAAGAGTATACAGGTAGTTCCATTGGCACCAAGTCAGGATCTGATGATGGGATCCCCAAAAAATCGAGGGTTACCCTTAAATTTTGTAGGAACGCCATTCCGTTTAATGTTTTTACCTCAGAACTGCATCATTTATCAACTGATTTGGAAAATTCTTATTTTATTTTCATATTAGTATCATAGAAATTTCATCAAAATCAGTTCAGTAGTTTGGTTATATTTGTGTTAAAAAATTACTTGTTTAATTTATGTTTATAATTTCTATAAAGAATGAAAAGAGTGGTGGCACTCTAATGTTAGCCAATTGAACCGACATCAAAACAGGTTTTTTTACGTTGCGTAAAGAATTTTTGGGACTTCGACGGCCCCTTGCTTCATTGTGGAGCAGTATTCATCATTATCATATAAGCTATCATCTTCCACGTCGTTTCTTTCCAAGGTCGTCCACTGCAGTATATAGCTCCCCCTTAGATTTAAAGAGCGACCGACCTTGTACGACCTGCACCCAACGGTTCCCAGTAACAAGGAAGCCGTTACAAGGTTTTTCTGGCCGACCTGTTTAGTAGTGAAAGTCCAATCATCATCATTATCAACTATAGAACGTCCAATACTGAACATAATGCATTCCTCATAGATATCCAGAACAATTGGTTTTATGCGTCACCCAACTCCCAGCAATCTTTATTAGGTCGTCACTCCATCTAGGGGAGGGGTAAAGGGCTTTAAATTGCGTGGTCTCCGAAAAAACGCTTAAAAACCGGTAGGCTTTGGGGGTCCAAATAAGCTGGCCATATCAAATTACGTAATAACGAAACACCTTGCTCCTATAAAATAAAAATAAAACCTAAAATAGCTGCGTTTTTTGTTACAGAGTGAAAGAGACGGCAACAGGAATCCACGCGAGTGAGTGAGACAAAACAGTGTCCAGTTCAAACCGGTTCGAGGGTAAAAAGTGCTCCCAAACTTTGAAAGCATCTAGTAATGCCAGTCAAGACATTTTGAAGTTTTTGATTAGTGAAATTGTGTTCGGAACTTCAAGATGGCCGTTTTCCCCGCCGTTTTCGGATTGCTAATGGCCGCTCTAGTGACAGGTGAGTGACAGTTGTCTTTTTAAAATATTAGCAAAAGTGTGGTTTTTTCATTCTACCAGCGCTATTATAACTTTAATGTTGTGTAATATTCTGGTAATATTAATATCGTGAAAGGAATTGTTGATTATTAATATTAAGTATTTTATATTTTCGGCTTTTATTAAAATGTTCATTAAAATAGGCGCCATTATTTTACCAAAGTATGTAACTAGGTACAAAATAAACACATTTTTACCGACGCAAAAAGAAGGCTCTTATAATTATGTTCATTATGTTCTTCACGCCTTTCTGTCTGTGTGTCTGTTGCATCACAATTCCCAAACGGATAGACCGATTCGGATGCGGTTTTTAAAATTAAAAGCTAGTTTAACTGAGGTGGTCCTTAGCTATGTGTGATGAAGAATCAGGTCAGCCGATCCGAAGGTTATCAGCATTTTTTATTTTTGATGAAGGATTTCGGCTGTAAAACGGAATTTTAAATTTAAAAGAAAACTTTTTTTTTGTATAAATTATAGGCTTGCTTACCATCTCGTCTGATGGTAAGCAAATGAACCTCCTTTATATGAGCGGTATAATTATTATCTCAAACTAATTCGTTTATTTACAACTGGCAACATATTTTCCCTCCAAAACGATAGTTCTCTGTCATCGCACGCGTCGATATTGTAAACATGCCCTTCCGCTGATCGGTTCCCGTCAATTTAGGGTTCCGTACATAACGATTGAAATCGAAAAACACTATATCATCATCCACAGCCTGACTTCACCCATTGTTGGGTACAGGCATGCCCATGTTTGTGCCATCCACCACGATCCTGCGCTAGTCTCACCCACTATAAGTACCTACCCAGTAAATTAAATAGTCAATTATTTAGTCAATTTAATCTTGTAGATCTAATGAGTGATTGGCACGAGAAGTACCTATTTAATTTTTATTTTTTTTAATCCTGCACTTACGGCAAAAATCTTATTACCTGTTTTAAAAATCGTCTGAAAATCAGACAATCAAATTCTGTCTAGTTCGTGCATTTTTTTTTCAATATTTATTTAGATAAGCCCTTTTGCAACGAACTTTACTACTCGTTAGGAACTCTACTACTCTTTAGTACCAAACAAGTACTTATTACTTACTATTTAAATATGAATAGAACTATTGAAGAAGTATTTAATAATTTTATTTTATTTTATATATTTTTTGACTTTTTGGAAAACTTACAGCTAGGTTACAGAAAAGGTATTTGAGTAGGAAATAAACAACAGTATAGCCCGGTCACATTATCTCGAGACCTGGCGTCGATGACGTCACGTCGCGTCGACGCTCTGATATGGTGCTGAAAACAAGCATCCTCTAGTAGGATATTATTATAAACAATAAGATTTCCAACAAAACAAATATTGTGTTAATTAGTTTAATGTAGGTAATACAGGTATATAGGAAAGGAGAACGGGGCGGGAGGTTCGCATTCCAGCGAGGTCTCGAGATAATGTGACCGGGTAGTAACTGCTACTTATTATAAGAAGGCCAATTAAAAGTTTCCGCAAGCAAGGTAGGAGATGAATAGGCGATACATAAACAGGTAAGGTAGACGACACTTAAATTGAGAAAAGAAATTAGATATAGGAAATATAGATATTAATACACAAACAAATACACGAAATCGGTTAAGTGCTTAATCTATAATATATTAAAGTAATTGTCACTAAATAAGCGTTTAAGCTTACTAGTTTAATATTTTTTTTGAAGTGAAAACTCGTTTAGGCGCGTTGGTCATTTTTTGCGATGAAAAAACTATTGAACTCGCGACACAGTTACCGTTACCGACACCTCTGTATATAAGTATCTCGTAATTGTTCAAGTTCTCACTTCTGTCGCCACTCCCGGATCGTCACTTTTTTATTGATGATAGCCAAGCGCTTGACCACTACCTCACCTGATGGTAAGTGATGGTGTAATCGAAGATGGAGCACGCTCGACTAGAAACAAACCTAGAAGGATCACTTTGGACTTAAAGACTCCGAGATTATACTGGTTCGGAAAAGCATACGCCGGAAGTGAGTTCCACTCCTTACTTGTGCTAACAAGAAAAGTTGAAGTAAATCGTTTGGTACGGCAAGGTGGTATGCCGACCAGGTATGAGTGGTACTTCTCGGTACGTCTGCTTGTCCGGTGGTGGATGGGGGAAGGGGGGATAAGGTCATGAAGATCTTGAGCTTGGACTTGAAGACTCCATGATGATACTGACTATATAAGACGCTGTATGCAATCATTTTCCCGCACATAGTGGTAGTTGTTGCATCTTACCGCATTGACGTTGTCAACAAAATCTGAAAATCCAATTTAAATCAAAAATATAAAGTATTTTATATAAAATAGTTTCCAACGAGGAACTGACAAGTGTCGCTTCGATTCGAAGTAACTCGGGCGTCCTCGAGAGCAGACTAAAGTTCAATTCGTTATTTTTCTTCTTGTTTCCTTGCAGCTTCAGTTATTTGGCTTACCATCAATTCAGTTCAGTTTTAAAAGTTCTATAATAGATAATTCCAGTGCGAATTTAAATCTAAAATGGACAATCTTAAGATGAAGCATCTATGAAGAAACCTATGCATTAACCTTAAAGAGACCCGGATTGTGTTCTTTAGGAAAAACAGACGACGGCAAAGTATTCCATACCTTCGCTGTACGCATCAAGAACGTGGAACCAAAACGGTGTGTGCAAATGGGTGGTATATCAACTAGGTACGGATGGTACTGAGGCGTGCGCCTGCTTGTCCTTTGATGGAAGGGAGATGGCGTGATCACATCTAAAAGTCACCTAGGTACCTAGGTAGAGTTGGATGGATAAACCTAAACCTAAAACAAATATCTGTAGATCATGCATACATTTTGTTCCACGACGGGAATCGAACTTTTATTTATCGAGCACTTTAACTTACTAAATTATTATGTTAAATTCAAAGATTTCCCTGTCTCTAAATTAAAAATGATTAAAGGAGAGTGCACGCGGCGGAAATGCGAATGTTGAGATAGATGTGTGTAACGAGAATGGATAAGATAAGGAATCACTATATTAGAGGAAGTTTAAAAGTAGCGCCAGTGATAGAAAAGTTGAGGAGTAAGAGACTAGCGTGATATGGACATGTCATGCGGAGGGAAGAAAATCGTTGACTAAAAGAGTGTTAGATATGAGAGTGGATGGATATAGAAGTAGAGGAAGGCCGAAGAAGAGATGGATGGACTGTGCAAAGAATGATAAGGGTAGGAAAGAAGTGACAATGGAGATGACGGCTGATAGAGCGGAATGGAAGAAAATACATGTTTTGCCGACCCCACGTAATGTGAGAAAAGGGCAGGAAGAAGAATATCTCTAAATTAAAAATAAACTATACAGAACCCAACATCTTATACCAGTATACACTATTTGGACAATTTAGTCGGTACGTTTACACAGTATAAACAAACAGACAGGTTGTAAAACATTATGTTGAAGTTCACGGGCATCCGGCAAGGTACATATTCAAATGCCCATACAAAAATAGTTGTAAGTTTTCCGTGGTGAGTAGGGTTACCAGAGGAGTGGTCGAACAGAAAGTCACTTTTCCACTATTACAGAAATTATAAAAAACTGTGACTTGTTAGATATATGTTAGAAGTGTTAAATATTTTTGGCATCAAATTAGATAAACATTTGAATATTTTTATAGTTATTTTATTTTTATTTTTTATACTACTGGAGATGGAACAAGCCTTATGGCCCACCTGATGTTAAGTGGTAACCATCGCCTATAACAAGTTTACCTCGTAGGTCACGCTCCTTAGAAATGTGCCCTACGATGCACATTCCTGCGTCCATCAACTTGAGGCATAGGTGTAAAGCCTCATGTGCCTGTAATTTCACCGGCAACCATAACCTTCAAACCGAAACACAGCAATGCTGCTTGGTGGTAGCACTTGCCCGGGTGAGTTAAATGTTATTCGCAAAATAAATATGCAGAAGTCGTTTTGTAGGGTAAAAAATTAAAATGCTTTGTTAAAACAGTTTATGAACAAGTAAAGTTGGTAGGGATGAATTTAAATACGAAATCAATTTTCATTTGCACTTTGTCAGGCAATAATCAGTTTTACATTGGATGTAAAACTGAAAAAAAACAAAAGCCTGATTTATGTACAATTGTCCTGTAATTTTTGCCGACAGCGCGCGCAATGTATGTTTTGTGTGCGTAATATATCAAAGATGGTTTTAAGGTTTTATTGATGATTATTATTTAGTTTAGTCAATATCGATAGTACGACGCGACGTGCGCTAGAATCGAAGTCTTTTTTCTTTTTTTCAAACATGAATTTGCAGCGAATTACGCCGCAAGGTAAAATCTAGCGCTTAAATAAAACCCCTACCTCCTATCATTGTATCTAGATTTACAAGGAATAAATGAATTGAATTGAACCTATAATTAAAACAAAGTCGGTTTTGTTCGAACACTTATAACTCGAGAACGGCTAGACCGATTTTCATGGTCCTTGATTTGTTGGATATGTCTCCGCCCCGAATAGCAGAATAACTATTAAAATATCGAAAAAATTCACGCAAAAAGAAATTATGAAGAAAAATCATTTTCTCATACATAGATGCAGCTAATGATGAATTTTACCGGGGTAACGTACATTGACAGCCCGTGTCATATGCATAGGTATCAAGGCGGTACGAAGTTCGGCGGGTCAGCTAGTCTGTTATAAAAAAAAAAATTGCACTCCGGGAGTGCCGACAGAAGTGAAAACTTGAATAAAAGCAGACTACACTACAGATACTTAAATACAGAGGTGTCAGTAACAGTCAGTGTCAGTAGTCAGGGACAGGTGTCGGCAACAGTGTCTGGAATTCATTTGTTTTTCCCATCTCAAAAAATGCTCAACGCGCCTAAAGAAGTTGTCACTTTAAAAAATCCTTATATTTTCATAGAACCCCTGGAATCCAGGCAATAGGTACAAGCTTTGTTTAGTTTGGAGCTAGATAGCGCAATGTGAAATGCCCAGCATTTTTTATTATTCATCATTATCCACCACTGAACATGACCTATGTTCTTCCCTATGACGACCTCCGTGGCGCAGTGGGCGTATAGCCAGCTGAGACGCAGGAGGTAGCGGGTTCGATTCCCGCCGCGGAACAAATGTTTGCATGATCTACAGATATTTGTTCCGGGTCTGGATGTTTTTCTATATATTAATAGAACTAATATGTATTTACAAAAAAAAGTATATAAGAATTCTATCAGTTAGGTATCTGGTTCCCATAGTACAAGCTCTGCATAGTTTGGGGCTAGATAGCGCTGTGTGAAATGTCCAGCAATATTTTTTTTTTTTATAGATTTGCAGAGCTACCGATCTAATGCGCACACAATTCCGTCATTTCGTGTGGTTGGGTCCAACTAACCTGGATCGTCTGTAGATGCTTTTAACGATTACCTACCTCACTGTCAGGGTCAAGTAAAACCAGATGCCTTTATGTTATTGTTTATGTTCAGAACTGAACTGAATTATGTTTTCACCCCATATTTTGGTTTGTACGTTTTGTTTACCTATGTTCTTTTTTTGTAGCATTTTGTTCGGTTATTGGAGCTATGCAATTACTTAAATAGATAAGTTATCTATCTACTTATCTATTTTAATAAGTACGGTCGAACCGACATTCGTTTAAATCCCTTTATTTTCCATAGTTATAATATTAATGCCTACCTTTTTTGTTATTTTTATGTTTTTATACTATTCTTGTGTATCAAATATAAATGAAATACTAAAATAATCGTCACAGTAAAAAGTGAGATCGATAATTACATCTGAGTTTGACATGTACAATTTGACACTTTCTTAGCTGCCATTTTCTTTTTTATACATAATAATGTTTTTTCTCCGAGTTAGTCATGTAATACCTGAATCATTTTTTTATTGTTGATATGTAACATCTTTCCTCTCAGTTTGTGGGAATGATTTTGGCAAAAGGGACGGAAATGTGTAACAGGCAACCGGGGAAGCGCGCGCTATTTGATTTGACCAATGAGCGCGCGGATTTAAGATGTAAAAATTTAATTCAGATTATAAAAAAAACATTTTTCACTACAAAGTATGTTTCTTTTTTATTATTATTAGCTACTTCTGTCCCACTAGGGCAAATCCTCCTATTCCTTCCAGACAACTCGATCCCGTGCTAAATCTGGCCAGTCCTCCAGGAATTTGTCTTGTGACTCAAAACCACATCTATAATTTAGGTCCGCGAGCGCATAGCAGGGGCCCAATTCTGCTAATTTATAAGAAAAACTATTATGGAGCCATACCATTGTTAAACGATTATGATTGTTATTCCTGTCATAAGCTGCCAAACGTTCAATGGGGTTGTCATAGCAACGGCGGTCATTGAAAAAAGATTGTGTTAGTAGAATACCAAAAGGTATCTATAGTGGCGATTTTTCGACGATACCATTAGTCATAGTGAAGCGATTGGTTTAGTAGAATTGGGGCCCAGTTCTGAGAGACATATTAGAATGCTGCGCTCCACTGCAAGCTGGCAGACCTTGAGTTTGAGCTGAATTATTATTTGTTATTATTATATTGTTAAAATGTTATTTATTTTGATTATGTATTGACAATACGGCCATGGCTGATATGATGATGACAATGCTAGGTATACAGTAGCCGAAGCGAAGGCTGTGGTTTGACCGCTTGATAATTACGTAATGCAGTACTGACTCAGATATATCAAGCAGTAGGTATCGGTAATTAATGACTCACCCTAGATAATTCTTCTACGAACTATTATGACAACCTGTTTTTATGATATACCTACTAGCTGACCCTCCCTCGGCTTCGCACGCGTTGTTTGTCAATAAAAACATTACCCTATGCCTATGTCTCAATCTGAGTCATAATCTATTTATATACCAAATCTGAAAATATGAATTTTCAGATCGCTAACTTGAGGAATTTTGGATTGCCCATACAAACTTTCAACCCCTATTTCACTCCCTTCAAGATTATTTTTTAAAACAAAAGATAGCCTATGTCCTTCTCCAGGATATAATATATCTCCTTGACAAATTTGATTACGATCCGTTCAGCCGTTTAGTCGTGAAAAGGTAACAAACAGAGTTATTTTCGCATTTATGATATTAGTATAAATGCAGTTGAGGATACAGTTTGCTTAATGCACCTTAAATGTACGTATTAGTCAGTATATTCTACAGATAGAAAGAAAGAAAGAAGAAAGAAAATACATTTATTTGACACACACATAGGACAGACCATTCAGAACATAACAAACATACCTACTTACATAAAGACTATAAATTATTAAAAAGAAAAGAAAAAAGTTATATAAACAGAAAAAAACACATGATAAAATTTTTGCAGCTAGGTATACATAGGTAGGTACATACAATATGGTCTTCCGTGCTGTGTGGGCCAAACGGGTCCCATCTCAGCGTATTGCTGCCAACCATCCGAGGAAGGTAAGCAGCGCTGGTTTTCAGATGGGACCCAGATAAATTACGTTGTCTGAATTCATAATGAATAAAATAAATATCAAACAAAGGCATTTTTATTCATCCCTAATGTGATTGTAAAGTGAACCTTTGATTTGAAAGAAGAATAACTTAAATATTATTTCTACAGGTGCAGAGGTCTTTCCGAACGTTTGTATGTGTGGGACTTTCTCTAGACAACCTTCGGTTAGAATAATCCCAGTACTTCATCACATTAAAATCAGACCATCTTTATCCTCATCTATATTTGTTCCGGGTCTGGATGTTTTTCTGATAATTATAAGTATGTATTTATAAAAAAAATGTATATAATATCTTTTTCCCATAGTAAAAGCTCTGCTTAGTTTGCGGCTAGATAGCGCTGCGTGAAATGTCCAGCAATATTTATTTATTTATCTTCTTGTTATTCGTTTTTTGGTATTATTTTTAATGTGTACAATGTACATTATAGCAAAGTTCTTGGTAGAATATTTATTGTTTACTCATATAAAAAAATATATGCATTGGTTTCGTTCTAGACTTCTAGTACATAGCAGTTCCTAAGTCCGTACGTCAGACTATGAGTCTAGGCGGTCTAAGAATGTATCCTGCCCGTATAAGTATTGTACGACTTCCAAAACGCACTGACCATAAATAGCGCCAAAAATAGTAACCGTCACGTTGACACTGACAGTGACAAGTGGCACACGCTCAATTATTTAAGCGCAAAAAGGTTCCATTACAATGCCATGTCATAAATTAAAGCGGCAAAGCGAATTTTCGATTTTTCCCTCGGAAATTGCAATAAATAAATCTTTGTCCCCAGTTTTTATTCAAAACCTTTATATTTAGCGAAGCGTGAGGAGACGTGAATATCGAGACGTAATGAGTTCGCGTTTCAGCACGTAGCGGCGTGCCTCCATCGCTGGACACGGTACGGGAAAATGACGGACGATATAACGACAAAATCACGGAGAAAACTATAAATTCTGGTAAAAGAAAAAATTCGGAATAAATAAATATTGCTGGACAACTGATATAATACTTACATACTGTTTTTGTAACAACATACACACATCTAGACCCGGAATCTGTAGATCATGCAAACATTTGTTCCGCGGTGAGAATCGAACCCGCTACCTCTTGCGTCTCAGCCGGCTGTTGTTCTTGATGTTTGATCGGCTAGGTAGTGGCAGAGGGCAGGACACAAAAATAAGATAACGTTTATTTGCTAGAACATAGTAAAAACATCGTTTAAGCACATTTATGTTCCACCCTAATAAGGCATTATTAGGGTTTATTATATTACTTTGCCAATAGCAAAGTAAATCTCGAAGAACGGCCATTGCGGCAGAAAGTTTCTCGTGTGGAGGACATGCGCTGGAAAACACAGCGTGGGACGACCCCTCCCTAAACCACCTGATAAGGGTTGCTGGGAGCCGTTGGTGCAGGCCGCGCACGATTGGTCGCTCTGGAAATTCTTTGGGAGGCCTATGTTAAGTAGTGGACGTCTTGGATATGATGAAGATGATGATACAGGCCTAAGATTTGAACATCTATAGCTAGTTCAAGCGTTTTTCCGTGTCTAATTCTAATCTAGGGTGGGGGGAATAAGATCTGCACTGACTACTGACCTTCTAACCTGATCCCAGGCATCCTAACTCCTCGTAATAACAGAGTAGGACTTTGAGTTGATGGCTGCAGCCTTCCAAGATCCCCGTGGATAATGTTGTGGTGAGATGTTATTCCGTGTCGTATGGTATTATGGAAACGCGTCCAAACGTAGCTTTGTAGACAAATTGGTGGCATTTAAATAACTACCGAATTGTACGCCAAGTGTTGTAATTTACTTGTTTTTCGTTATTTACCGAGTTTCCGAGCGATTTCGCCGCGGAATTGTAAAGTTTTTGAATCGAAAAACGGAAGTTACTTATTTTTAGGGAGAACTAAAATCTTGGGAATCCTTTTTTGTTGTTGCTTTCTTGATCTAGAAATATTAATGAATGAAATCATTTATTTCAATCAACTTGGGATCATACAAAGGCACACAATATTTCAGTATTATGTTAGTAGATTATAGTTAAGGTTTTATTAGTATATAATGGATCGAGCGAAGCGAGATATCCAAATCAACTTGGGCAAATCGGCGTTGTTTGTATGTATGTTTGTTTGTCCGAGAATAACTTTCAAAGCGTTGATCCGATCATCATGAAATTTGATACATAGGTAGGTAGTGATGGCACAATTCTGGTGTGATCAATTGAGCTAAAAATGTAACGGGGTTGTTGAGATTACGGGGTGGGTTCAAGGAGGGTAAAAAAAAATGAAAATGAGACTATTAGGTCAAGTGGGATGCCAAATGAATGGTCTTTATTACTACATTTCGACCCCGTTTTTATTTATAGTTTAGTCCTTGCAATTTTTGAGTTATTAGCCGTAATAAAAACTGAACTTGAACCAGTGAAATTTGGTGTGCGTGTAGCTTTAGTTGTCACTAAATAACTAATATAGGCAAAAGTCTGAAATCCAGAATAACTGCAATTTGTACCCCAAAAAAGAAAAACCAATTAACATGAACTCCCGTTACTTGTAAACTGTAGGTCAAGTTATTTGGTTATTTTTTCGGGGCACTATTTTGATAGTCAAAGATTACGAATAATATTTTTTTTTGTTTTTATGGGAGACTCGGGAGATCAGTTCGGGGCGAACCACTACTAAATATAACAGTATTATGTGGGCCGTATGCTTGTTTGCTACCTTAGTAGTAGATAAAAAAAACTATTTTGAAATTTAGACGCCTACCATTCTGACTCCCTTTGTTATCAAAATGTTTTTTTAAGGAAGAATTATTTATAATTATAACGGGTTCCAAGTCAATAACTTGAGTAGTTGTTGAGATAATCAGCTGTGAGAAGCTGACCCACAAATTCGCACCATAAGCGTTCCGTTTTTACCATTTTTGACCGAACCCCTAAAAATAAAAAGACTTTCGCAACGATGCCTAAACGTCTTTAATGGCTAAATATGATCAAATCATACAAATACGACAAATTTAATATGTAAATATGTTTAGGGATTATTGTGCAAGACGGCCTCAATGTCTACCCCAGAATTGAACCCCAGTACAGAATAGTAACAGAAGTTAAGTTTAGTACAACGGACGAGCGATAAAGTCGGTCGAAGCCAGCGGCGAGTGCCGCGTTTTAGCGTGATGTCAGCCACGGATCTACGATTTTCCGAACCGGGACAGAACATTTATGTGGCGCCCCGTCCAGCGTTTGAATGGGGGAGGGATATTAATATGAGACGCGCACAGTTTATGTCATTTTGGGGCTGTTTGATTGGACTACATATTTACACATCAGACAGGGAATCCCCGTCAGCTCCTTCCGTTATAATACTTACCCTCGGAGATCTGGATGACGAAATCACAATTTCTGAGTCATCTACATTAGACAGAGCAAACACTTCACAGATACACCGACCTCGCTGGCGAGCTCGACAAGTCCCTTCAGTCGCCGCCTATACGAGGTACAAACATGTAACCCGGGCGTTTCTCTCCTATCCCCATCCTGGCAACAACGGCCTAAGCCGAGGTTCGTACCTAAGTGATGCCCTTACGCTAATTGCCTCATCAAAACTTACAGGGCTGAGTGCTATGTGCGCTCGCCAAAAGTTCCGTTAAGCTGCAACACCTCAGAGGCCAATATCGAGAAAAGTGAATATGAAAAAAAAAATTGTTGTGTATTTGGTTATAGAATATTGTAGGTGTGCCAGCCCTATCGCTACGCTCTAGCGTAAGTAATTAAAATCAAAATTGCTCCGAACTTCTGTAGCTATCTGTTTTGTGCCAGTACCCTTTCGATGAGTCAATGATTCGCATTGCAGTTAATAAATTGGCTGACTCAAAGCCATTGCCTGCTCCAAGTTTGTAAAAGAATTGCGTATTTCTATTGTACTTTTGGTGCATTGTGCATTGTATACTGACAGTTGCATTGGAATTGCAAGGCCAAGGACAATCGGTAGCAAAATGACATTGAAAATCAAACTATGGTGATTACTTTAATAGTTTAAATTTGTAAGGTCGGCATAAATAGATACTGAATCCGATGGTACGAAGCCGTGCATCAGAAAAAAACAATTCTTGGAAAGAATTGGTTTTTTTCCGTGTATCTATTCGAAAAATTACGTTTTGTTCCTCATTAAATGCGAGAAAAATAGGTTTTTTCCTTATACATACAGCGGGCTTTTTATGAATTTTTGCTAACCGTGTCACGCGCGAGTCTATCAAAGAGATAATATTTATTGAACATATACGTAGAATAGATGAGTTAGTTTCCTCCGTATTCTAAGCACAGACGTTCTGCATTGTTCTGCATGGTTCGTACTTGAAATGATCAAGTTATCTAGTTCATACTTACTTTAGGCTAAGTTTGAGCTAACGGCGCAGACTATGGAACTTGCGAATATCCTAATCGAATTTGTCGAACAATTTATTAGATATGGGATATATCGATTATAATGTATCGATAAAACAGGTTTTAAAATTAGTTTTTGATGTCAAATGTGACGTGTGTTCCGAGAGATAGAGTTTATCTGATAGATACAACTTCATCACACACACTAATATTATAAATTTGAAAGTAACTCTGTCCTTTTGTCTGTTTGTTACATTTTCACGACTAACCGGCTGGACCGATTTCGATGAAATTTGATTTATAAATAGATTATGATCGAGATTGGGAGATAGGCTACTTTTTACCCGACTGCAGCGAGGGTAATGTTTTTATTGACAAACCACGCCTGCGAAGCCGCGGACGGGTCAGCTAGTCTGTGTATATGAATAGAAAACATTGTATCCCTTTTTAAGCTTATTGCGCGCACGGAGGAGTGTGAGATTTGGCATAGGTAAAGTTTATATGAAGAAAGAGGAGCGAATAATAAAATTAAGCTAAAAAAACGAATTACACGTTTGTTCTAGGCAAGCGTGATCGTAGACTTATGTTTTTCGCTATTACTATTTCTATTATTATTTGTAAATAAATGAATATTGCTGGACAATTCACACAGCGCTATCTAGCCCCAAACTAACCAGAGCTTGTACAATGGGAACCAGATAACTGATAGAATACTTATATACTTGTTTTTTGTAAATGCATAGGTAATTGTTATAGAGAAATATCCAGGCCCGGAACAAATATCTGTAGAACATGCAAACATTTGTTCCGCGGGGGGAATCAAACCCGCTAGCTCCTGCGTCTTAGCCGGCTATCCACCCACTGCGCCACGGAGGTCGTCAAATGTATAGTTTCACTGTCTTGCTTTCTATTAAACAAACCACGTCCATATCGGTATATCGGTTTGGGAACCACAATGCCACTACACTCTTTTTGCGTCGGGGGCTAAAAAACTAGACATTTCAATGGTTAAACTAAACAGTTACTAAAGTTCAATGACTCTGATGAAGCTAACCACTAGACTAAATGAGCATACCTATTGTAGTTCACAAAAACTGAATTTCCGAGTTTTTTGTGTTCATTACAATGTTATAACGGTTTGAAAACAATAGTAGCGTTTGGGTCTGCTGATTTTAAAACAAAAATTGAATTTATAAATAGGTTAAACAATACTTAGCTGGGCTATGGTAAAAATAATAATAGATATCAGGGATTTTGTGAATATTCGCATACGCATCTGCAAATGCGGAGCATCCGCATCGATTTGGTCATCTGCATCGCAATAATCGATGCGGATGTTCATGCGGTTGCAGATGTGTGACGTGCTGATTGATCAATAGGAGCGAAGATTTTGGTGACAAGATCCGACGAGTTTGTTACTGTTTATCATTTGTATCTCGTTAATTAAGCATAACGTTTTTAATAATTATTATAAATACGGGATTTATTACGTACCGTCTTATCGGTGTTTCGACCAACAATGGTTTGGTTCAAATCGTGAACCTTCATCAGGGTGAGTGCGATCCGCTCCGAATAACATCTCGACACGTTCACGAATTGAACCGAAACATTGTCGGTCGAAACACCGATATAAGACGGTGCGTGATAAATCCCGTATTAATAATAATGATTGAAATTAATCACGAAAGTTTTCTAAGTAAAATAACGTGTTTACTTGCACTTACCGTATGAACATTGCAGTTATTGTGAATATTGTATGTTAAGCGATTTTTCCGCAGGCAAATGTTTAAATATTTGTTTTTTCTGTGTCAAAACAAAGTTCCTTAAAAAATCGTAAGATCCGCATCCGCATCCACGTCCACGGATGTCAAAAAATCTGCATCCGCAACATCCCTGAATTAGATATGTAGCAGCTTCATAGCTCCTAGTAACTTTTACTAGATTTTGTTGTGACTAGGGTAAAGTAAACGCAATAGGATCTAATGTCATTGTCAACTGTCAAGATTGACAGACCTGCATTTCTTTGCATCTTGTATCTCTCTTGGGCTCTCGATTCTTGAATTGTGTGCACCCTTCTAAATAAATCTACTATCATCTGAAAATGCATCGTGTTCTTCCTAAAATCCTTCAGGATTTTCCATTTATTTAGCTTTCTGCCCCTGAGAATCCTTCGGGTTAGTTCAGTGATTTTAGTTTGTTCATAGAGAATCTCGTAGAGAAACGCCTCAATAGCTTGCTGAACGACCTTGAGCCTTCTTATGATGTCCATTGTTAGGCATACTGCCATACTGCATAAGTCATTATAAGATGATGTCATTTACCTGTGTCATGTACTCATTATTATTAGCTACTTCCGTCCCATCGCTGGGCAAAGGCCTCCCCCCATTCCTTGCAGACATCTCGATCCCGTGCCAAATCTGTCCAGTCCTCCAGGAATTTGTGTAACTTGTCCCACCATCTTCGTCTAGTTACGTATGTACTTAAATTATTTTATTTGCTAACCTCACTTTTTGATAACATCAGTGGCGGGTTGCCGACTGAGACGCAAGGGTTTGCAGGCAAAATATGTTTGTATGATTTGCAAAGTTTTTTTCTGTGTTTAGGGTGCTCGTAATTCCTGATACTAACGATACAGGGAGTCAGAGTGGGTTCACCTATCACACTTGGCAAAATATTGTTATAAGACTTGAAAACCATCTCAAAAATTTTCAAGCCTAGACGGGACTTGAACCCGCAACCTTCCTCTTAATATTATCTATCTTGATTGTAAAAATACAGCTACCTTTTGTTTTATCGGTATTTTTAAAACTTTCGTGAACACTATACATAATTACTATTAATATTATCGTAATGACAAGGCTCTTTTACAGCTGCGATTTGTAAGATATTTTTTTTTGACATCAAAACATTAATTATCGATTTAGTATTGACATTGATTGATTGATTGACTTATTTGACATTGTTTTGTTCTGTGTTTTATTGATTTTTGTTTTATTTTTATTATTTTAAGTTGACATTATTTGATATATTAACTTCATTAGTGTCGATACCTGTCTGTTTGAGCTATTATAATGTTAAGTTTATCACAATTGTTATTTTTATATTCTAAATTTGACGTAACTTAGTGTTCTATAATGTACCTACAGTGGAAAATAAATGAAATTAAATGACGTTCAGTCAGTCTGCGGCGATTAGGGTTGCCATACGTCTGGAATTTTACGGACATGTCCGGTCTTTGTCCGGATTGCGGGGGGAATCCTAAACCGTCCGGAATTTCTACAATTTAAGTAAGTAACGAGTAAAATAAAACATAAAATAAACCAAATATTTTTATTACAAATAAATTTACAATCAACATTAAGTACTTTATGTTATTTGTCATTTTGATCATTACGTTTCGTTTCGTTCACAGGGTATGCGCGCGCGCGCGCAAATTCGAGAATTTGCTTCGTTCATTCACATACACGATGCTAACGACATTAATGTTAAATTTACAAGAAAGTCAGGAATTTTCATCAAATGACAGGAATTTACTCCGGAATTTCGAATTTTTAATCTGGGAACCCTAGTTACAATGCAGCTGAAATATACAATTTCTAATTTTCTAATCGAATGATTATGAACTGGTTGATATTATCGATATCACCCCCTCCCTAGTATCTACAATGGCGGCTGATGAAAATCTCAGCACCGGATTTATCACACCGCAAAATTGAGCCAATTTCAACTCGTTTGTTGACTGTCATGTGACAGTAGAGACACCAGCGGTTTACTTATTTGAGGATATTATGTGTCAACGCTGAGATGTTTTCAAACAGTTTTCAATACTGTTGGTAGAATGCATTAGCCGTATTTTTGCTGATAGTACGTAAATAAAAACTAAACGCTTCATGTCATGAAGCAGTAATTGTCAAAGTCAAACTGACAAACCGCAAAATTGGAATTACCGCCAAGAGTATGTGTTAGTCTATGGAATAATGAGAGATGGCGGCAATTTTGTTCCGGAACTTGTTTTTCGTCAGTTCGTTAAAACTTTGTAATCATTAATTATAAAGAAAAATCGAAAAATCGACTTGAATTGATTTAATTATGCAACATTTCGACTAGGAGGAACTATAGGCGATGGACTGCAGTCCACAACTGCATTAGGTCGGAGTTTTTAAGTCAGAGTGAACAGATTCCTTCTAGAGAAGCGTGCTTCATCTTCGATCACATCATCACTTACCACCAGGTGATGTAGTGATCAAGCGCTTGACTATCACTAATTAAATAAAAAAGTTACATACTCACTCTTTTCTTTTATACCACCTGGAGATGGAACAAGCATATGGCCCACCTGATTTTAAGTGGTAACCATGTTAAGTGGTGAAGTCTCATGGGCCTGTAATTTCATTTAAATAATTTATTTATTATGGCACACAAAATAGACACAAAAATTATATAACAACTTTTATCTCAAAACATGTATACGCAGCATGACAATTCTAGAGCAGTTCTGTGTAGACTAATTTCACCGGCACCCTTCAACCTGCTACTTGGCAGCAGAAATATTCCGGTGGTAGTACTTCCACGAACGAACTCTATCACATATAGCTTTACCTACTCCTTACGACATATTTATCCATAATTTTCCTAGAATGGTGTACCCCTACTATGTAGTAACGAGTGTGGCTGTATTTTGGAATAAATTGGTCGCCCGACGTTATTTATCGATGCGAAATTGTTCAAAAACAAACCTATTTCCAAAATGATTAATATCATTTCAGCAGAAATTATATTAGAACTTCCCATCAGTATCATTTAGGATTCCTGTGAAAAATTTTACGCATTAAATAATTGCGTAAATATAGAAAAAATAATGTTAAACTTAAAGCTATATTCAGTTCTTCTGGCTATGTGTCCTCCCCCCCGCTCCCCCCACTGCCACTTCAGCTTGCTAATCCTCTAGGCTAAGTCAGTGAGGTTGGTTCGTCTACGGATCTCATTTCTGATTTGATTACATAGAGAAACACTAAGCAAGCAAACACTAACCCTTTCCATACGCCAAACAATAAAAAAAACTTCTTGAGATAGATTATTGCGACCACCGTGGCGCAGTAATAGCCGGCTGAGACGCAGGAGGTCGCGGGTTCGATTCCCGCCGCGGAACAAATGTTTGCATGATCTACAGATATTTATTCCGGATCTGGATGTTTTCTATATAATATAAGTACCTATGTATTTACAAAAAAGTATATAAGTATTCTATCAATCATCTGGTATATCCCATAGTACATATTATTTGATTTGATTTGACTAAGGTGTAGCTAGCCACCAACAGCTAACAGCTAAGCATGTTAGATTATACTTCAAAAATTTTGCAGAATTCGGGTATAAAATGTTCATTATAGTGAGTATCCCTGTCACGTCACCGTCGGATTTGTGACGTACCGGTGCGGTGCAGTGTGCCACGGAAGCTGGCGAGGCGTGTGACACCATTCAGGGCTTACACCATCCGTGACGGTGTCACTAAATAGCTTTTAATTTTATACGACATGGAGATGGAACAAAGTAAAAACAAACAAATAAAGAACACCTGTTGATGTAAAGCCACGATAACACCAGCACAAACCTTAGTGGATTTTAGATGCTATATTTCTGAACATACAAATGTATTTTTATTTTTATAGTGTTATCCGTTATAGTGTTATATATTTTTGATCGAGTGAAGCGAGATCTCCAAATCAACTTGGGCAAATCGGTGTTGTATGTATGTATGTATGTTTGTTTGTTTGTCCGAGGATAACTTTTGTAGCGTTTATCGGATCATCATGAAATTTGGTATATAGGTAGTTAGTGATGGCACAATTTTGGTGTGACTCAATAAGCTAAAAATATGGAGGGGTTGTTGAGATATTGGGGTTCAAGAGGGGTAAAAAAAATTTAAAATTAGACTATTAGGTCAAGTGGGACGTCAAATGAAAGGTCTATATTAGTACATTTGAACCCCGTTTTTATTTTTAGTTTAATTTTTGTAGTTTTTGAATTAACAAAAAAACAAAACTTTAACTTTTTTTACCAGGGTACACCAGTGACCCCACAATGCTGAAATTTGGTATTCGTGTAGTTTTAGTGACATAAATATAGGCAAAAGTCTGAAATCCAGAATAACTGCCATTTGTACCCCAAAAAAATGTAACCAATTCACAAGAACCCCCGTTACATCTAATTTGAATGAAACTGTAGGTCAAGTAGGATGGTTATGCATTTCGTGGCACCAATTTATTAGTCAAATAATAAAGCCGGTATGCACAAAGATCACTAAACGTATTTAGTGACTAAACATGTTTAAATTTGAAGTATTTGTATGATTTGACAACTCCTTAAATCATATTTAGCCACTAAATACGTTTAGGCATTGTTGTGCAAGTCGCCCTAAGAATAATATTTATTTTGGGAGATTCGCGAGATATCAGTTCGGGCGAACCACTAGTATAGTTTAATTTAAAAATTTTGTTATTTTCCGTATGTGTTCGGATAACACTATAAAAATACTAATTGAAATAAGCTACGTGACATCTCTTGTCAATGTACTAAACTGCAACGTTTGGCATTGAGCAGGTCAAAAACTGTATAAGTTTTCCTGTAGATGGAGCTAACGCCGCTTTAGTCGTAATGTAAATCATCTCACTAATTTCAACCCAGATGTGAGATAGCCTGGTGGCACAACTGGATAGTGCGTTCTCGTATCAAGAGGAAGGTTGCGGGTTCAAGTCCCGTCTAGGCTTGAAATTTTTGAAATGGTTTTAAAAATCTTCATATAAATGTAATCCAAAGGTTGTATGGAAGAGATCGCTTTTAGCAATAAGACCGCCCATTGTACTTACCTTTATTTTTGTGTATTTCTTTGTATGTTTAATTTTGTTTGGTGTGCAATAAAGCGTATTCTGTTCTATTCTTTGATAAAATAGTAAATAAACTAAAAAAAAACAATGAAATGACCTGATGTTAAGTGGTAATCATCACATATAACAAAGTATCGCCTCGTAGGCCACGCACCTTAGGAACGTGCCCTACGAGGCACTGCCCTGTACCTTATGTGCCTGTAACGCACGGAGGATGTGAGATTTAAAATTAAGCTCAAAAAATACTAATTACTTTCTAATTTCGATCGATTTCTTGTTGCTTTTTTTACTAATAATAATATTAAATATAGGCGGACATGTCACACAGCGCTATCTAGCCCTAAACTAAGCAGAGCTTGTACTATGGGAACCAAAAAACTGATAGGATATTTGTAATCTCTAATATATAAAATTCTCGTGTCACAGTTTTCGTTGCCATACTCCTCCGAAACGGCTTGACCGATTTTGATGAAATTTTTTGTGATTATCCGGTATCTATGAGAATCGGCCAACATCTATTTTTCATCCCCCTAAATGTTAGGGGTAGAGTCCACCCCTAAATTTTTTTTTTTATTTTTTAGACAAAATTTTTAATTTCTATTTTTTTATGATACAGCATTCAAAAATACATGCAACCCTAAATTTTTACCCTTCTACCACCAACCCCTATCTCAACTTCTAACAGAACATCTAAGGCGGTACGAAGTTCGCGGGGTCAGCTAGTATTTATATAGAAAACATCCAGACCCGGAACAGATATCTGTAGATTATTCAAACATTTATTCCGCCCCGGGAATCGAACTCTTAATCTTCTGCGTATCAGTCGGCTTTTCGCCCACTACGCCACGGAGGTCGTCAGTTTAAGCTTAATTTTAGCATTCGCCCCTCCTTAAGAAAACATGCTAACTTAACTATGATAAATCTCACACTCCGCGCGCAATACGCTTATAAAAGGTGTACAAAGTTTTCTCTTCATGTATTTATAATTATAAAGATTCATAACTACGAAAACTTATACCAGGGATTCCCAAAATGGTTAATATCGACCCCTTGTCGAAATGGGTTTCCCAGGGGCGACATATTATTATTTTATCTTTATTTTGCGATTTTAATGATTTTTTCTAAAAATAATTATCTATTTAAGTATTTTTACGTAATTTGTAACAATTATTATTACTTAACATAATTAATACTTGTTATTGTATGTTTATTTAGTTTGTTAATTTTTGATGGGAAAATGATGTCAAATTTACTAACTTAACCAACCGCAAAGTTTTTAAATTGGTAAGTAGTTTGTATCAATAGGAAAAAAACTACAGATAGGATTTTAAAGTAATTTGGCTATAGAGGTCTGAGGTACCAGTTCATTTTGTAAAAGGGGTCTCCAGCTCAAAATAGTTTGGGAATCCCTGACTTATACTATGTAAAATATATATGTACATATATAGTCCTCGTCATCGGTTTCGACGACGGCGTCCCAAACTATAAATGTATTAAAATTAATCTTTAACAAAACTACGTAACTATGTAGTATATAATACCACGTAATACTAAACACCTTGTACCTACCCATATAACACAATAAATACATTTGTATTTTGTAGCTAAAACAATTGCCAACTTTTAACCTCATGAAGTCAAAACTAACAAGCAACGAAATGTTTCAACCCTATGCATTCTGAATTGGTATACAGCGTACTAGTGAATTCCCGCGGCGCGACGTGCCTAGACACATACTAACAGACATATCTCGCATTTCATTGTATACGCGAAATGTACCACAGCACATGTACCCCCAACTTCTGAATCTAGTAAATTCACTATATTTTTGGCCGACCTAGAGTTATTTAAGTTAAGCGCGGAATTTCGAAGACTCTGGTTTTGAGGTTTTTATGCTAATGGCCGTTGGGGAGGAAAGGTTCTCAATGGACCCCCAATAAAGACGACCTGATAAAGGTTGCTGGGAGCCGTTGGGACGTACAAGATCGGTCGCTCTGTAGAAGTATGGGGGCAGGTATAAATATTATATTACAAGTTTTCAATTCCAACTTGAGGTTTTCCCCAGGGACTACAGTATGGGGTTCTTCAAAAAGGGCGTTTTAGAAATTTTAAAGGGTCGGCCACGCGCGTGTAATACCTTTGGTGTTACAAACGTCCATAGGCTACGGTAACCGCTTACCATCAGGTGGGCCGTATGCTTGTTTGCTACCTTTGTAGTATAAAATAAAGTACATAATAAAAAATATTTTGACAATGAGACTACCATTTTTATTTATTCTTCTAATCATCAAAATTTACATAAGTAGCTACGTGGTTATTAACTAGATATTGATTGTTATTACATGCAATTTTATTTATAGACATACACACACGCATATTACAATTTTATTGACATAAGCATTCCTTTATGCATTAAAATATTTAGATTTAAAATTTACGTACACGTATTAGTCTAAGTTTTCTAAGTAAAGTTATTGTAATTTGGCGTAAAATTAAAGTAAAATTATCTATCTATCTAATTTACAAACATTGTAATTTGTAATCGATTATTTTTACATAATAATTTCTCTGTGGTACAAATAAGTTGGATCCATCTATGTATAATTTTAAGAACTTTGTAAACCTTATTTGAAACAAATAAATGTTTTATTCATTGATTGATAAAATGCAAGTAACTTTTTAACAAAAATATAACCGACTTAACGGCTACTGAACTGATTTTGATGAAATTTCTATGAGACCAATATGAAAGTAAAATTTCAAATAAAAACAGAAATCCAAATCGGTTGATAAATAAATGACGGAGTTCTGAGGTAAAAATATAAAACAATTATGCCTATAAAATTTGATGGTTGCCCTCTATTTTGTTTTGGATCATGTCATCAGATCCTGACTTGGTGCCTACCTGGGAAGTACTACCCTTTTAAACAAAAAAGAATTTCTCGAATCGGTTCAGGGCCCCAATTCTACTAAACCTATTGTTTCACTATAACAATGGTATCGTCGAAAAATCGCCACTATAGATACCTTTTGGTATTCTACTAACACAATCTTTTTTCAATGACTACCGTTGCTATGACAACCCCATTGAACATTTGGTAGCTTATGACAGGAATAACAATCATAATCGTTTAACAATGGTATGGCTCCATAATATTTTCTCTTAAAAATTAGCAGAATTGGGCCCCAGGCTTCGAGTAATCGGGAAACGACAAAAGTGATAATTTTAACAATTACGTGTATATTTTTTGAATTACCAGGATTTATTTTTTGAAGCGTCAGAAATGGTGTCTGTAACGGTAACAGTATCGCGAGTTCAAATGTATTTTGCCATCTCAAAAAATGCCCAACGCACGTAAAGAAGTTTTCCCTTCACAAAAGATTCCGGTGACATGAGAACCTCCTTTAAAATCGGTTAAGAATAAAATAAATTGACTGGTTTTGTTTTGTCAATACTTGCATCCAGCAGTTTTTTAGTAAAATTCACTTGTATCTTGTCTTGTCTCATAAAATGAAGAGTGATTTGAAACAGCGTAGTGTTAGCAGAGATGCATCGACCTTGCCCAGACGCCCTTGCCAGTCCATTCACTGGTGTGTTCACCCCACCAGACGGTTTCATACTTACCTATAATAGTAGGTAGCTATGTCTAGATATCTACTGTGTCTCACATTTGGGATATAGATTATACCTTAGGTATAATAGTGAATGTATCCTCCAAAGTACACCGCATTTATCATCGTAAATTTCGCAGCTCATAAAGTCTCATAGGTAGATGGATAGATAGATACCCAATTATTTCCATAAAATAATACAATTAAAAAGCACAAACGTAAATCTATGTGACATAATTGGCGGTCTTATCGTTAAATAGCGATCTCTACCAGACAACCTTTTGATGGAATGGAATGGACATTACCTGAATGAGAATTTAAATTCTTTATTGCACAATAAATAAATTAGCTATGCATAGGCGACCTTAATGCTAGATAGCATTCTTCCAGTTAACCTTTGTGAATTACGGACAAACAGTTATTGTAGGTATTGTTTTTTGAAACACACAAGGTATTTCAAAAAACTTTCATTCTGTGCCCTTCAAACAGAAACAGCAATGCTGCTTGGCGGCAGAAAGAGGTATGGTGGTAATACTTCCCCGGGCGAGCCCTTTCACAAGAAACTTCACTACTGCTTAAACTCCTTCATAACTTCCTAATTATTTGATTCTACGTTCTTGATGTGTCAGTTTCCGTCGTATGTTTTTCCTAAAGAATCAAAAGTCAAAGTCAAATATTTTTATTCATTAAAATCACAAGGATCACTTTGAAACTTCATTTGTACTGCCAAGCCAGGAAAGAAAGCCAAGAAACAAGGCTGGTTGTTTTTTTAATGATCCTTTTACAATACATAATACAGAAAATAAATTACGTCTAAATTGTAACATTTTGAACGAGTTAGAGCAATTTCAATCCCAAGCTTCTCTATCATCTAAATAATCCGATATTTTAAAGTAGGCTCTTTTATAAAGATTTTGTTTAATAACGTTTTTAAATTTGTTATTTGTCAATTTTTGTACATCCCTTGGGAGTTGTTATAAAAGCGTACACCTTGCCCTTTCAACGATTTACTATCTTTATGGAGTCTACAAGTGGCAACAGCGAGTTTATCTTTATTTCTAGTATTAAAATTATGATTATCGCTATTTTTCTGAAACAAATTAATATTTTTGTGAATACAATCCGGGCCTCTTTAAGGTAAGAGCGAATAGGTTGCTTCTAGATCTTCGTGCTTCATCTTACTTACAATCACCTAAGTAACTATTTTACCATAACTCCCTGCCCAACAAATCCACAAATACCTTGATCTTTTCAACTTTTTTTGACGACCTCCGTGGCACAGTGGGCGTATAGCCGGCTGAGACGCAGAAGGTAGCGGGTTCGATTCCCGCTGCGGAACAAAATGTTTGCACGATCTACAGATATTTGTTCCGGGTCTGGATGTTTTTCTATATATTACTAGTGGTTCGCCCCGAACTGAGATCTCGCGAGTCTACCATAAAAACAAAAAAAGAATATTATTCGTAATCTTTGACTAAATAAAAACCAACTAACTTGTTCTACAGTTTCATTCAAATTACAGGTAACGGGAGTTTATGTTAATTGGTTACTCTTTTTTGGGGTACAAATTGCAGTCATTCTAGATTTCAGACTTTTGCCTATATTTGTGATACATAAGCTACATGCATACCAAATTACAGCACTGTGGAGTCACTGGTGTACCCTGTGAATTTTGTCTTAAGTTTAGTTTTTATAATGGCTAATAACTCAAAAACTACAAAAACTTTACTAAAAGTAAAAACTGGGTCGAAATGTACTAATTTCATTTGACGTCTCATTTGACCTAATAGTCTCATTTTCATTTTTTTTACCCCTCTTGAACCCCAATATCTCAACAACTCCCAAAATTTTTAGCTCATTGAGTCACACCAAAATTGTGCCATCATTACCTACCTATATACCAAATTTCACGATGATCGGGTAAACGCTTCGAAAGTTATCCTCGGACAAACAAACATACATACATACATGCAACGCCGATTTGCCCAAGTTGATTTGGAGATCTCGCTTCGCTCGATCAATAAGTATGTATTTACAAAGAAAAGTATATTAAGTATTCTATCAGTTATCTGGTTCCCATAGTACAAGCTTTGCTTAATTTGGAGCTAGGTAGTGCTGTGTGAAATATCCAGCAATATGTATTTATTTATTTATATAATTCCTTCCTACAAAGGAAACTTTTTAAAATGTGTTTTTAAAAAAAATCTTTCGAAATCACCAACGCCGCTGTTAGTACATACAAAGGCTGGGATAAAACCTTAGGATTTTTAATGAAACTTAGATTAACCTCGCAAGGAAACCACAAATTAAATTCCACGTGAAAAAGTCTTTATTAAAGCCGCTAGGAGTTCCGTGTTTTTTACATTTGTTTGCCGACTGTCGAAGGGTTGTAGCACTCAGGAATAGTGGAGCAATCTATCAGTGAAATCAATTTTAGAATTGGAAATAGTTTCTGAGATTACCCCTATAGTGTTAGACTACCTGGGGTTTGTATACCAACTACAAATTTTACCTTTTTAAAGTGAGTTTTAAATTAATGTCGTACATAGAATATTTGTGTAAATATATCCTACAAATTACACCGCACTCCATATTGTAAATTTCGCTCCATCCAAAGGTTGCCTGGAAGAGATCGCTTACAGCGATAAGGCCGCCCATTGTATTGCCTTATTTATTCTAGCCTTATATTTATTTTTGTATTATTTCTGTTTGTGTGGTAATTCAATAAAGAGTTATCTATCTATCTATAACACAGGTTGTATAAAGAAACTTAACTTTTTATAATATTCGTTTTAATTTTGCTGATTAACGAGTATTATTGATTTTAGCTTAGACGGAATACATCAGGATGCAAATTTCCAAAATTGCCTTTTTCCCAAACAAGTTTAAATTGTAAATCCAGACCAGTGTTTATGGCAATGCATCGATATTGGCTGGCGGATTGCCAGCGCGCTTGTAAACACTTGGATTTTAGATTCAAATGCGATAGACACTACTTCAATGAAATGCAAACAAAGGGAAATTCGCATTTTAGGCGTTGAAACAACAACGTATATTGTATATCCTCTCTCCATAATATTGTTGCGCTCAACAGGGTCCATAATGATCTTGTACCTATTATTACATTGTGGAATAAATTATTGAATAATGAGTATTGAATTAATAAGTTATTCTTCTAAATATTATGTTCTATATTTTACTTTGGTGTACGATAAAGATAACTCTTATCTTATCTTATCTTCCCCGCTCTGCCAAGCGACGACAGTTGTTGTTATGGATCCCACATACGCCAATTTTCCTTGTGGCCTCTGTAAAGCCTTTTTGGGATTTATTTGTTCTTTGTAGGCCACACGTGTCAATGATTTCTTTGCGTACGCCTAGAAATTTGAACAAATGCTTCCCACAGAGGCTTGTTCAAAGCCATGCACAAGCCTATAAATTTGAACAAATGTTTCTCACAAAGGCTTGCGCAAAGCCTTGCACAAGCCTAGAAATTGGAACAAATTCTTTCAGCTAGTTTAAAATATTAGTGTCATTTGTGAACAAATGAAAACAGCTACGCCATTTGCTTTCATGATGTTTTGATAAAAAACTGTTATAAATCTTACAATATGATGTCCTTCGAAAAGGAGCAGACGCGTTTAAAATTCTTAAATCCTCACAAAGCAGAGACAGAGCGCCGAGTGAGTACCTAAGTACTGTGAACGAACGTGAAGTGTTTAAGTGCTTTTAGACATAGCTTTTTAGTGCACGCGTTATATGCACTTGCTTTTATGTTTTAGTAAATTAGTGTTTTCATTAATGTCAACTCTGTCTGTACAATCAGAAATCAAAAGATATTTTTCATACATTACTAATGTAAAAGGCTGGGAAATGTTGTCTTAATGTGAAAGTTTGGATGCTTGTATGTTTGTTACTCTATCACATAACGGCTGAACCGATTTCAATGAAATTTGGTATGTAATAACCGGGATTAACACATATGCTATTTGGAATATTTAAATAGTTGAAGTAGATCGAAGAACTGACAGCCGTTGGAGCAGAAAGGTTCTCGAGGGGAGACCGCGCGCTGGAAAGCGCAGCGTAGAACGACCCCCCATTAGAAAGAAAGGGAAGGAGACCTGATAAAGATTGCTGGGAGGCATATGATGATGATAAAACAGTTGATGACCTCCGCGGCGCAGTGGGCGAATAGCCAGCTTAGACGCATGAAGTTGCGGGTTCGATTTAAGTCAAAATCAAGTTCCCATAGTACCTACAAGCTTTGCTTAGTTTTGGGCTAGATAACTCTCTGTGAAATGTGTAGCATTATTTATTTACTTATTACTACTACTGTGGCAGACACATCTATTAGTTGAAGATGTTTAATAGGGCACAAATGCTGTTCTTGGTAGTTTTTAACAGATTAGCATATTTGAGTAGGTACATTTATTTAATGTACTAGTTTTTTTTTCTTAACCTATAGAAACCGTCGAGACCGTCCCGTAGAAGTAGACCGTCGTGTCGATAACGCTAGGAAAAGCTACTGGTCCATGAAAGAGCTAATGAAGGGCAACCTTCCACTGTCACTTAAGCGAAAATTCATCGACACGTGTATCTTACCTATCCTAACCTACTTTGCTCAGACTTGGTCATTGACGGACTCACAAAAGTTCAAACTCGGGGTATGCCAACGAGCGATGGAGCGTAGCATTTTAGGTGTTAAGCGAACCGATAGAATCCGCAACACTACTCTACGCTCTATGACCGGAATCATCGGTGTGGGGTACAAGACTGCAAGACTCAAATGGGACTGGGCGGGTCATGTCACTCGAATGCACCCTGAAAGGTTGACTAAGATCTCCACCGACTGGCAACCTACAGGACGACGGCAACGAGGCAGACCGCGAAAACGTTAGCGCGACGATCTGGATGGGTTCCACTCTGACTGGCAGGAGATTTCTGGAGAACGCAAGGAATGGAAGGAAATGGGGGAGACCTTTACCCAGCAGTGGGACAGTATAGGTTATTGAAAAAAAAAACCTATTCTTTCCCACTACTGGGCAAAGGTCTCCCCCATGTTCCTCCATATCTCACGATCACTCGCCACGTCCCACCAGCCATCTTGGAAAGCATCGAAGTCGTCACGCGCTTCCTCGGCCTGCCCCGGCTTCGACTTTCGACGCCCATTTGCAGGCACCCATTGTACTAGTTAATTTAAAAAAAAATATATATTTTCATTCATCATAAAGGAAAAGTGTTGATAATCTTCAGATCGGCTGACCTGTTCTTCATCACACATAGCTAAGAACCACCCCAGTAAAACTAGCTTTCTATTTAAAAAACCGCACCCGAATCAGTCCATCCGTTTGGAAACTGCGATGCCACATACAAATATAGATAGATACACAGCCCCACAAATTTATTACCCTCTTTTAAGTCGTAAAAAAAGACTTCAGATGAAATGTCAAAATACGCAATTTTGTTTACAATGACATATTTTTTCCAGTTATTTTGTTAATGGATTCGAGAAGGAATGGTGGGAATCTGCCAAGGATCGTGGTAGGTGGAAGGAGTTGAGGGAGGCCTTTGCCCAGCAGTGGGAAAATGTAGGCTAGTTAAAAAAAATTGTTAAACCAAACTACTGATGAAGTTTCTTTTGGACCTATCTGAAAGAAAATAATTTTCCAAAAAAGTTGAACAATGACGGAGTTCTGATGTAACAAAACACATCCGAATTGAGAATCTTCTTTCTTTGAAGTCGATTAAAAATACTATAACGGAGGCTACAACGCACTCCCTCCCCCCACGTCTCCCACCAGAAGGAAGCATTTAGAAAGAAAAGAAAGATAGAAAAAACATTTATTAGTGACGAAACAAAACACACACAGCACACAAGGTACACACAAAAACACATTTATACATACAAAACAAAACAACAATACCCATCAAATGTGTGTCTCTTAATAATCTTCCGTTGTAATCATTTAAAAAAGAAGAAACCACGGATGCACAGTACCATAATTACAAAAAATATGAATTATGTATAGATGAAGGTAAGTTACCACACTAAGAAAAAAAAAACTATATATTAGTAACAACAAAAAACAAAAACGTAGAAGATTGGGAAAACTAGGCGAGAATGTGTATCAATCGCCCACTGTTAAGCAAAGGCCAAACTTCACAAAAACAATCTGTTATTCCTTTAAAACAACAATCCTGAATGTGAGTGATCTGGGCTCAGTGGACATTTTGGCAACGAGCTGTTTAGTATGCGGAGCGCGTCAGGCATGGCTTGTAGACTGTGGGCTAGGAGACGGGCGGGCTTATAACGATTTACGTTCTGGTTGTGCATTTCATGGCTATTTTATTAGTTAAAAATTATGTATAATATTGTTTTTGTTTTTTGGGAGACTCGCGAGATGTCAGTTCGGGGCAAACTAGTAGTTTATGAGCATTTGATTTTCGCTCTCGAGCTTCGAATTAGTCCTTCTCGTAAAAGAGTACTTGATGGAGTACTCGTATACTGATAAAAATATTATGATCGTTTGATTATTGATCTGAGGTACATAGGGTGTTTGATAATATACGCACAAAAATGAAAGGGATTGATAAGCATAATAAATAAATTTGTGAAATGTTTACCATGAAATTTATTTTGACATGTAAAAACAAACACTTTATTAAACTTATGTTGTGCTATCGTATAATGCTTGCCATCTAACCACAGATACTGTATTGGTGACGTCTCGAGATATCTCTTGTTGTCCCTTTCTAATCCGAAACCCGCAGCCATTTCCGAAAGAGATATCAAATCGGTCTTTCTTTTTGGATGTCGATTGCAAGAGTAGGCAGTAAGTTTTATATCGAATTAAACACCTAAACTTTCTAAATTTTCTTTAAAATCTGATAATATAACTAGTAGTTTTTTTTCGAGAAGTCTTATTTTATGTTTTGAGAAACCGTCACTTGAATATCGTCAGTATATTACCAAACCCCTGTATATTACTTTAAGAACTTAGTGTCTATGATACTTTCAAAACACGACCTTCTGTCGCTTCTGTCTTAGCATAATTCCGTTCTGTGATTTTCCTTTAACTTTATTTCTTTTTCCTATAAAATGTTGAATTTACCTTGTAATACATTTTGTTTCTATATTACCAACAGTATCTTACCTTATATAATTATAATAGACATAAACAGACATTTATTTGCTACTATAACACACACAAATTATAAATAAATAAATATTGCAGGACATTTCACACAGCGCTATCTAGCTCCAAACTAAGCAGAGCTTGTACCAGATAACTGATAGAATACTTATATACTTTTTTTTTGTAAATACATACTTATAATATGTAGAAAAATATCCAGACCCGAAACAAATATTTGTAGATCATGCAAACATTTGTTCTGCGGCGGGTATCGAACCCGCTACCTCCTGCGTCTCTGCTGGTTATTCGCCCACTGCGCCACGGAGGTCGTCACACAATACATTCAAAAGGTATAATATCAAAGAGAAAGCATAAGTAGGAGAAAACAGAAAATTACATACAACAAAAATATAGGAACAATAATTTTGTCTTAAATAGATATAAGGCCCTTCTGGCCCTCCAGTTGCATCTACTTTTTGACTCTGTCTTAACAATATGTGGATAAGGTAGTGGGTTACACTATGAATACTTCTATCATATGAATACTGTATCTTACCTAACGTTTAAAGTGTAGCTGTCTGTTGTTCCGAAATAAATTAAAATATACATATCTCCAGATCGCCCGTTCCCTGGCTGCGCATATCATCAGCAACAAACAATTCGTTTTGCATGAGAATCGCTCGCGGCTCCGACATCGCGCAATTTGACAAATATCTTCAACTATTTACATAATTCTACTTATTCTCTGTATAAAAATGTACATTTTAGAAGAGTTGTTGAAGTGAGAGGTGCTGGTTCGATGCTGAGAATATTATTTATATTATATTAGATTTTTATGTCGTCCCGGTAGAATTGTCAATCGGCCATCATTAGCTGCTATGTGTCAGAAAATATTTTTTCTTCATAATTTCTTTTTGCATGATTTTTGTGATATTTTAATAGTTATTCTGCTATTTGGGGCGGAGACAAATAAAATAAATCAAAGATCATCAAAATCGGTCCAGCCGTTCTTGAGTTATGTATGGTGTAACTAACCGGACTTTGTTTTATATGTAATTAATAGAATAATAGATAGATTAGCCTCTTGAGATATCATTTTTACAAAAAAGGTAAAACCCCAAAAATTACGATTACCTACTGCAAGTAAATCCCACAAACATTATAAACGCGAAAGTTTGTATGGATGTACGAGTATGTGTGGATGTTTGTTACTCTTTCACGCAAAAACTATTCAATGGAGTTTAATGGAATTAACACATAGGTTACTTTTTATTGACAAAACAAGCGTGCGAAGCCGCGGGCGGAAGCTAGTACAGTATAATTGGTCCAGTACCAATTAGCAGGGCAGCATACATTGGATACTGGTCGTTGCATATATTACATAGGTATTTCAAACGAGTGCAGTACCTTATTCTGCAGCATATCGCCACTAACAATGTTTTTTGCATAATTTTAGAATGGAGACTGACCGACGTAACTGAGTTATTTAGCAATTATCTCCGGTATATATCTTTTTTATTTGTTTAGAGCGATGATACCCAAAGTGGTCTATATCGACCCCCAAGGGTTGTCAAGATTTCCAAGGGTTCATGTCATCGAACAAAAATATTGGGGTACACAATAACGGATCTCATTTAAGCAGGTGTGAGTAATATTAACAGGTTAATATTACCTTGTTTTTGGCTTATCATGAATAGAAAAATTCATATACCTACACACAAAATACGTATGATTTTTTAAGTTTTTCATACTACAGTTAACAAAATGAATATTTCAAAGTGAGTGAGTGTGTGTGAAACCACAGTATGACATGTATGCTATGCCAAATTTACGACTGTCAAAAACTCATTGAAGTCGATGAACTCATTGAATCGAGTTGACGACCATGTCTTGAGAAAAGCTTCATCATCATCAACCTACAGCAGTCCACTACTGAACATACTCCCCCACAGATTTGCAGAGCGAGCATCTCATACGCCCAACTGCTCCCAGAAACCTTTATCAGATCTTTCTATCTAGGGGGGGGGAAGGGGGGGGGGGTCTTACGCTGCGCTTTCCAGTGCGTGGTCTCCGGTTGAGAACCTATCTGCCCCAACGGCCTCATTATTTATTTATTTATTTATAAATAAATGTTTTTCTTTTCCAGGTAAGCGCGCAATACATCAGAAATCATCACTTCAATAAGCTAAATGTTATGTAAGTAAGTTACAAATCGTTTTTCCGTGAGCTACTATTAAACTGAATAGTGAATTAAAATAAATAAATAAGACAAACATATAGTAAACGCCATAAAATAAAATAGAATCAAATAGATTTCGAGGATTATTAAATGACCCCTCTCACTATCAACCATCCCAATGCTGCACTTCTACCATGACGAATTTCACCTGCTCCTACTTTTCGTAATGTATCCGTGCCGATTTCTGACCATCTCGAACTTCTTGGTATCTCATTAAAATCTACTTTCAATTTCGGCTCCAAAATTGAGTCAAAAGCCCAGCTGGCCGCTCAAACTGTTGGTATACTTGCAAAGGTGAGGCAATACTTCACACCGGGACAGTTGCTCAACTTATACCAAGCTCAAGTCCGATCATTTCTGGAGTACTGTTCTCACCTCTGGTAGGGATCAGCGAAATACCAGCTAGAGGCTCTAGATTCAGAGAGAAAAGCCGAGAAGCTCATTTGCAATGATGAGTTAGCAGATGCCAGGATCCACAGCCTTGAGCATCGTCGAAAGGTTGAAAGCTTCTCGGTTTTTTATCGGATACATTTCGGAGAGTTTGCTGCGGAGCTTTTCAATCTGATCCCACCATCCCCATTCTATTATCGAGCAACCAGACGCTCCGCGGTGCGCCACCGCTACATGGTAGACATACCTCCCATACTCACAAAGCGGTACTCTTCCACCTTAATATGCGCACCGCCAAGGAGTGGAACGTTTTGTCTGAGTCTGTGTTTCCTGATAACTACAACCTAGGGGTCTTCAAGTCGCGAGTGAATAAGTTTCTTCTAGGCAAGCGCGTACCATTGTAGACTGCATCATCGCGCGCCATCAGGCGAGATCGTGGTCAAACGCTAGCCTATAATTTATACAAAAAAAAACATAGCAGTGGGGAGCGACCTGAATATTCATAAGACTCATGAGTGGAGTTTCCATGGCGGTATATTTTTACTGTTCCGTATAATTAGCTTTATGTAGGACATTGGAACTTCCTCTTTTTTAGTCCCCTATGCAGCCCCGGATCTAGAATTTTTCCTAACCGGGGCAGAAACTTGTCGTGGCGCCCCCTCTCCTCAAGCGTTTTAAAGGGGTGTGTTAAACTTTGCGCGCGTTAAAGTTAAAGTTGTTGCTTAGCGTTCTAAATCAAATGAATAGCCAGGTGAACTATGTAGGTGGACCACGGACAGGGAGTGGAATAATCGATAGTAGGTACGTCGTGCACTGGAGGCCAAGGGCTTTTTTAAATAAGTCTTTTTTTCAAACACATTTTTTATTGAATAATTTGGCGCCCCCTGAAATTGCCGCCCGAGGTAGGTGCCCAGGTTTGCCCTCCCTAGATCCGGGGCTGCACCTATGCAAATATAGGGGTGGTATAAGTGGCATGAGGAGTTAGAGGATTGAGATAGAGAAGAACTATTTCTAACGACGTTGTTCAACACAATCATGCTGAAAATCTTTCCTTGGCCAACTAGACACGCATGGTACCTGCAGAACGGCATTTTTTTCTATTTTTATTTTATTTGCTTCTCTATCGATTTCAACGAATAAATAATTAAATAATTATGCTGGACATTTCAACCGTGCTATCTAGCCCCCAACTAAGCAAAGCTTCTATGGGAACCAGATAACTGATAGAATAGGTAACCTTATTTTCTTGTAAATACATTCTTATTGATCGAGCGAAGCGAGATCTCAAAATCAACTTGGGCAAATCGGCGTTGTATGTATGTATGTGTGTATGTATGTATTTATGTTTGTTTGTTTATGTATGTTTGTTGTATAGGTAGGTTGTGATGGCACAATTTTGGTGTGACTCAATGAGATAAAAATATTGGGGGGTTGTTTACATATTGGGGTTCAAGAGGGGTAAAAAAAATGAAAATGAGACTATTCGGTCAAATGGAACGTCAAATCAAAGGTCTTCATTAGTACATTTGAACACCGTTTTTATTTTTAGTTTAATTTTTGTAGTTTTTGTGTTATTAGCCATAATAAAAACAAAACTTTGACAAAGTTCACAGGGTACACCAGTGACCCCACAATGCTGAAATTTGGTATTCGTGTAGCTTTAGTGACACAAATATAGCCAAAAGTCTGAAATCAAGAATAACTGCCAGTTTTACCCCAAAAAAACGTAACCAATTAACAAGAACCCCCGTTACATCTAATTTGAATGAAACTGTAGGACAAGTAGGTTGGTTATGCATTTCGTGGCACCAATTTATTAGTCAAAGATTAAAGCCGGCATGCACAAAGATCACTAAACGTATTTAACGACTAAACATGTTTAAATTTGAAGTATTTGTATAATTTGACAACTCCTTAAATCATATTTAGCCACTAAATAAGTTTAGGCATCGTTGTGCAAGTCGCCCTAAAAATAATATTTATTGTGGGAGATTCGCGAGATCTCAGTTCGGGGCGAACCACTAGTAATATATAGAGAAACAACCAGACCCGGAACAAATATCTGTAGATCATGCATTTGTATTGACTATCTGAACTCTCCTAAATTTTAGTTAAAAGTGAGTTGCGATATTTTTCGACTATGTTTTGACCTAACCTAACATGGCACAGTATAACCAAAGTTCTCAGTATGACACAACACTCTGCTTTCCCACATATTGTTGTATTGTTAACAAACTCAGAGAAATCAGTAATCTAAGTACGCGCATTGAGGACAAGGTGATTTACAAATTGACTGATAGTTTAGAGAACCCTAAAAATAAATGTTCAGCTTGATAAGCTACACACGGCGCTTAAAAATAAAAATATAAGTAAATCTTCTATTCTAAATTCGCGAGTCTCCCGTATAAACAAAAAATATTATTCGTAATCTATGACTATTAAAATAGTGCCACGAAATTCATAACTACTTCACTTGACCTAAAGTTTCATTCAAATTACAGGTAACGGGAGTTCATCTTATTTGGTTTTTTTTTGGGGTATAAATTGCAGTTATTCTGGATTTCAGACTTTTGCCTATATTTGTGTCACTAAAGCTACACGCATACCAAATTTCAGCACTGTGGGGTCACTGGTGTACCCTGTGAATTTTGTCAAAGTTTAGTTTTTATTATGGCTAATAACTTAAAAACTATAATGTTTAAACTAAAAATAAAAAATGTGTCGAAATGTATTCACAAAGGCCTTTTATTAAACGTGCCACTTGACCAGATATGTATTCCCATTTTGATTATTTTTTTACCCCTCTTGAACCCCAATATCTCAACTACCCCCCACATTTTCAGCTCATTGAGTCACACACACCTAAATTGTGCCATCACTACCTATCTATGTAACAAAGTTCATGATGATCGGATAAACGCTTCAAAATTTATTCTTGGACAAACATACATACATACAGCGCCGATTTGCCCAAGTTTATTTAGAGATCTCGCTTCGCTCAATCCAAAATTAAATTTACGTAAGTTAGTCTCACAAAATCTCGAGAACGGCTGAACCGATTTTGATTACATTTTTTGTGTGTTTCAATGGGTCTCTGGATGGTTTAGAATTACAATTGGACCTGGTAGGGGGAACTTTTGTCGAAGTCAAGAATATGGCGGACGAAGTCGTGTGCATACAATTAGTAAATTAATAAAATATGAATCCTGGTCACTCTAGAAATCTATGAGAGGCCAATGTTTTGTTTTATACTACATGGAGATGGAACAAGCTTAAGTTCAGCAATGGACGGCTTTATCTGATATGATGATGATGGTGATGAAGTTTGTTGATTAAGACGATGAAGATTATGATTATTCATGATGAAGATTATTCATTTCATTTATTCAAATAGTTTGGGTGCTACCTAACAATATTTATGATCTAAGTTATATGTATTTAGTTTATATGTTTTTCTATGACCATAATCATGACCTGCCTACGGCGAACCGGAAAATATAGTAGAGACATTTACAAAAGCAATCAATTAAAAAAGCGCCAAAACGTTATGGCAGACAATACCAAATGTCAATGTCACCTTCACAAAAAGCAAACTGGTCGAAATACCATCGATTAAACAGCAATTTGAAAGTCCCTACGATGGTGTCCGCCGGAGCATGTCACCACCGTTAGCCACCACTTCCGCTATTATTTATAATGGTTTTATAATAACCCCTCTTGTTTATTCGTTTCCTAGGAATGAAATCTTACGTTTACCTGTCACTGTCATTTTTAGAATTAATTAATTTCCTTCCGGTTTCAATCGCGAACAGATTGTAATCTGATTTGTGTTCTGTGGAAAGGGTAGAAAATAGCTTCAGATAAATTATTTTTCTCTCAAAACATGTATTTACAAGACAAATTACAAATACTTGTAAATTTTATACACAATGAATTAGGACATATATACCCATATATATATGAGAAAGGTATACTAGTAGATTATTAATCGAGGGGATAAATCAGTGTCCTGCGTTACAGGCGCTGCTCTGTTCAATTCCAAAGTAACGAAGGATTTTAGAGTTAACTTACGAGCGGAGCGAGGGAGTTACTAGAGTCCTGAGTGCACAGAGGGATATAAGCACGCCCAAGATGAAGACAGCTTTATCCACGAGGAGAACACTCTACTTTACACACTTTCTGCGAGACAATAAAAACCAAATCTAGGTTGGTGCATTCTGTGCAGAGGTTAGTTTGATTAACGAATAAGTTCTTGTTGTGTGGGTCTCTTTGGTTCAATATTTTAATACAGATGAGGTCCAAATTCAAATCACCAATGCCCGCAAGGGCATAATGATATTCAGTACAACTTTACTCCCGGCTCAGACGTAGGAATTTAATCACCTGCTTTCGGTCAGGTTTACATGACATATAATTTGACATTGTCGAGCAGGGCGTGTGAAATAATATTAAACAATTATCGGAATGCAGTGAATTTCTACTAAAAGTTAGGGTTAGTATTCTAAAAACTATTTCTTTTAGCTATAACTGTTTTAGTAGGGCCGTTGTGCCTCATTTCAGCTTTCCAAAAAGAATTTTGAATATTTTGAATACTTTTAAAAAATGCTTTGTGAGTTGGTATGGTATGGTGTCTATTCTTTCTAGAAAATGGCTAAATTTGTAGAAGGGTAGACATCCAACCTCTTTGTATATGGAATATCTTTGTGTATGGCACTCAATAAAAATACAGTAACTAACATTTTGCGTTACAACATAATAATTCGTGAATCAATTTGTTCCCGCGAAGCAATTAAAAATGGCGTCCGATTCACATGACGTTCAAGATGGCGCATGGCGATGATGGCGTGCCGTATGGCGAAAGTAGGTTTGTATGGTCTAACGGCCAATGGTCAATGTGTTAGTTGAGAACTCGAAGAATTATTACAAGCGTTTATTTTTACTGCGACTTGTTATCAAACTTTATTAAGTAGTCATGTGATTATGTCATTTATTTTCTTCCTTTTCTAACAATTGAACTTTGCACTATAAGTATTGTTTTTTTTTATTAAAACTACTAGTTGACCCGCCGAACTTCGTACCGCCTTGACATGCATATGACGCAGGCTGTCAATGTACGTCACCCCGGTAGAATTGAAAATCTGCCATCATTATGTAAAATCTAAAACCATAAAAATCGGTCCAACCGCTCTCGTGTTACCTTATAAGTGTTCGAACAAACCCGACTTTGTTATATACATATTTTTATTGTGTTATGTTATATACATAAGAAAGAAGATTATTAAAAAAAAAATATATATATATATATAAAACTAATAATGCGTCAATGTTTTATCAGTCACCCTTTTACCTACATACATACTTATAATGTATAGAAAAACAGTCCCGGAACAAATATCTGTAGATCATCCAAATATTGTTCCGCGACGGGAATCGAAGCCGCAACCTCCTGCGTCTCAGCCGTTTCTTCGCCCACGGCGCCACGGTGGTCGTCCGAACTCCAGATTTGTAAGACTACGCCATGCAATAGTTAGTGCGGGTAGTACGTGACCTTACGTCACGGGCAGATTATCACATTAATGCTTTTTTTTTGTTTTTATTTATTTAAAGATACACCAACAGTACACATATTTTATCACTTTTTGCTTTTAGGGGTTTGAAAGGGTAAAGAAGTCACGTTTCACTATGGGCCTCATAAGGTCGGCTTGCGGTCGCTCAACGTGCTACGGAGAGGGATATGCTTAGTGATTCTCTATGAGATCCAATCACAAATGAGGAGATCCGTAGACGAAACAAAGTCACCGACATAGCACAAAGGATTAACAAGCTGAAGTGGCAGTGGGCAGAGCACATAGAACTGACGACTGTTAGGGCAGGAAGGTTCTAGAGGGTGCTGGGGGCCATTGGGTGCAGGCCGCACAGGCCTGGAAATCTATGGTGGAGGCCTATGTTCAGCAGTAGACTTCCTTTGGCTGATATGATGATGAAAGAAATCACGTATAACGTTACTGAATTGTATGTAGCCTACATACGTTGGTTTGGTTGGTTGGGTGGTTAGCTCTAGCCGAACTGGGTTGTCTGTTACTCTCACTTGACTGACGGAACCAAAACTACAAACACGCAACTATATATTTAATGTACAACCGTTTGTCTGTCCTGTAAGTCAATAAAGCCCACTTAGTGTGCGCGCCGCGCAGTAATTAGTGTAACGAACAAACAAACAGAATTACTGAGTTAACAGAACAACTTGATGAGTTTTGGCTTAAATTCCGAACGAAATACGCGACGCACTTAGGGACTCGATATTATTATATTTACACGAATCCTAGAAAAGTTAAGTTGAGAAAAACATGAAGAGAGATCCAAAATTCAAATTTACAATATTCTTGATAAAAAATAAACAATGCTAAACATATCTAGCACCAACGCAAAAATAAAATATCCAGAACTGATAAAACACTTTTTGTAAATACTTACAAATATCCAGACCCGGAACAAATGTCTGTAGATCATGCAAACATTGGTTCCGCGGCGGGAATTGAACCCGCAACCAGCCGGCTATTCGCCCACTGCGCGGACCGTTCAGTACAGGTACTTCTGCCACAAAACAAACACCCACCCAGATTGATTGATTGATTGAAAATACTTTATTGCACTTATAAAACTAGTACAAAGGCGAACTTAATGCTAAAGAGCATTCTCTTCCAGATAACCTTTGTGTATTGTAGACAAAGATGTGTAGGTAGTGCACAGAAAAGGTAAAAAAGAAAATTTGCACAGGACTAATAAATATAGCATAATATAGGTACATACTACTTAAATAAACCTACTTAAATACTTTATATGATAGACTAAACTATACCAATATCGAATAAAAATACATACATAACAATAGAAGAGAAGTGTTATGGAAATATTAAGTTGCTCATTTTTGGTCGGTTTGACCGAGAAGGTGCCTATAGATTCTCAATCTGAATGCTTCCACTGAAGTAGCCTCGAAATAGTTTGGTGGCATATTATTCCAGAGACGAGTAGCGGTTATGGTGTAAGAGTCAGAGTAAGTAGCCGTGTTATGCTGTGGAGTAATTAGTTGGAAACGACGAGACGATCGCACAGGTCTGTCCTCAGTTGATACGGATGCAAATCGCTCTCTGAGGTAGCTGGGAGATAGAGGGTTGCGAAGAATATTATATAAGAGGGATAGCATGTGCGCATCTCGACGAGCTCTGATGTCAAGCCATTTTAGCTGCTGACGAAATACCGAGACATGATCATATTTTCGTAGGCCGTAGATATAGCGAATGCAAAGATTCTGCAGACGCTCCAACCTGTTCAGTTGCTCTTCCGTAGCATCGGGATAGCATACATCTGCATAATCTAGGATGGGTAAGAGTAACGCATTAACCAGTGTGGACCTCGTAGATTGGGGCAAGAAATTTTTTAGGCGTTTCAGAGTATGCATGCTACCATACATCCTCCTACTAATCTGGGTAATATGGTAATACCCAGACATCGCATTTATAACATTATTATGTTTTTAAAGGATTAAACCTAGTTTCACCCTTTTAATATTAAAACGAATTAAATTCTCCATCATAAAAGCTAATGAAAGTTTCTCAATGGGAAGTTAAACTTTACTCATTAAGCCTGTCTGTATAGACCACAGACTGTTAATATTATAATATCATCATTATTATCATGGGCCGCAAATATCTAAAAAACCATATATTCAAGAGTGAATAGGTGTGTCTTCTAGATCTTCGTGATTCATCTAAAACCGGCCACATACGGGGACGCCGATTCAATCCCTCCGTCGTCACGTGGAGTCTGGCGGGGCGGGAGTTAAAAAATGAGCACACACACGAAGACTCCACTGCCGCGACTTCAAAGACATCAAATGGGCGTGTCTTAAATTATACCCTTTAAGTTTATTTCGGTAGCTTTGTGTAAAATGTTGAGTACTATTAAAAATAAAAATTTATTCATAAACTACTCCGATGGTTGCGGGCTACAAATCGAATTGGATTCATTGGAATGTTGTATCGGCCACAGACGGACGCACGCGGCGTGGAGTTGCCGCACTCCGTGGCGTCGAGTCTTCCATTTCTGAATGATCGGATATCCAAATATTCCTAGGACTCCACGCAATCCACTTGAGATTTCGCACATACGGACGGGGTTTTCGAGACTTTTGGAGTGTTGGCGCGGAATCTTGTGGAGTCGCGTCCCGGTGTATGGCCAGTTTTAGACCTCATCATACCTTTACCATCAGGTGAGGTGGTCAAACGAAGATCTATTCATGACACAATCATCTCTCGTAGATGTTAGAGGCCATTGATGATGATAATGATTTTTCGAATCTATTTCCACTTCCAACTAACGCTGTTTAGACTGGCCCGTAATCAAAATAGTAATTACGCTCAAAGCGCTGACGACATTTGTATATTTCCATATAGAGCACACATAGTGCTAATATTAGTATTAAACTAGGGAATTTTCACTCCTAACTCATAATAAGCGGTTACAAGCGAGTCGGACTCGCACACAGAAGGTTCCGTATCTATTTGTTACTGTTTCAATACTCAATACATTTATTGTTTTCTTATTTTGACAAAGTTGTTACAGGTCGTAGGTTGATAGTTTCAGCATCATCATTATCACCCACAGCCCGACTTCACCCACTGCTGGGTATAGGCCTCCCCAAGTTTGTGGCATCCGCCACGATCCTGCGCTAGTCTCACCCATTGACAGCCCGCGACTCTAACGATGTCGTCCACCCATCTCGCTGCCGGTCGTCCTACCCTTCTACAGCCATTCCTCGGCCATTATTCAGTCGCTACCCTGCTCCACCTGTCATCACCACGTCTAAAAGTGTCCCGCCCAAGACTATTAAAGCTCCATAGCTCGATTAACAACGTCATGAACCTTCGTTCTTCTACGGATCTCGACGTTTGGAACTCGATCTAAGAGTTTGATGCCGAGCATGATACGCTCCATGGCTCTCTGTGCAACTTTTAACCTGTACGCTGCCTCCTGCGTGAACGTCCATGTAGTATATGATGGTAGATAGTTTCACATATGAACTAAAACTAAAAACGTTCTTCGAAAACCACCCATTGTATCATTTAAATGAATACATGAGCTATTCGTTTCCTCATCTGCATGAGTAGTATCTGCTGGAACCAATTGTTTTTTTCAATGTTCTGCTTAGTTGTAATTCGTTTATTTTATTGTTAATTGACATTGTAATATATTTTTGACTAGCTGTTGCTCGTGACTTCATACGCCTTACACTACTAAATGTGTAGGTCACCTAGAAATAAAGCTAAACTCGCTGTTGCGACTTGACACCCCATTTTTTATCATGAGACCCGATTTATGGGATAAAAAGTAAGTGTGTTAATCCAGGTTATAATCTACGTACATACTAAATTTCATTGAAATCGGTTCAGCCGTTACGACGTGATTGAGTAACAAACAAACAAATAAATAAACAAACATCCAAACTTTCGCATTTATGATATTAGTGTTGAACAATCATTGTAGTGAGTGTCCCAGCGGGGCTCATCTCATGAACATATCACCAGAAGGTAATATCGTTTGTTCATCATCATCAACAAATGAATCTATGAACCTAGCTGTTACGAACAAGAACGATATAACACGAACAGTCATACAATCATTATTATAAAATATTGGAACAACTCGCATAGTGCGAGGCGAGACGAGACGCAGTTCGGAGCGGATCGCAACATTGCCTGATGAAGGTTCGAATTGAACCGAAACTGTCACGTACGTGATAAATCCCGTATTTATTATAATCATTATTATGTGTGTAGTGTTATGTATGTATTATGTATGTAGTTATAATATGTGTAGCCGGGTGTTCGTTGAGGGTGAGTTTGATAATAAAAACTTTGAGCACTTACGTTACGTTTATTACGTTAATCACGTTTATTCAGAGCACAGTTTGCTACCATGAGTCCGGGTTGACATGTTGTCCATAGACCAATCCCGTATTTATTATAATCATTATTATAAATACGGGATTTATCACGTACCGTTTTATTGGTGTTTTGACCGACAATGTTTCGGTTCAAATCAGGGTGAATGCGATCCGCTCCGCTCTGCGTCTCGCCTCGAACGTAATTTTAATTAATATTTCAATTTAAAAATTGGTAGATTAAAATGAAGCACGGAAGTTTTCTAAGTAAAACAGTCATATAGTGCTGACTCCACACCAGGACTTCGTGGGTATCAAACAGGCCCGGAACGATGTACCTCTTCGTCATTGATTCTATTAGAATCCCTTGCTCGTCGGGATTCAATTACAGAATTATTCGCTCGATACTGCTCGCTTTTCTGAAATACACCAAGTAGGTAAGTATACAGTAAGTTATCATGAGTAAGTGTCCAGCCTAGTAGAAAATTTTACGCCGCTCGAATGCTCCAAAACCCCTAAAGGCCTGATTTAACAAGATATTGTTAAACATTGAGTCACATCTCATTGTCACTCGCCAGGCTGCCTTGAAAATAATCAAGGTCGTCACGTCAACCTTTTCTCCAAATTATGAACAGACAATCCGGGCCTCTTTAAGGTAAGAGTGAATTCATCTGGGCAAATACATACTTAGCCCGGAGGAGCTAACAGTTATCCCCCTAAGAACATCCTACAGTTTTTAACAGCTGTAATGGTGAACTTTGAACGCCCCCATGAATTAGTGACATTAAAGCCACAAAAGATTATAACATTTTTTAAAAACCTTTCTAATGTAGGTCCCTCATTTCATGCATTTTAGTTCGAAATCATTTTAAAAGTTATCATTAGGTACGCCATTAACTGAGACGGAGCCGAACTGGACGATCTCTTAATTTACGACAGAACCCTAAAAATATAATAATTCAAGCAATATTACATTTAATACCAGTGTAATAAAGCTCACTATAAATTGAAAGCCAATTTTAAGTGACATTAACATGTCGTCCCCGCATAATCCCTTTGGCGCGTAATGAGCCGCCGCCATTTTGTTCACATGACAGCTGTCAGAGCTTTTGAACATCATGCAGGGTAATTAACGAATAAAAACAATTTGTTGCTTAATACTTATAGGTTTTACATCTATTTATGATGATTTTATAGGGACTAAAGCGTCTAACTATTTTATAACTGTGTTAGCTAAAAATCACACGGTCATCTCAAATTTGAACCCAAAACCTCTGGATTAGTAGTTAGGGTATATACCGCTAGGCCACGGCGGCAAATCGTACCACTTAAGCTTTGTCTGACCCCAAACGAGCGCTATTGTCAAAGTCTGGAACAATTTAGAAGTTAGTGCTAAACAATGTACCTATTATGCAGATTTAGGCTTCAAAGCGCCTCGAAGTTGAAATATTTCAGTTTGGCCTCAACTTTTACTGAACTATGTCCGAGTTCGACGGGCGGTCATATTGGGATGACGTTTGACAGGCCGCCATATTGGATAGACGGTGCCCGCGAAATTTCATTTTGAAACGTGACGTTTTGTTTAACCAATTTTTTGTATTAACTTTGCTACACTAGCTTTTGTCCACGGTTTTGTGTGATATTAAAAATTAGCTGACTCTAGGTGCTAAATAGATCATTTTTAATAACATATGATTTAGCGCATGACTGGAAGTAAGTTATCCAGAAAATAATCTTCTACCTAAGTACGATAAGCAATCTGTAGAGAGAGCGTAAAATATGACCCATCCTTACGGCATCGAATCTCAGGAGAGATTTTTGTGTGCGAGTACAAATTGAGCTCTTATAAAATACCTAGCAACTCTATTTTATAAATATTAATCTCCACTATTTTACCCCTTTGAAAACCATTTTTTTTTTGAAGTTAAAACTTCTTTAGGCGCGCTGAGCATTTTTTGAGATGGGAAAAAAAACCTTTGATCTCGCCACACTGTTACCGACACCTGACACTGACTGTTACTGACATCTCTGTATATAAGTATCTGTAGTGTAGTCTGCTTTTATTCAAGTTTTCACCTCCGGAGTGCCACGCTTTTTTATTATTGTGACTATTGACTGGTCTGTATTATTTATAACTTTTTCAAATTTCACGTGGATAGCTTATCCGACATAATCAGCTGTGACAGATTGTCGGATGGACTGACGGATAAAGGGTTTTAATGCGGAACCCCAAAAAAGTAAAAGCCTCGAAGTATCAAAATGTATATTATTTTTATTGTGTATATTATTATTTAGCTACCTTGCTAAGAAGCGAACTTCCCGATAAAAAAAACGAATTAGCCATACGGCCCACATACAAATGGGCCAATTACTTAGCATTAAGGTATATTGAAGGATATTTCCGTTGAAAAATGTCGTTGATAGCAAAAAACCTGTTTTTATCAATTATTTTAGTGCAAACATTCAGACTCGTTCCGAATTCCGATATATCATGACATCATTCAATTAATGAATAAGAACTTACCTTTTATTTTTGTTTTATTTTTATACCTCTAGGATTTCGAACAAGCATAATTGGCCCAGCTGATGTTATTATTTTTTTTTTATTTTTTATTTCTTCAACTTGGGATCATACACAGGCACACAATATTACAGTAATATCTTCAAAAATCGTATAGCCGTAAATGCCAACCAATAACTTATAAACAAATCCTTCTAAGCGATTAGACCGCCTATTGCACTATTTCACTTAAAAAAACATTTATCACCCCCTCTGCAATGCAAGTAGGTAAGTTTAACAATGGTGTTAAAACACCAATAATATTTATGTAGTGTCATATCATAAAAGGCATAAACTACCGGCGTATGGTTAATGACATGTTTTAAATTTACAATTATTTAACAATCGTTAACTTGTTTATGGGTTATAAAAAATGACAGGTTTTAGGATTCCGTTTATAGGCAAGAAACTCCTGATCTTTGACTACTAGTTTTTTTTTTAATAACCTATACTGTCCCACTGCTGGGCAAAGGTCTCCCCCATTTGCTTCCATTCCTTGCGTTCTCCAGAAATCTCCTGCCAGTCAGAATGGAACCCATCCAGATCGTCGCGCCAACGTTTTCGCGGTCTGCCTCGTTGCCGTCGTCCTGTAGGTTGCCAGTCGGTGGAGATCTTAGTCCACCTTTCAGGGTGCATTCGAGTGACATGACCCGCCCAGTCCCATTTGAGTCTTGCAGCCTTGTACCCCACGTCGATGATTCCGGTCATAGAGCGTATAGTAGTGTTGCGGATTCTATCGGTCCGCTTAACACCTAAAATGCTACGCTCCATCGCTCGTTGGCATACCCCGAGTTTGAACTTTTGTGAGTCTGTCAATGACCAAGTCTGAGCACCGTAGGTTAGAATGGGTAAGATACACATGTCGATAAGTTTTCGCTTAAGTGACAGTGGAAGGTTGCCCTTCATTAGCTCTTTCATGGACCAGTAGCTCTTCCAAGCGTTATCGACACGACGGTCTACTTCTCGATCTTGTCTGTTCTTGAAAGAGACTATCTGGCCCAGATAAATATACTCATTGACATAGTGTATCTCTTGCCCATCTACCTTGACCCTATGTTTCATGCTTTTGGTCATAACTTGGGTCTTTGACTGGTTCATCATCAGTCCAACCTCGAGGCTTGCCTTGCTCAGGTCTTGGAGCATTTGTTCTAATTGGGGGGCACTGGTGGCAAAGAGAACTATGTCGTCAGTAAACAGTGACTAACAAGTAAAATTTAAAAAACCTTCGACACTTAAAACCTCGAACCGTAAGCACGTAGCTAAGAACCACTTTCTATTCATAAAACCGCATTGGAATTGGTTCATCCCTTTGGGAACTACAATGCCACAACCAGTGCCGGATTAAGGTAACTTGATGCCCTAAGCAATCTTCCCCTGTGGGCCCCCCTATGCTTAACTAAACTACAAAGAATTAATTAAAAAACAATGTTAATACGTATCGTAGGTAGAATATGTGTGTTGTTCCTCCTGCCCTTATCCCATGCTAGGTGGCGTCGGGTATATTTTTACGACCGGCCGCCTACCTGACGTCAACTCACGTGTTCGTGTTCTCTGTTTTTTTTCTCGGTCGACTCTGGTGCCCCCCTAGACTGGATGCCCTAAGCAATTGCTTAAATAGCTTATAGGCTAACCTAGGACTGGCCACAATACAAGCAAGCGATTATCAGATTTTTTCCTTTACTTGTGCTGTGCTGTGTGTGTGAGATCTTACTTTTAGCAAAATTTCATGATTTTAGGTCAACGGGAAGTATCCTATAGCTTTTGATTTATTTGCTAGTGTTAGAAAGCTTGATTGTTTTGTAGCTTCAAGGGACCGTAGACATAATTTGGCATTAAATTGTATTGCTGATAGTCAAACGCTTGACCCTCACTTGATGGTAAATGATGATGCTCGAAAATGTAGAATGCTTGCGGTAATTATGTGACGCTTGTTATAAGAACTGAGAAAGCGACGTTTATGGCGTATACGGCCTAGACGAGAGCGACATATTTTTAGGGTTCCTTACCTCAAAAGGAAAACAGGAACTCTCATAACATCACTTCGTAGTTTGTCTGTTAAGACACTTTTTTCTGAGTAACGAACGGAACCTTTTTAATAATTTCATCTTGATACTCGTACCTCCCCGTCTAGGTATCAAGATGAAATTAATAAAATGGTTCCGTTGGTTACTAACCATCAAGTGAGGTAGTGGTCAAGCGCTTGACTATCACAAAAAAAAAAACAAAAAAGCATCTATCGTAGAAGTTATACCCACTGGTCGCAATGTTCTCGGCTTCGATGAATAAACTCGCTTCTGAAGCAGTAGTGAAAGCGGACGGGACTCGACATAGGTTAGATATTTAGGAAAGAGTTGGGACGTGATTTATCGATTAGATTTTATCGATAGTTCTGTAGTCTGTGATTTTAAAGGTGTTTAATTGTGTCTCCCAGTTCTGTAGGCAATTTTTATAATTTATTTTGTTTTTTTTTGTTACAAACATAGTACTTTTATACAAGAACGTATTTATAAAGTTTCCCTTGTTAAAAGCCGGTAATTTTAAAAGATTTCTCCAACTGCAAAGTTGACTTAAATTTTACTGATAGTCTTTAATTTATTCATTAAAATCACAAGGATCAATTTCAAACGTCACTCATACATAAATATGATTGAGAACCGTGAAAGTATATGACATAACGATATCAGTTGTCATTGTGTATCGTATGCTTGCAAACAAGGAGATACAAAGAATTCAAGGAAACAATGAGCCATTGATTGCTTAATTGGCAGAGTCATTGGTCTGCTTAAGGGTTATCGACATTGGCATCAGCCCGAATCAGTAACTCACTGTGAATTACTTCATGGTGATATTTTATCATATATGTATTTGTTTATATACATATTTATCATGTATATACATACCTAGGCGACGTGGAATTTAGAAAACTACGTGACTTCTCGTCCAAAATACATGTGTCTTAAGACGAAAGTCTTTAACTAATGTGTTATTAATGATGACATTAGCACAAAGACGAGGTCCTTAATATAGGCCTATAGGCGTCATAAGAAGTCTCGTGGCCGCTCAGCGTGCTATGGAGAAGGCTTTGCTTGGTATTTCTCTACGAGATCGAATCATAATGAAGAGATTCGTAGAAAACCAAAGCCACTGATGTAGCCCAGAGGATTAGCTAGCTGAAGTGGCAGTTTGCTCGAAGAACTGACATCCGTTGGGGCAGTAATAGAATGAGAACTATTACTAACACCATATGCGCTAAGAGGTTTGGAATAAAAAGGCTTGATTGTTTATTATTAAGGACCTAATAATGTAGGTTCCATGCAATGTTCTGAGAAGCTAAACAAGCCCTGAATTTATTGTGGTTTTCATTTACTCCTTCATTACTTCGAAAGTTGCTTAGCATTAAATAATGCACAGAATTATATAAACTAGTGGTTCGCTCCCAACTGAGATCTCGCGAGTCGCCGATTAAAACAAAAAATATTATTTGTAATCTTTGACTATCAAAATAGTGCCACGAAATAAATAACCAACTAACTTGCCCTACAGTTTCATTCAAATTACAGGTAACGGGAGTTCATAAGTTGTGGTTACACTTTTTTGGGGTAGAAATTGCAGTTATTCTGGATTTCAGACTTTTGCCTATATTTGTGTCACTTAAGCTACACGCATACCAAATTACAGCTCAAATTACACCGTGTAGCTTAAGTCTCACAAATATAGGCAAAAGTCTGAAATCTAGAATAACTGCAATTTGTACCCCAAAAAAGGATAACCAATTAACATGAACTCCCGTTACCTGTAATTTGAATGAAACTGTAGGTCAAGTATGTTGGTTTTTATTTCGTAGCACTATTTTAATAGTCAAAGATTACGAATAACATTTTTTTTGTTTTTATGGTAGACTCGCGAGATCTAAGTTTGGGGCGAACCACTAGTTTTTTAATACTACATTAACTTACTACTATAGGTACACGAACGAACTTCTTCTTTCCTGTCACTCGTAAGCTAAACTATTTTAAAGTACCTAGTACTTTGCCATTTCGTTGGGCGTGGCTTTGTTGAGGTCCCTTGTCTGTTCATTGACTTCCAGACTGGCCAAGGCAGATCATGACCTGACGAACGAACTGATTTCATTATTCTCATTTTATCTACTGAAACTTAATAATATTCTCCATATTCTCATCCTCAATATTCTGAGTACTATCGACAGTCGATGATTACCCCACCTCTAACAGCTTGACGTATCGATAACATTTCACCGATATTTATCGACAGTCGATGATATCCTACCTCAAACAGAGGCCACGCAGCGATTCGTGACTCCGACTGGTCACTCCAATGGCGTCATAAACCATGGAATAGATTTACGTACTTCGTGCCACGATGCACCATGCCGGATGGCATACATTGAACGGCGAAGCCTGGTTTGGTAATCTGCCGTTTCTAAAAGTGATCTTTGATCTCAGATCATTGCTGATTCACGTACAATCATGACATATTATATTGAAACCAGCGCCTATAAGTTATCGGTAAATGTGATAAATAAACAAAATAAATATTGCTGCTACCTTCGATTTACCTTTCTCTATCAGATCATCTAATCTCTTCCTATCTTTAAAGCTAAGGTATGTAATCATTTCCTTTCTTTGTCTACGCACTGCTAGTTTATCGTGATGTTTTTAAAATAATCCTTTAAAGTCCTTTAAAACCTTTAAAGTAATCAAAAACTATATCGTGTGAAGCAATTGAATAGGATATTGAAGTTAAAGAAGCAATCAAAGAGGATATCGAATCGGAAGAAGACATATCGAGTTTATATATTATTATATTTGTATATATTTAGTTTATTAGTAAGTATAGGTAGTTTATGTAGGTTTATGAACATACTCGTAGATACACCGCCGTCTTTTTGATTTTGTTTTGTCCTGTCAATCCAAAGGTTGTCTGGAAGAGATCGCTTTTAGCGATAAGACCGCCCATTGTACTTACCTTTATTTTTGTACATTTCTAGGTAATGTTTAACTTTGTTTGGTGTGCAATAAAGAGTATTCTATTCTATTGCTGGACATTTAACTCAGCGCTATTTAGCCCCAAACTAAGCAGAGCTTGTACTATGGGAACCAGATAACTGATAGAATATTTATATAATTTTTGTAAATACATACTTATGTTATAATATATAGAAATATACCCGGACCTGGAACACATATCTGTAGATCATGCAAACATTTGTTATGAAATCGAACCCGCTGCCTCCTGCGTAAAAAAGGTTTTTTTTGGTTTCGTAGTGTTTACTCGGAATCCGTATCGTTTCGCCATGTCCGTCTGTTTGTCTGTCTGTCTGTTCGACCAGTTACAGCTGTTTTACTAAAGTAGTAGTAAGTAAACTTAGTGCTGTGAAGATAGGTTTAAGTGACGCCTAGTACGTTAAGAAATAAACATATAAAAATAATTATCTTTTTACCACAAAAAAAAAATTAAACACTGTTTAACGCGTGTTTAAAAAAAATTACCTATATTTGTAAAGGAATTTTTAAACAGTGTTTAGCGAGTGTTTAACTTTTTTGTGGTAAGACCCTTGCTTTTTTCAGGATGCGACCCTATATAAAAGTGGGAGACGCGCACCCCATCGTTTGGGGTATCATTAAATATGTCTTCAAAAAACACTATAGGTTTCCCAAACATTTTTTTGATAAAAGAGCCCGTTTACGAAATATTAAGATGTAAACTAGCCATTTTCGTAACAGCACGAGAGTCACGAAAATGGCCACTTTGAATCTCAGACACGCGCTTTAAGGCAAGATAACTCTATTGTAATTACCACACAGAAACAATATAACACTAAAATGAAACTAAAAAGGCCAATGGTCGACCTTATCGCTGAGAGCGATCTCTTCTAGGCAACCTTCGGATGGAAATACCACATTGTTTATACGACTTTTAGATGGAACATGCATGTGGCTCACCTGATGTTAAGTTGGTAACATAGCCTATCATAAGCATTGTCTCGTAGGTCACGTACTTTGGCACGATGCACTGCCGTGCATCTATCAACTTGAGGCATACAGTTATAAAGCCTCATGTGTCTTTATTTCACTCGCACCCATACCCTAACCGGAGTTCTGCATTGCTGGTCGGCGGCAGAAATAGGTATGGTGGCAGTACTACCCCGGGCGAGCTCTATCACAAAGAACTACTGTTACTCGTTTGAGATTTATCCTCATAACCATGATAGTTTCAAAGCTTAACTCATAGAGAAATGTAACGTAATTAAATTACGCTCGTAAGTGACATTTACAGTTCATCAATTGAGTTACACCCTCCATACTACATTATCACTTACCATACTTAAAGTTACATCAAATGTTATTAACAATGTCAGACGATTCGTGATTCTATTTAATCAATTTAAAGAGTAATCATTATTATTATGTTTAGCCCTCTGTGTCCCACTGCTGGGCATGATTCTCCCCACATTCTTTCCAGCGTCGAGATGGTCCAATTTGCTAGAAAGTTAGTAAGCTCGTGCATCTTTTCCTTGGTCTGCCGCGACGTCTTCGGGCTGTGTCGGGTTCCACTCGGTGGTCGGACCCACTGATCATCCGTCATACGGCAAACATGACCAGCGCAGTATCACTTGAGCTTGGCTGCTTTCGTAGCCACATAATTTTATACGGGGTGTTTGGTAATATACGAACGATATTCAAGTGAAGGTTTCTTAAAACATAAAAAAAGACATCTCGAAAAAAAACTACGAGTTATATTATCAAATTTTAAAGAAAATCGACCAAGTTAAAAGACTAAGGTGATTAATTCGATAAAAAACTTACTGCCTACTCTTACAATCGACATCCAAAAATAAAGGCCGATTTGATATCTCTTTCGAATGGCTGCGGGTTTTGGGTTAGAAAGGGACAACAAGAGATATCTCGAGACGTCACCAATACAGTATCTGTGGTTAGATGGCAAGAATTATGCAATAGCACAACATAAGTTTAATAATGTGTTTATTTTTACATGCCAGAATAAATTTCACATTTCTATGCATTCTATGGTAAACATTTCAAAAATTTACTTATTATGCTCATATAATTAAACCCTTTCATTTTTGTGCGTACCTATATTATAAAAAAACAGTAATTCCTTTTTGCTATCCTTTTATATTGTATTTTTTACTGATAAGGAAGAGCGTCGACTCCTACACACATAGGCCGGCTTGCACTACCTTCCCTAAACGTATTTAGCGACTAAACATGTGGTTTGACGTATTTGTATGATTTGACAACCCTCTAAATCATATTTAGCCACTAGATACGTGTAGGTATCGTTGCAAGTCGCTCTTAAAAGGAGATTTCACAAATATTTGTTTTCACGTATTGATCAACTTACTAAAATATATTTGTATTTGTATACGTAATTCGAATTTCCTTCGTGCTACCTCTAAAACCCTTTTTGGGGGTAAGCACCCTAAACACCCCTATTGTAAATCTATTTGGTTATTTCCAAAAACAGCCAAACACCAGTAAAATAATTATTTTACATTCGCGTGACGGGTGTGGTGATAGGACACGCCACTAAACACGCAATCGCGCATTCCTGGTACGAATGTGAGTAATCCTTTGTCTAGACGAATTTTGATGGGTTACGGGTAAAGTGGGGTGATTTAGATTTTGGACGATTGTAAGAAAGTTACATTTTTAAAACTGACAGACAGATTAACTGTTGTGTTTTTGCAATAAACGAGCCAAACTATATCAAAAAATCTGACACGGGACGCGCGGCAGATGTGAAACGTATAGATTGATGGTTATTGAAAGAATGTATAATTGTATTGTGTATATAATAATGATACGCAATATAAATACGCGTGACGGCAAACATTATATAATCCGACTTCTGACTTTTAACATTTCACACAGCGCTATCTAGCCCCAAACTAAGCAATGCTTGTACTATGGGAACCAGATAACTGATACAATACTTATGTATAATTTTTTTGTAAATATAGATTTATAATATAGAATAACACCCAAGCCCAGATCAGTAAATAGTAGATCATGCAAACATTTGTTCCGCAGCGGGAATCGAACCCGCTGGAGTGGGTGATTGGTGTCTCAGCCGGCAAATCACCTAATGCATGGAGGTTGTTAAGGACCACGGAGGTTTTGACTTTTCACAATAATAATTACGATTACGAGATAAAGAGTCTTGACAGACAGACGGACAATAAACATAAAGTTTCCTATAAGGGTTCCGTACCCAAAGGGTAAAACGGTTCCCTATTACTAAAACTCTGCTGTCTGTCTTTCCGTCTGTCACCAGGCTGTATCTCATGAACCGTGATAGTTAGACAGTTGAAATTTTCACACATGATATATTTCTGTTGCCGCTATAAAAACAAATGCTAAAAACAGAATAAAATAAATAGTTTAACATGATTTTTTTGCCGTTTTTATAGATGGTACGGAACCTTACGTGCGCCGGTCCGACTCGCACTTGTCCGTTTTTTTCTTTTGAGGTACGGAACCCTAAAAACGTGAAAACATAAGTCCTATATTTTGACAGGGGCTGTCAATTTTACTTAGAAAACTTTCGTAATTGATTTCAATCACGAATTTAATTTACTCACATGTCAACTTATTAATAATATTTCTCACAATTTTATGCGTCCGTACCAGATTTAATACTTTCTTTTTTTGATATTGTGTGATACTTAATTATTATGAGGTTTTTGGTTGATAAAGTTTACGAGATGTTAAATTACGTTGGCCATAAAGTTTTGCGCTAACTGACATCGTAACTTTAATCAGATTACCCTACTTTCGACGTTAATCTGTAATGCGAGTAGAAAGTCGAATACTTTCTCGAAAGTATTTAAGTTTTGTCACTGCTAAATCTTAATCGCACTGTCATACTCAAGTAGGTAAGTATGTATGAAATGCGAAAGTTTGGATGGATGTTTAATATTGCTGGACATTTCACACAGCGCCATCTAGCCCCAAACTAAGCAAAGTTTGTACTATGGCAACCAGATAACTGATAAAATACTTATATACTTTTTTTTTATAAATACTTACAATGCGGAGAAACAACCAGACCCGGAACAAAATCTGTCGATGATGCAAAAATTTGTTCTGCGGCTGGAATCGAACCCGCATTTGTTAGTCTTTTACGCTGTTATTACTTTTTTTATACGACCTGGATATGGAAAAGTATTTAGCTCACCTGATGTTAAATGATAACCATCGCCTATAACAAAGTATTGCCTCGTAAGTCACGGACCCTAAAAACGTGTCATAAGATACACTGCCCTGTGTCCATCAACTTGAGGCATACAGGTGTAAAGCCAACTGAAAGACTACCGGTGCAATAAAATACGGTTATCGTTCAATCACTAAAACTGGTGAAAACTAAAATATCACTCATATAAATATCCAAAGGTTGTCTGAAAGATATCGCTTTTTAGCGATAAGGCCGACCATTCTGCATCTACTTGTTTTAATATTTATAATACACATCATTTCCACTCGTTCACCAGTCTCACAGACGACGGAGGCAGTAAAATATTTCAATATCCTAATGTACACGTACAATCGCGTAATAAAGTCTAATATTGGCATTGACAGGTGTCAAGTGTCAACCCTATCCAATGTAGCTCTGAGACTTAATATCCTAATGTGCCGTATGTACAGTTCAAGCGAAATTAGTATAGCGAAATTGACAGGTATCAAGGCTAACCCGATATCAAATTGCTTCCTACGAGTGATACCATTATGTAGAGTGGGTTTTTACATGGGTTACAGCTAGTGTTGCCAGGTTCAGTGTGGCGAATTTCGGAACGGAAGGTTAAAGTAATCGGATATTGATTTTCAAATTGGGACCACTATAATAGCTAATATAATAAAATAAAAAATGAAATAATAAAAAATCATAAAAAATCATAAAACAAAAGTTTTACCTATACGCATAAAGTTATAACTCTTGTATTTATAATTTCTGCCGCCTACTTACTATGTTTGCGTACCTACATACTTTTGGTAATAGATTGTAGACGGTAATTTGGGTGGGTAGGTTGGTTGTGTGTGTGTGTGTGTGTGTATGTGTAATTGTGTAACTGTAAAATTATGTTTAGGTAAAGGTGACAGGTATTACTGGTTGGATGTAGCTTTTTGTCAAATAAATAAAAAAAATGCTAAAAAACAGGTTTTTGTGAATCATCATTAATTCTTATCGGGTGGTTAGTTTTTTTTAATAGACGTAAACAATTGTATATTAATGTATCCCATACAAATAGTAGGTATTTATTTTCTCCCTCACAGAACTATACAACACTTTAATTAGGTACATAGTATAAATAGAGATAAATAGGTGGTTAGTGAAAAATCGGGACATTCGGCGTCCCAATCAAGGGTGAATCGGGACGGCCCAAACGTTGTTGAGTGTCGTGTCGAACACGTGTTTGCAACACTAGTGACAGCTAGTCCATGTCCAACAAAACATTAACTTTCATACCTAATTTAGGAAGTCAGATTCGTTGTACTTCCCATATAAGCAAATGAAAGGACAAGCAAATGTCACCGAACATTTGACAGTGACAGGAAGTACTTTTGACAGTAAGTTCTTTTGTGTTCGTCTGTACCGTAACACAGAAATATTGTCTTGAAACATCGGATTGTGTTCGCGTGCTGAAATATGATCAACTTACCGACTGCGTCCACAGGGAGGTATGCTGTTTTGTATGCCGTATACAATCTCTCTAGGCTCGGTGTCCTAACAAATTTTGACAGGAGAATTATATTTATCACAAATCACCAATTTAATATTCTCCCAAACTAGTTTAAACTGTGTTTTCACTCAATATTTTTTATTCAAAATTAAACGCTTAGGGCGCTTTGCAACGAAGCTTAATCGTATTTAGTGGCTAAATATGATTTAGAGAGTTGTATCATACAAATACGTCAAAAAACATGTTTAATCGCTAAATACTTTTAAGGATCGTTTTGCAAGCGGAGCTTAGTCTGTTTACATGATTGTTTTCATTTGTCAGGAATTCTCCAGTCTTTCGCCTTGAGCGCCAGCGATGACGACAGCGATGCCCGTCTTTGAGCGCAGCAAGGTGTTCCGAATCCTGTCTATTCTCTAAATGTATTTCGACAGAACTACTTATTTAGGTACCTCATTTGTTTATTTCTTGTTACAGGTAAAACTACATCTGTTGATGAATATAAGGGTCTTGGTAGACCTACGAATTTACTAGAAAAAAAAGGTCTGTACTTAAATGCCTTATACTTAATAATACAAATATTTTGAATATGTTGTCGTGTTTACTTAAATAAGTCCAACGCATTTACCCTATGAATACAAATTTTGAAAAATCTCATGTGAGAAAAAGGGAGGGGGTCGAAACAAATCTCGCGACATCTCACCAGAGAGGGAGGGGAGGTCAAAAGATCGTCAATAACGTCTCACATAATTAATAGACGCCCTCTAACAGGCCATACACATAATACATAGATGCGCGCGTTCGAGGATCTCGGATCTAGTCGGTCGAACGTTCGACGGTTTTCGCTAGTTGTACTACTCAACTTCTGTACATCAATTGTATGTACCTACTCATTGTTATAATAATTGTGGAATAGTAGAGATGCTTGTTTATTCACCACACAATTATTCGCTTAGAATTTTTACACGTATCAAAAGCTTTATATTAAAAACTTTACCGCAAGATATTTGCATACAAACAGACACCATGACTCATATAAATATGTAGATAAATATGCACGCTGTGCGAATTATAATGTGGCTTTGACATGCAGTCACGATGGTTCACTATCCTGTAGTTATAGAGTCAAACGACTGATAAGAAAATGGTAATATTGAAGCTTTATACTTCGTAAAGGTGTTAATGTATCAAAAAAGATTCGTAAAGTACGAGTAGGACTTGCTCTTCAAGGGTTCCGTAATACCTATGTCCATGGTTGACATGTCACCCGCATAATAACGAATCGATTGACACCTCATTCATCAAAATCGGATGAGTAGTTTAGGTGCTACGGTAGAATATGCGTCAATACAAGCATACATACATCCAACATTTTTAAAACCATCCTAAATACTTTCAAGTCTAGACGGGGCTTGAACCCGCAACCTCCCTCTTGATAGGTGGACGTCAGAGTCGAAATTAGTGAGATGATCCAGATTACGACTCAAATCGATCGAAATATAAACGATAAAAATCTTAGAATTTTCCGAAGTGTTCGGATAACACTATAAGAATAAAAATACCATACCTACATACATTCATAGACTACTAAAACCATAACCCTTCCATTTTGACGACCTCCGTGGTGCAGTGGATGAATAGCCGGGATCGAACCCGCTGCGGAACAAATGTTTGCATGATCTACAGATATTTGTTTCGGGTCTGGTTGTTTCTCTATATATTATAAGTATGTATTTACAAAAAAAATATGTATAAAAGTATTCTATCAGTTATCTGGTTCCCATAGTACAAGTTCTGCTTAGTTTGGGACTAGATAGCGCTGTGTGAAATGTCCAGCAATATTTATTTATTTTTTATTTATTTAGCTTTCCGTAGTCGGATTAAAAAGGACATTATAATGTTCTTTTTTTACATCGTATAGCACCCAAACTATTCGAATAATTAAATTTCAAAAAAAAACTTTATCGTCTTTATCATGAAAGTTTATAACCATCATCATCACAAATATCAACTATAGGTCGTCCACTGCTGAACGTTCGTCTTCCCCGTAAATTTCCACAGTGACTGATCTTGAGCGGCCTTATCAGGTCTTCTTTCCATCTAGTAGGGGGCCGTACTACTCCGCGCTTTCCAGTGCATGGTGTCCACTCTAGAACCTCTCTGCCCCAACAGCCGTAAGTTTTTCGAGCTACGTGCTGCCCACTGCCACTTCAACTTGCTAATCCTTTGTGCTATCTCCTCAATTCTGATTGGATCTCGTAGAGAAACACCAAGCATAGCCCTCTCCGCCCACAGCAAGCTGGCTTTAGCCGTAGTCGACTAAAAATAAGCCGTAGGCAAGTCGTAGTAATAAACACCTTGTAATCCTAGTAATAAGACGACCTCCGTGGCGCAGTGGGCGAATAGCCGGCTGAGACGCAGGAGGTAGCGGTTCGATACCCACCACGGAACAAATGTTTGCATGATTTACAGATATTTCTTCAGAATCGGGATGTTTTTTTATATATTACTAGTGGTTCGCCCCAAACTGAGATCTCGCATAATCTTTGACTATCAAAATGTGTCACAAAATAAATAACCAAATTATTTGACCTACAGTTTCAATAAATTACAGGTATCGGGAGTTCATGTTATTTGGTTACCCTTTTTTAGTGTAGAAATTGCAGTTATTCTGGATTTCAGACTTTTCCCTATATTTGTGTCACTGGTGTACCCTGTGAATTTGTCAAAGTTCAGTTTTTATTATGGCTAATAACTTAAAACTACAAGGTTTAAACTAAAAATAAAAACGGGGTCAAAATGTACTCACAAAGACCTTTTATTAGACGTACTATTTGACCAGGTAGTTTCATTTTGTTATTTTTACCCCTCTTGAACCCCAATATCGCAACAACCCCCCAAAATTTTTAGCTAATTTAGTCACACCAAAATTGTGCCATTACTATCTACCTATAACCAAATTTTACGATGATCAGATAAACACTTCGAAAGTTATCCTCGAACAAACAAACATGCATACATACAACGCCGATTTGCCCAAGTTGATTTGGAGATCTCGCTTCGCTCGGTCAAATACCACTGTCAACCGTTGTATTAAACCTGCACACCTTCACACCCTGCAATTAACACAATTAGTTGGATGTAGGTCGGGTGACCCTACCTAATCCGTGAAATAATCTGTGACATATTTTTGGCTTAACCTTACACCGCTGGGTTAGACAAAGAATCGGGTTCGTGTTTTATCGTGAAAAGTTTTTTAAAGGCTTTCGTATAAAGCTCCCGCCAGAGTTAGCGCTAAAACGCTTTTGTTGTCACCATTTTAATATATCTCGTGACTTGGTTGTATCACCAAGTGCTGTGCTGTAGGGTGTTTGATAATATATGCACAAAAATGAAAGAGGTTATTTTAATGACCATAATAAATAAATTTGTGAAATGTTTACCATAGAAATGGGAAATTTATTTTGGCATGTAAAAACAAACACTTTATTAAACTTATGTTGTGCTATTGCATAATGCTTGCCATCTAACCACAGATACTGTAGGTATTGGTAACGTCTCGAGATATCTCTTGTTGTCCTTATGTAACCCAAAACCCTCAGCCATTTCCGAAAGAGATATCAAATCGGCATTTATTTTTGGATGTCGATTGCAAGAGTAGGAAGTAAGTTTTATATCGAATTAATCACCTAAACTTAGTCGATTTTCTTTAAATTTGATGATATAACTAGTAGTTTTTTTTTCGAGCAGTCTTTTTTTATGGTTTGTAGAAACCGTCACTTGAATATCGTCAGTATATTACCAAACACTCTGTATATTCTGAAAACAGACCACTGCACGTTGCCTTTTAGTGCACTTACGCCATCGTGTACAAAAAATGATAATTGAGTAATTTAAAAACGTAACTAAACAAAGTCTTTATAAAAAAGCCTAGTATAAAATATCGGATTATTTAGATGATAAAGAATCTTAGGATTGAAATTGCTCCAACTCGGTCAAAAATGTTACAATTTAGACGTCATTTATTTTCTTTATTATTATGTACCTATCCTAAAAGGATCATTGATAAGTTTTTTTGCTGAAAAATTACTTATTCAAAACATGATTTCATAAAATTTGGAACCGCAAGCAGATTCAAATGAGCCCAAACACTAGTAGCCCACTACAATCAATTCAGAAGTTCCGTTGTCTAGCATCCGTCTCCATCATGAGACCACCTCCATGGTAACATATTATCGCATTATCATCAAAGTTACATATATTATGTATTCCACCAATATCGCTACTACACCAAAACTCCATGGAAAGCTGATGCCATCAACCCAAAGTCCTGCTCCGTTACTTCAATGAGTTACGAATGGCTAGGGGAATTAGAAGGGGGTTACACCCCAGTTTTTCTTTTTTTTCTGATGGACTAACTCGCTGTTGGCCTCTGAGGCCGTTGCAGCTTAATCGAACTTTTGGCGAGCGCACAGGGCACTCAGCCCTGTAAGTTTTGATGAGGCAACTAGCGCAAGGGCACCACTTAGGAACGAGCCTCGGCTTGGGCCGCTAGGCTGGGGGTATAGGAGAGAAACGGCCGGGTACATGTTTGTACTTTGAGTAGGCGGCAATTGAAGGGACTCTTCGACCTCGCCGGCGAGGTCGGTGTATCTGTGAAGTGTTTGCTCTGTCTAATGTAGATGACTCAGAAATCTTCGTCATCCAGATCTCCGAGAACGTATCTCGGTCGACGGAGGGTTTAAACCCCAATGCGGGACGTCAGTGCAGATCTCTTATTCCCCCACCCTAGAATTAGAATTAGTGCTAGAAACTAAACACTAGTTATTGCGTATAAAAAGGTAAACCCGTTAAAATGTCGACTGAATAAATTCCCCTCGGGCGTGGTTTTGTGGGCGCAGCCAACGTGTCTAATGTAGCTGTCACAAAACATGGAAAACTATGGATATGGCATGAAATCGGACATCCAGACGCTCCGCGGGGCGCCACCGCTACATGGTAGACATATCTCCCATACGCACAAAGCGGTACTCTTCCACCTTTATTATACGCACCGCCAAGGAGTGGAACGAACGCCTTGCCTGATCTGTGTTTCCTGATAACTACAACCTAGGGGTTTTCAAGTCGCGAGTGAATAGGTTTCTTCTAGGCAAGCGTTTACCATCGTAGACTGTATCATCGCTTGCCATCGGGCGAGATCGTGCACAAACGCTAGCCTATAACTTATATAAAAACCATTATTTTATTAGGGTTAAGGCTAAGGTTTAAAAGGAAAAAGGGAATCCTTATCACTTCGTTGTATGCCTGCCTGTATGTCTGTCCGTCGGTTAAGACCCTTTTTCTCAGGAACGCGTGGAGATATCAAGCTGAAATTAACATCAAATATAAATTGTCCCTTGTAGCTGTTAAAACATAAAGCTTCTATGTCAAAGTAATTAAAAACTAAGGCCATTTATGCTCGGAAATAAATCAAAATCTATAGGGTACTTCCCGTTGACCACCCCAAATCATTAAATTTGGCAAGAAGCAAGATCCTAACAGCACAAGTAAAAGAAAAAATCCGTAAAATTAAAAATATTTGCTTAGTTTTGGCTAGATAGCTGTGTGAAATGTCCAGCATCATTTTTTTATTTCAGACTCAAACTAATGATACCACCTATTTTATCGTCGGAGGTAAAAATATCGCATATTTCGTAGATCCACGCCCCACAAAGCATCATTAGAGACCGCGTTCGTATTATTCTGTGTCCAACATTAGCACTTTAGCCCGCTTTCAATTACAGGGTGGTCGCGCAACAGTATTATATTCGCTAACAGTAAATCAGGTGCTCTACTAAATATCCCGTTTTTAGTACAAATAGTGTTCATAATCATGATAGTTTTAAAAGTTATGTATATATAATTACTAGTCCTTTAATGCTGAAAACTAAGTATGTAGAGGTTATTTAGATACAAAATTAATATAAAGGAGGTCTGTTGCTGAATTGCTGGTCTCAAACGACCAGTGGCGGCGCTAGACCAAACGTGGACGCAGGCGACATCAGCTTAGCGAAGCCCCGCCCATTTCTCACTCAAAAAGGAAACGTTAAATTGAATGAGCTGAATTATACACTAATGTATGAGTATTTATTATGAGTTTTATTGCTAATCGAATAATGACGCCATCGAGGCCGTCGGCGGTCGCCGACGTTGCCGACACCTAATCCGCGTAGGTAATTGAGATTTGTTACGCGTGGTCTCACGATTATTAATTAGGGACAACGCGGAACTTTGCATATCCTAGCTAACTAAGCAAGCTATTCTACCGAGTGTTGTTACTGCTTGGTATAAGTATTTTACTGTGCCATCGCTAACTAGGAAATGCCATTTTTGTGTGGATGTGGCAGTTATACCTTAAGGGGTTATACAGGTACTGTACTGGCACCTTGGGGAGAACACTTTATGTTTAAAAAATGTGTTATTATTTTTTGACGACGCGATCTCCGTAGTGCAGTGGGCGAATAAACGGCTCAGACGTAGGTTACGGGATCGATTTCCGCCTAGGGACAAATTTTTGCATGATCTACGATATTTGTTCCGGGTTATTTAAGTACCTACCCAAGTATTTATAAAAAAAACATTATTTAGGTAGGTATGTATTTTATCAGTTATCTGGGCACCAACCACAATCTTTTAGAAAACCATCATGTTTCAGGAGCGTTTTGTTTCAAGCTTGTGGCAACATTACTTTGATTTGAACCACAAAACTTATAAGCATTACTGGTATATAATCCTAATAATGATAAATATTTAGTGTTTTCTAGTGATTACACCACGTACAGTATAAAACATTGCGAATATAAACACGATTTACTTACTTTTCAGGATAATTTTACACTTTATTTGAGCTCTATTGTGAAACGTTTTGAGTAAACGATTTATGGTGACGTCATCAAAACTGCTTCGTCTTTACAATAATAAAGTAAGCTTACCAATTGAGGGTCATGGTGCGAAATGTCACTAATATTATTTTAATATTGCTAAAAGAGATTGAGGTTGGCCTCCTGGTGCCTATAGTAGTTTTGGTGGGCTAGATAGCGCTATGTGAAATGTGCAGCATGATTTATTACAGTTAAATAAATAAGATGTATTAAATCATAACAATATGAAATACATAAGTCCTCTGAAAAAATATAAGAATTATAAATTACTAGCTGACCGCTCCGCAGCTTCGCATGCGTAGATCTTCAATAAAAACATTACCCTCTTTCTGCGCATTTGGGTAAAAAGTAGCCTATGTTACCCCGGGATAATGTAGCATTCTAATGGTGAAAAAATTTTTGAAATCGGACATGTTGTTTTTGAGTTTATTCGTTACAAACATACAAAAATACAAATCTTTCCTCTTTATAATATTAAGTACTAGCTTCCGTCCGCGGCTTCACACAAGTGTTTTGTCAATGAAAAGTAGCCTATGTGTCAATCCAGGTGATAATCTATAGATACCAAATTTCGTTAAAATCCATTCAGTAGTTTTTGCGAGAAAAAGTAACAAACATCCACACATACGAGTACATCTATTCAAACTTTTGTGTTTATAATATTAGTGGAATAAAAAAAAATTCAAAAAAAAAAAAATCAAATTCATTTGGATGTTTTTAAACAATGGAAAATTTTAACCTTTTCATCACTATACATCTATGAGTAGCAATTTTTGTGAAAAATAATCTATTTTATTTTGTGTCTTTTGTTTTTTAGATCATCTCACCTCACACAAAAGTCACCTCAATATTCATATTCATTTATTACTAAAAGGCCACTACAATCATTATCATCATCAACAACAAGACGTCCGCTACTGATCATAAGCCTCCCCAATCGGTTACCAACTTGTGCGGCATCCAACTCATCCCCTAGAGGTTATCTGTAAGAAATCGTTTGTAAGCGTTAAGACCGTCCATTGGACGTGTAGTTCTATTGTTTATATTTATAATTCATCAAATAAAACATACAGTAGGTAGTACTCAAAAGTATAAAATTTTCAATAGTTATTTTGGCTAGCGTTTTTCGCTAAAGCTTAAACGCCTTGTTAGCGATAACGAGCGAAACGTACACGGAAACGCTTTTAAACGGGACTGTACTTTGTAAAAGTTTTCAAATAAAATGAACTGTACGTGGGTTAGTTTTTAACAGTGAAAAATGATACAAGCAGAGTAGACGAACAAAGAGTTGTACAAACTCTATTGTAGAGACAAGCAAACTTTGGTTGAACAGCTAGTGAAATAATAAGTAGGTCAGTATAGTAGATAAAGCCTATTTAATTATTATAAATACGGGATTTATCACGTACCGTTTTATCGGTGTTTCGAGGGGGGGGGGGTTGCGTCAACGGTGGCTCTCATCACTCGGTAGTTCGTGGAAACACCGTAGAGAGCAGCAGTGATGATGATGATGATGCAGCCTGTCAACATGTTGGGCCATCGTTGACGCAATCCCCACCACTGCGCCCGTCCGTCTACTAGCGCGCAGAGGGCTGCGTGCGGCGCGTAGTGCGAGGCGAAACGTTATTCGGAGCGGATCGTACTCACCCTGATGAAGGTTCACAAATTGAACCGAAACATTGCCGGGCCCATTTTACAACAATACTAGCCATTAGTCCTATCCGTGTTTACATTTGATGTTATATTATGTTACCATAACAAAACACGTAGATAATAAAGAATTTTCATTTATTCATAGCTTCAAAGTGGCAATTATCGCCTTTCCTTTAAAGTTATCCATATCCGTCTGTCTGAGACGGATAATATGGAGAAACTAGGGTTCGTAGTTCGACTACGGAACCCTAAAATGACACTTGTCCTAGTTATTTCCACAAAACGTGCACGCCTAAAGGGAGCCCACTAAATGCTTTGATACTACACCGGTTTTACCTCAAATAGTTGTCCTCTAGTTCCTCGCATTCCGCCACATTCATATCACTGCAACCTATTTCATTCGCTAACTCGGTAAGTAGGTACCGCTTTTAAATAAATAAAAAATAACACCGTTATTGTGCTGCAGAAGAGGGCTGTTCGTGCAATTTATAATCAGAGAATCATTACGCCATAAGTTTAAAGAAATAAATATTATGACATTCCCTTGTCAATACAGCTATGAAAATCGGATGCATGTTCACAAAAGCATTAATGTTTTTAAGAAAAATAGCGAAAATCTTAATTTTAGTACTAGAAATAAAGATAAACTCGCTGTTACCACTTGTAGACTCCATTAAGTTAGTAAATCGTTTAAAGGGCTTTTATAACAAAAAAAAAATGACAATTGCCAAATTTAAAAACGTAGTTTAACAAAATCTTTGTAAAAAAGCGTACTGTTGTAGTATCGGACTATTTAGATGATAGAGAAGCTTGGGATTCAAATTGCTCCAACTCATTCAAAAATGTTACAATTTAGACGTAATTTTTTTTTTATTGTTATGTATCCTAAAAGGATCATTAAAAAGAACAACCAGCCTTGTTTCTTGCTTTTCTTTCCTGGCTTGGTCGCGAAGGAACAGGCAGTAAAATTGACGTTTCTGATCCTTGTGATTTTAATGAATAAAAATATTTTTATTTTTATAGGGTACTTTCCGTTGACCTAGAACTATGAAACTTGGCAAGTAATATCGTCTTATACTACAAGTACAGGGGAAAATATGAAAAAACATTGTGATAAAATACATTTGTAATTAAATCATAAAAATTATAATATTTATTTAAAGTACGTAATCAATCATCGAGGTTAAGCAACTGTATGCGCGGTCATAATTATATGGGACCCTCGGTCGGCGAGTCCGACTCGCACTTGTCTGGTTATTTGGTTTAAAGTAACTTGCCTATGTATATTTTTATCTTTCTGTTTTGATGTAATTTAGTTTGGTATGCGATAAAAAGTATCTATCTTTCTAATAATTCCTCCTAACATTTCATCTAATGGTTGAAAGTAAATTGTATTTCTAGATATTGAGAGTGGGATCTAGGGCAGCCATATTTTCTAATCTAGATTAACTTTGGAACACGGTTTTGCTTTCTGCCTAGGTAGTTTAGTGGTATTTGTGAAGATTTATTATTGTGGCTATATGAGATTCATAATTACCTAGTAGTGTCAATGTAGGAAGGAATTTAAGTGGAACAATGTTTTATTTTTAACTGGAATGGGCTGCATTCGGCAAGTTAGACGACATCCTTTTGCCGCCTAAAACTCCACAGTGTCTGAAGACCCGCTTATTCGACCAATGTGTTCTGCCCACCATGATCTACGGTGCCGAGATGGATGCTCATCGAAAAAGTTGCGGGCCGTCAGTGGGTGAGACTACCGCAGGATCGTGGGAGATGGCACATCCTTGTGGATAATGATGATGATGATGAAGGTTTTTTTCTTGGTTTATGGGGGGGGGGGGTTTGCACAGCTGTGGGAGAGAAGTGGCTCGTAATAATAATAATGTTTCTCTATAGGGCTAATAAAATTTAGAAGTCAAACAGCCATTGACACGAAAGAAGTTATCTGGTTCCAATAGTACAAGCTCTGCTTAGATTGGGGCTAGATAGCTCTGTGTGAAATGTCCAGCATTATTTATTTATTCTCCCACGGTCAGTACTTTCGTTCTTTCTCCAAGCTATGTGCCATTCTACTTCCACTTTCCTAATCCTCAGTGATTAGAAATTTAACAAATCACAAAAGGTTTTCCATTCTTTCGGCGTCTACAGCTATCCTTCAAAACTAGGTTATTGTACGTGCGTGTAATGCATGTATGTCTTGTATGTTTGTTAACTTTTTATAAGTCATCTAATACCGTGGGACAGAGTTACAACTGGGTCTGCCTAACTATCAATTACTCTCGATTAGTTGACTCATTTACTAAATAGGCGTCTTGGGCAATTTGATCTTTTAAATAGGTCAAATTTAATTCCAGGTCATTAGGAATTCTAAGAAAAATTGGGGAGTTTTCCAGTGATTATTAGATACATCTGTAATGTTGCGAAATACTAGTGGTTCGCCCCGATCTCGCGAGTCTCCTATAAAAACAAAAGACTTAATATTATTCGTAACTAAATGAACAACCAACTAACTTGACCTACAGCTTCATTCAAATTAGAGAACGCGAGTTCATGTTCATGTAATTGGTTACTCTTTTTTGGGGTAGATATTGCAGTTATTCTGGATTTCAGACTTCCCTATATGTGTGTCACTAAAGCTACACGCATACCAAAATTCAGCACTGGGGTCACTGGTGTACCCTGTAAATTTCAGTATTCAGTATTTTATTGCGTTCATACAAAGTGGATTAAAATGTTACATGTCAGATTTTATTGACTAGTCAATAGTCCAGCACTTCCAATATTAAAGCTAACCAGGCAGGTCTATTGAAATCGAAGTTGACCGATTTTATGTTTTGCATTTGATTGGTGAGTGGAGTCATTATGTAAAAAATTATTTACATGTCTTGTCGTTAAAAAAGTCGCCCAATGTGTAGTAAAGGTACAGTTACACATGCTTATTACTAGCATGAAAGCATGCCACTATTGAGCAGTTGCTACTTGGCAGCATGTGTGTCGAAACATTGCTAATAATGAGCATGCTCTTTTCGAGTTTGCTCAAAAATCGACAGTCGTGCGATTTTTGGGCATGCTACCTGCAGCGCGGGGTTGCTTATTATGCATGCTAATAAATGATTTTTGTAGCCATCAATATCTTCTCGCATTTCTACTAGCAATCGAGTACTTGCTCTAAGTTTTTATCTTCTACACTACTTGGTTAACAATCACGAACCCAAATCGTCTTATTCCTTCTCATTTTCTTTCTTGACAAAAGTTTTTAGCCACATTGTATTGCAACCAAAATGATGATTTTATTCAGTTCTGTGGAGAGGGCCCCTTGGTTTTCCATTTTTCACTACCTGCACTGGAACACTGAATACCGAAGCTTGTAGCCAGCGCTTAAACAGCATGTGTGTTCAATTGTTTGCTTTGAGCACGCTTATTTAAAAGTATGCTTAAAAAAAGCATGATAAACAAAAGCGAATGTGTCAGTTTGAAGAGCACGCTCGTTGCTCGCATGCTAATAAGTATGTGTAATAAGTATGCATTTTATGAGCATGTGTAACTGTACCTTAATTCTTTTCTATTAGTATATATTTTAATCTATGTTCAAAGATGTTGTCGTTTTCTTGTGCTTTAATTTGTTCTGGTATTTTGTTATATATTTTTACTGCCATTACTTTCGAACCCGAGCCGTGCATTTTTAATGTTGATGTAGGTAGTTCTAGGTTGTACTTATGTAAAATTGCTGGTACTTTCTGACGAATTTACAATTCCGAATACGTATATTGAGGTTGAAGTCAGTATTTAAAGTTTAAAAAACGTATTGCTTACAGCTTTCTATTACCTTTATATGTATTGGCCATGATGCGAACACATTTTTTCTGGGATATGAACAGTTCCTCCGCTTCGACACTGTTTCCCCAAAGTAATATATAATACCGTAGCGGCATACGCGTAATATGCTGACAAGGTTTAGTTTATCAGCATTAATAGTTCAGGTTTTATTATAGCTAATAAATAACTTATCAACTAGAAGGTTTAAACTAAAAATAAAAACGAGGTCGAAATGTACTGATGAAGACCTTTCATTAGACGTGCCACTTGACCGGATAGTCTCATTTTGGTTTTTTTACCCCCTCTTGAACCCCAATATCTCAAGAAGCTCCCCACATTTTTAGCTCATTTAGTCACACCAGGATTGTGCCATCACCTACTTATATACCAAATTTCACGATGATCGGATCAAACGCTTTGAAGGTTATCCGCGGACAAACAAACATACATACGACGCCTCGCTTCGCTCGCTCAATAAGTGGCCATTTTTGCCAATTCTCTAGTACAAGTAGGTTTTATTTCAAATTCCTCGCATGAATAATGTATACTTCGATATAATGCCAAATGAGATCTCTCTTGCTATAAAGACGGATTTAAGACGTGTGTGAATGTCTGCATACATATTACTTGATTTAAAGAACTAGGAATCGTAGTGATGCTTCATCATCATCATAATACCAGTCACAAGACGTCCACAGCCCATATATATCCAGGGCGACCTATCTATATAATATATATTGTGCGGTACTGATCTCCAAGCTCTTTCCATCTAGATTTGGATAGATCCATCTGGATGCAAGGTTCGATTGCGAAAAAAAGCATAGGTAAACAAATAATACTGGACATTTCACACAGCGCTATCTAGCCCTAAACTAAGCAAATCTATGGGAACCAGATAACTGATAGAATACTTATATTTTTTTATTTGTAAATACATACTTATAATATATAGAGAAACAACCACACTCTGAACCAATGTCCTGTAGATTATGCAAACATTTTTTCCGCGTTGGGAATCGAACCTGCTACCTCCTGCGTCTCACACAGCTATTCGCCCACTGCTCCACGGAGGTATGTAAAAAAGGGGTGTTATAAGTTCGGCCTGTCTGTCCGAGGTATTGCTTCCAAACGGATGGTATTTTCCCGATTAAAAAATGGAAAAAAAAAATGTATGCCTCTGTCTGTCTGTGTCTGTCTGTGGCATCGTAGCTCCCAAACAGATGGACCGATTCGAACGCAGTTTTTTCCAATAGTACCTAAGCTAGTTAAACTGCAGTTAGGTATGTGTGATCAGGTCAGCCGATCCGATTATCAGCACTATTTTTTGGTGAAGGGATCTCAACTATAAAATGGAAATATATGACGGGTTTTCTAATGGTTTGGAGGTTGTTTAATTGTTTATTTACTGATCGAGCGAATCGAGTTCTCCAAATCAACTTGGTCAAATCGGATCATATATCCGATCACCGTGAAATTTGATACATAGGTAAGTGTAGAGATGGCACAATTTGGGTATGACTAAATGAGCTTAAATTATGGGGGTGGGGGGGTTGTTGAGATATTGGGGTTCAAGAGGGGTAAAAAAATTTAAAATGAGACTATTAGGTCAAATAGGGCGTCAAATGATAGGTCTTCCTTATAGTACATTTCGACCTCTTTTTTATTTTTAATCCTTGCTGTTTTTGAGTATTAGCTATAATAAAAACTGAACTTTGTCAAAATTCACAGGGTACACAGTGCTGAGATTTGGTATGCGTGTAGCTTTAGTGACACAAATATGGGCAAAAGTCTGAAATCAAAAAGGAAAATCCAATTAACATGAACTCCCGTAACCTGTAATTTGAATGAAACTGTAGGTCAAGTTAATTCTAAAGTCTCTCTAAAGTCGACGACCTCCGTGGTGCAGTGGGCGAATAGACGCAGGAGGTAGCGGGTTCGATCCCCGCTGCGGAACAAATGTTTGCATGATCTACAGATATTTGTTCCGGGTCTGGTTGTTTCTCTATATATTATAAGTATGTATTTACAAAAAAAAAATGTATTTATGTGTTCTATCAGTTATCTGGTTCCCATAGTACAAGCTCTGCTTAATTTGGGGCTAGATAGCGCTGTGTGAAATGTCCAGCAATATTTATTTATTTATAATTGGTTATGCATTTCATGGCACTATTTTGATCGTCAAAGATTACGCGAGATCTCCGTTCGGGCCGAACCACTAGTACTTATTGTTTATAATTAAAGTCGAGAGCAAACATTAGTTCAAAAGCACCTAAGTGTATATGCTACAAACGGATATGAGTCAGTTTGTAGTAATTTCATCCGTAACTGGGCCGTGTCGAACTCGTGACCGCCTGTGAGGAAATAAGGCATCTGGCCATACCATACCGACCATATTACATCATCATCTACAACCCGACTTCACTCACTGCTGTAATGTAAGGGTATAGGTCTCTCCAAATTTGTGCAATCCACCACAATCCTGCGCTAGCATCATCCATTAACGACTACCACTCATCTCGCTACCGGATGTCCTACTCTTGTACAGCCATTCCTCTGCCACCATTCAGTCGCTGCCCTGCTCCACCTGTCATCACCACGGCTAGCCAAATGTCCCCAACCAAGACCATTTGAGTTCCATAACTCGATTCATAGACAGATCATAGATCTCGACGTTATATGTATATACCATAACAAAACCATTTATTCATTAAAATATTGAAGATCTCGTGGAAGGATCGAGATACAAACGAGAAGGTGCTCAGTATCGCACAATTGCCCAGTATAGCTGCAGTATTAAAGCAGAGGCGGCTCCGGTGCTTAGGCATGTGCAAATGCAATTGATGGGAGCCTTCCCGCTTGCCAAGACAAACTCTTCTTGCACAGATTTTACGTTACAAAGACGGTGCTAAACGTGGCATGCTATCTTTTAACATCGACCCTAACAACTGGGAAAAAGCCTTAGAAGACCGACAGTGATAGTTGGAGGAAAACTCTATCCGATGGGGTTGTCGTTCACGACAACGCCTAGTTCGATCTATTGTCCCAAAAGCGTGATCAACGCCATCAACGCGCTGCACTTCCACCATCATCGCCAGGCACACAATTTGTCTGCCAGTTCTACGACCGTTGCTGTCGCTCTCGTATCGTCCTCCAAGTCATATGCCTGTGTCGAACCTTACAAACGGACGCTGCTTAAACCATCTTTTATAGATGCTAAAGGCCTATGATGATTCATTAAAATCACATGGATCAGTTTGAAACGTCAAATTTATTGCCTGTTTATCCGCGAACAAGCCTGACAAGAATCAGGCAAGAAACCAGGCTGTAATAAGTTAGACGCCTATGTTTGTGTCTGTGGCATACTCAATATATCTATTGCTTTCACATGGTGACAAAGTTGTTACAGGTAGTATGTAGATACTTCAAATTTGTAGGTATCGTAGTTTCCAAACTGATGGACCGATTCAGACGCGGTTTTTTTATAGTAAGTAACTTTAACTGGGGTGGTTCTTAACTAGGTCAGGTTTACGGTCTTTTTATGTGTCAGGGGCTTTTTATTTTTTTTATTTTACTGGTTTTAAAGTTCGTGTCCGTTTTTCCAAACGGATCCGTAGACGAACGAAGGTTCATGACGTTGGGAATCGAGTTATGAAACTCAAATGGTATTGGGCAGGATACTTGGCAAGACGTTGTGATGACAGGTGGAGCAGGATAGCGAGCGAATGGTGGCCAAGGAATGGCTGTGAAGGGTGGAATGTCCGACAATGAGATGGGTGGACGACATCGTTAAAACGAGCCGTCAATGCGTGAGACAAGGATCGTGGTAGATGGCACAAACTTGGAGGCCTATACCCAACATTGGGTGAATTCTGGCTGTGGATGATGATGATGACTAGTTTTAATGGTTCTGTGTTCTACCTACATAACAATAGGTAGGTATTCCTTCATTTTTATTCTACAAACATAAAATAAATCACGTAGTTTAACTATAACGGTAACAAGTACTCAAGTTGCATAACGCATACTCATGCCTTTCGGAAAGTAGGGCAGAGAACTCTATTGTTACAAAAAGTTAACTTACCGAGCGCGTAATGGTGCTAACGTGTTTAAGTCTGAAGACTTTAAATATTATGTCTGAGGTTGCAATCATCATCATCAGCCGCTGGACATCCACTAATGAACATAGGCCTCCGCTATTCAATTCGTTTTGGTTCTACGTTCCTGATGCGTGCAGCTAAGGTATGGGACACTTTACCGTCGTCTGTTTTTTCTAAAGAATACAATCCGGGCCTCTAAGGTAAGAGTGAATGGGTTTCTTCTAGATCTTCGTGCTTCATCTTAGACCACATCATCGCTTACCATCAGGTGAGATTGTGGTCAAACAAAGATCTATCGTGTTTTTAATGTGGTTTTGTACATAGATCAGTATTCGAGCGAATCTGCTATAAGGCACATAGATTATTTGAATCTTATTTTATCTATTCAAGAGTGAGCGATCCTGGGCCCCAACAGTTACTATCAACCTATTTTAGATTAGATTAGATGTCTCTTTATTGTACCCCAAAATAAAATACAAATTATCATGTTTCACAAATTGATTTGGTGTAATGGGCGGTCTTATTGCTAAAAGCGATCTCTTTCAGACAACATCTGGATAGACAGGATAATAAAGGATCACAAGACGACGTCATACACTGTGGTTTCCACGTGGTCTACTATTTCTGCCTCATCAGCCGTCTTCGATTTCCCTGCCCACTGCCACTTCAGCTTGCTCATCCTATGAGCTTTGTTAGTGATTTTGGTTTATCTACGGATATCCTTATCTCCGATCACGAACGTAAAAAAACATCAAGCATCGCCCTCTCCATAGATACGCTGAGCGCAAAACTTAGAGTCGACCTTGAGCCTTCTGATGAGTGCCATAGTGAGAAACCACGTTTCTGTGCCAAGGTAGATAGTGCAAAATATACTATTTTCTATTCAGCTTAAACCAGACCAACACAGCTCTCAAAATATTAAGTAGGTACTCGTTCTCGTAGGTAGGTACCTCTTAACGCGTTCCCGAAACATGAAATTTTAATTAATAGCAATATATATTCAAAAGGGGTTGTTAAGGGCGCCCCGCAACTATCAAATTAAGGGTCATAAAGTGGTTGCAGATTAATTTCATTGGTGCTTCTGTACACGTGGTTTTCACGATGCTGAAGTTGATGAATTTAAGATTTTTACGTTATTGGAAACTCGAATCTCATTGGTGATGACTCCCTAGTGGAAGCTAATTTACAAAGTCTACAGCACAGACGCCGAGTAGCCAGAATTTCAGTTTTTTACAAGATTCATTTTGGTGAATGTACGCAAGATCTTCATGACCTGATCCCTCCCTCCTACTTCCACCACCGGACAAGTAGACGTACCGAGAAGTACCACACATACCTGGTCGGCATACCACCTTGCCGTACCAAATGATTTGCCTCAACTTTTCTTGTTAGCACAAGGAGTGGAACTCACTTCCGGCGTATGTTTTTCCGAACCAGTATAATCTCGGAGTCTTCAAGTCCAGAGGGAATAGATTCATTCTAAGCAAGGGTGCTCCATCTTCGATCACACCATCACTTACCACCAGGTGAGGTAGCGGTCAAGCGCTTGGCTAACATCAATAAAAAAAACAATCTCGGTTGTTGACGAGTACGTCTACCTAAGACAAACTTCGAGAAAGAAATCAGTCGACGAATCCAGCTCGTTTGGGCAGGCGTTCGGGAAACTGCGTGATGTCTTCTCGTCCAAAATACCTGTGTCTGAAGGCGAAAGTCTTTGATTAATATGTGTTAGTGATGGCATAAAGCACAGAAAACGTTGACTCTCACTATGAGCCTCATACGAAGCCTCAAGGTAACTCAGCGTGCTATGGAGAGGGGTAGGTATGCTACGAGATCCAATCAGAAAACTGAAGTGGCATTGAGTGCGGCACACATCACGTAGAATGGCCAGCTTAGATTGGCCCCCGACTAGATGTAACCTGATAAAGGTTGGTGGGAGCCGTTGGGTTCAGACCAGCCAAGATCTGTCGCTCTGGAAATCTGTGAGGGCGGCCTATGTTGAGCAGTGGCCTATAGCTGATTGGATGATGATGATATTATATAACTGTTTTCGCTCAGTTTTGAGTAGCAGTCACTCACCTAAGTGATAACAGTACGGAATAAAGTTGTTCACTGTCAGTAGATCCCAGGTTAACAGTAAGTCCCATTTAATTGCTTACCATTATTTTTCTCGGAACAGTCGTAATGAATACCTGCCTTACTACTGCAGCTTTATGTTCGATGTGACGTGTTCCCATTGTTGTACGATATTAGTTTTTCACGTTTTTCGTTTTATTCACGCAAAAGAAGTATTACTTCTAACGTGCGTACATAAGTACACACACGCTTTTTTACCATTTATTGATTTATTTTAAGAAAAACAGAATATTAAGAAATAAATATAAGTAGGTATTGTAAACGTTTTTAGTGTAACGATGTTGACCCATTTCCCCGGAAGCATTCGACTTACGTGCCTGGCCCAATCCCACTTGAGCTTCGTGGTTTTGTCTCCCACATCGGCAAAGTCAGTTAATGAACGAAGCGTGGTATTCGTCACCCGACCGGTTCTCCGGAATCCTTCGACGCTGCGTTTCATTGTACTTTGGCAAATCTTGAGCTTGGACTTCTGCAGCTGGGTCAATAACCATGTTTGCGCACCGTCGGGGTCGGCCGCGAAAGCGTTGGCGCGACGTCATCATCAGTGGATTCGAGAAGGAATGGTGGGAATCTGCCAAGGATCGCGATAGGTGGAAAGAGTTGAGGGAGGCCTTTGCCCAGCAGTGGGAAAACGTAGGCTAGTAAAAAAAACAAAACTTATTAACAAAGAATAATTTACACAATAAAGTTTTTGGTTTCAAGTATTACTAAGTTATTAGACACAGTATTTTACTTCCGGGTATCACCGTTTCCATTTTGTCTCTGCACACTATTTTGTGGTCCAAATAAAGATATTATCTTTATTTTTATTTTTGCATTTTACTTTACTGTATTTTATTTAATATAATTTTTCCTTATTATGAATAGTTCTTGCGTTAGATATATTTAGATCGTACACGCCACTACATATACCACTAATAACAACTTCCGTGGTGCAGTGGGCGAATAGCCGGCTGAGGCGCAGCAGGTTGCGTGTTTGATTCCCACCGCAGAACATATGTTTGCATGATCTACAGATATTTTCCCCGGGTCTAGTTGTTTCTCCTATATATTATAAGTGTATTTACTAAAAACTCTTTTAACTTTTAATCTTTTATTCAATAAAGTATTTTTAATGAATCAATCCTTGTCGTATCGCATAGTACAATGGGCACAGGCACTGCCAACGGTATTATGACCTACTTGTCATCGTCAAGTTTACTTATGACCTGTTGTGACAGTTTATCAAGTTGACTGACTTAATTTGTAACTTGAATCCCCTTTGTCTCCACACTGGTTACTTCTTGGTTAACTGTCTACTCTTGTCAATGGATATGAACATCAATACTAATGTTATAAATTCGAAATTAACTCTTTTCTGTGTTACGTTTTTACGACGAAACGGCTGGACCGATTTCGATGAAATTCGGTATTCAGATAGATTATGACCGGGATTGGGGCATAGACTACTTTTAGCTGACTGCGCAGAAGGGTAATGTTTTAATAAACCATGGCGGCAGCTAGAACTCTAATGCACACCAAACAAAACAACATCATTAAAGAGATACACATAAATAAAGGCAAGTACAGTGGCCGGTCTTATAGCCATCTCTTCCAGACATCTTTTGTATGTACTCTGTCTCTATTGTCTATCTGTTTGAAAGCTTATGACCCCTAAGTATTTTTCCAAAACGTCTCCAAAGAGTAGTTTTTGCTTAATAAATATCCTGGGTACAATAGAAAGATAATATAGTACTTACGTATGTACCGGGTGTTTCGGAATGAGTACTATGATAACCCGAACGGTGTTAATTTTTATGTGTGTGACGAAATGTGATGTTTATTATTAAAGAATTGATAAAAATCTGAGTTAGGTGTAAATTAGGTATATTAACCGATTTTACGTTAAACAAAATAAGTCTAAAAGTAGGGGAAGCAGATGTCTGAATAAAATACATTAATTTTATTAGTATATTACACAAAAACATGCGTTATGGGTCGAAATATAGATTAAAAGTAACGCATTAAGACCTTCTGCGCTGCTTTATTTTTACCCGACTACGCCAAAGCTAAAAGGAAGGGTTATATTGTTATTATGGTCCGGGTGGCATAGACTACCATCGACATACGTATTAGGGAACGTACCCATACTACGTCACCCATGTAATTAAAAAAATTACCCCCCCCCCTTCCCCTCGTAATTCATAAATATGGTTTTATATAATTTTTTGCTAACAAAAGATAATAAAAAAAAATTGGTTCATATTTGTGTTTATTAATACGGCGCTTGCCGCGTGTCGCCAAGAGTGCGTGCATATCTATAATTTATAAAGCTTTATATATATAAGCTTTATACAAGTTTATAAAGCTCTAAACGCTGCGCGCCATATTTGAATATAGCTCGAAAAAGCGCGATCGGATAGACATTCAGTAGCACCCTGTGGAGTGTAGAGACTATAATACACGCTTGCATAGACACGACAATAAACAACATTAAATGTCTATAGGGGAGGCGAACCGAAATCAATGACATCCGGAGCACGGAAGACATTATGATACTTACCTACTCTTCTCTGTTTGTTTACTTATTATTATTACTAGCCGTTGCCTGCGAATTCGTATGCGTTGCACTACTATATATGTAGGTAACCTACAAATAAAGCTAAACTCGCTGTTGCAACTTGACATCCCATTTTTATCCCGTGGGACCTGATTTATGGGATTAAAAGTAGCCTATGTGTTAATCCAGAATATAATCTACGTACATACTAAATTTTATCGAAATCGGGTAAGCTGTTAATATGTGATTGAGTAACAAACAAACAAACAAACATCCAATCTTTCATATTTATAGTATATAAATAAATATCGCTGGACATTTCACACACCGCTATCTAGCCCCAAACTAAGCAGAGCTTGTACTATGGGAACCAGATAACTGATAGAATACTTATATACTTTTTGTTTGTAAATACATACTTATAATATATAGAAAAACACAATTTAATAATTATTTATAACAAAACTTTTATTTTATTTTTTCCTATTGTGTACCTACAAATCTAATCTTAACTAACAAAGTACTTATGGATTTGTGTAATCTGATATATATATTTTTTAAACTATTGGTTAATGTCATACATTAAAACACAGGTCTATATGTCATATAAATATCGATAAGTATGTAAAGTTTCTCGACTCATAGTATTTGCATCCCTCTGAAAGTTGGTCATTGTAAACTTGATATCGGCTCTATGCGATTTATGGATTTAAAAAAAATGTGAAAATAGAATGAGGCTCATTGTGTACATAATAAGCTAATATTAAATACAATCTCCATGACAAATGGGATGATATGAATGAAATGGGATGATGGGGCCCGCCGTTTACAATCGCTTACCAATGGGCATTATTAATGCACAATCAACGCAATCCTTTAAACGTAAATTAAAAAAATGGCTTATTATACAGTCGTATTATGGAATTGATGACTTTTTTTAATCATCAATCTTATAATACGATTCTATTTAATGTATTTAATATACTGCAATTAATATTTTTATTTAATTCTGTATTCCATATTTAATAATGTAAATGACATGTAACTTTTTTGTTATTAGAGCTTGTACTATGGGAACCAAATAACTGATAGAATACGTATATACATTTTTTTTGTAAATACATACTTATAATATATAGAGAAACAACCAGACCCGTACAAATATCTGTAAGTCATGCAAACATTGTGTTCCGCGCTGGGAATCGAACCCGCTACCTCCTGCGTCTCAGCCGGCTATTCGCCCACTGCACCACGGGGGTCGTCATAGGCTACTTTTTACTCAACTGCGCAGAAGGAGGGTGATGTTTTTATTAAAAACTACGTGTGTAAAGCTGCGGATTGGTCAGCTAGTAAATGCTAAAACTAAATACGATTCTTGAAAAATCCTTATTTCTATTTAAAATTTAAAGAGGCCACATATGCTATAGTTAAATACAACTTTACCCTAATTTTATTGTACGCATGGCATCACGGCGTGACGGCATATGAGTCGGTCTTACACCCAAGGCGCGCCAATAGAAGTTAATATTCTTCAAAAATGTAATCTGAAACACAAGCAATACCATAATAATACGAATTGGAACCATGTTAATATAAGCTCAAAATAACTAAACTGCCTTCAGGAACCTCAGAGTAATCATGACCATAACTATATAACGTAATAATAATAATAGTGCTGGTCATTACACAGCGGTATATACCCACAAACTAAGCAAAGCTTACTATGGGAACTAGACAACTGATAGAATACTTATATTATCTAGAAAAATATCTAAATCCGGAACAAATATCTGTAGACCATGCAAACATTTGGAACGTCGGGAATCGAACCCGCAAGGTGCGTCTCAGCCGACTATTCGCCCACTACGCCACAGAGGTCGTATTAATAATTTTGTCATTATTATTACAGTTAAAATGGTAACTAATTAAACTCGACATTGCATGCGTAAAATGCTGCACTTATACTTTGTAACACTAAACACCTTTTAATTTTTTAATAATGTAGTAATTACCCATATTACGCAATATTAATTTAAATAAGTTTGACCCATCTTGGACCTTTCCAACTTTAACTTTTTTGTAAACTTTATTTGAAGCAAATAAATGTTTATTTGATTGATTGCAATACATGGATTTTGTATTTGTATAGAACCACTATACCTATTAGGATAAGTAGGAGTTCCCTGTGAAAGGGCTCGCCCGGGGAAGTATACCATACATATTTCTGCCGCCAAGCAGCATTGCTGTATTTCGGTTTGAAGGGTATGATTGCCGGTGAAATTACTGGCACATGAGGCTTTACACCTGTAAGCCTCAAGTGATGGACGCAGGGCAGTGCATAATAAAGTATTTCCTCGTAGGTCACGCACTTTAGTAACGTGCCCTAAGAGGCAATACTTGCTAAAATGATGGTTTCCACACTTACCACTTAACATCAACTGGGCCATAATGCTTTTCCATGTACTAATCGCATAAAAAAATTTTTATTAACTGATGCAAGTAGTATGAACAGGTCATATCTGCCGCAGAATAGATAACCGTTGGGTAAACGTGTTCCCACAGAAAAATAAGTTATAAACTAGTATCTGCTTACGCTACTGTAATTCGTTTGCACTCAGCCACAGCTAGCTGCCTACCCTCTGAGAGGCAAGGCCTACGCGAATGCCAGAGACATTTTCCTGTGAGACATAAATTAGGATTCATTGACTTGTAACAGGACGCAGTCACACCGGTTTGTAACGTAATTACTACGGAAGCCTTCAGTGTGTGTTCCGATGGATAATATATTTTTATGGTTCGTTATTAGTGGCATTGCGTTCGATCAGTGACTTTAATTACGGTAAGTAATAGGTACTTGTCAAAAAAAACAGTTTTAATCAAGAAAGGGCAGAATAGTGGATTATTAAACGAGAGAAAAAAGCAGTGTTTTGCGTCAGGGGCGCTATATTGAATTCCGAACGTAACGAAGGATTCTAGAGTTACTAGAATCCTGAGTGGAGAGAGGGATATAAGCATGCCCAAGATGCAGACAGCTTTATCCACGAGGAGAATACTCTACTTTTCACACTTTCTGCGAAACAATAAAAACCAAATCTAGGTTGGTGCATTCTGTGCAGAGGTTAGTTCGATTTACGAATAAGTTCTTGTTGTGTGGGTCTCTTTGGTTCAAATTCTAATAAGGATAAGGTTCCAAATTCAAATCACACTAGGGCATAATGAAATTTAGTATAACTTTACTCCCGGTCCAGTCGTAGAGATTTAATCACCTGCTTTCGGTGGGGTGTGAAGACCTAATCAAAGTTGCTAGAAGTTGGGTGCCGTACAAGATACTCAATACATGTATTGCTTTCACATGGTGTTACACAAACTTGTTACAGGTAGATAGTTTCACATATGAATCCTGGCAGTGTATAGTATCTGGAAGACAGACCCCGTTTTTTAAAATATTATATATTTAAAAAATTTAGTTTTCCTACTATTACTATATTATAAACGCAAATATTTGTACGTATGTGTGGATGTTTGTTACTCTTTCACGCGTAACGGCTGAACCGATTTCGATGAAATTTGGTATGTATGTAGATTATAACCTGAATTAACACATAGGCTGCTTTTTGTTGACAAACCACTCGTGCGAAGCCGCTGGCGTAGCTAGTATAAAATAATAACATCATTATCGAGGCGAGACCGGTTCGGAGCGAATCGCACTCTCCCTGATAAAGTTTTACGAAATCAACCGAAACGTGGTCGGTCGTAACATCGATAAAACGTTACGTGATAAATCCCGTATCACACCAATATTTTAAATGCGAAAGTTTGGATGTATGTTTATTTAAATATTTGTTTGTTTGTAACTCAATCACGTCGTAACGGCTGAACTGATTTCGATGCAATTTAGTATGTATGTAGATTATAACCTGGATAAACACATGTTTTGTTATGTACAAAATATTTTTGCGGCATCCAAATTCGTTTACTTCGGCTTCGGACTTCTTTTCTATTGTTTGCTTTTGTTCTATTGTGTTATTGGTTGTTGAGTGAACGAACCCTCGTTGCCGATAAAAATCTTCGTTACGAATTATTTATTTATTTTTCTCAGTATATTTTATATCCGAAATGCAATATAATAACAAAAATGATTGTGTGGTTTTATGAAACCACGGTAAAAGTGAAACTTTGTTTCACATTATAGACATTAAACTAAAAATTTTCGTTGGCACAAATGAGTAATAGTCTATACACTACACGGTCAGCTGATGCGAACTATAGGCGCCGCCATAGTGGCCTCGGCTGCTCTGACGAGCGCCTTTCACTTTATCCTTACTCCGCGGCCGACCGTCACGCGACATGCAACACACAGACGAAAAAGTTTGAGACGATGTAATAAAAGTTTCACTTTAAAAGAAACGTTTGAAGTGATAGGTATTTCTTCGGTGCGTTCGATAATTACTGCCCTCTAATAACGGTATGTACACAAAATTGAAATATATTTTTTTTTCACTAGGATGGGATTTCCGACACATTTTATATACAGTGTTGGCAGCGCCGCAGCAGAGCACAGGGGTACTAGTTTTTCGTTGTCAATGCTAGCTTTCAGCTAGCTCGGTACAAGGATTTCTGAGTGGCCGTTTAACATCCCTGGTTCGCCTTTTAGACATGTGGTAGTACGCGTACGAAGTCGCGAGCAACAGCTAGTTTATAATAAGAAACAAACTTTATTGATCGAGCGAAGCGAGATCTCCAAATCAACTTGGGCAAATCGGCGTTGTATGTATGTATGTATGTTTGTTTGTCCGAGGATAACTTTCGAAGCGTTTATCCGATCATCGTGAAATTCGGTATATAGTTAGGTAATGATGACACAATTTTGGTGTGGTTTGGTCAATGAGCTAAAAATATTGGGGGGTTGTTGAGATATTGGGGTTCAAGAGGGGTAAAAAAAATGAAAATGAGACTATTAGGTCAAGTGAGACGTCAAATGAAAGGTCTTTATTAGTACATTTCGACCCCGTTTTTACTTTTAGTAAGGTATTTGTAGTTTTTGAGTTATTAGCTATAATAAAAACTAAACTGACAAAATTCACAGGGTACACCAGTGACCCCACAGTGCTGTAATTTGGTATGCGTGTAGCTTATGTATCACAAATATAGGCAAAAGTCTGAAATCTAGAATAACTGCAATTTGTACCCCAAAAAAGGGGAACCAATTTACATGAGCTCCCGTTACCTGTAATTTGAATGAAACTGTAGGTCAAGTTATTTGGATAATTTTTCGTGGCACTATTTTGATAGTCAAAGATTACAAATAATATTGTTTTTGTTTTTATGGTAGACTCGCGAGATCTCAGTTTGGGGCGAACCACTAGTTAGTATAGATTACAAGTCCGTGTCAGTGTCATCTTAAAAGAATTGTAATAAATTGTTGGCGTGTCGCCCAAAGATGCCGTCATCCATCCTCAGGTATAATCTAATCTATTTTTTTCCATTTTCTTCCTTTGACGAGGAAATATTACATTTTATTCAAGCAATTCGTCGCCTGCAGATATTTAACGTAATACTATAGGTTTGTATTCTAGCATATTAGAATAATACCTAATAAAAGCATTTTCAGAATTAAATAATATAATAATGCTGGGAGATGCTAGATCGCCGCATCGAAAATGCCTGGAAGAGCTACTGGTCCATGAAGGCGCACATGAAGGGTGACCTTCCTATGAATCTGAAGCGCAAACTCATCGACATGTGTATCCTGCCTATCCTCACCTACGGAGCGCAAACATGGTCATTGACCGAGCTGCAGAAGTCCAAGCTCAAGATTTGCCAAAGGGCAATGGAACGCAGCGTTCTAGGATTCCGGAGAGCCGATCGGGTGAGGAATACCACGCTTTTTTCATTGACTGGCATTGCCGATGTGGGAGCCAAAACCGCGAAGCTCAAGTGGGATTGGGCCGGGCACGTGAGTCGAATGCTTCCGGAGAAATGGGCCCACATTGTAACAGATTGGGTACCGGAAGATGGACAGCGACGTCGGGGTCGGCCGCGAAAGCGTTGGCGTGACGACATCAATGGATTCGAGAAGGAATGGTGGGAATCTGCCAAGGATCGTGATAGGTGGAAGGAGTTGAGGGAGGCCTTTGCCCAGCAGTGGGAAAATGTAGGCTAGTTAAAAAATAATAATAATAATAATGCTGGGCATTTCACACAGCGCCATCTAGCCCCAAACTAAGCAAAGCTTGTCATAGTAAGGTTCCCATAGTACAAGCTTGGCTTAGTTTTTTTAATAATATAAATTAAGGCGTTTGACCACAATCTCACCTTTTGGCGCGCGATGACATTGATGCCCAGTCCTTGTAAATATAGTCCTCCTCATCGGTTTCGATGACGGCGAATATAAATGTTTTAAAATTAATATTTGACGAAACTAATGTAAACTAAATTAAATTAAAATTAAATCTAAACTAATTTTTTTAACCTAAATTATTATTACTATTACTTTTTAGCGTGAGCCCTACTATTGCTCGCTAATCCGAACTTTGTTTTAAATATCCTGTCACAAGTGAGTTGACCTGCAGCGTTATATCTGTATGTATACGAGGGCTTAGGTCTTTCTTTACGTGCCTGACGCTTTACGTCGAGTGTGTCAAGACGACTTTCTTCAAATGCTTTGATGTTGTTATAAATGGTTGAGCGCCAGGACGACCTTTGTAAAGCAAGCTTCTCCAAAGCTGCAGGGTCAATAGCACAGGCATTCAAATGTCTCTTGAACACATCCTTATAGCGCAGATGCTGACCACCGTGCTTCCGCTTACCCTCTGCCATCTCAGAGTGAAATACAGCTTTGGGTAAAGGTGTTTATCCATGCGAAGGACATGTCCGCACCATCTGAGCTGTCGCTGCATAAGGAGAGCCTCTCCATGCCGTGCATTCCGGGACGAGGCAGAACTTTTGTATTTGGCACGCGGTTCTCCCACTTGATCTTCAGGATGGATCTATACTAAGAGTTTGAAGGCGTCCTCTAGAGCAGAGAGAAAATTAACAGTATCGGAGATATTGCCTGCAGGTTCCTCTTATCATCGCACCACTCGCCATCGGCAGGGTATCCATCCACACACCTTGGTGACGTCGTGGTCGCGCACCGGAGGTTCCAGAGGAATTTCCTTCCGCGAACACTTCGCTTGTGGAATGCTCCTGCCGAGGTTTACCCAGTGACTACAGTGGGGTAGTGACTTCAAAAAGGGCGTTTTAAAATTGTTAAAGGGTCGGCCACGCGCGTTTAATACCTTTGGAGTTACAAACGTCCATAGGCTACGGTAACCGCTTACCATGAGGTGGGCCGTAAGCTTGTTTGCTACCTTTTTAGAATAAAAAAAAAATTACATCTCCCTTTCTCACGCCTCTCCTTAAAGAGAGCGGCTTCATACACTGATTTGCTCCTGTACTCGGACCAACTAATTGGCTATTGTGAAGTTGTAGTTAGAGAGAAAATAAATACTCCTCGTAAATGCAATTTTAAGGTCGCGACTGTACACAGAGCCGTAGGGTACATTCCCTTTGTGTTCGCGTACGAAAGGGATTAAAAATAACCCTTTATTAAAGTGTATAGGACCCTTGTGGTTTAATCCGATTTTTATTGAACCTATTCATGTATTGTATAGAAGTAATCTGCGGTTTTTTTTGTCCTGAGTCCTCACGAGCGTACATGCTCGACGTTTTTGCGTCAAATCGGGCAACATCGAACGTATAGAGAGATCTTCTTACTGTCTTCATAAAACTTAGATATGTTTTTGAATGAATGAAAATACTTTATTGTACACCACAAAAAAATACAAACATAAAAATAAAAATTCACAAAGCAACAAGTATAATGGGCGGTCTTATCGCTTAGAAGCGATTTATTCCAGACAACCTTTGGATGGAGAGGTTTTTTATTAAAAGTTGTCACCTGAATCGCACTATCTGTGGCACCGTTTCGTACCAGTAAATGTGACATGGACTATATGGAGCGCCACAATTACATTGTGTTATGCGCGGATCTCTCAAACCCCATTTACACATCGTCGGCCTAATTATCCTAATTCGTAAGTTCATATGGGAAATTTTTACAGGAGCAACATTTAACTGATTTTTTCACAAAGTTTGAGAGATTTTGAATCAGACACTCTTACTTTAGGTATAGAAAATACCCTCATTTTTTACCTAAAGTAAGAGAGAGACGACATGTTAAGTCTGCAGCGACCAACTCGGGAGCGGAGTCGGTTAAGAGACTTCCACACAGGCCAGAGCGTGTCGTGGTGTGGGCATAGAAAGAGCCTCCCCGCGGTGCCGGCGCACTTTCTACCACGATGCTTCAGCAAAATAACAGTATGAAGACCGATAAAACTGAATAAAACACGCTCGCCTGTTACATGGCCTCTATTTCTATTTTGAAGTGAAAACTTCTTTAGGCACGTTGGGCATTTTTTGAAATGGGAAAAACCCTTGAACTCGCGACACTGTTACAGTTACCGTTACCGACACCTCTGTATATGAAGTGAAAACTTCTTTAGGTGCGTTGGGCATTTTTCGAGATTGGAAAAAACCATTGAACTTGCGACACTGTTACAGTTACCGTTACCGACACCTCTGTATATAAGAATCTCGTAATTGTTCAAGTTTTTACTTCTGTCGGCACTCCCGTAGTGCGACTTTGTTATATTTTCTTGTGTGCGATAAAGAGTAAAGAAAATCGCCCGCGTAATGTGGGATAAGGGTAGATAGATGATGATGATGGTTAGAATTAAATCTCAGATCTGCTGGAATAAATGGACTTCGGTAAATGTACAGCGCAAGAGAACGGAAATTAAATGCATAACTTTAGCAGTACACTGAGTTACGATGTGGATACGGCAATACTGCGGTTGGATGCAATTGCTTTTGGGATTGGCTGGTCGGCTTGACAGAAATCGATGCACAAATATAGCATAGGATTAAACACTGCGTCTTTCATCATCATCATTATCCACAGTCTTGACTTCACCCACTGCTGGGTTTAGACCACCCCAAATTTGTGCCATCCGCCACGATCGTGCGCTAGTTTCACCCACTGACACCCGCCCATCTCACTCCCGGACGTCATACCCTTCTACAGCCATTCCTCGGCCACCATTCAGTCGCTGCCCTGCTCGACTTGTCATCACCACGTCTTGCCAAGTGTCCCGCACACTTGGCAAGACATGGTGATGCAGGCCATTGGAGTTCCATAACTCGATTCAAACGAACCTTCGTTCGTCTACGGATCTCGACGTTTGGAACTCGATCTAAGAATTTGATGCCGAGTATGGTACACTCCATGGCTGTCTGTACAACTCTTAAGGTCATAGCACACATATAAACTCGGAAAGGGATCGTCACCGTATCAGCTCGAGCCATTCAGTATTCTTTGTATGAAACTCCCTACTGCAACGCACGCTAATCGGAATCGTAACGTAATCGCTTCTCTCTCCGTACCCGAGCGGTGAAACTGGTGCCGCCTAGCCGTTATCCAGCGGGCGTTTTGATTACGTACTTATGTTAGGTTGACGCCTGGTTGACGACGAGGCGAAAGGCGATACAGTGCCGATCGCTTTCCGAGTTGATATGTCTGCTATGACCTTTAACCTGTACACAGCTTCCAGCTTGAACGTCCATGTCTCGGCACCGTAAGTCATGGTGGGCAGATCACATGTCATTGGCTAAATAAGCGGGTCACTGCGTCTTTACTCTTGGAAATCTAATAGTACGAGGCATGCCTTTTAAGTTTTGTCGTTTGAAGAAAAAAACACAACTAGAACCTTATAGTACTTTTTATTGTTTTTCAAAGTATTCACAACGTAGCTTAATACACTTTTCCATTCGCTCTAACCAATTAGTATAACATTTATTCCACTCTAAAGTGGGGGTGTTCAAAATGGCTGACTTGAAAGCGTCGACTGCTTCTTCACCGGACTGAAACCTTTGACCACGAAGACTTTTCTTAATTTTAGGAAATGTAAAGAAATCGTTAGGGCTTAGGTCAGGACTGTATGGAGGATGGTCAAGAATTTCTACTTTTTCCTGCTTCAAATACTCAATCGTTTGACGAGCGCTGTGTGAGCTTGCGTTGTCGTGGTGCAGGATGATGCGTCGCTTTGAGTTAGATTTTCGAAGTTCGGCGATGACTTGTGGTAAACAAACTGTAGTATACCACTCTGCGTTAACCGTTCTACGATCTTCACGTGCAATAGTCGCAACATGGCCGGTTTTTCCAACGAACGTGGCCACCATCTTCTTTGAAGTGCTTCGAGAACGAACAACTTTAGTCGGCTTTGGCTCGTCTTGAAAGACCCAGATTGTAGATTGTTGTTTGGAATCAGGATCGTAGGCATAGATCCAAGATTCGTCACCACTTATGATGTCGTAGACGTGATTTGACTCCCCTCGGTTGAACCTTTGCAGAGTTTTCTTACACCATCTGACGCGGGCCGCCTTGTGATCGTCGGAAAGCAGATGCGGTATCCAACGGCAAACTAGCTTTCTCACACCAAGCGCTTCATGCAAGATCTTCTGAATGGTTGTCCCTGAGATGCCTAATAGAGCCTCTATCTCTCGATACGTCACATGACGATCTTCGAGAATTAGTTGTCTCACAGCAATGATGTTATCTTCAGTGAAGGCGGATTTTGGGCGTCCTTCGCGAAATCTGTCACTAACACTAGTATGTCCACGCTGGAATTCTAAATACCAGCGTTCGACAGTCCGCAGACATGGGGCTACATCACTGAACACAGATGTTAGCTCTTCTAAACACTGAAGCCGTGTCAGGCCTCTTCTAAAGTTGTAGAAAATTATTGCACGAACATTTTCCTTAGAAAGATTCATTTTCGTACGTGACCTGACAGATTCAAATCGAAACTGACTAAACAATAGCATTAATCCTAATACTTTCAACTGTTTTGAGATTCAAAATGTAAACACATTCGAATATAGAACAGTTCCAAATTCAAAATTGCCGGAAAATATGGAAACGACAGAACTTAAAAGGCATGCCTCGTATTTGACAGGTGTCATACTACCAAGGAACAACAGAACCAAAAGATACAACAATGTAATATCGTCCTGTCGAAATATTGGTCCAGGATGTAGTGTTTCTGAGTGTAATTTTTCAATTTGAAGTGAAACTTAGAGCTTTTTTATTGTTGTGTTTGGATAACATAATAATTAATTGGCATGTTATGGTTGATTTTTCGATTTCTTGTGTAGACATTCGTACAAATTTATCACGGTATGTAAACACAAATGAAAACCAATGAATGCCACATCCAAAACCATCTCTCCTCTGAGTAGCGTCAGCCAACTGCAATGGCGTCGTATACATGCAAACTTGTATAATATCTGTCATATTGTAATATATACAAACTCGGGGTCTTTGTCTCGAAACTTGTAAACTGCACTTCTTCAAGTTCTATAGCGATAATTGGGCATCGCCAGTTGACGGAAACAAAATTACCCCTCGTTCGCTCTTTTTAATATATGAATACTAGATGTTGCCCGCGACTTCTTACGCGTTAGTTAGACTACTAAATGTGTAGTTAACCTAAACTCGCTGTTGCAACTTGACTTGACACCCTATTTTTAACCCATGGGACCCGATTTATGGGATAAAAAGTAGCCTATGTATTAATCCAGGTTATAATCTACGTAAATACTAAATTTCATCGAAATCGGTTCAGCCGCTCCGACGTGATTGAGTAACAAACAAACTAGCTACAGTAGCTATACGTTGCAGTGGCACACCGCTAAATGACGACCTATTTTGTTGTCTTATATTTTGTAAGTATAACTCTTGTTTTATATAGATATTTAAAATTGACACAAAATAAATATATTTGTATTTGTAAAACTAACAAATGATCACTAAATATTCACACATCTCCATACATTACTGCCGGTGCATTGATTTTGTCGGTACCTAACTAATTTTACGGCGTGTAAATCCATTCTGTCACCCCCCCTGGCGAAGCGTGAATATCCGAGGCAGCGGAGTGGTGTGTCCGGTTTGTCAGTACTTGGGGGAGAGTAGGAAGTTTTTGAAGCAAGAGACCGAACGAAATACAATTTGAAGTACTCTTTTCAATGTACACTTTCTAAATTGAGTATTTAATAGTATAGATTTCGGTATCTGTCCCGTATTGTGTATCAAAATCAAAATATTTTTATTCATTAAAATCATAAGGATCACTTTGAAAAGTTAATTTTACTGCCTGTTCCTTCGCGACCAAGCCAGGAAAGAAAGGCAAGAAACAAGGCTGGTTGTTCTTTTTAATGATCCTGTTAGAATAATTAAATAAATAATAAAAATAAAAATCATTTATTTCTACTGCGTATAATTACATTACTCACTTAATCACTTATATTTACATACGAATTATACTATCACTATTTTGGTCTTATTTATCTATTTCTTCCGCAATAGTCGCCTCCCAAGTCGATCCTTTTAGAATACATAACAATAAAGAAAATAAATTAAGTCTAAATTGTAACATTTTTGAACGAGTTGGGGCAATTTAAATCCCAAACTTCTCTATCATCTAAATAATCCGATATGTTGTAGTAGGCATTTTTATAAAGATTTTGTTTAATTACGTTTTTAAATTTGTTAATTTTCAATTTTTGTACATCACTTGGGAGTTTGTTATAAAAGCGTACACCTTGCCCTTTAAACGATTTACTAACTTTATGGAGTCTACAAGTGGCAACAGCGAGTTTATCTTTATTTCTAGTATTAAAATTATGATGATCGCTGTGAACATACATCAGATTTTCATAGATGTATTGACAAGGGAATGTCATAATATTTATTTCTTTAAACTTATGGCGTATCTTGGAATTCACACGAATACCAACTATTTACTACCTATTACTACCTTTTTTTTTAATTTTTTTTTTATTCGGAAAACAGACAGTGCTTATTTCTAACAAGAACAACTTTAAAAAGTCTTATTACCATTTACATGTTTTCGCATATAATATTAAAGTGAGCTTGTTTATTTAGTTAACATTTTCAAAACTAAATGAAAGGTAAAAAATAATATATAAGTAAAAATATGAAAGTTTCGACGACAGTAAAAGTGAGAACTAACAGTTATTGAACCAATTCAAACCAGTGTTCCAAAAGAACACGCTTAAATTTTGAGGGATTGAAGTTAAATAAATCTAACTCAGGAAAGTCAACCAGTTTATTATAATAATTAGCAGATCTGATAAAGAAGGAGTTTTCCGATAGTTTGTCCTACAGTGAGGAACATAAAGAGAAAGACAATGATGAATTAAAGGCGATTGTGGAAGCTGTCGAAACTCAATCTACAGCTGAGCTAGCAGTAGCTTTTGATGTTAGCATCAAAACAATTTTGATCCATTTGCGACAAATAGGCAAGGTAAAAAAACTTGATAGATGGGTGCCCCACGAACTTAACGATCGCCAGCGCAACGTACGCGTCGAGACCTGGCTCGCGCTGCTCAATAGGCAAAGAAATGAAGGAATTTTGAACCGAATTGTTACGTGCGATGAAAAATGGATTCTGTTCTACAATCGAAAGCGCTCAGCAAGTTGGTTAGATCCTGGGTCAGCTCCAAAGCAATGCCCTAAACCAAAAATGACCCCTAAAAAGGTGATGGTCACTGTTTGGTGGTCTAGTGCGGGTGTGATTCACCACAGCTTTTTACACAACGGCATGAGCATTACTGCAGATGTGTACTGTGAAGAACTGGAGACAATGATGGAGAAGCTTGCACATCGGCAACCAGCTTTGGTCAATCGGTCGTCCCCACTGCTCCTGCGACCCCATACTGCACAACAGACAGTCTCGACAACTTTTTAGTGGGTAAAGAATTCAATTCCCGAGAGGGAGTACAAAATGCCTTTGAAGAGTTTGTTGCCTCCCGTCCAGCTGATTTTTACAAGAAGGGTATCAATAAACTGTCAATGCGTTGGCAAAGATGCGTCGATTGCATGGGTGATTACTTTGAATAACAGAAATAAAAAAGTTTAAAAATATAATTACTTTCACTTATTCCATACAAAACGGCAAATTCATAGGTAAAGACCTAATATATTATGTAAAGTATTCATTTTAATTAGAAAATCAGTGTACCTATAAAATAATAATAAAAATTGTTTATTTCAAGCCATTGACTCATACAGATTACAAAAAAGGAAATAAAAATTATTTTTTAATAGATTAAATGTAAATTATTTAAAAATACAACACATATAAATTACACACATACATACACGTAGCGGACACGAGGGACTATCAATGACTGGGGCGAAATTAATAGTAAAATAAAAAAAACTGCAATCTTATTCCCTTCAACAAAAGCTACCAAAGCTAATGCAGATTAAAAATGGAGTGTATCGAAACGACCCGATTTTTTTTGACGTCCATTGAAAATGTCACAATACTTAAAATAAATAGTACATAGAGAATAAAACTCTGGTTAAACCACAGAGTAACTGCGCAGATGGTATTTTTTTTAATCGCGTAATTTTTTTCACGGTAAAATTGAAGGGGTTTGAATTTTTTTCGTATTGTGAAGTATTCATATGATTATAGGTAGGATATCCTCATAGATTATAGAATAAAAGTAAGTATTTAGTTACGTATTTTTATACATATAATTATAATATAAATTTCTGGGCAGCAGGGCTGTATGGGATTTAGACCACTTGGTCCCATACAGGGATTGGCATTGTCCTTTTAAAAATGTTTAATAAATACACTGTATTTTTAATGTCTATTTATATATTTATAAAATACCTATAATTTATTGTAAATAAAAACCATATTAATATTATAAATGCGAAAGCAACTCTGTTTGTTACCTTTCACGACTAAACGGTTGAACAGATCGTAATTAAATTTGCAAAGAGATTATATCCTGGGGAAGGACATAGGCTATCTTTTGTCTCAAAAAATATACTTGAAGGGGTGAAATAGCGTTTGAAATTTGTATCGGCAATGCATAATTCTTCAAGTTAGGGATCTGAAAATTATTATTTAAATATAAGAAACAAACAAATGTGTTTCAAATTTTTTGCCAAATCATCCCTAAATGAGGCAATATCTCTATCTGTATGTAACCTTCTCACGACTAAAAGGCGGAACCAATTTCAATGTATTTTATTTTATGGTATATATTATGTATTAGTATATTACTCCTATGCCCTTTTCTATGCACGTACCCACCATTATAATCGACTATCTCTATCTTCAAAGGTTTTCTGGAAGAAAACTCTTATTAGGGTTAAGCTTGCCTTTGTATATGTCCATTTTGTAAGTTGTTTCTGTCTGTAAATTTATTTGTGTACAATAAAGAATATGAATATATGACCGGAACTGAAACAAAGGTTACCTTTTACTCGACTGCGCAGAAAGAGGGTAATGTTTTTATTGACAAACAACACGAGCGAAGCCGCGGGCGGGTCAGCTAGTGTATTTATAAAACTAAACCAATTAATAGATAAATAAATCTTTATTCATTTTTCATATTGCTAAGTTTATTTAAGGGATTAATATCTACTTATAGGTAACACTTTATACATTGCCTGAACTAGGAGAACCTGTATCTCAGGCGAAAAAGGCTGGACTGGGGTAACTTAAAAATACTCAAATTAACAAAACCTAGAATCTATTTACATAATGAAGAAAATAACAAAAAAACTGAGTGCAAACATAGGCAGGTATAAGTTTACATACTATACAATATTTAAAATCTTACTTTAATATTAAAATAAGTATGTACAATACATTTTTGGGAAAAGCTTATGTTTAAAATCCCGCTGCGTTGGGGCGGCGTGGCGTCACCAATGATGTAAATCAAATTGCCGTCACAAGTGGCGGGATAAATGATGAATCGACGTGTGTACTTCGTTATACAACAACCTATCTGTTTCGCTACGAGATTGAATCGGAAATGAGGATAATTCGTAGGCAAACTTGCTCACTGACACATCCTAGAGGATTAGGAAGCTGAAGTGGCTGTAGAAAAACTGACCAGGCCGTTTATTGGGCCAGAAGGGTTCTCGAGTTGGGACCACGCACTGGAAAGCGCAGCGTAGGACGGCCCCCACTAGATGTAATGACCGATAAAGGTTGCTTTGCTGTAGAGCTAATGAAACAGCCTAAACGGCAACAGCAACCAACATCATCACTTACCATCAGGTGAGGTAGTGGTCAAGCGCTTGATGATAATCAAACAAAAACCTAAAAAATAGAATAGAATAATGCTTTATTATACACCAGGAATACATAATATAACTTAATACTAAGTTTATTGTTCAGCATAACGCTGAGCCATTCCCCTTTTTCGGCACAGGGCTCATAGTGACTGGGTACGTATCTTTAGTATTATTTTTTGTGTAAATAACGTGTTTTTTAATTGTCTGTATTTAATTGTCTTTATTTAATTGTATGTCTTTACTTATCCACTGTATGTAGTTTCTGTGTGTTTGTTACTTGTGTCGAAATAAATGTCTATACTATCTATCTATCTACTTAAAACTAGGTAATGCTAAATAAAGTACAATAAATAAATATTACTGGACATTTCACACAGCGCTATCTAGCCCCAAACTAAGCAGAGCTTGTACTATGGGTACCGGCTGATAGAATACTAATATACATTTTTTTTTTGTAAATACATACTTATAATATATGTATATATAGAAACAACCAGACCCGGAACAAATATCTGTAGATCATGCAAACATTTGTTCCGTGGCGGGAATCGAACCCGCAACCTCTTGCGTCGGCTATTCGCCCACTGCACCACGAAGGTCGTCCTGGCCTTATCGCTGAAAGCGATTTCTTCCAGGCAGCTGCTCTGGAAATCTATTGGGGAAACCCATGTTCAGTAGTAGACGTCCAGTGGCTGATGTGATGATGATATTGATAAACTCCTCAAAAATGTTTTCTCTTCCTAATATATTCATTTTATACATATCAAAGATAATCATCAGCCATCTGCCATTCACAAAGCGCATTCAAATCAAAGCGCCACTGAGTGACAGATCTAAATGCGCAATACATTGTCACCCTAGCGTGGTCATCATGCATGATAATCACCCAGTCTGTGTAGCTACTGTAGGGTGACAAGGAGTTGAAAACTGCAGGATATATCATCTCTAAACAACCTGTAATGTTATGTACGATATTAATTTAAAACACACATCCGCAATCGTATTGACAGATTTTAGAGGTGGGTTTAAGACCGGTAGCTTGAATATTTATTCAGTAATCGATACATTTCCAATGAACAACGTTTAACGTAAATCGGCGGCGCCTTTCCGACTATGCCGTTAGTCTTAGTCAGTTTAACAGGTACGAGTACTTACATACTTACATGATGAATGAATATGATTTGTTCATATATTTTATGCAGGCTGTTTTATTGATATTTTTAGGTGTGATATTAAGGTTGTTTGAAAATTAAAATTTTTTATGGAAATAAAAAAAAATAATAACCTATTTTACAACAATACTAAGCCATTACAACTATCCTTGTTTTCATTTAATGTCGTACATAACAAAACACTTTATAAAACTAGCTGACCCGCCCGAGGCTTCGCACGCGTGGTTTGTCAATAAAAAACATTACCCTATTTCGGCGAAGTCGGGTACAAAGTAGTATATGTCCCAATCCCGGTAATTTATACCAAATTTCATCGAAATCAATCCAACCCTTTAGTCGTGATAACGTAACGAACAGACAAACAGAGTTACTGTCTAATTTATAATATTAGTAACTAGCTGTTGCCAGCGGCTTTACCCGAGATGTTGCCGAGAAGTCTTTTTTTATGGTTTGAGAAACCGTCACTTGAATATCGTCAGTATATTACCAAACACCCTGTACATGTGTATGGCCTCAGATAAGCACCAACTCTGATAGAGGCCAAATCAGCAGTTTCTTATTATAATGGTTTGTCTGTCAGTAAAATCATGGTCACCTTCCACAACTAATCCCTAACAAGGACCCCGCAATCCACAGCAAATAATAATATGCGGTTATTTGGCAAGGGATTAGCGGCGCGTGTACTACGCACCCCACTTTAAACATATCTGCGGTCAATGGGGTGTTTTACGTTTTATTGTTCAAGCTCGAGACTCGTTCAGAAGGAATATAGATATCTCTTTAAAAAAATAAAAGAAACAGTTGAATAATGTCATATGTGACGACCTCCATGGCGCAGTGGGCGAATAGCCGATTGAGACGCAGGTAGTAGCGGGTTCGATTCCCGCCACGGAGCAAATGTTTGCATGATCTACGGATATTTGTTCCGGGTGTTGATGTTTTTCTGTATATTATAAATATGTATTTACAAAAAAAAACTATAATAGTATTCTATCAGTTATCCGGTTCCCATAGTACAAGCTCTGCTTAATTTGGGGCTAGATAGCGCTGCGTGAAATGTCCAGCAACATGTATTTATTTATTTATTATAGTTTTTGGTATATATATTTATTTATGTTCTTGTACACTCACCTACATTTAAAATCCACTCTAAAAATAAATTAAAATCACTCTTTAGCCTCAAAGGTTGAAAGAAAACTCTTCTTAGGGTTAAGCTCGCTTTTGTACATGTCCTTTATTTCTGTATTTTTTAAATATATTTTTTTGTATACAAATAAAGAAGATTAAAGAATCATCTAAAGACCGTTTCAAACTATCTATAGATAACTCAACAAGAAGCCCAGGTGGAAGTGTCTCCAGACACGGTTGACGTGGTGAATTCACCCATTTTCCTTTGAAAATTTAAGAGTTTGATGATTTTTTCATAGATTCCATCATCAGATCTTTGCCAAATTTATATTTATACTACCCCTCATGATTAAATCGGACAACGTGGGTAAAGAATTATCGTTGAAGCTATACATTATTAAAATTAAATCCGACGAATCGACAACCTTTTTTAGAAACCACTTCACCTAATCCTTTATGCTATGTCGGTGACTTTGGTTCGTCTACGAATCTCCTCATTTCTAATTCGATTCTATAGCACGCTGAGCAACCTTAAGCCTTCGTACGAGGTCCATAGTGAAAGACCACTTTTCTGTCTGTACCGTAGTATCATAAGACGAACTATGCCACTAAGGCATTTTGGACGAAAAGACGTCCCGTAGTTTCCCGAAGATTGCCCAGCCGAGTTGGATCTTGACGTTTCAAAGTGATCCTTGTGATTTTAATGAATAAAAGATTTTGACTTTGGATTCGTGGACTGACCTCTTTCTCGAAGTTGGATCTATCTAACTGGACTGCTTTCCTACCACTCGTCAACAAGATCGAGGTTAGAGTTACCATCTGATACCGGCGTGGGCGCCACATGCACATCCCACTCAACATTATGTCCGCCATAATGTGGATATTCGTCGAGAGCGCTCCATACAGCCACTAGACGTGTGAAAAAGTGTTGTATGTCCTTACCAGTCGGAATTCCGTTTCGGAATATCGAATCGGAATTTCGAAGGCAGCAAGTCCATACAAAATCAACGACCTTACGACACACGTACGCTTTCCGTTCGAAATTCGGATTCGATATTCAGTAACGGAATTCAGACTGTATGTGACCAACCTTACGTAACAATGTCATGTTATGTCAAAATAAGATAATAGAAAATGTCATCTTCTGAATATTTCAACCCTCCGTCCTAAAAGATACATCACAAGAAACGACACCTAATAAGCCAATAAAATATTCCAACCCCTCATATTAAATTCATCCCTTCGTCCCTAATTGCTAATCGAGCCACCCTGTATATCGTGCGCACTCAATAAAATCAGTTTTAGAACACCCTTTGTAAGCCCCGGGCACTCTGGTTATGAGGCCTTTGCCGAATTTATTGGTTTTTTTATTTTATTGGCCTTTGGACTTTTAGGGTTCTGAAGTAAAATGATAAAAACGGAATTCTTAGTATAAGATATTCATGGTACGTTTATTGAAAGAGAATATAAAGTAACAGTATATATTACCGGAATTCATTTTTTTTAATATATGGATTTCATGTACATATTTTAATAAATAAGTAACGAATTATTAATTTTGTTTCAGGTAACAATGAATTCTCTTCATGCCTATAGTTATCTGGAGGAAATTCCAGTGAGAAGGTTGTATAAAAGGTTTGATAAGCTTAAATACACCAGAGTTTAGCAGCTAAATTGGTACCTAAGGAGTTTTCTTTCACGGCCATGTTTTAAAAACTGCTAACAGATGGCGCTGCTCTGTCATAAGTTGTTAATAAAAGAAAGAGAATTGTTAATGTCAGTTGCCGTGACATTATATTCCACGGAACTTTAAATAAAAAACAGATCATTGGAATGGAGATTGTTTTAGACAAATTTTGATAAATGTGTCATTGAGACTGGCTTAAAAAACCATCTTTTTTGAAGGCTTATCTCCAGCCAGCGCCATCTATTATGCTAGTTGTAACTAGTTTTTTTTTATCTAAAAAGAAAAACCCTCATTGCCATATCATTGTGTGTTTGTCAGTGCCATATTTTCAAACTGGATACATAGATTTTTAAAGCATGTTTTTTTACAATAAAAAAAAAAAACAATTTTTACCTAATTAAAAGGTTTATCGTAAAAACGCTGAATAATTTGCGCTAGCAACATTATTCGTTTACGGATAATAAAATATTAAACAGGTGTCCAGTTTATTAAAGTAATCGGATCTAGGGGTGGCACTTGACAATTATTATTACAAATTGTTTCGTTCATTATCTGCGGTCGGTAACGATTGTTAGGGCTGCCGCGAGTGACGAGTCAATACATTTAAAATTATTGCCGAAAATAAACTTACAGATATGTGTTAAAAAAATTAGAGTTGGGATTTAAAAGAAAAATAAATTAATATATTTACTTGTATGTACCTTGATTTACAAACAATAAATAAATAATTTATTATAATATTTTATTGATTATTGAAATGTAATAATATTTGTTTAGCAAATATAGTTTAGACTGTGTATGATGATGATGATATATATAAGAGAATAAGTAGGTATTAGGTTTGAGCAGACATAGTGGTCGCAGGAAGAATCATTCATCATTATCACTACAGAATAATAAAGCCGCCGCCCTGTTTCCTCATTCAGGAGTCGAAACTCCAACAATATCATTGTTTATATTTATGTCACCAAGCTGCCATATGTTCGTCATTCGTGAAATGTAACACGTTGTGACTTCCGTCTTCTGTTAGACGATTCCCTCACCCTTTGACTTGAGAAGCCTTTTCAATTCTTTTCCTGTGACAATTCAATCTAACGTCTCAATGGCGAGCGCAATTCAAATCCGAAGCCATAAATATTTGAAGTATTTGTTACTAGCTGACACTATACCTTGGTTGCTGTATTAAAAGTTTTCTTTATGTCTATGGTAAATACATTATTTAATAAAAAATGGGGTGTGGTTGTGTCATGGACACATATTGTGTAACAGGTATTATTTTCTATGCAAAATATAAAATACGCTGTTTTATGTATAATATTTTATGTAATCATGTTTGATCGAGAAATCCTTCGGGTCATAACTAAATGGAAATCTCGAAACGCAGCAAAATGACCTCAAAACGGCGCTTTTCCCTCCACCGCGCGTGATGCGTCACAGTCCTCACTTAGCGTAACGAATTCTTTGATCCTTTAGCTATCCAGTGGTGTAATTACATTTTGGAAGATGATAGATATGTAGCTGCAACACCAAAATGTATCCCCCGATTTTGTTATTATTCGTTTGTTCAATTGTCTCCTACAATGGAAGCAATTTTAAAAACGTATTCACGTAAAAACACGGGTGTAAAAGACTGACAAAATGGCTCTCCACTAGATGAAAATACGACTTAATAATGGTTAAATGAGCCGTTGGGTGCCGCTTTAAAAACGATAGCCTATGTCCAGTGGGACGCCAGCCCCAGATCTAGGGAGGGTGGGGGGGGGGGGGCAAACCTGGGCAACAACTTTCCAGAGTCCCCGATCAGGGGGCGCCAAGTTCTTCAATAAAATATACGATTGAAAAAACTTGTTTTAAAAAGCTTTAGGCATCCAGCGCACTTCGTACCTACTATCGATTATTTCACGTTTGTGGTCCATCTATTTAGTTGACCTGGCTATTTATTTGATTTGGAACACTTCAAACTTTAACACGCTCTCTTCCTCTCAAACGCTGGAGGAGAGGGAGCGCCACATCAAGTTTCTGCCCCGGTAAATTTTCCCGGTAGGAAAAATTCTAGATCCGGAGCTGTGGCGGTGGATTTTTACGAATTAAAATCAAGACTAATACTGCCAACCCTAGCTTTTTAAAGCAATCGCGAGGGTAGGTAATAAAAACAAATTGTCGGAGCCCGCGCTATGATAAACGGTGCGCGGCAGCCCTAGGGACACGCTGGGTAGCTAGCTTCCATTGCGCTAATTTTATTATTGCATTTGGAATTTATTCTGTTATTTTTTATTCAGTTCATTTGTGGATTGCTTGTTTGTGAATTTGCCATTATATCAAATATTCGGTTAAAAAGAATCTTTATTTCTCATTTAAAAACATTGAGTAAGAATGAGGAAGAATTTAGTTAGAACTTAGTTACATCATTATGTCGTATCGTAATCAACATTACATAGTAGGTAGGTACATAGACAAATTAGTTTAGATATAGCATTTAAGTACGTGGTAGGAAGTTAGTATTTAGGTAAAAAATAATTGATCGAGCGAAGCGAGATCTCCAAATCAACTTGGGCAAATCGGCGTTGTATGTATGTATGTATGTATGTTTGTTTGTCCGAGGATAACTTTCGAAGCGTTTATCCGATCATCGTAAAATTTGGTATATAGGTAGGTAATGATGGCACAATTTTGGTGTGACTCAAAGAGCTAAAAATTTGGGGGGGTTGTTGAGAAAAAAAAATTTGGGGTTCAAGAGGGGTAAAAAAAATGAAAATGAGACTTAGGTTAAGTGGGACGTCAAATCAAAGGTCTTCATGAGTACATTTCGACACCGTTTTTATTTTTAGTTTAAAACTTGTAGTTTTTAAGTCATTAGCCATGATAAAAACTGAACTTTGACAAAATTTACAGGGTAACCAGGGCTGAAATTTGGTATGCGCGTAGCTTTAGTGACACAAATATAGGGAAAAGTCTGAAATCCAGAATAACTGCAATTTCTATCCCAAAAAAGTATAACCCATATACATGAACTCCCGTTACCTGTAATTTGAATGAAACTGTAGGTCAAGTAAGTGTTTTTTTTATTTCGTGGCACTATTTTGATAGTCAAAGATTACAAATAATATATTTTTTGTTTTTATGGGAGACTCACGAGATCTCAGTTCAGGGCGAACCACTAGTTTAACCTAAGTTAAACTAAACGATTACAAACTCTTAGGTCGGCTTTCACAACGATCCCTAAACGTATTTAGCGACTAAACATGCTTAAATTTGACGAATTTGTATGATTTGACAACTCTTTATATCATATTTAGCCACTAAATACGTTTAGGCATCGTTGCGCAAGCCCTTAGTACAATAAATAGAAATGTCTCAAGAATCGATTTTTAAGTACGATTTTTTAGTGTAGCAACCGATTTTTTAGTTCAGTCTCTGATTTTTTTTTACGTCAAATCGGACCTATTAGTGTTCAGAGTTTAGTTAGTTATGTTTTAAGCAAGTCATAAGGCATTTATTAAGAACACGTTTATAAGATTAAACACATGGAACAAATTTAAGATAACATTTTTAAGTCAAGAAGTAGGGTTCCACTTTTTAAATCTTTTCGTGACTAAGTGCGTCACAATGTAGATAGAGTAGGTATCTAGATTTGGTCTAGCTCTTTATCTAACTTATCTCTGAGTCTACAGGAAAACGTACTCAGACTTAGATGTAGATTTTAGCAGTGTCAGGACACAGAATACTGAAGGAAAAGCTGATACGCAAAAGGTTGCGGGTTCGATTATAAAACATCTAGCTGTAGCTCGCGGTTTCGTACGCATTACACTACTAAATGTGTAGGTAACCTAGAAATAGAACGCAAAAAGACTGCCTCACTGCTCAGTAAAGTGCGAGGCAGCACCAACACCATTCTGCAGGTCATAGCTGGCAAATACAACTCACCGATTATGAAGTCCTTCAATCGGGTTCTGATCGAATAATCTTTATGAGAGACTATTGGCTCGGGACTTGATTGAGGGACTTTAATTTAAACTTTTATTATTATTATATAACTTTTGAAACTATCATGGTTATTAACACTATTTGTACTAAAAACGGGATATTTACCATGATTTGTGAGTTCTTGAGTGTCCCGATATTTCGACGCAGTTGCATGCGCCATGATCACGGGTAAACTGAAGTCTTTGCGAGGGGATAGTTATTGGCAGATATAACGATCTACCCTCTAAGAAAGAGTAAAGAGTAAGACTAAGAAAGAGGGTAGATCGTTATATCTGCCAATAACTATCCACTCGCAAAGACTTCAGTTTACCCGTGATCATGGCGCATGCAACTGCGTCGAAATATCGGGACACAGTGAACTCACAAATCATGGTAAATATCCCGTTTTTAGTACAAATAGTTTTATTATTATTATTTGAATTTTGTTTGTTTAATTGTGCCTATACTTTGTACTAACCCATGTGACATGTTTGAACTAGTTTTTTTACTAACAAAAAATCTACGTAAATACTAAATTTCACTGAAATCGGTTCAGCCGTTACGACGTGATGGAGTAACAGACAAACAAATAAATAAATAAACAAACATCCAGACTTTCGCATTTATATTATTAGTGTGATGAGGGGTTTTCACGGACATGTTTTTATAACTGCTAATTATCAAAGGAAAGTGAATTGTCGATGTCAATTGCCGTGTCAACATTATTTTTCGAGAAACTTGAAATTAAACAAGTAACTTACAACAAAAATATAACTTGTGAGTAACTAGATTGTTCCATAGTTCCATACTGATTGCTTTGAAGTCACACAACTTGATTAAATGCGGAAACCATATTGTTTAGGTAATTTGATTAACATACATCTATCTAAATATTGTATGTTTGTTGTTTGTATGATTATATGTTTGTAGGGAGGGGTTAGAGAGGGTAGGGCCATATTTTTTGTGTCTCAAGTAAAGCACTTGTTTTTGTTTTCAAAGGTCTTTATTAACAAAAATTCATAAGTAACAAAGTATCACTAAACACAGTCTAAGTATTTTAAACTATCTATATATATGTAGATATAAAACAAAGTCGGGTTACACCATTTAAACTTAAGAACGGCGGAACCGATTACGATGATCTTTGATTTGTTGGATTTGTCTCCCCGAATAGTAGAATAACTATTAAAATATCGGATAATTCATGAAAAAAAAAATTGTGAAGAAAACTCATTTTCTCATACTTACATAGATGCAGCTAATGATGGCCGATTGACAATTGTACCGGTGACGAGCCCGCGTCATATGCATGTCAAGGCGTTACGAATTTCGCGAAGTTAGATAGGTACAATATTAATATGTAAAGTAAAGTACTACATGTTACTTTACATTAAAGGGGACTTCGCCACGATGCCTAAACGTATTTAGTGGCTAAATATGCTATTACATTGTGTAATAGGTATAATAAATGATTGAGTATTGACTATTGAGAAATAATATACCACATACAACTACTTTTAAAGCAAGGCCGTAATGATATAGTATAATTTAGGCGACGATTGAGTTTGCATCGAATATGCGCTGTAAACTCGAAATATCGATAAACTTCCGAGTATGAAGTTTGTCTCACGAATACTGACGATAGATGAGAGCTGTAGAGCAAGCTAGATAGATACAACAATCGGTATAAATACCGGTATGAACAATAAATGATAAGTCGCGAGAAGATTGAAAATAATTGACATAATGCATGCTCACGATCATACTAATATTATTATTTTATCAATAATATTGCTCATTATTATATTTATCACGTACGTTTTATCCGTGTTGTGATGAAGGTTCACGAATTGAACCGAAACATTGTCAGAACCGTTTTATCGGTGTTTCGCACCATATATATAGTTTCGCTACATGGTAGACATACCTCCCATACGCACAAAGCGGTACTCTTCCACCTTTATTATGCGCACCGCCAAGGAGTGGAACGCCTTCCCTGAGTCTGTGTTTCCTGATAACTACAACCTAGGGATCTTCAAGTCACGAGTGAATAGGTTTCTTCTAGGCAAGCGTGTACCATCGTAGACTGCATCATCGCTTACCATCAGGCGAGATAGTGGTCAAACGCTAGCCTATAATTTATAAAAAAAAAAAACGGTTCGTGATAAATCCCGTATTTATATAATGATTGAAATAAATTACAAACGTTTTCTAGGTAAAATAATATTGTTGTTAATCGAGTAATTCTGTAAAATTTGTGCTTCTGTAATTTGTACACTGAGCCCTAAAACCCAAGCTTATTCTCGAAACTAACACAGTCGAAACGTGCCGGGATAACAAATAAAAAAGGTACATACGGGATAAATACCCGTTTTAACCAGTAATTATGTATTATTGTTTGTGGTCCCTAATAAGGAAAAATAAATAAATAGCTTTTTCCGTCTTTATCCCTGTCCTAGTAGACACTACATCTGTGTCCTTCACGCGCAGATGTTTCAGTCGCGCTATACCTTGCTTATATTGCTCTCATGTAAATTTTATGCATCGAACTTCAGAAAACAATTTCCAATGCATTCTTGATGTAGTATTATTTTAGTTTACAAAGTTTGAGGTATACTGGTCGGAATGAAATAGTTTGAATAACTCTGAAATTCAATTTTCTTTGAAGGAATGAATTTTAGAATTTTATTAGTTAAGAGGGAGGGGTTATTTTGTAATAGGTAAACAACATTTTATAGTTAGGTAGATAGTTACTTAGTTAGCTTTTGGTTACTAACTGACCCAACCTGGCTTTGCATAGATTTCAAAATAAAATATAGCCATATAGTCTTGAGTTTATATATTAGTATTAGTTTATTAGTATAGAGTATACAAAACACTCATAGAAAAAAGGAGGCATTCCACGAAGAGCAACGATTTTTGGAGCACCAAATTTATTCCACGAAGAACAACGATTTATATTTTGGCTTGGTGCTCTTCGTGGAGTACTAAAACATATTTCAACGAAGGGCACCTACAATGTATTAGCTTAAAAATATTATTTAGTATTCCACGAAGAGCAACCCAAAATATAAATCGTTGCTTTTCGGGGAACAAAATTGGTGCTTTTAAAATAAGTACTCTGAAAATCCTTTGCTCTTCGTGGAATGCCTAGAAAAAAGCACTTTCAGTTTTTCCCGAATTTTAAAATAATCCGACCAATTTTCAAAACCTTATTAGATAGGTTAGGAAATTCTTTATTGCACAAATAAAATAATGCTTAGGCGAACATAATGCTAATTAACATTTTCTTCCAGCTAACCTTTGTGTAGTGACAGTTGACACAAATTACGAACCGTTTTTCGGACTATTACGAACATCACAGTAATCCCACTAATATTATAAACGCAAAAGTTTGTATGTATGTATGTATGTGTGGATGCTTGTTACTCTTTCACGTCGTAACAGCTGAACCGATTTCGATGTAATTTGGTCTGTACGTAGATTATAACACATAGGCTACTTTTTGTTAACAAACCATACGTGCGAAGCCGCTGGCGAAAGATTGTAATATTACAAATGTGAAAGTTTGGATGTTTGTTTAGTTGTTTGTTACTCAACCACGCCGTAAGTAATGCCTAAACCGATTTCGATGAAATTTGGTGTGTTGATAGATTATGACCTGGATTCATAGGCCACTTTTTGTTGACAAACATTGCGTGCGAAGCCGCTGGCGGAAGCTAGTTTAAAAATTATAGCCAAAACTGTGCAGCCGTTTTCAAGTGATGCGCTTAGCAACGAACGAACACCATTGCATTTTTTATAATATGGATTACCGAAATTAAGATTTTAAAAAACTGCTTGGTCGATTAATTTACGTTATTATTGTCTTTTTCATCCCTTGTTGTAAATCAGCGTAGTACCTACTCTGTCAGGTATGTTTGTTTCCGGTCGCCCGGTCTAAGCCAGGCTTGCTTTTAGTCGAAGCTTCAGACCATTTCACTACATTATAGGATTATCCAGCGTTATGTACAGGCTCTGAGAGATGACCTGGTTTGTTTGTACGTTTAGGTTTATCCATGTACCGCAAAAGCTTACGCACGCGGCTTCACACGAGTGGTTTAACAATAAATCAAAATCTGTTTTCGTTTCCTATATAGGGTGTTTGATAATATACGCACAAAAATGAAATGGGTTATTTTGATGAGCGTAATAAATACATTTGTGAAATGTTTACCATAGAAATGTGAAATTTATTTTGGCACATAAAAACAAAATGTACTGCAATATTTATTCATTTATAACAATAAGCTGTTTATTTTCAGGTCAAAACGTGGAGATCACTCCCCGGCAGGCGGTGAGACGAGCTGGTGGTGACCTGGAGGTGCTGTGCAAGGTCCTCTACCCTATCGACTCTTGTCGGTAAGTTAATCTATATTTATATATCCCTACGATGACCGGGAAGCCACCCGTCCCGTCTGAAAAACAACACCACTTACCATCCTAATGGCGGCTATATCCGATCACTTTTCACGGACAGTTTTCAATGAACAGTTAAAATTGACAGTGATAGATTACTGACCTTTCTAAAACCAGTTCACAATCTGTCAGGTTTATGATATAGGGCGCGCGACTGCTAGTCACCACATGCGCTATGCGAGCGGCGAGAGGTGGCGCGCGTGACCAGTCTCTGTCCCCTCTCCTCACGTCTCTTGCCACTCGCATTTGACAGGGGGTGACTAGCGGTCGTGCGCGTACTATACATAATCACTTTTCACAGTCAGTTTTAACTGTACAGTCAAAACTTTCAGTGAAAATTGATCGTATGTAGCTGCCTTATGGGCACGTTTACGGAGACGCGGGGTATTGCCCGCGCGGGACGTTGCGCATGGCGTGGATCGTCGCATCGCAAGCTACGCTCCTTTCCTTGCCACCGCGACTTACGCTTCGATGCCCGCTATATATCCTCTACATGAACGCTCACATACATGGCACATACGGCCTTATGTTCGAGTTGACTAGGCAACGTGCCGCATCTACATAAACGTGCCCAAAAAAAGAAGAACACATAATTCAATAATAAAAATACTGGAAAAAAAGACAAAAAAAAAAACAGTTAGAAGATGTCTAATAACATTTTTATGTATTTCAGAATGACCGTGGGCACCACTCCGTACAGACTCAGACCTGGGAATGCAGATGGTGACGTCATCTACTTCGGACAAGGACTTGAAGTTAGTACATCATCTCTAGGTATACAAACAAGTTACTGATATAGCCAAGAGGATTAGCAAGCTGAAGTGGCAGTGGGCGGGGCACATAGCTGGAAGAACCTTGGGGCAGAAAGGTTTTCGAGTGGGAGACCACGCACTGGAAAGTTCAAGACGGCCCCCCACTAGATGTAAAGGCGACCTGGTAAAGATTGCTGGGAGCCGTTGGGGGCCGCACAATATCGGTCGCTCTGGAAATATATGGGGAGACCCATGTTCAGCAGTGGACGTTCTATGTATGAAGTATAAATGAAATGCTAATAAGACTAAACGTGTGTGAGTGAAGACCACAACTAGGCAGGTGTATTGTAGAAGGCTCACTCGCCAGCCAGATGCAGTGTCGATCTGCGGGTAGGTGGTAGAAATTAGATGAGAACAGTTGAGAATTGGGCTAAGTGGCGCACCTTGGGAGAGTCCTAGTAGCAAATAGGGCGCGAAGGTTGACGTTACGTTGACAAGCTTCGGAACCATCGCTCGTTTTCTAACGGACAATAACCCCTTTTTTCTCAACGCTCCATAGCGCGCAATGTAAAGCGAACCTCGAATTTGATACTTTGCGAAATTCTACGTCTAAGAACCGCGAATAAATGAACGCTTCGTTGGAGTCAACCTTTCGCTCGCTCGCTGCTAGCTCCGGCTAAGTTGCTAGCTCGCTGTTCGTTGCGTGTAACCGACATTGAAAAAATTGACAGCTGAAAATTATACAGTCATTCCAACGTTGTTTGAAATCGCTCAACGTTTCGTTTCGTTATTTGACAAAGCCTCGACGACATATCGCTAGTAACAAATCTCTGTGTAGTAGTTAGTGGTACTCATGCTCTTTGTGAAGTTACCATACCTATTTCTGCCAAAAGCAGCATTGCTGTGTTTCGGTTTGAAGGGTATGGTGAAATGGCGGGCACACGCTTTAGACCTTTAAGTTGATGGACGCAAGACATCGTAGGGCACGTTCCTAAGGTGTGTGACCTACGTGGCAATGCTTTTTATAGGCGATGGTTACCACTTAACTTCAGGTGGGCAATTAGTTTGTTCCATCTCCGTGATTTATAAAAAAACCTCGGCAAGGCGAAGGACACACCTAGGTGTCTTTAAGTCGGGAGTGAACAGGTTTCTTCTAGGCAAGCGTGATCCATCGTAGACTGCGTCATCGCGCGCCATCAGGCAAGATCGTGCTCAAACGCAAGTAATATATAAAATAACGTAAGAGACTTCATTGCCTGGAATAGTTTGTTCGACTGTCGTATGTCAGTCATTACTAAACACAGCGCCTTCTATTACGACCTCTGGCTTTTGACGACCTCCGTGGCGTAGTGGGCGATTGGCCGGCTGAGGCGCAGGAGGTGGCGGGTTCGATTCCCGCCGCGGAACAAATGTTTGCAGGATCTACAGATATTTGTTCCGGGTCTGCATGTTTTTCTATATATACTCGTAATATGTAAGTATGTATTCACAAAAAAAAAGTATATAAGTATTCTATCAGTTATCTGGTTCCCATAGTACAAGCTCTGCTTAGTTTGGGGCTGGATACCGCTGTGTGAAATGTCCAGCCATATTTATTTATTATTTACAACGATAACCGAAACAAATATCATTAAAAACTATAATTTAACAAGTTCACTATAATATTTCAGAACGGTGAATGTGGCGCCCACATCCGCAACATCCAGGAGGCGTGGAATGGCAACATATCCTGCGTGCTGCCGCCGCAGACAGGGGCCATAGAGATCACGGGAACCATGAAGCTAATGGTTGCAAGTGAGTACCGTACCTGTTACTTTGTCTTACCTAGTATAATACGTTTTTTTTTATAGTGTTACCCGAACACTTACGGAAAATTCAAAGATTTTCTTTAGATGGAGCTTAACGGCGCTTTAGTCGTAACCTGAGTCATCTCAATAATTTCGACCCTGACGTGACAGAGCCCGGTAGCACAATTGGATAGTGCATCCTTGTATCAAGAGGAAGGGTTGCGGGTTCAAGTCCCGTCTGGGCTTGAACATTTTTGAGATGGTTTATAATCTTAGTATAATTACGTGTTTTGTTATCATCATCATCTCAGCCCGTCTGCACCCACTGTTGGGTGTAGACCTCTTCTTTATTACGCCATTCTATCCGGTCCCTTGCGAGTCTTATCCATTGACACCCACCTACGTTACAACGTCATTCGACCATTATTTTGTTATGTACGACATTAATTTAAAACACATCCGGGATCGTATTGAACGTTTGTATAGAAATCGAACCACCAAAATAGTGCCTTTACTTAATACTAGCTGTTGCCCGTGACTTCGTACTCGTTACACTACTAAATGTGTAGGTAATCTAGAAATAAAGCTAAACTCGCTGTTGCAACTTGACACCCCATTTTTATCCCATGGGAGATTTAAGTAATATTATATAAGTAAGTAAGATTTGGTGTAAGATTTATGGGATAAAAAGTAGCCTATGTGGTAATCCAGGTTAATCTACGTACATATTTAATTTCGGTTAATCGGTTCAGACGTTACGACGTGATTGAGTAAAAAACAAATAAACAAACCTCCAAACTTTCGCATTTATAATATTAGTGCGATATCGTTTCCCTATCACCTGGTGTAAACAGTATAAAGTTCACTTATTGCTCTGTATTAAACTATTAATTTTAACAAATTCTTTAATTTTTCCACAGAACCTCCTCTGGACCCTCAGCTGATCTCTCCTCCACAGTCGACCTTCAGAGAAGGCGATGTCTTCAAGGGTCAGTGCGTGGTGGCAGATGGGAGACCGGCTGCTAAGATCACCTGGCTACTCGGTAAGTTCCTGTCCAGGATAAAAGAAGACCCGAATAAAGGTTAAGTAGAACTCTTTGTGGAAGAGCTCGCCCGGGGAAGTACCACCATACTTATTTTTACCGCCAAGCAGCGTTGCTGTGTTTCAGTTTGATCGGTATGGGTGGAATTACAGGCACGAGGCTTTACAACTGTATGCCTCAAGTTGATAGACGCAGGGCAATGCATCGCAGGGCACGTTCCTAAAGTGCGTGACCTTCGAGGCAATGCTTTGTTATAGGCGAAGGTTACTACTTAACATCAGCATATAACTGTTCCATCTCCTTAAAAAAAAAGTAGTTATTCCGCGACTTTTAACTCGGAACTTTGTAGGTTTAAATCCCGGCCATACACCAATAGATTTTTCTATTGGAAAATTGAAATGAAAACATACCATGCATCTAAAATAATGTTTGGACTTGCCTCTTACTACCCCTTGTGGGATATACGTAAGAGATCCGAGGACATTCATCATGGGAATTAATATAATCGTGATATATATATATATATTTATTAAAATTTTGTTTTTATCCATTCTCAGATGATGAAGAGCTCCTGACCGGAGTTCACCAGCCGATCGTGACCTCAGAGCCTGGCTCCGACCTTCAGACCATCAGCAAGAACATCAGCAGGACACTGGAGGCTGATGACGGCGGCAAGACGCTCAGCTGCCGGGCGGAACACGAGGCTCTGTCTCAGCCCAGGGTCGTAAAGAGACAACTAGCTGTCTACTGTAAGTACTACTTTAGACCAACAGCAAGAACATCTATCTGCTGGACCCTGCTATACCCCCTCCCCCCCCCCCCCATACCCCCTCCCCCCCCATACAGCTTAATAGAATTTTAAAGTTTGTATTTAAAATTCTACTCTAATAAGTTCTTTCAAAAGAGGTTAGTCGACGAATTCAACCCGGCTGGGCAGCGTTCGGGAAACTGCGTGACGTCGTCTCTTCCAAAATACCTCAGTGTCTTAAGACGAAAGTCTTTGATCAGTATGTGTTTATGTCATCAGTGATGACGTACGGCACAGAAACGTGGTCTCTCACTATGGGCCTCATAAGAAGGCTTGCGGTCGCTCAGCGTGCTATGGAGAGAGCTATGCTTGGTGTTTCTCTACGTGAATCTGAAATGTGGAGATTCGTAGACGAACCAAAGTCACCGACATAGCACAAAGGATTAACAAGCTGAAGTGGCAGTCGGCAGGGAACATATCTCGAGGAATTGACGGTCGTTGGAGCAGAAAGGTTCTCGAGTGGAGACCACGCACTGGAAATCGCAGCGTAGGACGGTCCCCCACTAGATGGGTACTGGCTAACGCTGGAAGACGTTGGGTGCAGGCCGCACAAGATCGGACGCTCTAGAATTCTATGGGGGAGGGCTATGTTCAGCAGTTAAAAGGTTCGCTTAGAAATAGGTTATTGAAATCGGATAATAAGATCAAAACGTCTTGGAGCATTGTAAAAGAAATTACTGGTAAGACTCACGATAATGTTTCCGATGCAATAGAATTAAGACTGCCTGACGGAAACAAAACAAAAAATGGTGAAACTGTAGCAAATTATTTTAATACTATGTACGTTAATCTTCCGGAACAAACTGTAAACTCAACAAATGTAGATATAGAAAAAAGTAAGAAATTTGTAACGCTATTTCTGAAAGATGGTCAGATAAGCAATGAGAATAAAATATTTAATTTAACTAATGAAGAGGAAATATTAAAGAGTGTAGGTAGCTTAAAATCTAAAACATCAACAGATTACTGGCACTTGTCCTCAAAAATTGTGAAATCAATTAGAACAGAGTTAATCACTCCTCTTACTTACATAGTAAATAATGCCTTAGAAACCGGAACTTTTCCAGACTCTTTAAAGCTAGCCAAAGTCATTCCGCTCTACAAAAAAGGGAGTAGCCTGGATGCACAGAATTATCGACCTATTTCACTACTACCTATCTTCAGCAAAGTTGTTGAAAAAATTATGTATATTAGACTAGAGAAATATCTAAATTATAATAACCTTTTTAACCCTAAACAATTTGGATTTAGAAAATCTCTTTCAACAATTGATGCGATTGCAGTTTTGTTCAAGAGTATTCTAGTTCATCTTGAATTAAAGATGTCAACGTTCGGTGTTTTTGTGACCTTTCCAAGGCGTTTGATTGTGTGCACCATGATATTCTCTTAGCCAAGCTCGAGCTCTATGGCGTGACTGGCAAGGACTTAAGCTTGTGCCGATCGTACCTAATGACCAGAAGGCAGGTAGTGAATGTCAATGGGGCATGTTCTAAAGAAGAATTTACCAAATGTGGCGTCCCCCAGGGCTCAATCCTTGGCCCATTGTTCTTTCTTCTTTACATAAATGACATAAGTGTTAGTTTAAACAAAGACATTGAGATATTCATGTTCGCTGATGACATTTCTCTAATAATCCACTGCAAAAATATGACTGATAGTATTGAAAAAATTAATGACGCCTTAGCCAAGTTAGAAAAATGGTTCATTTGCAACAACCTATTGTTAAACATAAATAAATCAAATATATTACACTTTTCTCTTAACAATCGAATATTAGGCTCCCTTAATAGCTATAACAATTTAATACTTCACCCTGTTGACAACATTACATTCCTGGGTCTAAAACTTGATGCTAAATTGACATGGAAAACCCATATTGATCATCTGGCCAAAAGATTGAGCTCTGCTTGTTATGCAATAAAAAAGATTAAAGATTTCTGTGGTCAGGCTGCTGCCAAGTCTGTGTACTTTGCCTATTTTTATAGCCTGATGTTATATGGCATACTAATATGGGGTAATGCAGCCAACACCAAAAGAATATTTATTTTGCAAAAACGTGCTGTTAGATTTGTCCTTGGTCTCAAACCAAGAGAAACGTGTCGCAGGGCTTTTGAGCAACTCAATATTCTCACCTTTACTGGGGCTTACATCTTACACTGCCTACTGTATGTCAAAAAGAACATAAGTGATTTTGAAACCCTATCTGCAGATAACATACATGGTACAAGACATGGTGACAGACTTCGGATCCAAAAATTTAGATTAAGTAAATCATCAAGAAGCTTTTTGGGCAATGGTGTAAAACTTTTTAATAAGATACCGGACGAGCTCAAAAACTCAAGTAATAATCTATTTAAGAAAAAAATTAAAAATTTGTTAATACAAAAAAGTTATTACTCATTGGGAGAAGCTTTAAATGATGTTAATTTTATTGTGACCTGTTGAAGATATATTTTTATTCCTCACCTTTTAATTTCCATAATTTAATTGTCTCTTTACAATACCTACTGACAAGGCCCTTTTACAGCCGCAACTTTTTACTTTTAATTCTGCGAACTCATTTTATTATTTTGTTTTGACAATTATTTTCTTTTAATTGTATATTTTTGACATTTTACAATTATTATAATTTATCGTAATGACAAGGCTCCTTTACAGTCGCAATTTGTAAGGTTTTTCCTTATTTACTATTTTTTTTTGACATCAAAACATTAATAATCGATTTAGTATTGACATTGATTGATTGACTTATTTGACATTGTTTTGCTCTGTGTTCTATTGATTTTTGTTTTGTTTTTATTATTTTAAGTTGACATTATTTGATATATTAACTTAATTAGTCCCGATACCTGTGTGTTTGAGCTACAATAATGTTAGTTATATCACAATTGTTATTGTTTTAATCTAAATTTGACGTAACTTAGTGTTCTATAATGTACCTACAGTGGAAAAATAAATGAAATGAAATGAAGTGGACATCCTTTGGCTGATATGATGATGATAATGATTTAATATTCATCATTATCATACTTGAGCACATTACAAATCCTTTGGTTTGCCGAGAATCGAATCAACAATTTCCGTTCTATTTTTTATACATATAGCGTGGAATATATACGGACACCTGACAGTAAGCAGTTGCCTTACCTATATGTATTATAATCGTAATAATATAGGTACTTACGTACGTAAGTCGTATCTTACTGTGCCAACCTGTTTTAATGTTATTAATTAACTAGTGTTCCGCAAATCCCCTCCATCATCCATCAAAAAGTTGTCCGGAAGAAATCGCTTCAAAGCGATAACACCGCCCATTGTGCTATTTGCTTTGTGTCTTCTATCTTGATTTTAAGTTTTATTTCTATGGTGTTTAATAATGTATAAAGTGTTTTCATTCATTCATTACATCATTTACAAAATATATATATATATGGGTTCCCATAGTACAAGCTCAGCTTAGTTTGGGGCTAGATGGCTCTCTGTGAAATGTCCAGCAATATTTATTTATTTCTTTCAGACCCGCCAAAAGTAGAATCCACCGCCATCACAATCTTCGGTCTCCAATTAAACGCGGAGGGGCGTCTCAATGTAACCGTGCGCGCGCACCCGCCGCCGAGCGCCGAATGGCGCGTCGGATCTCAGACTCTACGCGCGCCTGCGCGGAGTGACGACGGAATGATGTCAGCTGTAGAGCCCTTACATTTGGTAAGTTTAAAAAACAATAGGCTCAAAAACCGAAAAAGGGCGAGACTATGCCAGCCTCCATACAAAACATTTTAAACCAAAAAATCAAAGATTGTGATTTTTGACGATATACTTAAATTGTTATTATTACGCTTTATTTTCAATCATAAATATAACATTACAGATAATTACAAACTAATTCTTTATAATAAATGTACCTACCTATAACTGTAAACCTATCAATAAATATAAAAATAAGGTAAGATGATGAGGACACAGGGGTTCAAGGGGTCAGGTTCAAGTCCCGTCTAGGCTTGAAATTTTTTGATATAGTTTTAAAATCTTGGAATTTTCCGCAAGTGCTCAGATAACACTATAAAAATACAATTTAGAATAGAATAGTAATTTATTTGATACACACAAAATGACACATGGAACAATTATAAAGGACAGTAGGTACAATTGGGTCTATTAAGACAGTTCAGAAAATAGCACGGTAATGATACTTATACAGTATTGTGACTCGGCCCTGTCCTTGAATTATTTACCTACGCCCGCGTGGTACTTTACTGCAGTATTTTAATTTCATCTAACTACTTGAATTTCCTTATAGTTTTTGATTGTATATTTTATATATAAAAAAAAAATCGTTATTAATGAAATAGGAAGTGTTCAATAAAAATACATGTGGGTTTTTTTAATTAGTAGATTTAATAAAAAATCTACCCGAATTTGATACAGAAAAATATTTGCGCCTTGACTGAGACATACGAAAAACTTTATTGTTAAATTTAATAGTAAAAAAAATCCGCAACACAAAACTACCAAAAACAGCACAATATATGTAGTCTATTCGTGCTCTTTGCAATATTAAGTTAGTACTTGTACTTATTTCAATAAAATATTCACAAATCGCACGCTTACTGCTTACAAAACAAATCACATCGTTCGTCACTGCGGCAACGACATTACCGTGCTGCGGCGCATTCGCGACTGGTTGGGTACCGAGTGGGTACCGAACACAAGAAGCGTATGTATGAGTCACGTTCCGGCCGTTTGTATGAAGACAGAATACTGTATAGATAACATTACCGTGAAAATGGCGTTCAACTCAGCATAATGTTGGATGTTATGCATCCAACGCTGATTTCCAGCTGAAACCAGAAGCAAAGGTAGTGCAGCAGCGACGCAATAAAATAAAAATAATACATTGTTCCCTCAGGGCGGCGGTTACTACAACGTGACCCTGATCCTCGACCTGATCAAGAAAGAAGACGTGGAGCAGACCTACTACCTGCGCGTCTCCAACGACCTGGGACACGAGGAGCTGGCTGTCAGGATCAGCACCATGGAGGAACCCGCTGGTAAGGCACTTCAATAACACTTATAAACTACAATAGACGATCTCTGTGGCGCAGTCGGCGAAGAGCCGCGTCGCAGGAGTTTGCGGGCTTGATTCCCACCGCGGAACAAATGTTTGTATGATCTACAGATACCGGGTCTGGTTGTTTCTCTATTATAAGTATGTATTTACATTATTTATGATAACTGACGGAATACTATTTTTTTATGAATAAATATACATACATACAGTGTGAGTTTTTTTTCTCTAACCAAAATGGCGAGATTTTGAACGCTGCTGAGCATGGAATTTTTTTCTATGAAGTTCAGACTCTCCCCATATTGGCTAGAAAAAAACGAATCCTCTATAAAATTAAAGAAATTGTTAGCTTCTATTTAAGCTGTTTTAAATATCATACGGATTAATGTTTCTAAAGTCGACTTAATTTCCAAAGTTATCAAGTTAGCGATGTTTTCAATTGAAAATAATTAAAATAAATCTTATCTGTATCCAACAGCTCGGAAGGCAAAGTCATCGTTTTTGATAATCGATGTATATGGTAAGGTTAAATAAATTACGTAGAATGGTCGCTACTTCCCTATGTTACCCCTTTAAGAGGACACTCAGGCTGCATTTAGTCCATACAAACGTACTCCCCTGTTTCCCCCTGGATGGTGACACTAAACTTAATATTTTTTACAATACAATCTACAAGTACCACTGTCATGCCTCTATGTTTTGTTTTTCTCCATAAATTAATAATTAAGAGAACCAGTAAACTTTTAAAATCACAAAAATTGCTCAGTTTTACCGCCCTTATCAGACAACAAATTTGGCGAATAAAAGGAAAACATAGAGGCATAGTATAAGCTGTTCTTATTATGTATTATTCTTGAAAAAAATATTAAACTTGGTTTAGTTTTGGAGGAGAAAACAGGGGAATACGAAAAAGTGATCTATTTTAAATAGGTATAATCAGTCCGAGCTGCAGATCTTGCTACACGCGTTTCCTCTTATCAGTTCCTCTAGGGTACCACGAAAACTATCCCACAAATAATTCAATCCATATTTTTGATGTTTACGAAATGTCAAATTACGTAATATGTGTGGCAACATTAACACACATTATTACGCCCAACAGCTAGTGATGTAACAGCACAAATTAGTGAATGACTGATTCAATTACGCAGTTATTTTTTTATTTACGACATTGAGATATAACAAGCTAATGCCCCACCTGATGAAATGTGATAACCATCTCTAACAAAGCATTGCCGTGTAGGTCATGTACTTTAGGAACGTGCCCCACAATTACAGTTTTTCTTTATATTAATGTTACGAGCTGAGGGTTCGGAATAAAATAATGGGAATCAGTCTAACCAAAGGATAACACTTTTATTCAACACGATGACGATGAATACACGAACTTGGTCACACGTAATCTCAACACACTAATTCACATCACTGTTACACCACTTAAAGTCACCGAAATGATCGCACGTATAGCTTAATCCAGACTGACTCGGGAGCAACTACTGTTCACGCGAGACCCTTCCCACGTCAGTCCTCCAGGGCCTCGCTGAGACTCACTCACTCAGACTGACTCGAGACTGACTGAGACTGACTGTCCGGCCATCTCTCCGGCCTATTTATATCGTACACATTTCGATTGTTCGAGAAGGATCTCGATCGTTCCAGGAAAAGGGTCGGTCCCTCGACACAATGGCCACTCCATTGTGCGCAACCGCAGACAATAACAACAATAACGCAGCAAGACAAAAGCGTTCGAGAAGTTACGATTATTACTCATTGTTTAACAGCCTCGGCGTAACATTAACTTTCACATTAGTAAAATACGAATTTACAAACCAAATCTACAAAACTAGAGTTTGTAAAATCCTTTTCTGTTCTCCAGATCAAAGAATGTATTTTTCATACCACCTGCTCGACAATGTCAAATTTTATGTCATGTAAACCTCACCGAAAGCAGGTGATTAAATCCCTACGGCTGAGCCGGGAGTAAATTTGCCCTCGCGGGTATAATGTGATTTGAATTTGGAACCTCATCTGTATTAAACTTTGAAGCAAAGAGACCCACACAATAAGAGCTTATTCGTAAATCGAAATAACCTCTGCACAGAATGCACCAACCTAGATTTGGTTTTTATTGTCTCGCAGTAAAGTGTGAAAAGTAGAGTTTCTCCTCGTGGATAAAGCTGATAAAGTGGATAATTTACTATTATCACCACCATTTCTGCCGCTATTGCTGTGTTTCGGTTTGAAGGGAATGGTTGCCGGTGAAATTACAGGCACATGAGGCTTTACACTGTATGCCTCAAGTTGATGGACGCAGGGCAGTGTATCGTAGGGCACTGAGTGCGTGACCTACATGGCAATACTTTGTTATAGGCGAAGGTTACTACGTAACATCAGGTGGGCCTTATTAGTGTTCCATCTCCAGGTAATATTATTAATAAAAAAAATGCTTCAACGAGAAGACCTCTAAAGGGGTACAACAGACAGAGCTTAGTTTCTGTGGTATCCCCGGGGAACTAAAAAGGGGTACGGGAAGCAGCGAGAACGTTACTTCATGGTGTAAGAGATAGTGACTCGGTAGCGTACATTATTGCATTTTTATCGTCTTGAATGAAAAAGATTTGGATATTGTTTTTTTTTTTGCAATTATTTCAGGATTGATATTCAGAAAAAAATGTGCTTATTTATTTTTCTTTAGGTAGAGTTTGTTGTATATTATTAATTAAAAAAACAACTAAGCATGTAGATTCTAAATACATACTTAATCTTTCTCGCATGGATTTAAAAAGTACTGCATTTTTGAATTGTGTTATAAAAAAATGTTTTATTCTAATGAAAGAAACTGATTTTGTAGTATTTTTATCGCCTAGTCGCATGTAGAATGTAAAGTTAATGCTCTATAGTAAAAATCTAGACATCTAGAACTTGTAAGTGAAAATAAGCATGATGACTGAAAATTGGCTTCAGTTTTATCTTACCTATTATAATATTAATTAAATTTTAGACGTTGTTGTACTGTGGTAGGTACTATTAGTTCCTACAAGACGGGAAATCCTAAAGTGGGGGGTAAGATGATCTAATGTAGCTAGCTTTCTAAAAAAATATTTACCTAACATTTTTTTAAGCTTTGTAATGAAATCATTGTTTTTTATTACTTATATTATTATTATTTTCATATAATTAGTACGTAGGTATTTTTTACCGTTTTATTTACAAGCAAATGTAAAATATTAGAATCATTATGCTGAAACTTGTTAATGGTCATTAGATGTATATATTAGTAAATAGTATACTGTTTGTTCCGGAAATAAGTAAATTCTTCTTAAGATATACATTTGAAAACTGAATCATTTTGAAAACTTTTATATTATTATCTGGGACAAAAAAACGATATATCGTAAAAGGGCCACATTAAACGTAAAAGGGCCACTTTAGACCCATTTACTGATCTGTTATCTGATGTTTTGTCGTTGTTATCCCCAGGCGTGGAACTAGAGACCGGAGCGATCGTGGGCATCGTTATCGGTGTCCTTCTCTTGCTTATCGCCGTCTCGCTCGTTGTTTTTGCGTTCGCCACCGACAGATGGTGCTTTGCCGGTAAGTTTTAGTTATATTTTTTTGAGATCATTGGTGTTTTTTGGAGTTATAAACTTTCAATTTGAATTTAAGCTTTGATTTACCTGTTAATATAATTCTTCAGTGCATGTATTTTTTTATTTGTAATACGTTGTGCCGTACGTGACCGTATATAATGCGTTTTCGTTATTTGTCTCGTCACGTGCGATTCTGTGGACGCAGTATATCTTTTATCATCCTTTTCATCCACATTTATTTTTTTATTTTAATTATTGATCTCCATTTCACACCATTGATTTTTTGTAGTTATTGTTTTATGTTAGTTACCACATTTTTTTTAACTCCTTCAGATACGTTCATAGTCTAGGAGCTAGTTGAAAAGTAATATCGGTAAATTGTTTATTCATTTTGATGATTTTTATCAATATTATTTTAATACATTCATAGTCCAGGAGTTATTATTATAATATCGACAAAGAGTTGTTTTTAATTCATATTACTTTCTGTCTTTTTCGTCCTCATCGAAGTACTTAGGCATGCAAGTAATCCCTGATGTTTGATGAATTTTGAAAATATTAACATAATACTTTCCGACAGGCTGTCGAGCTCATCTATAGGTAAAGTGGTGAATTGAATAATAAATCACGGTTTTGTGAAGCTTTTCACCCGCAAAAAGTAAAAAAAAAATAAGTCAAATTTGACGCAGTAGAATGTTTGGCTTTTGAAATTTATATTAAAAAGTGCAAAATGGCAGTGTTTTTGTGCTTAAATCTATGTATTTTATTTATTTAGAAATTATGTAAAATTTAGTATAAGATTTAGTAAGATTTATTTAGTTTACATTATTCGTGCCACAGCAATGTTTGAGCGATCAAGAACTTATAAATTTATTAAATATTTGCATGATACTAATTTTTTTTCTAAAAATGTTTATTCTAACGCATGTTATGTGTTTTCATCTATTAACCTACTTCGGAGCTTGGCTGCAATATGTGTTACAATCTAAATTAATAACTTTGCATGTTTTTTCTTATTACTCTTCTTCATTTTAAGGATTTATTACAAAAGTATTAAGATTTATTTAGACTTTATCATTAAAAACCTAGAAACTTTACCTTCTTTTTGATATATTGGTGGTTGGTTACAAGGGATATTGGTTTTTATGCACTGTTTGATATTTTCAAGTTGGATTAGAAAGTTTTACTAAATAAAATATTGTTTTACGAACATCAGCTTGAAAATGTTAATTCTATTTTACACTTTTGCTTGTTTTGGTAAGGGTTGTGGTCTATAGAGTATCGGGATTTTAAAAACTATAACTAACAATGAATTTGCAAGGAAATTAAGGTAGCACTTTTACAATTTTACCAAACTAAACTATTTGGACGTACTAAATTGGCCGTAGGTTTACTGTCTCGGGCTACTAAAAAATATACATAGTAAATTAATACATATTAACAAGTTTTTGTATAATTAATTGCGAGAAGCTAATTTTCCTATACGAAAGTTCGTGGTTAAACCTAGGCATTGCATATTTTGTCTAGAAAATTCTAGACTAAACTAGACTTCATCAGCACAGCTTGTGCTAACCACCGCTTTACAGTAAATAACATTTCAAGATCTTTAATAGACACCAAGTAAATAACAGATAGCAAAGTCAGTGCTTCAAACAATGCTTAACATTATAAATCACTGAATGTATATCTAAAAATAGCAGTCCTTGGTCAAGAGCAGTAAATATAGTCGGTATTATCAGTTCTTGGTCGCTAAACTATTGGTGTATGTGGCAGGGAGGTCCCACCGGACCGACATTCCCGACGGGCTGGACTCCGAAGCCCCCCTGCCTTCTCACGACGACGTGAAGGGCTCTGAGAATCCCTCTCACGACCACGGAGACTATATCAGCAATGGGGACACCAAGCATCCGGAGAAAAAGCCCGATACGGCTGTGTAAGAGACTTGCATAAAGGTAAAATGGTACTCGAATTTATAGAAAATATTGAATTAAAGAAATCAGTTTATTCAAGCCACGAACTAATAGGTAAAAAAAATGCGGCATGGTCTTCCGCTGAAAGCAGTTTAGTTCACTGATAAAACCTCATGATTAGGTATCATAAAATCTTTTTAAGTACTTATTAATAAAATTGAATTGAGGAAGACCTAAGCTCAGTATTTTTTTATAAAATAAAGCTTCTCTCTTGACCAACTCAAGTGTAAATAGTGATTTAGGAATATATTCTTTGACGGCTTCGAATGAAAAACTGTCAAAACTTATTCTTGAGTCTCGATTCGGATATTTTTTTTAATTTTGGCATACAGATCTAAGTCTCCGAGACTCAATTAAATATTAAATATTGGTTCTAGAAGAGTTTATGACTACAAATTCCGAAAGATACATTTCTCTATAAATTCAAGTACCTACATGATTTACAAGTCTCTATTGTAAATTATCGATGTCACTTGGTTAACAAATACTGGATTTTGTTCAACTTTTTCAGATTAAATAGATGTTTACATTTTTATAGTCTTTAAAAAAAGGATTTATTTTTTAGTTAGGTGAGTCCTGCAACTATGTCTAATATTAAAGATTTACCTTGTTTCCACAAATAGTTAAAATATCTGTCGCTTGTTTCAAAAATTCCTTACCAATTTTTGTATACGAATTTTTTAAACACGCGCTAAACAGTTTTAGTTTTTTTGTGGTAATATCCTGAATTTTTATAGTTTGACTTCATTTTATTTAAAAAGGTTATTAATTTTAATAAAACGATACGTTTCGATTTTACTATATTTTTTTCGGTAGACAATAAAACACGGAGTGACATCATAATTTTGGAAATCTCATCTGACGTATTTAATTTCATAGTGCCAGATGTATTTAAAATCATTGTTACTTATTAATATTATAATGTATTTTAATGACGCATTAAATTCAGGATTTTCGAATTTTGTAAAGAGATTATTGAAGTTAACGCACTATTAATTTTAATAGTAAAATTTTAAAAACTTGAATAGTACTTGTTAGTTGTACTATTTCACTAGACGCTTAGTCAAACTGTTCTAAACAAAGTATAAAAAATATAAGTTTCCTTAAAAGTTCACTTACTTCTTTAACAAAAAGTCTGAATCAATTTTGATGAAGTTTGACTGAGCGTATAGTGATATTTAGATAAGTATATCTGTATCTCTCTTAATATTGTCCATCTTTGTATCTCTATCATACAATTGAGAAAATCATAAATATTTCAAATTCTGATAGATTTAATAAAAAAAAACTTCCAGTTTTTTTTTACAACAGTTGATGTTATCTTTTTCTCAATTGTATTTCTCTCTCTAATATTTAAAACGTATATGTAGTGGATAATTGAATCTCATGTACTGTTTTCCAATTCTTCTAAAATAACAACGAATCCCAACGCGAATAATTAAGAGTTTTCATAGAATAGAAACTTTGGCACAATTTAGTTAATAAGTTTAAAATTTTAATAATTTTTATTTTAGCATTTTTATCTTTATTGCAAATGTGAGGTCTTTGCTGCTATTTAATTATCATTCTTAAAATTTCTCATATAGTTATTCACATTAATTGTTCTCATATAGTATAAAAGACACTGATAATAAAAATAAACTACTTACTATTAGCACATCACAGAAAATCCTAGACCTAATTTGAGCTTCTGTTATTTAAAAAATATTGTTGATAAAACTTATTTTTAATGTAAAACTTAATCTGAATGTGTTCGTACCACCTTTATTCTGTAAATATATTTTAGAATCTGTTTTAACGTAGGTTTATTTACATTCATAAAAATATATTTTTTGCTTTTGATATCACAATTGTAATACTTACAGCTTAATTAAGTTAAGCGTAGATGTAATAAAAAATACTTAAAATTGTTTTAACTGGTGTGTAATTTTATACAATTTATAAAGATGAAACCTCATATTTTTTGTAAAAAATTCTTTTGACATTCTCGGAAAATGTTTTGTAAAATATTTGTATTACAATTTTATTTTAGGCTTAGTATAAGTCACCGTTGTGATTTTTAGTATTTTTAAAAATATTTCTAAGAATTTATTTTTGTACCAGTTTATTTAATAGTTTTGCACGTTTTTTTATAAATTGTAATAATTTCGAAACACTGCCAATTTTCACTGTGTCAGCTTTTTGTAATTTTTATTTTGGATGTGCTTACAGATTTTTGATACAAAATAATTGATGTCTGTACTCTTTTCGTACAAAACGTATCAATAATATCTTTGACAAAAATCAGGTAGAAAGTTTAAATAAAATAATAAATAGGTAATAAAAATAAAAGGTTTTCACATTATCGATTGTATGAATGAGTAAAAAAGTATAATAACTAAATCAATGTTTATACCACTACATTATTAATATCAAAATAATACAATTTTGAATAAAAAGTATTTATTAAATAAGAAAATTCGTCGTTTCATTTTTAAAATATATTTTGTTATTTGGAGTAAGAAACTTTTCAATAAAGTAGTTTTCTTAAGCGTTAGCTCTTGGTCTATAAAGTTTGCTTTAATAAAAAAATCGATAAAATTCAATTAAGCAGGCAATGGTTGTAAATCGGGAAAAAAATACTTTTATTGACAATTTTATTTTACAAATTGGAGTTGAAACTAGCTTATGGCCCACTTGATGTAAAGTGGTAACCATCGCCTATGGCAAAGTATTGCTTCGAAGGCAACGCACCGTAGAAACGTGCCCTACGATGCGCTGCCCTGCGTCCATCAACTTTATGCATACAGGTGTAAAGCCTCATGTGCCTGTAATTACGTAGGTACGTAGTGCACGTTTCTAAGTTGCGCGACCTACGAGGCAATACTTTGTGGCCAACTTTATAAGCTTGTTCCAACTGCAAGTAGCATAAAAAAATGTTCAGGTGTATGTCACTGTTTACTGCAATTTAATTCATCATTATCATCATCATATCAGCCGTAAGACGTCCACTGCTGAACATGTCTCCCCCATAGATTACCAGAGCGACCGATCTTGTGCGGCACCCAACGGCTCCCAGCAACCTATATCAGGACGTCTTTCCATCTAGTGGGGGGCCTTCCTACTCTGCGCTTTCCAGTGCGCGGTCTCCACTCTATTTTATTATTTTGAATGAATTTTCAGGCCGGCGACGCGATAACACGAAGAGTTCTGGCGAATCGTAAGTATATTTTTTTGTTCAATATCCACTGAACCGATTTCTATGAAATTTGGAACATTATATTGTAAATATATTTCGTTGTCCACCATGCGAGCGAAGCTGTGGATAAATTTACATTAGAAAAATATAGTGCGTCATTATTGTTACTTAAAAAAAAGTATACAGTCTGTCACTGCATTCGCGACATTAATTTAAAACACATATGCAGAATCGTATTAACTGATTTTAGAGATTGGTTTATTAGCTTGAATATGTAGCCAGTAATCGATACATTTACAATAAACAACTTTTAACGTAAATCGGCGGCGCCTTTGCGGCGATGCCGCTTAGTCAGTTTAACAGGTACCTACTTACATTATGAATGAATATGATTTGTTTACCGATTTTATACACGCTGTTTCATTGATAAGACTTGAAATTAAGGTAGATTGAAAATTTTAAAAATTGCATGGTAATGAATGTGATAAAAAAAACGATTTGAGAACAATACTAGCCATCAGCCCTACCTGTGATTTATATTAATGTTGTAAATGCGGTGACACGCAGTATATTATTATAATATTGGTACCTACACGAAATGTTGTAAAACGGGATAATTACCATGAGTAGTCACGGGGAAGGAAAATAAGTCATGGCACCGAAATAGCAAAACTCACACACAACACATTGTAAATATCCCGTTTTAATGTTAGTAAATATGGGGGGCTATTCTGTTGACACACCAAACAAACTTAGGATTGAAAGCTTGTGAGTTTATAGGTTGATATTAAAAAAAAAAACTTCCATGATTGTCATCCTTTTTTGTTTCGTACGGACAGAGCATGACAGTTTGTTGCGAACTTAAATCGGCCCTTAACTATTATGGTAATGAGGGATTTATTTTCGAATAAAAGAGAAAAGTCTAGTTTCAGCTAGCGTAATAGATGGCGCTGTATGGAGATGTGCCACCAGAAAATATGGTTTATACGGATATGCCAAAATCTCAAAAGACACAAATTTGTCTAAAACAATCTCACTTCATCAGTTAGACAAACACAAATGTTTGTTTTTTTATTTCAAGTTCTTTGGAAAAGTATGTTGACACGGCAATTGACATTGACAATTCACTTTCTTTTGCTAATCAGAACAGGATAGATCAGCGCCATCTGTTAGCAGTTATACTTAGCCTTGTTAGTAGAGAGGTACATCCCTAGCGGTGACAGAAATATATATTTTTCTTAGAAACTATCGTGATTTATTTCAATCATTATTATAAATACGTGTTTTATCACGTACCGATTTATCCGTGACCGGCAATTTTTCGGTTCAATTCGTGAACCTTCATCAGGATGAGTGCGATTCACTCCGCACTGCGTCTCGCCTCGCACTAGAGAAATAGATATGTATGTCAATGTCAATTTCCGCGCCTAATACATGCGCCCTTTTTCCTGTACAAGAGATGGTACCTATATTTAGGATAAATAAGTTTTCCTAACGTTGTTTTCACTAAAGAACTTAGCCACCATTATAGCTAGTGTTTTAATACTTTAATTAATACAGTCGTTTTAATTGTTCGACTTGGGACATCGCAAAACTAATACAAGTTGTCATTTTAAGTTAATCATTTATTCTCAAAATTAATTATCACCTACATGAGAATCATTATACAATATGCAATCGAACCTATATTTAGTCAAGTTTGTGCCAACAGAATTGTCCCTATTGTTTATAACCATAATAGTGTCGAAGTAATAAACCGTATGGCTATGTAAATAAACTATATTTTGTCAAGGACTCCTGCAGGGGATATGCTTTTACACGGAAACCCGCTTACTCAAACGTATGTTTCTTTATTTATTTAATCATCTTTCCTTGCTTTTTTACTAAAATCATCTCGTCCCATCTAAACTCGTCCTATGACACCTTGTCCTATCTAAACTCGTCCCATTAATATACATTGTGGCGTCTTTAGACAGTGAATCAATATAATAGAATCAAGATTGATTGATTAATACTTTATTGTACATACCCCAAGATTTCTTTAAATAACTAGCATAAATAAAGATAGCTATTACCTAATATTACCTACAAGGATCAATTCATGTACAGATTTTTATAGAAAACTAAAGACACACACTCATTTATTTACTATATATATGTATATGCATGCATTACCTTTAAAACATACATTGAAAAAACGAAAAGACTATCATAATACTCGAGTCTCGAGTCATGCTTGAGTTTTTTTCTGGAATAACTGCTCCATTTACCTCAGTTTTTCTCTAATCTCGCCTCATGACATCGTACCATCTGTGGACATTTTCTAAACACAGATCTAGGATCAGTACTTACTGTACGTTCAGTATTTACTGAATTTTTTTTCTTATTTCAATGTAGCTCTCGTCCCATCTCTTATACCAAATGCTAATTTGTTAGTATTTCGTCCCATTTGTTCTGGGTTCTTGTCATTTATACCGCATTATACAGAGACTAACATTATGCTTTGGCTCTGGGTACTAAACACTGGTAGTTTTAAGTTTAAATTAAACGTTTAGGGGTAAATTTTCTTTTAGACAGAAACTACTAAAAATACAGTTAGAACAATTAAATTTCAAACTGTTTCACTAGTTCAGTTACTACTTTCAGTAGTTTCACTTATTGTATAGGTATAATATAGATTAACATTTTTCTAATTTCATTGTTTGCTTTATAGTGTGCAATACAGTATTTCAATTAGAACCTGTTTTACAATGTCTGGGCAACTTTATTTGTCAACTTAAATACTTATTAATAAAATATAGAAAATGACTACATTGCTTGTGGTTAGAACCTGTTTCACAATGTCTGGATAATTTTATTTGTCAAATTAAATACTTATTAATAAAAATAAAAAACTGACTACATTGCTTGTCTCAATGCGCTGTGCTTCTCTGTAACTATGTATATTTTTGTGAATCATTTTAAATTGATTGTACTACTAAACGAACATTTTGTCGACAATGTTATACAACAATTTCGGCAATGTTACAGCAATTTGTTTTATAAGATAGCAATTAATTACCAGCAATCATTGAGCCACAACTACGCATGGCAACTATACTCCGACAAATAATTAGATTAATAGTTTTGACGATTATGAAATGTGAAATTGTGTAAATATTGCCACACACCAAACGCTAGTGTTGTTTAACAGATTTTAACGAATGAGTGGTTCAGTTCAGCTCAATCAATTAATTGTTCTTCTAAAAGTACCAGCCAGTTTAACATTGAAGGAACCGGGTACATAAAATTTAGTTAATCTAGTAAGACGTAATTTTTGCCTAACAGATAAAGTTATCCAGAAATTAGTTGCAATTGGCACAAACATAATTTAGGTTTGATAGCCTAACGCCAACCTAATTTTTTTAACTATCACGGTTGACGGGTAGAAAATGATTTTAGCATTAAGTCCTCCATTTGTGCATTTTTCTTTTTGTGCAATAAAGAATTAAACAAACAAACATCAGTAAAATTATTGCCATTCATTTTGTTTCTTAGAGACGGTGACAGTTTGTTTTCATTGCTGCTTAACCTAAATTTAGTTTAGTTTGTGCCCACAGAATTGTCTCCATTGTGAAACAGGCTCACATATTTTTTGTATTCATTTGAGGGTATTTGAATATTTTTGCGTCAGTAGTGACACCGAGAGCGCAGTGGGAGGTAAGGAGCGGTCGAGACTCGCGCAGCTCAGCGCCAGAGTGAGAGCGGCGCTGCCGAGGGCGAAGGACAAGGTGCAAGCCACGGAGACAGCACCGCAAGAGGACGAAGAAAAGGTAGGTAGCATTTTGCCGTGAATATGTTTTTAAAATTGCTTCCATAGTGGGAGGCAATTTAAATAACGAATGATAACACAATCGGGGGTTACCTACTGTTTGGTGTTGTGGGTTGTGATTAGATTCCGTGTGACCAAGTTCGTGTATTCATCGTTCTAGTGTTGAATAAAAGTGTTATTTTGGTTAGATCGATTCTCATCATTTTATCCCGAACCCTCAGCTCGTAACAATATATATCATCTCCATACAAAATTTAATTACACCACCTTAATAGCTAAAGGATTAAAGAATTCGTTACGCTAAGTGAGGGCTGTGACGCATCGCGTGCGGTGGAGGGGGAAGCACCGCCATTTTGAGGTAATTTTGCTGCGCTTCGAGATTTCCATCACCCGAAGGACTTCTTTATGTTCGAACATGATTATAAAATAGCGTATTTTATATTTTGTATAGAATATTACTGTACTGTACGTATTCACGTATAATTCACGGCCGTGTCTTTGACACGGCCATACCCCATTTTTCTTACCCGACTACGGCAAAGCCAAAAGTAAGGGTTATGTTTTAGCAGTCTATATATGTTTGTATTTACCTACGTTCCACCGTACCGCCTAAACTACGCATCCGATTTTGATTCTTGATGATTTTGTTTCTTGCATTTCTTTTCTGGCTTGGTCGTGGAGGTACAGGCAGATAAATTGTCGTTTCAAAGTGATCCTTATGATTTTAATGAATAAATAAATAAATAAAATAAATATCGCTGGACATTTCACACAGCGCTATCTAGCCCCAAACTAAGCAAAGCTTGTACTATGGGAACCAGATAACTGATAGAATACTTACATACTTTTTTTTTGTAAATACATACTTATAATATATAGAAAAACACCCAGACACGGAACAAATATCTGTAGATCATGCAAACATTTGTTCCGCGGCGGGAATCGAACCCGCTACATCCTGCGTCTCAGCCGGCTACGCGCCCACTGCGCCACGGAGGCAGTCAAAATAATAATTAAGTAAAAATAATTTTATTTGATAAGGGTTAATTTTTTCCTTTTGAGGTTCGGAACCCTAAAAAGGAAAAGATATACGTTTAATAACTTTATATTTAACATTTAATTATTTTATCTTCCAGGAACCAGAAGATAAGGTGGTGTACGCCACCTTGGCCCTCTCAGAGCAGACGCCGGCCGAGAAACCTCCCCCAGCTTTCGCAGAATATGCTGAAATAGTCTACACAGACCAGGGGCAGAAGGACGTAAAGGAAACTGCATAAAAATTCATTCAACACACCTATTTTTAAGAGTAAAGACAGAAAAAACCAGATAAGTTAAGGGTACGGGGCTTAATCATCTTACTATGTGGGGTAAAAGTAACTCTCACATTACACAACTATTTTAAGAATAAAAACATGGAAAAATATGGGGTATGGATCTATGGGGCTTAATTATTTTTTACTACATGGAAAAAAGTTATTTTCTTACAAGCACAACTATTATAAGGGCAAAGACAGAAAAAAAAAATTGGGTAAAGATAATTATGGGCTATAAAGATAAGCGTTAACTCTCGGACTACACGTTGCCCAGGACGCCCAGAAAGAATTTTGGATAGTGAATTATAAGTAATGTGTGGCACGCCTATTATTCGAAACTTATCTATGAAATTAAAAGTTATTCTTTGTATTTTTAATATTTGGGGCTTTAAACTTAGGATCAACAAAATCAACATATTACAAGCTTAAATAAAAACTTTATTATAGAGCTTAAAAAATACACATCACATAAAACTATTGAAAATATTTAGTAATTTGGTATCCACCGATATTAAAAATCTATTTATTAAAAAGTTAAGCTTAAAATCTAGGTATATGGAAAAAATATATTTGTAATGTATTTGCTATGTAACTTGATCTTTTGATTAATAACAAAACTTAAAAAAAAGTAGTTGAAATATTCGCAACAAAAGGTAGAGTTTGAGAAATCTCATTTATATGTAATTAGTTTTAAGAAAATGTGTGTGCTTATATTATGATAATTAAAGAATAAGATTTATAATTACTTAGGTGTGCAGCTGACACGCACACGTGAAGAGGTGACTTAAGCTGGCAATGGCAACGCTATTTAATATTTAGAGTTCGTTTTTTTCAGTTTTATAATTAAGGGCACTCCTAAACGAGTAATATTTTCACAGCGATAAGTAGCTGGCAATGCCATCACATGATGCTGGCATCACATATTCTATTGTCTATATATCTATTGTCCAGTTTACTCCGACAATTAGACTCATATTTTTGACGTATGAGCAATGTGAAAATGAGTATTAATGTTGCCACGGCCTAACCGCAAGTGTTGCTATATCACCGATTTTAATTAAATAGTAGATTACAGTTCAATTATCTATAAATTAATATAAGTCTCATTTTCACTTTTACTCTCATCAACTCAATGAGCTAATGAGTCTACTGAGATCAATTGTTTATTCTTTTACGTTTTTTATTTTTCCTCTAAGAGTGGATATGGCATTGCACCACAATCCTTTCTAGCTAAACGTCAGAAATATGAATTGAATTATTTGTTGCCGTCGAATGTGTGGCTCAATTTTTGCTGGTAATTGCTATCCAACATTGCCCCACAATTAGATACTCGGTTTTATAGGCAATATGGCTGGGAAATATTGCCGACCATACTGGCAACACATTGCCGTGAAAATGTTCCTCGTTTAGTAGCACCTAAGTAGCTGAATCAAATGACCAATATTTAAAATTTAATATTTAAGGTTAGGAATTAAATTATATACATCACTGATATCAAATTGTTTTACACGACCTCTTTGTACAGTGTTATTTTGTTACTGTTAGATTAATTTTTTTAACAGGGTTTTACTGGATGATTTAATGTTTTTTATCTATTTTACAATTTCGTCTATCGATGGTACAAAATATACTTTTCAATGTATATTGCATATATGCATTGAATATGCGCAGCTAATCAAGTTTTAAATACCATATTTTAAATTTTATTAGATCGCGTTGTGCTTAGTTTATCAGAAAGAACTCTCTGTAGTTAATGCTCAAAAACTTGTGTAGCGATATCTATCAAACTACTCGGAAATCAAGCTAATCTTCAGAGATCGTTAATATGACACGACGGTGACATCTAACGGCTAATAGAACTATCCTAGACTGCACAAACGAAATAATCTAAAAATCTAAACGTATGTTATACATACTTCATAATACCTGTTGGTGCTATGAACCCGAACCAAAAGTCGCTTGGAGATCTCTCTTCCATAGACCGTTCATTTGTATTTCAAATCTAGCATTCGTATGTTTGTTAATTTGTAGTATTTTTACTCCGTCCATAAGTTTTATTTTGATATTAGTTATTTTTAAAATTCATTTATTATGTACTAATTGTAAGGTTGCTAATTATTGTATAAGACCATTTAGAAGTTATGAATTTAGTTATAAAATTATTTATCATCAAAGTGTTCCGACTTTTTTATTTTAGCTACTTAGTTACTAAGACAATTTGTACTACTCACGCTTACCCTAAGTATGGGGTAAATATAGCTACAAAAACCCCTTAAGGGGCAAACGTATCTATAAAACTGCTATATACACGGTGCTTCAAAGTGCACGATTATTATTCTAGTTTTTATACGTATTTTTCAAAATAAATAATGTACCTATCAATTAATAAATAAGCAAAATAAAGAGTAAGATAAGGCGAACGACTAGACGAGTGCGGGACCAGTGACGAGACAAATATTAAACGGTATAAGTACTTACTAGCGACGTTGTACTCGTGTCCACGATGCTTGTCGAATACTCGCGTAAAACTTTTGACGTTTATGCGATATCAAATTGTGTGACGGGACTTGAACCCGTAACCCTCATTTAAGACTTAAAGCGTTGTTTTGCAATGATTTTAAAAATCTTAAGATATCCCTAGTGTTTAATAAGATAACAACTTAACGATAAAAAAAACTATTCGACTCTAAATTTGCTTATTTAGGTATTGATTAAAGGTATTTGTACTGGTTGCTCTATATATTAAGTCAGGTGAAGAGATAACGCAGCAAATATTTTGTGTAGGTATTTTTAATAAAATTTGTGTCATTTATAATTTTGTTTGATTTTTTAGTACTACTTACCTAACACAGCTTTTGCAATTTTGTGTAACATCTTTTCGCTCGGTTTGTGGGAGTGATTTTGGCAAAAGGGACGGAAATGTGTAATAGGAAACCGGGGAAGCGCTTTGACCAATGAGCGCGCGCGGTGGTCAGATGTTTTTCACTACGAGATTATATTAAGGCCTCTTTCATTTAATAGAAATAAGGATTTGTCATTGAGGTTGTATTTCATGATAGCATACAATGCTATATTAATACAATGAGCCTCATTCTTTTTTTAAATTTACTTACGGTTAATCGCATTTACGGAGCCGTTATCTAGTTTTCAATGACTAACTTTCAGAGTGATGAATTCGGAATGCAGTTAATTCAAGGCGACATTACAGTCGCATTGTTTTTAGAAAAATTAGAAAAATTGCGATGTTAATTTTTTTGATAAAAAAAGTAAACACACGATATAAACTAGTATCTATTTTAATGGTACTAAGGACACATAGTAGTATCACTAGTACCATTGATGGTACAAATCAATGGTACTATACATACCAGGGGATTTTTATTCATGCATCAGAGTTGCCAATCTAAGATTTAATTTCCCTAGCTCAATTTACTTATGTATCTAGCTTAGAACTTCCCTAATACAGTGTCATTAACAAATACAGTTGTTATAACTAATTGTTTGACTTGGGTCGTTACAAAACTCCCACATTAATGATCCCGACGTGTTATTGATGCAGCTCTGTTGCATGAAATAAAAATCTATATAAATGAATGAATAATAGGCGCGTAAACTGACAGTGGCAGATCTACCATCTCACCTACGGATGCCCCTGCGTACTAGTGATGTATATCGCCACAGGGCATTGGTATTTTATGATAGGTCATTGCCCCACAATCTCCCCCCTCACCCCTAGCTACGGCCATGAGCACACCACAAGGGTCATACCAGTAGGTATGACATTATGAAATAAAAATGCGAAATAGTTTCAGAACTTTAATTGAAAAAAGCATTTATCGATGTAGCTATCTTAAGATACAAAGGAGATCTACTTAAATATATACCTTAAAACACAGGTAAATTTGCAATCTGGTCCTTTTTTGGCACCGTAAAGATGCGTTTTCACTAGAGAGTGCGAGGAAGCTAAGCGTTGGAAGACGAAAAAATCCACCAATAGAAAAGCTGCGCTGTGCGAGACTAGACAGATGAAACAATCCTATTGGTGTATTTTTTCCTTAGTTAACTCACATCTTCGATGAAAACGCACTCTAACAGCTCGAGTTCCGTTATTGGCCGTAGTATGCTCGGACGTTGATGGCCTAACTCGGCTGTTCAAATCAAACGTATGTCAAATATAGAGAGCGCGTACACCAGAACCGGGACGGTGTCGGTTTATGGAAAATAACTATTTAATCTAATTTTAATGATACCTGTTGATTTTATTTTTTATTTTGTTGTTATGAAAAATGATGACATTTTAATTTTAATGAATCATCAAAATGATTATTCGATTACTTTTATTTCTGTGTTGTGTGTATTATTAAAATTGTATTGCACCTAAGAAGCGGTGGCGCGATGATTTGGACGCATTTTATAGGGACTGGCGGGATTTGGTGCAGGCTCGAAAGTGAAAAGATGAGGGGGAGGCCTTTGCCCAGCAGTGGGACCGCATAGGTTAGATTAAAAAAATTGCACCTACCTAGGTAACTATTTTTAGTTCTCATTATTAACATTATTTATTTAACTCTTCAGACACATTAATAAAATAAATTTTAATATTACGCGCGTACACCACGCGCGTAATATTAAAATGTCATCATTTTTAATGACAACAAAATAAAAAAAATCAACAGGTACTTATCATTAAAATTAGATTAAATTTCCATAAAACCGACACCGTCCCAGTTCTGGTGTACGCGCTCTCTTTATTTTATATACGTTTGATTTGGCTGACCGAATTCGGCCGTCAACGTCCGAGCATACTACGGCCGATAACGGAAATGGTGTTTTTGAGCCGTAAGTCAAGAATGCCATTTCCCGTTAATATAAATCTAGAAAAATTCAAGTTTCGATCTAATCTGCCCGTCAATGCAGTTTGTTACTTATAGGTGATGCCTCTATACAGGATAAAGGTGGATGGGTATTTTTGGTCCAAATTAGCGACCACTTTTAGAACCGATTTTAAATGAAAGCTTTATGTGTAATTCATTAATCATCATAAAAAACCGAATGGTTAGTTTAAGAGATAGCCTGCAATCATCTTCAGGGCATTTTTGGTCCAAAAAAGTAGCCACTTTTAGAACAAATTTTAAATTAAAACTGTAGGTATGTGTATTTAATTCTTATATTATGTAAATGCCGTATTAATGTTAATACTTAGATAAAACAGATATTGATAACAATATTAGGATGACTTTTAAGTTATGTAAGTTTTTCTATACAAAAGTATTATATTATTAGATAAAGTTCGAAAAGAACTTTTAACAGATTCAAATCTTATAATATCTCTACCTATTATAAATCCTAATGAGATTGAGTAGACAGGCTGAAACTATTATGTAAAATAAGTTAAATACAAAAAAACACTTACGAATATAAATTTAACTAACAAATTATAACTATCTATAAGGGGAAAATAAGGGGAAATGGAAGGCAAGGTTAACATGAAGTATTAAAGTTTCTCTTTACAAAAAAATAGGAATACCTTTAGCGTAGAATGTAGAAACATGTGTACAGTCTCGCGTAGAAAAGCTTCTACATTCTATTTTAAAATGTCATCTTACTCCATTCTTAAGTAGAGAGAATACAGAATAACCTGGCTGCTTAGAGTAACTAAACATAGAACAGAACTTTCGAACAAAATTCCGTTTGATATGTAGGCCACAAAACAACGTATTTGTCCGTCAGAGCCATGTTTTACACGCATACAAGCGCACGAGTAATGAAAACGAAATGATCAAACAAATGCACTTTTTTTGTTTTTCAAAAGGGGCACTCACTACCACTTGGCTCATAAAACACACAGCGCGAAAGTAGTTTGAAGCCACATATGGCTTCAATTTAATGACCTTTTTTTCGGACGTATACTTTGTTTCTACGTGTAGTTATTCTAAGCCTGGCTGTATTTAGCAACTAAAATAAATATCTTACATAATTTAAATTCTAACACCTTTAGTAAAGACCCATAATAAGGATAAGACTCAAAAAGTAACAAAAAATCAATTAATACTATGTCTTACGACTAATATTGGCATTTTTTTATAAACCTACATTACAAGAAAATTTAGATTTGGACTATGATAAATTAAATTTAGTATACTTTAGTTACAGACTTCTTAAACAGCGTGTGAAAAGACTAAACAATAAACTTCGGAGCGTTAAATTAGTCTTCAATAGAAGCGATTTTCATAATGGAATCAACTCTGCGAGAAAAAATAATGTTGATTTATAAGTAAAATAGGTAGGAACATGGCCCACCTGATGTTAAGCGCTTATCACTGCTTATAATAATTGCATTACCTCACAATGGCCACCTGTTTGAAAAAAAGCCTCCAAATTCACTCGCGACCAAAAAAATTGTCATAACTCTGCAACGGTAAGGTTTACACACGTTATTGCGTCATCGTGTGAATATTGAAATGCTGTAAAAGGTTAGCTAAGCAGAAAAATAAGTTGGCGAGTCAACGTGACAAGTTTTCACTTAAAAAAATTACGTGTTTGTGTACCGATACTAACCATCCCGATTTTTAATTTCTTCTCTCTAAAGGTTTTAAATAAATGAATTTTTGAAGTTTTAGGATAGTCTTGTTACACTCTGAGACATTCGTATTTATAAATGCATTTAAACCAACTACCCTTTGGTGAAAACCAAATCATTTTTCTATCTGAGATTAGACATCGGTCTCAGAAAAAACCCTGTCCCAAGCACTAGTCTTCGGCCCCCGGCTTCACACGCGTGGTTTGAAAAAAAAATAGTAGACTATGTTTCAATCTACCTGCTATCCGTTTACCAAATTCCATCGAAATCTGTTCAGCCGTTTAGTCGTGAAAACGTAACAAACAGACAGAGATAGAGTTACTTTCGATTTACAATTTATAATCCATACTAATATTCATATAAATTCTAAAGTAACACTTTGTTACGTTTTCACGACTAAACGGCTAAACCAATTTCGATGAAATTAATTATATAGATAGATTATGACCGAGATTGGGACATTGGCTACTTTTTACACGACTGCGCAGGAGGAGGGTAATGTTTTTATTGACAAACGGTTCAGCTACTAACCTTTAATTCTGTTCCTATTAGGGGCCGTCCATTAATTATGTCAGGTGTTCAGGAGGGGAGGGGGTCTAGCCGAATCTCGCCTGATCTCACATGGGGGAGAGGTGGGGGGGTCTCGGCTAATATAACGCTATTTTTTATTTTATCTCTTCAGATCTAGATTACGAGAGAAGCAATCTTGAAACAATGAAGCCAATAGTGTTTTTTCAATAAGTCCAACGCATTTACCCTATGAATACAAATTTTGAAAAATCTCACGTGATTTAAAGGGAGGGGCGGGAGGGGGTCGAAACAAATCTCGCGACATCTCACCAGGGGGCCAAAAAATCGTCAAAAACGTATCACGTAATTAATGGACGCCCCGTTATGTGCCTATACCATTCTCACAGCTAAGACATCCTTATTCGGCACTAACAAACGGTTTTTTTAACAATATAGAAACATAAATAATTATTTGTAATAATAAATAATACTTAATTGTAATGAGTATTCCTATACATACTTTCATATATTTTATAATCACACTAAGGAAATCTAAAAGGTCCGATTTGACGTCCAATTTTGCATGTCGTGATAATTTTGTACGAGCGTCTGCACATAATTATTACAATGTCAAATAATTATTGTTATAACTAGAGATCGGATATTCGGATGCATATTTACCTAAAGTTGATTTTTGGCTAACAAATTATGGAAGCGGCTTCTTAAAATATTTTTATTAAAAATCAAATTCCGGGATCCCGGGATTGGATGCATATTAATTTAAATTAAATATTAAGCAGGTAGAATTTGCCATCTCACTCGCACAATTACAAAATGCTTATATTCCCTGAGGTCTAATAGGCCCGATCTGACACTCGTTACAATGTTGTTTTCGCTTCGTCAAAAATTACTGATAGTAAAAGTAGGGAAAAGCAACCATATTACATTAGATTAGAAAATTCTTTATTGCACTAAAAAAATAATACATAGGCGAACTTAATGCTAATTAGCATTTTCTACCAGCTAACCTTTGTGTAGTGTGGAGAAAGTGGTAGTGCCATAAAATAGAGATAGAATATAAAATAGAGAGGTAAAACAACTTTAGCTAAGGTTTCAAAAAAAATAAAATAAACTTACAAAAATTAATAATAATACACTTACATAAACGAAACGTGTGCGTTTTTTCATAGAATGTGAATTTCTTTAGACTATAAGAGGGATGAATGACATACCATAAAAACCTATGCAGCTTTAAGGGATGTCTAGGTTGATAAATAAATAAAAAAAATAAACACATGATAAATAAATTTGTTGATCCCGGAATCACGGATTGTTTTCGATAAAAAAGTGCTATCCATACTAGCCAACTTTTAACTTTCGGTAAATATGCATCCGTTTATCCGATCTCAAGTTATACACTATAATAATGAGTATAATTAATAAGCACCAAGTTTCACTTTATATTGAAAATTATCAAATCAAATTTATTTATTTATTGCGAATATGGGTTAGTGACAGTTTGAGTTCTATCATAGAAAACCTAATTTTAATAAGATTAAATTATTTACAATATTCAACATGTCAGCTCTTACCTTAAATTAGAAAATTTATAATAAAATGTCAGATTCAATATTCTTTTATTCAATTTTCGATTTCACTCCGATACACTAGTTAATCATGAATCAATATTTCGACAGGACGATATTCCAATATTGTAGCGTTTAGTTTTGTTTTAAAACCTATTAAATCCGACCTATTAAATTTCCACGAGTATAGGGGCCATTTACCCCCAAATTTACAATTGTTATTTATGCAAAAAGTGTGCACGTCTCAAACGAATGCAAGTACTTTAGAAACTCCGTGTTTGCGGATAAGTCGATATAGCTAAACTTAACCAACACTATCTATCCTATTATCTATTGTGGTTATCGATCTATGATAATTTGTTATCATCAATTAACTAGGATCCATTTATCCTAGAAACAGTTATCTGATATCCAAAGATAACAATATTGAAAATGCTAAAACTATCTATCAGCAATGATCTAGGATCAAAAATTTAAAACAGAAATTACACGCATTAAAATATTATACTTATCGGCTGCCATTTTGTAGTCACTTGTTTCTTATAGACGCCATTTTGTTTATGCACAAACAAAATGGCGGCCGATCTTGATGAAAATTTAATATCAAATATTTATAATGCCAGTTATATCTATCTTTTCTAGAATCACTTTTTGGTAAACATCAATGTAGCCAACTTATCAGAATTGATTTATTTTCTAAGATTACGACCGACTTGCACAACGATCTCTATACGTATTTCGCGAAAAACAAGTTTAAAGTTGACGTATTTTTATGATTTGACAACTCTCTAAATCATATTTAGCTACTAAATACGTTGCGCAGGATCGATAAGGATCAAAGATAGCAAATGACACTATATATCCTAGAATATATTCTGATTATTGATAGATATCTATAATTTATTATTAGCTCAGCAATGATCAATGATCTGGGCTATCTAACCTAGAAACAGTTATCCAGAATCAAAAATAGCATATCGAAAACTCCAATATCATCTAACCTAGAAATTGGAGAATCTGTTCTAGAATCACTAATGGTTGCTGGTAACATCAATGTAGCCAACTTATCAGAATTAATTTCTTATTTAAGATTATACTTACTTACTCCACTGGAGCAGGGACCCAAAGTGAGTCCTCCGATATGAGAACTCTCCACTTTCCTCTGTCCATTGCCATCTCTTGCCAGTCGTCGACTCCAAGGTCACGCAGGTCAGCCTCCATCCTATCGCATCATACTTGAGACGACCAACCGGTCGGCGGTCAGTCGACCCATCTAGGATTTTGGATCATTTTATATTTTCAGATAGGATACATGACACTATCTATCCTAGAATCTGTTCTGGTTGCTGGTAAATATCATAATGTGGCCGCAACAAGCCCTGAACCTTATCCCAAACCTTCATAGCCACTGATGCATCAGTGTCAGTACCCGTATATCTATATCCGGGATGCTTTCTCTCATAATGTCTTATAACATTAGATTTATGAGTAAACTTCTTATCGCACATGCCGCAATCAAAGAACTTCAAACTAGTATGCGTTTTCATATGATACTTTAAACGGCTCTCTCTCGGAAACTTTTTATTACAAATATCACAAACCAACCGTTTAATCTTTCCGTGGTTAACTTTATGCCTTTCCATGTTATGCTTATGAGTGAATAGTTTTAAGCATATAGTGCATTGATAGGGTTTTTCCCCAGTGTGAGTTCTTAAATGAGGTTTAATGAGTCCGGAATGAGTGAATGTTTTGGAACAGTACTTGCATTGGTACGGTCTGAACCCGGAGTGCCATTGCAGGTGTCTTATAATAGCACTTTTGTATTTAAAGTCTAAGCCACACAGATCACATTGATAGGGCTTATCCGTATCATGCTTTCTCAAATGACTTTTAAGTAGGAAAGATTTTTGGAAGACCTTATCACATACTTTGCAGATCAATGAATCTTCCATCGTTTTAGGTTTGCAGCGAGATTTCCCCTGATGTCTCACGAGATTGGCTCTAACAGCAAAACGCATTCCACAAATCTCGCATTCGTGAGGTTTAACAGGCAAATGTACTTTTTTATGCTGAAGTAAATTTGATGCTGATTTGAAAACTTTATTGCATGTTTCGCAGGGATATTGCTTTTTTGGTTGGTTGTGTTTTTCTATATGTTTCAGCAATTGTTCTTCGCCTGCAAACTGTTTGCCGCAGATATTACACTCCTCTTTAACGCGAGTGTGGATCAGCATATGGCGAGTTAAGTTGTTGCCGTTTACGAAGGACTTAAAGCATATCTGACAGTTGTATTTGTTAATCGACGAGAAGGCAAGGAAATGCTCTGATATCGCATCTGAAATAAGAAAAAAATCTTAGAAAAATTGCAACATATATGTATTGTCCAAAAGTCATCCAAAGGTTCTCTGGAAGAATAATAATAAATCTTTAATATGGCGACCTCCGTGACACAGTGGTCGTATAGCCGGCTGAGACGCAGGAGGTAGCGGGTTCGATTCCCGCTGCGGAACAAATGTTTGCATGATTTACAGATATTTTCGTGTCTGGATGTTTTTCAATATATTATAAGTACCTATGTATTTACAAAAAACAATGTATATAAGTATTCTATCAGTTATCTAGTTTCCATAGTACAAGCTCTGCTTAGTTTGGGACTAGCCCCAAATCTAGCTAGCGTCATCTAGATTGCGCTGTGTGAAATGTCCAGCAATATTTTTTTTCAGTCCTATATAAATATGTACCTTAGTGACTAACATACATTATTAAAATACATAAAACTATTTGCTGACACGTAAAGTCTGCTATGTGAGAAGACCACCCATTGTACTTTTTGATATGTGTATTTTTTAGGACGCAAGGAAACAACTACTCTAGAACCATTATTATAAATACGGGAGTTATCACGTACCATTTTATCGTACGTACGTGATAAATCCCGTATTTATTATAATGATTGAAATAAATCACGAAAGTTTTCTAAGTAAAAATACTCTAGAACATAGAAAGATAACGTTATCATCATCATATCGGCATAGGACGTCCACTGCTGAACATAACGCCATAGATTTTCAGAGCGACCGATCTTGTGTCCCAACGGCTCCCAGCAACCTTTATCAGATCGTATTTCTATCTAGAGAGGGGCCGTCCTACGCTGCACTTTCCAGTGCGTGGTCTGCACTCTAAGGGCGCCTTCATATTTGCTGCGACGTACCACGCGGAGGCAGCGCGTCTGCAGCGCTGCGTTGTAAATCCATATAATAAAAACGCGCGAGTGCAGACAGCGCTACACCCCCGCTGCGGGCGCGCGTTTGTTATTTATATGGATTTACAAAGCAGCGCGGCCGCAGCGCAGCAAATTTGAAGGCGCCCTAAAACCTTTCTGCACCACCGGCCGTCAGTTCTTCTATGTACCGCCACTGCTACTTCAGCTCGCTAATCTTCTTGGCTATAAAAATACTAATGATACTTACTATCGTCAAAGTTTGGTAATTGAAGGTTTTCAGTAAGTGATGGTTCATTTTTTTCCAAGAACAGCTGAAAAAATAACAATTGCATAATTAATAAAAACGGCCATTTAAGCTGCATATTTTGACACTAGTTTAGTTTGAATACTTTTTAATAAAAAGCATTTACAGTAGTCTCAGTAATCTGGCACCCTCCGCACACCCCTCCCTACCCTACCCTCCCTCGTCCCGCGCTTGCGCATTTATTTAGGTATTATGAATTTTTCTATACACTCCAATAATCCGACACCCCATAATTTTGAATAGTGCCGGATTAGTGAGAATCTACTGTACTCTACTTAGTATTTTCAAATACTTTTGTGAGCGTATTTTCTACTTACTAAATGCAAAATACATTTCTCAAGTATTACCAACATTATCGATCGAACGTTACAAATCATATATATTTAACAAAAGTTGTTCACACCGAAAAATAAAAAAAGGGAGTCGCCATCTGGATAATAATTATCCCTTTATTTATATTTTTTTGGTTGATGGAATTTATTTTGATCGGAAAATAAAACACATACTGAATCTTGACAACGGCACCAATTATCTGGTTCCACTATAGCTAAATACCATCCAGGACATCCCATAAATACCTACAAAAAATATTTTGCACTTAGTATTTAATTAGTAATTTTTTAATAATAACAATAATAAAAATAATTAGTAATTTTTAGTTTGAACCCTTGTAGTTTTTAAGTTATTAGCCACAAACGAACTTTGACAAAATTTACAGGGTACACCAGAGACCCCACAGTACTGAAATTTGGTATGCGTGTAGTGTATTGGTGTACAACCAATTAACATTAAACAAGATTTTGATAGTCAAAGATTACGAATAATATTTATTTGTTTTTATGGGAGACTCGCGAGATTCGCGGTTCGGGGCGAACCACTAGTTTATTTAAGATAAAAATACATCCATACATTACATTTAGTGTAAAAATCTCAGTTAAAAAACTTGTAATAAACAATTAAAAATACATAGACACAATATTACAAATAATAAATTAAATTAAAATGTAACATTATGTAAAGCCAGAAGACATATTTTAGTGTTACCTGAACATCCAATTGTTCTGTCTTGACCGTGATTCCTGGAGCCGACAATAACTGCTTTATAACCGAAGTTTCAGGCAAGATGGACTGCAGCTCTGGCTCAGCAGAATCTGAACTTTGCCAATCAATCGGTTCCACTTTCACACTGAAATAGAAGAAAACACAATTATAACTAGGAAAAAAACGAATAGACACAACTGGCCAGCCACAACAGCCAGTGGGCTGAATGGTTCTCGAGTGGAGATCACGAAAAGCGCAGCAAACGGCCCTGCTAGATGGAAGGACTAACAAATGCTGGTATGTCTAAGGTATTGTGAGATTGATGTATACTAGTGGTTCGCCCCGAACTGAGATCTCGCGAGTCTACCATAAGAACAAAAAAAAATATTATTCATAATCTTTGACTACCAAAATGGTGCCACGAAATAGATAACCAACTAACTTGACCTACAGTTTCATTTAAATTACAGGTAACGGGAGTTTGTTATTTGGTTACCCTTTTTTGGGGTACAAATTGCAGTTATTCTAGATTTCAGACTTTTGCCTATATTTGTGATACTTAAGCTACACGCATACCAAATTACAGCACTGTGGGGTCACTGGTGTACCCTGTGAATTCTGTCAAAGTTTAGTTTTTATGATGGCTAATAACTCAAAAACTACAAAAACTTCGTCGTCGAAATGTTCGAGTCGAAATGTAATAATGAAGACCTTTCATTTGACGTGTCATTTGACCTAATAGTTTCATTTTCATTTTTTTTTTACCCCTCTTGAACCCCAATATTTCAACAATCCCCCAACATTGAGTCACACCAAAATTGTGCTATCATTAGCTATCTATATACCAAATTTCACGATGATCGATTCAACGCTTTGAAAGTTATCCGCGGACAAACAAACATACATACATACATACATACAACGCCGATTTGCCCAAGTTGATTTGGAGATCTGGCTTCGCTCGATCAATAATTTAACAATTAAATTTATTATGGACCATAAAACGTTGTTAAAGACTACGTATACCTCGGCCAGATAGTGCAATTGGGTAGACACAACTTCGAGAAGGAGGCCAAGAGGAGGATTCAGTTGGGTTGGGCAGCATTTGGGAAATTAGGTCGAATCTTCTCGTCACCTATACCACAATGCCTGAAATCTAAAGGGTTTAATCAGTGCGTCCTACCCGTAATGACCTACGGTGCTGAGACGTGGACGTTCACGGTAGGACTAGTCCACCAATTTAAGGTTGCGCAGCGAGCTATGGAACGGGCTATGCTTGGAGTTTCTCTGAAGGATAAAATCCGTAACGAGGTTATCCGACAGAGAACCAAGGTCACCGACATAGCTCAGCGGATTAGCAAACTGAAGTGGCAGTGGACTGGCCATATATGCCGGGGAACCGACAACCGTTGGGGTAAACGAGTTCTTGAGTGGAGACCGCGTCTCGGAAAACGTAGTGTGGGGCGCCCCCCGGCTAGGTGGAGCGATGACATAAGAAAGGTGGCGGGCAGAAACTGGATGAGAAGAGCCGAAGACCGGGCTCAGTGGCGCGTATTGGGAGAGGCCTATGTCCAGCAGTGGACTAATGTGGGCTGATGATGATAATAATAAATTTAATTAAACTCGCTGTTGCAACTTGACTTGACACCCCATTTTTATCCCATGGGACATGATTTATGGGATAAAAAGTAGCCTATGTGTCAATCTAGGTTATAATCTACGTAACTACATACTAAATTTCATCTAAATCTATCCAGCCGCAAAATGGCAACTTCTTCTATTGGAGGCCATCACACACTTCAGGTCGCACCTTACCGTCATGTGATCAATTATTATCCTGTGCATACATAGGTTGTCTGGAAGAGATCGCTTTTAGCGATAAGACCGGCCATTGTACTAAATCTATTTGTAAAAATTATGTTCTGTATTTTATTTTAGTGTACAATAAAGAGTTATCTTATCTTACGGGAGGGAGTTCTTAAAATGGAGATGCTCCCGGATCGGAATTGAGACCTAAGCTACTTTTTACCCGACTGCTCAGAAAGGTAATGTTTTTATTGATAACACGCGTTCGAAGCCGCGGTCAACGCTTCGCTACATAAATCCATTTAATTAATGGCCGATAAGATTATATCTAATCTCGTAACATTTATCAGAAACTATTACACCGGGATTACTTAAGTATAGAAAAACCTGACAAATCAATAACAAACGTGGTACTACATAGGTCTTCACTAAAAGAAAATCGTGTCAAAATGTGTCTCGTTGGGTTTATTGTAAAATATGTGCTGTGTATAATAAATGTGATATTTTCGGTGAGTGTTTTTTCTCGTCCAGAGACTCCTGTGTCATGGATATCAGAAACAGTGTTCAGTATAAGAGAAGAAAGCTAGAAGCTTCTTGTGAATGAGTTCGCCCGGAAGAATTAACCGTACCTACCTATTTTTGCCACCAAGCAGTGCTCCGCATAGCCGAGTTCCGGTTTGAAGGGTATGTGACTATAATGTAACTTTTTAACAAAATTTGAGGGTTGACCTCGATTTTTTTGGGATCCCATCATCAGATCCTGACTTGGTGCCAATAGGACCACCTGGGAAGTATAACCCTTTTAAACAAAAACATTATTTTTTGAATCGGTCCAGGCGTTTTCGAGTAATCGGGGAACATACATAAAAATAAAAAAAGATTGAGACGAATTGAGAACCTCCTCCTTTTTTGAAGTCGGTTAAAAAGATTATTAGATATGAATATGGATGGATATAGAAGGCCAAAGAAGAAATGGAAGAGAAAAAAAAGTTTTTTCTTTATTCTAACCTGAACATGAACATGCATTATGGCCCACCCTGATGTTAAGTGGTTACCATCGCCATCGTCACGATTCTTAGAAACGTGCCCTACGATGCACTGCCCTGCATCCATCAACTTAAGGCACACATGTGTAAAGCCTCATGTGCCTGTAATTTCATCGGAAACCATACCTTCACACCGAAATAGCAATGCTGCTTGGCGGCAGAAATAGGTATGCTGATAGAACTTCACTGCTTTCACGAAGAATTCTACTACTGAACTGTATGTGTATTGATTACGAGACCTGACCTGACCTGATATGCACAAACAGCCGTCAGTTCTTCGAGTTATAATAAGTAGCAAGCACGACTTAATTAAGGTTGCTGGGAGCCGTTGAGTTCTGCATAAAATCGGTCTAGAAATCAGTTCCGCAATGGACGTCCTATGGCTGATTGATGTAAATAAATAAATATCGCTGGACATTTCACACAGCGCTATCTAGTCCCAAACTAAGCAGAGCTTGTACTATGGGAACCAGGTAACTGATAGAATACTTAATATACACTTTTTTTGTAAATACATACCTATCCTTCTTCACCATCCTATCTAAAGGAGCGTTTTGTGTTCTTGCACCAGGCGCATGATCGAAATCTACGCTCATCTGAAGCTCTAAGTCTCCAAACCCCTGTCCACAGTTCTCAATTTTATGGTGACTCCTTTACAGTTCAAGCTGTGCGGCTGTGGAACGCTTTACCTTTCTCTATTAGATCATCTAAATCTCTTCCTATCTTCAAAGCTAAGGTATACAACCATTTCCTTTCTTTGTCTACGCACTGCTAGTTTATCGTTATGTTTATCTCCTTTATTGTAGTTTATATATAAGTATATATTTTTATATTTGTAAGTATATTATATTTAGTTTATTAGTAAGTATAGGTAGTTTATATAAGTTTATGAATATACTCGTATTTACACCGCCGTCTTTTTGATTTTGTTTTGTCCTGTCCATCCAAAGGTTGTCTGGAAGAGATCGCTTTTAGCGATAAGACCGCCCATTGTACTTACCTTAATTTTTGTGTATTTTTATTGTATTTTAATTTTGTTGGTGTGCAATAAAGAGTATTCTATTCTATTCTATAATCTTGACGACCTCCGTGGTGCAGTGGGTGAATAGCCGGCTGAGACGCAGGAGGTAGCGGGTTCGATTCCCGCTGCGGAACAAATGTTTGCATGATCTATAGATATTTGTTCCGGGTCTGGTTGTTTCTGTATATATTTTAAGTTTGTATTTACAAAAAAAATGTATATAAGTACCTATTATCAGTTATCGGGTTCCCATAGTACAAGCTCTGCTTAGTTTGGGGCTAGATAGCGCTGTATGAAATGTCCAGCAATATTTATTTATTATTTATTTATAATATATAGAAAAACAACCAGACCCGGAACCAATATCTGTAGATCATGCAAACATTTGTTCCGCGGTGGGAATCGCACCCACTATCTCCTGTGTCTCAGCTGGCCGTTCGCCCACTGCGCCACGGAGGTCTTCAACATGTATGACTTATTTAGTAAATTTTTATTTCAGATCCTAGGAATAGTGATTTTAGGCCTCGGCATAGCGTTGCTGGTCGCTCTGAGTGATTTGAATCACCTCCTGCCCGTCAATGTGTTCCCTATCAGCATAATGGTGATTGGCATCATCATATTCCTGATATCAAGTCTCGCGTGCTGCGGCGCCGTCAGAGAGTCTAAATGCATGCTTATATCTGTGAGTATTGAAATGAAATGAAATGAAATCTTAGGAAGGGGGGGCCGTCCTACGCTACGCTTTGCAGTGCGTGATCCATTCTACAACTTTTCTACCCCAACGGCCGTCAGTTCTTCGAGCTTAGTTAAACCTACGCAGAGCTAACTAATCGCTATTATCACGAGAGAGAATTACTTAGGCTTTATCTACCTAGTAGCACATTGCACCATTATTTTGGAAGTGCTACAAACAGACATCTTAATAAGACATCTAAACACTGTCAACCCGTGACCACGCCTGTTGCAACACAGCCGAAACGTCAGGATAACAAATTAAAAAGGTACATACGCGATAAATACCCGTTTTTATCAATAACTATGTACAGTGATCGTAAAAGTTTGAAAAATACCATCTAAACACTGATTACTTAATAAGTAAGTACTTAAGATTATAGCTGCTGTAGATGGGCATTGTCAAATAACGTATCATTAAATCGATATGCTAGGTCCCGTCTAGGCTTGAAATTTTTGTGATGGTTTTAAAAATCTTAGATATTTCTGTATGTGTTCGGATAACACTATACAAAAAAAAACTATTTAAAAAATAAGTAACGCATCTCTTGTCAATGTACTAAACTGCAACGTTTGGCATTGAGCACGTCAAAAAAAACTATATAAGTTTTCCTTTAGATGGAGCTAACAGCGCTTTAGTCGTAATTTAAATCATCTCACTAATTTCGAACCTGACGTGAATTAGCCTGGTAGCACAGTTGGATAGTGCATCTTCGTATCAAGAGGAAGGTTGCGGGTTCATGTCCCGTCTAGGCTTGAAATTTTTGTGATGGTATTAAAAATCTTAAATCGATATGTATGTCAATATGTAACAATTATAAACACTGAATTGAATTAGCCAAATTGAATTGATACACAGTCGATATTCGAAGCCATAAACTTTCGAATCTTGATGTAGCTGCGAGACTGGTATAGCGTGGATATTCTAGTAACCGACTCCTGTCTGATTTTTTCAGGGTGTCTACATTGAGCCGTACCAAATTTTGGTACGGTTCGAAAAGCAGGCCTATACCTATGGACTGATGACGATGATTGTGAGGGTGATGAGGATAATGATGATGATTGTTTCAGTACGCGATAGCGGTAGCTGTTCTGGTCGCCATCAAAGTGTGGATGGCCGTGGTGGTCTTCTCCGTATTAGATGATATCCAAGTAACAGTTGACGGCTGGGTAGAAAGCGCTTTCGGCAATGATGATCTAAGACCAGCTTTCCACTTTATGGAAGCCTCTGTAAGTATCATCTAAGTATCATTCTAATCTAATCTATCATCCGTGAACGAATGAAACACTGTTATACACCATAGAAGAAACAAACGTAAAGCCACAAGTACAATGGGCGATGTTATCTCTTGCGATTCCTTCCATATAATCTTTGGATGGAAGAAAAGTGTCTACCTAGACCAACATGCGATAATTTTATCAATTTTAGACAGGTATTATCAAAAATTTTACAACGGTGCTAGTACGGAACTTGCAGTGTTAGATTTAACGGAACGAATTTAAACGTCAGCGAGAAGATGACTTACATTCGACAAAACTGATAAAGTACACGCATTTCCCTACTTATTTTTACGGGGTTTTTTACGATTTTGTCGATTTCTCGATCAAATATAGTAGATAAAAAAATATAGTCATCTGATAGCCTTCGGGCCGGCTTACCTGTTCTTCATCACACATAGCCAAAACCACCCGTTAAACTACCTTTCTAGAGGTCCATCTGTTTGGTAATACCGATACCACGCGACAGACATTGGCATGAAACTAATAACACCCCCCTTTTTGCGACGGTGGTTACAAACTACGGGTATGGTGGTTTTAAGGTTCCTTGTGAAAGGGCTCGCCCGGGGAAGTAGTAACCATTCCTATTTCTGACGCCAAGCAGCATTGCTGTTTCGTTTTACCAGTGAAATTACAGGTGCATGAGGCTTTACAGCTGTATGCCGCAAGTTGATGGAAGCAGAGCAGCGCATAATAGGGCGCCTGTCTAGGGTGCGTGACCTACGAGACAATACTTTGGTATAAGCGATGGTTACCACTTAACATCAGATGGGCCATAGGCTTGTTCCATCTCCAATAGGCCTAGCACAGTAACTGTAGAAAAGGATTTAGTCATGAGTCATTTTTCGGAACAAAGAAGACACTTGTCGACTGTCTTGAGCACGGCGATTGCGAGAGTGAACGGGAAGAAACGTTGTCGATACTTCCTCGACAGTAGTCTACAACGCCGAGCACGATAGACATCATTTTCTCTATCTTTGACATGCATGGATAGACAACTTTCTTCTGAAATTGTCTAGGTCTTGCGATGCCTAGACAACACTGTCTTCTCAAGTTGTCTCTTTCGCACTCTTCTCAATCGCGCGCTTGCCAATAATTTTTGGTTAGATATTTAATTAATTATTATATACAACGTACGTTGCTATAGACAGGGTATCCTTCTCTTGTCTACGAAGAAACCTTATTGGCCCTGCTCGTGGCAAAGACAGTGTCCGAAGAATCGACAGAGAATGGAATAGAATAACGCTTTATTGTTCATCGCACTCAAATTTTAAAACAATATAAAAAAACAAATAACAATACACGCAGAAATACAAGTTGCGGTCAGAGCCTTGTTGTCTCTTCGAAGAGTAGACAAGGAAATTGCTGTGTTAGCCCTGCAGGAAGTATAAAACAAGAACTAATTTTAACAGCTATTTCATTTGTCATTCCAGTTCCAATGCTGTGGCACCAGCGGCCCAGCATCCTACACCCCGGAAGCCCTTCCACTGACCTGCTGCCCGCTTCCCGAAGGCATCACCATCCCCGACTTAGAGTCTTTAAACCCTGACAACTTCAACATCACTGATATAAACGACTTGGCGTCCCTCTACCCCGGCCTCAACACAACTGATATAACACCATGTACTGCTGAAGAGGCTTATAATGGATGTGGTGTGATGGTTGGAACCTGGATTGAGAATATTGGGGGAATTTTTGGAACTATACTACTAATTGTAATCAGTGTTGAGGTCAGTATAAATCCTAGACACAACATAAGAGCGGTTTTTTTTTAATATTAAACTTGTAGACACACAAGCTGACGGGTCTCCTGATGTTAAGTGGTCACCGCCGCATATAAACTCCTGCAGCACTCGAGGTACTGCAGCCGCGATGCCTAGCACTTAAAACCCTATTTACACTTCTCTTGAAGGCGTTCATTTGGAAACCCACTGTAAAAACCTCCAGAGGAAAGTTATTCCACATCTTGCAGGTGCGTGGAAGAAACGAGCGGGTGAAACGCACATTGTGAGACTTCCACGCATCTGTGTGCCAAAACTAAATTTAAAACTGAATCGATAGATAGTTTCTTTTATTGGAAGCTGTCTAAAATCTTAGCATAACGGCCGATTTCCACTAAAGCGGAGCGGAGAGATATTGTATGTATATACTTATACTTAACTTACATAACTTTATATCAATCGTGTAGCGTATAAATTAGATACGAACCAAAAAACAGGTAAGTCAAAAATAATTCTCTGGAAGACTGCTTTTTACTGACATACTCAATATTTAATCATTTATTGTGTATTCCAGAATGTAATAAGGTGGTAATTGATGGGTAAATGATCATTAAGGACCCTGTTATTATTGTTATTGGAGACACAACAATACTTAATAAAGATTTATCGATTGATTGTACCTGACATAAGTACTTTTCCTAATAATGACATTATTTCTAGATTATTATTTTAAAAATAGATAAGATATCTAATTAATAAATATAATGTGGGCAATATTATATAAGTGTCATCTTATTGTAACTAGTGGTTCGCCCCAAACCACGAGTCTCGCGAGTCTCCCATAAAAACAAAAAAATATAATTCGTAATCTTTGACTATCAAAATATAATTGCATAACCAATCAACTTGACCTACAGTTTCTTTCATATTACAAGTAACGGGAGTTCATGTTAATAGGTGACTTTTTTGGGGTACAAATTGCAGTTATTCTGGATTTCATACTTTTGCCTATATATTTTTTTTTTTTTTTATAAATTATAGGCTAGCGTTTGACCACTATCACTATCTTTATATTTGTGTTACTTAAGCTGCACGAAATTACAGCACTGTAGGGTCACTGGTGTACCATGTGAGTTTCGTCAAAGATCAGTTTTTATTATGGCTAATGACTCAAAAACTACAAGGATTTAACTAAAACTAAAAACGGAGTCGATATACAATGTATGTATATCGACTCCGTCGATAAGTAGGTAATGAAGACCTTTCATTTGACGTCCCACTTGACCTAATAATCTCATTTTTATTATTTTTTATCCCTCTTTAACCCCAATATCTCAACAACCCCCCAATATTTTTAGCTCATTTAGTCACACCAAAATTGTGCCATCCCCTATGCATCAAATTTCACGATGATCGGATCAACGCTTCGAAACATACATACATACAACACCAATTTGCCCAAGTTGATTTGGAGATCTCACTTTGCTCAATCAATTATCTACTAACAAAACTTAGAATAAGTTCTCTATTAACATAATCTATTGTTGTGTTTTGTGTGTGATCTCAAGGTGGTTAAAATAAATGATTTAGTTAACTAAAGTTATTCAGATTAATATTATGGAGGGAGTGCATACCACGCGTGCGAAGCCGCGGGCAGTAGCTTGTTGCTTATCATTTTTTGTGTTACAGGTTGGAGCTATTATATTCGCGTTGTTCTTCTTCAGCACAATCACAAATAAGAAGCAAACAATTTATTAACATCTCTTTCCTAGTTCATTAAAATTAAATATTATTTAGTATGTTATACATATATAAGAATTTTCACAAAATACAAATGGCACGACACTAGTTCTGTTCAAGTTACAAAAGGAGATAGTGTATTAAAAATACAACCTAGTCTAATTTTCAATTTACTTGTATGCTGCAAGGTAAAATCTAGTGTTTATATAAAGCCCCTACCAACTAATAATGTACCTAGAGTTACAAGAAATAAATTAATTATGATTAATGTTTGTAACTGAATGGTCTATAGATTGTAACGCAAAGTTGTCTAAAGCTCACAGAACACTGCATATTAAATCACCATCTCCTAAAGACAAGGGCCACAGTTTTTTTTATTGGCTTTTGCAGCTTAGTTTCACTGCAGCTACTAGGCCTATTGGGATTGCTACTTGTTTTTATGTCGCCCCTAGTTCATGGGGGCATACAAAGTTCACCACTAATCCCTACAGCTGTAAAAACTGTGGAATATTCTTAGGTGTGATAACTGTTAGCTCCTCCGAGCTGTGTGTTTGCCCAGATGAATGCTACGTTTGTACATTATTGGAACACACTAGCCTAACAGATGTAGGGGAGATTCTACCACATTACAGAATCTGCCGGTTTGTGTATCGCAAGGGCCACAGATATTGAGCTGTGTACTGTAGGCATCAGTACAGTGTGAAGAGAAAGTGGAGTATGTGCTGCAATGTACATCCAAACAAAACCACACTAAAGACGGAACTGCATTAACTCATCAAGCCATCTTGATTGTGATTAAGCAGTCTCTGCAGAATAACACGTCCACTGCTAATGCAGTTGACATAATGCTAAGTTGAAGCCCTTTTTCTGCTATAGCACACAAAATATCTAACTTAAGTTTATAAATAATGATTACCTATAAGTAATTGTCTCTGTTTTCACATGTACTGTTTAATTTGTTTTTTATGTTCTATAATTTTAATCTTTCTTTCTTCAGTTTGTCTCATCTGTTGTAAATGTATTTTGAGTGCTATGTGGCAAATAAAATCTTCAACATTTCCCTCGGGGATATTGGAAAACTGCTAGCAAAGTCCTACTCTGCTACTTTAAGGAGTTGGGATAGCTAGGGTCAGTTTAGAAGGGGAGTAATGCACAATACAGACCTATAAGGCATGTCAGTACAGATCTTATAGCCCCCCCCCCCCCCCCCCACCCTAGGGTTAGAATTAGACCCTCTGAGCAGTCACCAACTATAAAACAAGTTAGTAACAGCTGACCCAATTTTGATAAACCTAGTTCATGAACAGAAAAACACAAATTTTACTTTCTATTTAGGATTCTAACGCAAGAATTTATATATAGAAAGATTTTATGGCTATTTTTAGGAAAACACTTGGGGGTTTTCAAAAAATCACAATTATTTTAGCTGTGAGAATATTGACCTAGAAAATGTTATTTTACAAAATACGTAAATAACCTATTAGTATTGTTGTATAGATAGAAAATTAATTTACCTTATTTCATTCTGTTCAATCAAATCGCTAGGTACCGGACTCAGTCTTTCTTCTTTCACAATCACTAACTCCGACATTTTTAGATCTTTTCACGTACAATCATCGTTTTTCACCAACTGATTTACATAAGTATCTATTTTTGAGAGCTTTATGTTATTACTGTTTTTCACTAGGCAGAAATGTGATAATCGATCGATTTTCGAGTAAAAACAAAAGGAATCATCACAAAATACGACAACCGATAAAATCGACAACATGCAATTTTATTTTTTGACGTACGTGACGTTTTGGCTTCTGATTTTATTGTGGCGCTAGCCACAGACCAATTATATTGGTTGGTGCAAACTGGCTGGCTGGCTGGTTGACTGGACTGACAGTAAGACGGGCAGGACAGGGACAGGCAGTTGGGCTGCAACGCTTCCAACTCGAATTTTATATTTTGTTAGATTGAGTACGAGAGAATTTAATTAAAATCCGCTTATAATGTATTTTATTTTTCTACAAAAGGAAGACTATTTACATACCGTCGTTTTACAGCGGCTGAAGAGTGGTTCCCTCCTATTCTCCTCTGAATAGGAGAATGAGTAGAATAGCTTCAAACGCTGATAACATTAGTACTAACTGTAAAACGGTGAAAAACTTAGGCATTATTATTGTTACGAGCTGAGGGTTCGGGATAAAATAATTGGAATCGGTCTGACCAAAAATAACACTTTTATTCAGCACTAAACGATGAATACACGAACTTGGTCACACGTAATCACAACACACCAATTCACACCACTGTTGCACCACTTAAAGTCACCGAAATGATCGCACGTATAGCTTAATCCAGACTGACTCGCGAGCAACTACTGTTCACGCGAGACCCTTCTCACGTCAGTCCTCCAGGGCCTCGCTGAGACTAACTAACTCAGACTGACTGTCCGGCCATCTCTCCGGCCTATTTATATCGCGCATATTTCGATTGTTCGAGAACGATCTCAATTGTTCCAGGAAAGGGTCGGTGTTTCGACATAATGGCCACTTCCCTTTCTGCGAAACCGCAAACAATAAGACAGACAAAAGCGCTCGAGAAACTTCGATTATTACTCATTGTTTAACAGCCTCGGCGTAACATTATGGACACCAAGCTATCGTGGGTGCCGTGTATTGCCGAGATCAGCCGAAAAATGTTTGCGTCCTCAGCCTCGTTGCGAAGACTTCGCAACTTTTTACCAACCGCCACCAAAATTACGCTTGCACAATCCCTTCTACTCCCTATTTTAGATTATGCTGACGTCAGCTATCTAGACCTTTCTGAAGTCCAATTGAGCAAACTTGAGCGCCTTCAAAATCTTTGTATTCGGTTCGTATTTGGCTTGCGCAAATATGACCATGTTTCAGAATTTCGCGCAAAACTCAAGTAGCTCCCTATCCGTCTTCGCCGGAATGCACATATTCTGTCCCTTCTTTTTAACATTCTTTTCAATCCTTCTTCACCATCCTATCTAAAGAAGCGTTTTGTGTTCTTGCACCAGGCGCATGATCGAAACCTACGCTCATCTGAAGCTCTAAGTCTCCAAACCCCTGTCCACAGTTCTCAATTTTATGGTGACTCCTTTACAGTTCAAGCTGTGCGGCTGTGGAACGCATTACCTTTCTCTATTAGATCATCTAAATCTCTTCCTATCTTCAAAGCTAAGGTATACAACCATTTCCTTTCTTTGTCTACGCACTGCTAGTTTATCGTTATGTTTATCTCCTTTATTGTAGTTTATATATAAGATTATTATATTTGTAAGTATATATATTTAGTTTATTAGTAAGTAAGGTAAAGTCACTAGTAGTTGACCATGTACCTGTAGTTGACCGCTAATGCACATAAACCGTTATAATAAGAATTCGCGGCAATTTTTAAAACTCATTCGTTAATAAGTAGTCAGTGCTGCCATCTGGTCAACTAAGCGCGAAAATTGCGCATCCATATCTGGCAAATATAGAAAATGGCTGCCAGTTGTTTGTTGAGTGACGGACCATAAAATCAATAAATTCGTTTTTTGTTACAATATTCGTAGAGATTGAAAAAGTTTGAAGCTAAATACTAGGAACTTTGTCACCTTGTTGACGGTAAGTGTTTTTCGTTTCTTATTCGTTTATGGTTTATTTAAATGACAGGGTAATTAAAATTTGAAGATTTGTTGACAAAATTGAGATGTGGGGGTGGTCCACTACTGATTCCGTTTGACTGTGATTTTCTAGTAATTGACCATGGTGGTCAACTTTTGATTAAGTTCTGTATTGATTTTCTTTAGTAGTTGACTAACTTTATGGTACGAATTTATGGCTATGGTCTATTACTAAAACCAATTTTTCATCTTGTAGATGCCTGGGAAAAAGGGCGCATTCCTAAATTATACTGAAGCTGCAATGCTTGCAGCAGTGAACGATGTTCGTCTTCATAAAACACCAATACGAACGGCTGCAAAAAAGTTCGGTGTACCAAGAATAACGCTTACAAATAAAGTAAAAGGGAAGTCACCGATGGAACGAAAAATGGGTCCGACATCCATCCTTACACCAGAAGAGGAGCATAAAATATGCGACTGGGTGCAAAAAATGGCAAAAGCGGGTTTTCCTGTGACAACCGAACAGTTAATTGTGAGTGTAGAGAAATACTTAAAGGAAATAAAACGTCCATGTGTCTTATTCAAGCATGGAAGACCAGGTAGAACATGGGTAAAGTCATTTATTCGGAGAAATCCAACGATTTCCAAGAGGATATCACAAAATTTGACAGCATCGAGAGCCAGGGTAACAGGTGCTCACCTATCAGAATGGTACAAACGTGTGTATAAGGAGTTGGAAGATAGTGGCCATGCTGATATATTGAATGATGCATCGCGCATTTTTAATTGCGATGAGACAGCATTTTTTTTAGCACCAAAAGGACCTAAGGTGCTTGCTAGGAAAGGTGAAAAAAATGTTTACCAGCAGGTAAATGCTGATGACAAGGAATGTTTAACTGTGTTGGTAACTGGAAATGCAAACGGTTCCCTAGCCCCTACCACGGTATTGTTCAGCTATAAGCGGATACCTCAAGAAATTGCAGATATCTTTCCTTCAGACATGCAGAAATGGCCCGAACATAAAGATGTGCTCGACTATCCCTGGGATGCAGTAGTTGCTCATATAGAGGCTCCCAAGAAGACCAGTTCTACGAGAAATGTATTTGATGTTCCAGAGATACATTCCTTGATATAATTTTTGAAGTTTAATGCCCATAACACATAAACATTCAGGACCATAATCCCTTTGGCAAAAAGTTTGACGTTTACGCTATGTGTTTGACAGTGTCCTTTTGTTTTATAACCATCTGTCGGATCTTTTAGAACCTTGTTTTTATTTAAATTATAGGCTTAAAGGGCCTAATTATTATTATATTTCAAATAAAACGTTTTCTTTTATCTTATTTTGCTTCTTATTTAACAAATAACCCAATTAAAATTGTAGCATCTGAGTGGTCACCTACTGATGCAAAATATGGTCATCTTCTAGTTTTTAGATGGTCAACTACTAAATTTCTAATATTGGAACATTTTTATTTTTTTTAAATTTTATTCGACCATTGTACGTGGTGAAATGCTTGTTCATATGTTAAAACACTTTTCACAGGGTGTCCAAAAAAAGAAACTTACTGAATTCATATGATAATTAAAGTCAAACATTTAAAAAGAATATTCTGTCTCCTTAAGTGGTCATGTACTGATGCTTTTACCTTATAGGTAGTTTATGTAAGTTTATGAATATACTCGTATTTACACCGCCGTCTTTTTGATTTTGTTTTGTCCTGTCCATCCAAATGTTGTCTGGAAGAGATCGCTTTTAGCGATAAGACCGCCCATTGTACTTACCTTAATTTTTGTGTATTTTTATTGTATCTTCAATTTTGTTGGTGTGCAATAAAGAGTATTCTATTCTATTCTATTCTAACTAGTTAATCGCCTGTAGAATTGTTAAGCCTTAAGTCTCAGGAGAGATTTTGCCTCCCTGTGTGTGTTCTACCACTTGTATAACGGGTTGTGTTCTGAGGAGTTGTTTGTTACGGTGCCTTAGTACTTACCTTAATTTTTGTGTATTTTTATTGTATCTTCAATTTTGTTGGTGTGCAATAAAGAGTATTCTATTCTATTCTAACTAGTTAATCGCCTGTAGAATTGTTGACGATCCCATTCTCACAAGCGGTATTGAGCCCTTAAGTCTCAGGAGAGATTTTGCCTCCCTGTGTGTGTTCTACCACTTGTATAACGGGTTGTGTTCTGAGGAGTTGTTTGTTACGGTGCCTGCAGGTTCCTTTTATCATCGCACCGCTCGCCATCTGCAGGGAATCCATCCACACACCTTGGAGACGATGTGGTCGTGTACTCGTACCGTGAGACTCCAGAGGAATATCCTTCCGCGAACATTTCGCTTGTGGAATGGTCTCCCTACCAAGGTCTTCAAAAAGGGCGTTTTGAATATTTTAAAGGGTCGGCAACGCGCGAGTAATGCCTTTAGATCACAAATAAGCGGTAGGATTTGGTGTTAACATTGCTATCCTAGCCCTTTTGAACTGTGGTTATTTCTTGTTGAAAGTTAGGACGCCGTCATAACTTTAATTCCGTCCTTATAGTCCAAGAGCCGGTGAAGATCGACCTTCACCGATCTGATAACCAGATGAGACGTATTTTTTATCAAATATAATTTATAAACAAATATGCCTATAATTACTTGCCTATCTAAAAGTGTTTATGACTATTTTTAATTAAATTAACTTTAATCAATTTTTTTTCATCACTTTTATTCTTTTGATAACGAAATGAATTTTATTTCATTTTATGTGTGTTAAAAACTAACATAGTTTTTAACACACAGAATATGCCTCAGTAGGCTTGCCTACTCATTTCTGTGTATAGCTACCTGGCAAGCCGATGTGAACAGGTAAGTCAATGTAGGTGACTCCATCGTTCTGCTAACTTATCGAAAGTTATATCAAATTTTAGATTACTTTATTACAAAATCAGTCATATTTCAAAATCATTGCCTGCAAAAAATCATACTTATAGTACTGTTGCCTAGCTAAAAACTTTTAGATAGCACTTTTAGATAGGCATATTTGTTTATAAATTATATTTGATAAAAAATATGTCTCATCTGGTTATCAGATCGGTGAAGGTCGATCTTCACCGGCTCTTAGACCATTAGGACGGAAGGTACCTACTTAGTTTCTATGAAGCGCCTACTCAATTAGAATAACAAATACAACTGTTACAAATAAGTAAATATGTGTAGGTGCTATCTATCTCCTCCTTATTATTCTAAGATCTCCTCTGTTCTACCTAGCCATTATTGTGCCATCATCGATCAGCCCCGTATCTAGAATTTTTCCTAACTTAATGTAGCGCCCCCTCTCCTCTGGCGTTTGAGATGGGAGAAGGGATGTTAAAGTTTGAAGCGTTCTAAATTAAATGAACAGCCAGATGAGCTATGTAGGTTGACTACTGGCAGGGAATGGAATAATCGATGGTACGACGTGCGACCTGCGCTGGATGCCAACCGCTTTTAGAAGCAAGTTTTTTTCAAACTTAATATTTCTCTAATGGAAGAATTCAGGGCCACCTGGTATTGCCGCCCGAGGCGGGTCCACCCCGCCCCCTCGATCCGGGGCTTTCATCGTTACCTAATTTACATATAATTACATAACAAAATAAATTGTTTTATATGCTTTATCTAAGTCTCGCGTATTATTTCAATATTTCTGATAAAATTACCAAGAAAATGAAAATAACTTTTGGTAATATAAATAATTATATGACCACAACTATGTAGGCATTATTATTAAAACACATTTATCTATACTGAATAATATATTATTTTTTAATGAGGGGATTTTATAACTGCTAACAGATGGCGTTGCTCTGTCATGCTCCGATTATGTATAATTCCGAGGAACTATATGTATATAAAAATTAAATATTTGTTTGTTTATCTGACGAAGTGAGATTGGATAACAAAAAAAATGTACATACGCGATAAATACCCGTTTAAGGCTGCCTGTCCATTGACGCGGAGAGAGGCGGCGGAGCGGAGAAACGAGGAAATATTAACCAATAGGATTGCATGAATAGAATTTCATGCAATCCTATTGGTTAATATTTCTTCGTTTCTCCGCTCCGCGTCAATGGACAGGCAGCCTTAATCAGTAATTATGAAGTGAGATTGTTTTAGAAAAATTGTGATATTGTGTCAGATTTTGGCATATAAACCATATTTTTGGCGGTGCATCTCCAGACAGCGCCATCTATTGAGCTAGTTGGAACTCGTTTTTTTTAAATCGAAAATGAAACACCATTCATATATAATTATTCTTTATTATGAACTTTCATATGCGAATACATATCTGCAAAGTGTTTCCTACATATTTTGCAAGTACGTCCTTTTATTCCCGAATGTATAGCCATATGCCTTTTCACTTTAGCTTTCTCACTAAATTTCCTATCGCATACTTCACATGAGAACGGCTTTTCACCAGAATGCACCAACATATGCTTCTTCAGGTACCGGATATCAGCAAATGTTTTATGACAGATTTCACAACTGAATGGTTTCATGTCCGTATGAGTAGTCATATGAAGTTTCAACGTAGACAGTTGTGTGAATGTTCGTTCACATATATTGCAGGAGTATGGCTTAAAGCCCGTGTGAACCCGTTTATGAACTTGTAGAGATGTGTGGGCTGCGAAGTTCTTTTTACAAACTTCACATTTGTAGGGTCTTTCTCCAGTATGCTTCCGTTGGTGAACGACCAGACAGCTCCGGGATGAGAAGTATCTGTTGCAGATGTTGCAGAAATGTGCTTTGGTTATGTTGTTGATGATGGAGATACAAGGCTTCTCGCCTGTCTTCATATGCATTTCCAGAGAGTCTGTATCTGGGAACTGCTTTTTGCAGAAACTGCATGAGTACTGGTGTCTTGAGTCTTCGGCTGTAAGAAAAATCAAGAGTAAAGACTATATTTTTTATGATTTAATTACAAATGTATAATTTTCACTTTTTCCCTGTACAGGTATTATAAGACGATATTACTTGCCAAATTTCATAGTTCTAGGTCAATGGAAAGTACCCTATAAATATCGATTCCCCTGAGAGTGCCGAAATATATGTTTTGTGCGGCATAAACAGCCGTATCTTTTTTTACGTTAACTTAGAAGTTTGATTATTTCACAGTTTCAAGGGACTGTAGACCTGAGTATATGGTTTTAATTTCTACTCGATAACTTCACGCGTTCCCGAGATAAAAGGTATTGACAGACAGACAGACGGGAAACAAAGTGATCCTATGAGTTCCGTTTCTTTCCTTTTGACGTACGGAGCTCTAAAAACGGACAAGTGCGAGTCTGGCTTGCGTACCGAGGGCTCCGTAAAAATATTTATTTATGTGATACTTATAACTACAAATTAAATATTTTCGGAACACTGTGAGACCTTGCTTCTTGCGAAATTACATAATTTTAGGTCAACGGGAAGTATCCTATAGGTTTTGATTTATTAGCGAGCAAAAATGCGGCAAACATGGCTGTATGTTTTGATTGCTTTGACTTAGAATCTTGATTTTTTAACAGCTCCAAGGGACCGTAAACCTACGTAAACCGTAAACGAACACACTGCGGATGGTCGACAATGCAAAACTTTTAGGGTTTTACATTGACAGCGGACTCACTTGGGAGGCACATATAGAGGACCTCTGCTCTGTACCTGTTTTGCACTGAGACGGTTCGCTAACACCGCGTCTCGTAGCGTAGTACTGTCGTGTTACTTTGCGACCGTCCACAGCATTCTCACCTACGGTGTGGAGCTGTGGGCGCGAGCCGCGTATGTCGAGCAGGGTTTCGTCATGCAAAAGCGGGCCGTGCGCGCGAACGGCGTGTAGAGACTTGTTTAAAGAGCTGAATATCATGCCTCTTCCCTGTGATCTTATATATCAAGTAGCCCTTTTCACTCATATCAACATTGATGAGTTCCAGAGGAGAAGTGTGAACACCGGCCGCGCTCTGCGCAGTAACAAGCTCGCTCACGTCCTCGTTATGCCCGATATGTAATGGGTCCATCGGTCTACAACAGGCTGCCGGACACGATTAAAAAGGATCCAACTTCCACCATAATATTTTAAAATAGATTTAAAAAATGGCTCATAGAGTTCTTTTTACTCCGTAGACAAGTTCTACACATTGCCTAGTATTTAATTTTGTTATCAACGAATTTATTATAAGTTTTTTTTTTTTCTCTAACCTATCTCGTCCCACTGCTGGGCAAAGGTCTCCCCCAAGTCCCTCCAAGTATCCCTATCCGTCGCTATCTCCCACCATCTTCTTTGGAAGGAGACCAAATCGTCCCGCCAACGCTTTCTCGGCCGACCCCGACGTCGCGCTCCATCTTCAGGCGTCCATGGTGTCACAATATGGGCCCATTTCTCGGAGTGCATTCGGGCAACGTGGCCCGCCCAGTCCCACTTAAGTCCAGCCGATCTCCTCCCTACATCTGCAATGCCGGTAAGTGAGCGCAGCATGGTGTTACGAACTCGGTCGACACGTTTAAAGCCGAGAATGCTGCGCTCCATTGCCCTTTGACAAATCTTGAGCTTTGACTTCTGGGCTTCAGTCAGAGACCATGTCTGCGCACCGTAAGTTAGGATGGACAGGATACACATGTCGATGAGTTGGCGCTTAAGTGTCAGAGGAAGGTCACCCTTCATGTGCTCCTTCATGGACCAGTAGCTCTTCCAGGCATTCTCGATACAGCGATCGATTTCCTTATCTTGCCTGTTTCCGAAGCTAGCTAACTGGCCCAAGTAAATATACTCATCGACATACTGTATTACCTGTCCATCTACCTCGACCTTACGTTTCGTGCTGTTTGACATGATCTTCGTCTTCGACTGGTTCATTCGAAGCCCAACTTCAAGACTTGCCGCGCTCAGATCTTGGAGCATTTGTTGCAGTTCTGGAGGAGTAGGTGCAAAAAGTACTATGTCATCCGCAAACCGCAAATTTGTATTATTATAAGTACAATTATTTAATTATTTTTACATTAGATATATTTATTAATAATCAATATTGAATTTATTACTTTTGTATTTGACTTGTAACTTGGCGTTATAAATAAAGAATTGTATTGTATAAGCTGACCTCGCATTGTGTAGGTTTTCCGTAAATTGAGAGGTCAGCATAGACTGGAAATTTATAGCTTGATGTGTAGCCATGTGTACTATTTGAACTAGATAACTGGCACGGCGCTGACACTGCTACTCAGTTTTTCTTAACTTTTGCAGTTGTCAACGTTTTCATTTGTATATTGTACTTTATTTATGTTCCAAATAAATAAATTTGAATTTGAAATTTGAACTGATAGAACACTTATATAATTTTGTAAATACGTACTTATAATATGTATAAAGAAATAACCAGACCCGGAACATGTATCTGTAGATCATGCAAACATTTGTTGCGCGGTGGGAATCGAATCTGCAACTTCCTGCGTCTCAGCCAGCATCCACTGCGCCACGGAGGTTGACAAAATGAAAGAAAGAAGACATACCATTGTTAGTACATTCCTGTGACTCCGGAGTCAGGTCATGTCCTGGGCTGTTCTGGTGGATGGAGACCTTCGGCGGGCTGTCGGGCTGGTCGTACATGTACAGTGAGGGGTCTACGAGTATCTCCAAGGACTTTGATGCTGAAATTCATAATAGTTGGGTAAGTATACCTATTTCTACTGCCAAGCGGTAATGTTTGGATTGCTTGAATCTTGTTTTTTTTTCTATTTTTATGATAATATTTTTATTAATTTAGTTAAAAGATGCGTTTAAAGTCCGGCATTGCTGACGCAGGGAATAAGGCTGCCAGGCTTAAATAGGATTGAGTGGACCATGTGAGGGCGCGTTAAAGTACTACGTAACAAAAAACGGTTATTCTGTACCCCCCCCCCCCCCCTGTAAACGTTACGTAACACCCAAGTGACCATTTTTACCTAAGTCAAATTATGTTGCCCAAAGTACCGGAAAGTCGCTAAAATACCTTTGTTATTGTTTAAACGCGTTTGTGTTAATAATAAACAAAAAAAAATTAAATACAAGCTCCCGCCCGCGGCTTCGCACGCGTGGTTTGCCGATAAAAAGTAGCCTATGTGTTAATCCAGGTTATGATCTACGTACATACCAAATTTCATCGAAATCGGTACAGCCGTTCTGATGTGAAAGAGTAACAAACATCTATACATAGATACAAACATTCGCGTTTATAATATTAGTGGGATAAAAAAATGTTAGGTAACTCGTTGTTCGAACCACCCCCCTCCCGCCCCTGTAACGCATCGTAACGTTTTACAAGACCCCTCCCCAAATTGCGTTATGTAATACTTAAACGCCCCCTGAAACGCATGCAGCAGTGAGATGGGCAAATATCTTCCCGCAGTGGGTGCCTGAAGACCGGTACAGGCTAAACTAAGCAAAGCTTGTACTATGAGAACCAGATAACTGATAGAATACTTAAATACATTTGTTTTTGTAAATAATAATAATAATAAACTTTTATTGGAACCACAAAAAATGTCATAAACAATCTTAAATATAGGTGCTAGTTATAATATGTAGAAAAATACCCAAACCCGGAACAAATATTTGTAGACCATGTAAACAGTACCACAGCGCAAATCGAACCCGCAACCTGCGTCTCAGCTGGCTATTCGCCCACTGCGCCACAGAGGTCGATGACAACGATATTACGTACTATGACTTTACGTACCTTCTTCAGAGTTATTAATTTCAACTTTAACTTCGTTTTCAGAGCCGCCACCATCTAGAAAATAGTAAGTTTTTTTATGTTACAAAATTACTTTTTTAAAATTCATAATCGGAACCGCAAGTAGATTCAAATGAGCCCAAATACTATTAGCTTACGTTCCCTTGTCTAGCATCCGTCTCCATCATGAGATCACCTCCGTGGCACCATATTATTGCATTGCCCCCGAAGTTACATATGTATTAAACATTTTCAGCACAACCGTCTGGAGAGAACTGATTTAAAATTCAGTTGCAAGATTTGACCTTAACAAACATCGCAAGTTAAATATATATTTTTCTTTTTAATAACCTATACTGTCCCACTGCTGGGCAGGGGTCTCCCCCATTTCCTTCCATTCCTTGTGTTCTCCAGAAATCTCCTGCCAGTCAGAGTGGAACCCATCCAGATCGTCGCGCCAACGTTTTTTTCGGGGTCTGCCTCGTTGCCGTCTCCGCATCGTCCTGTAGGTCACCAGTCGGTGGAGATCTTAGTCTACTTTACAGGGTGCATTCGCGTGACATGACCCGCCCACTCCCATTTGAGTCTTGCAGTCTTATACCACACATCAATGATTCCGGTCTTAGAGCGTGGAGTAGTGTTGCGGATTCTATCGGTTCGCTTAACACTTAAAATGTGACACTCCATCGCTCTTTGGCACACCCCGAGTTTGAACTTTTGTGAAACCGTCAATGAGCAAGTCTGAGCACCGTAGGTTAGGATAGGTAAGATACACGTGTTGATAAGTTTTCGCTTAAGTGACAAAGGTTGCACTTCATTAGCTCTTCCATGGACCAGTAGCTTTTGCAAGCGTTACCGACACGACGGTCTACTTCTCGATCTTGTCTGTTCTTGAAAGAGACTATCTGGCAAGTTAAATATCAACTTCTAAAATATATTATATGCTAAAGAGGTATTTTATGACTTAAGTAATTTTAATCGAGACTTGGCACGTTTTTACAGAATGTTTTAGTAGTGATAAATTCGTCCAACAATCATCCAAAGCTGTTTCACATCCGCCAGGCGTCACGTGACGGCTACATTTTTTTTAAATAATTTACTAGCTGCCTCCCCAGCTTCGAACGCGTGGTTTGACAATACAAATAATACCGTTATTCCACGAAGTCAGGTAAATAGCCTATGTCCCAATCAGTGATGTTGCGAATATTTGCATCCGCATCCGCAAATGCGAAGCCCCCACATCGATTTGGACATCTGCATCCGCATCGATTATTGCGGATGCAGATGTAACGCAAGTCACAACAAGAAAGAATTTGGGTGGGGCTTGCGAGTGGCGTGTGCCGTTGACCAAGTGAGTCTTCAAAAATTCGCATCTTCAAAATCTGCATCCGCAACATCCCTGGTCCTAATCCCAGTCATAATCTAGCTGTATACAAAATTTCATCGTAATCGGTTCAGCCGCTTCAGCCGGTTTAGTCATGAAAACATAACATACAGATAGAGGTAGGTACTTAAGAATTTACCATATTAGTATGGATCGGGTAGCCTTTGGCCGTGATCTCGTCTGATCTTATTCCCCCTACACAGGATTGCCAGGTCTTAAAACTGAAAAGCGGGATAGACCAGCCAGTTCCGGACACCCTTAGTTTTTTAGTCTTAGTATAATACGCCATTTTTTTTAATTAAAACAAGGCCGTTTTATCATTTACCATAAAATCTTCTTAAATTTTAATGAAACAACAATAAATGGTGCGGCGCGCCCGCGCCCGCCGCACCCGCCGATGACCATCGCGCGCGGAATTTAAAAAGCCTAATTAAAATAAAAGCCGGACAGGCCGGACACGCAACCAAAAAGCCTGACTGTCATGCTGGGTTTCCCGCATACCAATATTGCAAATTTTAAGAGATTTTCAGTGTTAGGCTAAACAACTTTATGTTACCTTTAAGCCCTTGAAAGTTCGCATGAAACTGCTTCTCACAATCCAGCACCTGCTTTTTGAAGAGTGCAGCATCCTGGAGCCGTTCTTCACACACACCACATATGGAGAAGGATGGATTTGTAGGTACTTGTGCAAGCTGAAATAAAATACAAAAATTGAAGAATTTGAAGCGATACATTTATGAGAATTTTAATAGTAGAGTTCTTTGTGAAAGGGCTTTCCCGGGGAAGTACTACACCAGCTATTTCTACCGCCAAGCAGCATTGCTGTGTTTCGGTTTGAAGGGTATGGTTGCCGGTGAAATTACAGGCACATGAGGCTTTACAAATATATGCCTCAAGTTGATGGATGAAGAGCAAAGCATCGTAGGGTACGTTTCTAAGATGCGTGACTTACGAGGCAATTCTCTGTTATAGGCGATGGTTACCACTTAACATCAGGTGGGCCATAAGCTTGATCTATCTCCAGCTAGTATAAAAAAAAGTCTCTTCATAGCCTAAATGAATGTTGTATGCAGATATTTATGTTTAAGTAATTAATGTACACAAAATTCAAATTTTTGTTAGTGTTATCACTATTGGCTACCTGTTGCATATTTATTTAAAAAGTCTATTGTCACAACACAACGTTCGGTCGTTTGGCCTTCAGTTGGTTTGATTGAATCACCACACTAGTATTCCATTCATTCCATCCTATCATTGGTCCCAACCCTATCCTACTCACACTTCAAACAGAGCTAAAGTTTGTTTCACGAAAAAAGTATCTTGGCCTAGGCGCTAGTGTCTATGGTTTATGGATCAAAAAAATAGATTTTTAACCTTATTTTCATCTAATAACGGTTAGTTCCTTAAACGGCCGCGGGACTTGTATTGTGAAGCGGACTCTATTTGTGCGCACACGTGAATTACTAATTTTGCTCAATAAAACAAATAAAGGAAGCTTCCCATCTACCTTCTCCAAACTGGTAAGTGCTTTGACGAACACTACCTAGATGCCTATGTATAATACATAGGCATGTTTCCTCACACAATGTATATAATACAATATAATATACAGAGATTTATAATCTATGGTCATTATTCTACTTTGTAGATTTCATAATGAAGTGGATTTATGTAGGTAGTTATAGATTCTGACATCTTTACTTTGCACACAGTTCTACGTAGTACATCTAAGTGGTCTGTGACAGCTCCCGAGCTGAATAAAATAAACGATTCATATAGAAATAATGCGTTTCTATTAATAATGTGGACAAAATATAATTCATTTATTTTAATGCAACAAACATCACCGGTTTCTTAAATGTAATCTAAAGTATGTACCCTGTTAGGGCGTGGCAAGGTAAACACGGCTTAAATAATGCTCCTAACTTATAGAATAAAGGTACGCCCCAAATTGAGATCTCGCGAGTTTCCCATAAAAACACAAAAATATTATTTGCAATCAGACTATCAAAATAGTGCCACGGAATCCAAAACCAACATCTACAGTTTCATTCAAATTACAGGTAACGGGAGTTCATGTTAATTGGTTAAACTTTTGTTGGGGTAGAAATTGCAGTTATTCTGGATTTCAGACTTTTCCCTATATTTGTGTCACTAAAGCTACACGCATACCAAATTTCAGCACTGTGGCGTCACTGGTGTACCCTGTGAATTTTGTCAAAGTAAATTTTTTATGATGGCAAAATATTTTTTATACCCCAAAATCTCAACAACCTTTCCACATTTTTAGATCATATAGTCACACCAAAATTGTGTTATCACCACCTACCTATATCAAATTTCACGATGATTGCATAAACGCTTCGAAAGTTATCCTCGGACAAACAAAACATACATACATACATACAACGCCGATTTGACCAAGTCGATTTAGAGATCTCGCTTCGCTCGATTTAATTACACCAAACTCTAGCTCAATGATGGTAGATTGCAAGAAAATAAGGAGACTTAAAAAAAAACTCATTTCAAATTTGGAGTCCGCCTGAGAGTGATGGAGCGTGATCGAGGGTGACAAGACAGCATTAGAAACACCATACTACTCTCCAAGACAAAAATCATCTAAGTAATGCTACGCAGCCAAATCGAAGTAGAACTAGACACGGATGTTGTATAAAATAATAATTATATTACTGGACATTTCACACAGTCATATTTAGCCCTAAACTAAGCAAAGCTTGTACTATACAGTGTGTCCCTGGATAAAGTGCAACCCCGAAAGGGGGTGAAACTAGATCAAAAATTATCGACAAAAAAATAGAAAAAAAAAATTAAAAAAATTTAGTATATACTTTATTGATGAATTAAAATTTTTATTGCTCACTAATGACTCTATTTAATAAAAAAATGATTTCTTCCAAAGTAGTAGGTCTATTTTGTTAAAATAAAAACCATAATCATGTCAGATATGTGACGATGACGATAAAATAACAAATAACTCACAAACAAGTGGCTATCGTGACTTAAAGTTTAATTTTTGTATTAAAATTACATTTTTTAGGCTGTTTTTTTCCAATAAACTCCAAAAATCTTAAAATTAAGCCTATAATACTAGAAATTTTTATGACTTTTTATTATTGTCTATCATAATAGCTTTTAAATAAAATAAAAACCTACGTTCTAACATAAAAAATGTGCTGGCTAGGAGCATTTAAAGTTGACCACTGATTACGTCACCACTCAGGTAGAGACCCTTTTTTAACTTATATTGTTGTAGATTATGGTCGCTGGGCCTGTTCTATGAAAGATGAAGGGTGGGGATCGAAACAGGACTCACAACAAGGCACGCCAGTCGCTCTTGATCTAGTTTCACCCCCTTTCGGGGTTGCACTTTATCCAGGGACACACTGTATATTGTATATTGTTCTTGCCGACTGCTACCAAGGTTACGCATGCACAGACTCTTTTACTTCCGATTCTGGACTACGCCGACGCCTGCTATCTTGACCTCTCTGAAGCCCAACTGAGCAAACTTGAGCGCCTTCAAAACCTCTGTATTCGGTTTATATTTGGCTTGCGCAAGTATGACCATGTCTCTGATTTTCGCGCAAAGCTCAAATGGCTCCCCATCCGTCTTCGCCGGAATGCACACATACTGTCCCTTTTGTATAACATCCTTTTTAACCCTTCTTTTCCCTTCTATCTTAAGGAGCGTTTTGAGTTTCTCCGCCAGGCTAATGATCGCAATTTGCGTTCTTCAGATTCCCTTCAACTTAAAACTCCTGTCCATACGACAGAGTTTTATGGTCGATCCTTCACTGTAACAGCCGTACGATTGTGGAACGATTTGCCCTTCTCTATAAGAACATCCAAGTCTATTAGTAATTTTAAAACAAAAGTACACACCCATTATCTGTCCCTGCATTGAAGTTGTCGCTGCTTGTTAATTCAACATAACCATTTTTATAGTTGCTTGTTTTATTATAATTAAATTTGAGTTGTTGTTAGTATTTTAGGTTTATAGTATGTAGGTATGTTTTTAATTTTATATAGATGCACCGCCGTCATGTGATATGTTATAATCCTGTCCATACTAAGGTTGTCTGGAAGAGATCGCTTTTAGCGATAAGACCGCCCATTGTACTAAATTTGTTGGTAAAAATTATGTTCTGTATTTTACTTTGGTGTACAATAAAGAGTTATCTTATCTTATCTTATAGGAACCAGATAATTGATAGAATACTTATATGATTTTTTTTTTAAATACATACTTATAATATACATATAGAAAAACTTCAAGATCCAGATCTGTAGATTATGCAAACATTTGTAAATGCACAATCCCACAAGGTCGATCCCACAAGTAGGCTGGGAGATGGTGACACAAAATGTCAGGTCATTTGTACCAGGATGGCGACAAATTAAAATTACTCTTTTACGGTGGTATGGCGGCCATTTGGAACCGTCGGAAAAGTATGGCATGGTGATTTTCATGTATGACTTGACGATGATTAGCTGTGCAAAAATTAGCCTGGTACAAATAGTTGAATTGTTTTTTAAAAATTAATGTTCTCGTCGGTGTGGCGGGCTGTAAGCCACACCAGAGAAGTATGGCATTACGCAACCGCCTACTTCTTTTTTATCGACTATCGGAAAATACAAGGAGTATTGTGGAACAAATCATTCGACTCTCGTAATTTATTCAACACGTCGATTAACGCCCACGCAACTGGGCCGCCGGTACCAACCCTATGACCATCATTTTCCTTTTTGTCATAACGTATTTCAACCCCTGAAGAACCAAGACTGACTCAGTTTGAGATAGTGGGAAGAACTTGATGCGCACAGTGAGAACTGGCCATCAGAATCTATAGACTGCATGAATGACAGTCCATTTCATCCAAAGGTTGTCTGGTAGAGATCACTATTTAGCTATAAGACCGCCAATTGTATCACATAGTTTTACTGTGTTCTTTTTAGTTGTATTGTTATAAGGTGTGCAATAAAGAATTATCTAATCTAATGCTGATGGGAGGCTTGGCCAAATGCCCAGTGGGATGGTGTAAAATGTTCAAATCCACGATTTGCTTAAACTTTTTTTGTTAGCACAAGTGTGTGGAACTCACTTCCGGAGTATGTTTTTCTTAACCAGTATAATCTTGGGAGTCTTCAAGTCCAGAGTGAATAGGTTCTTTCTAGGCAAGCGTGCTCCATCTTCGATCACACCATCAGTTACCACCAGGTGAGGTAGTGGTGAAGCACTTGGTCGATATCAATAAAATCAATTTAAAAAAATCAGGCAATAAATATTGTGATTTATTTATGAATTTCATTTCATTTAATATATATTTCTTGCGTAAATGGGCACAATTACATAGTAGCAGATTATAAAATAAACTTAAAATACAGATCCTCCATAGTCAGCTGATAAGCATGCAATACAATATAATTGCATAATTGATAGCTCATAATCTCCACTGCTTCAAGACTGATCGTGAGTTGACTGCCTGTATCAATGATATCAGGAACTTCTAGTACCACAATATACGCAAAACAATAATTATACCTAATAAAGTCCCACGTCTGGGATCGAACCCGCCTCTTTAGTGTCTCAGTTTATATAGACCTGCACGTTCCAAACTAATAATAAAAATCCATGTTTACTCACAATAATATTAAAAGTTTCATGTAATAACACCAAGAAGTTTTGATCCTTTCCTTTATGAATATAACGGGCATCCAAGCTCTTGAAGTGGCCTTCTGTATAGCACAAACGGCAAAGATCGATGGAAATCGACGGTTCCGACATTTTTAAGTATTTTTTTAGTTACTGAATTTCGGTAAGTAGGTTGGTATGTAGCAAAGTTATTAACAATTAAACAAAATGCAAACACAAGCAGGGTTAAATTTACATTATCTACCTACCTACCTAGGTACATCGAGAATACGATGATGATTTGTTTGACTTTGATTGACGCAAGAGCAGTGTTGCCAGAGGGCTCTAGTCAAAAGTAACCTATTAATAAGAAAAGTACAACCTCGGCAAATGCACATTAATGTGCAAGGACAAAATATAAAAAATAAAAAAGAAAAGTAATCTTCTATATCGGCGCAAAATGTTGCCTAGTTTTTAATTAAGCGTCTAACTAAACTGGCGAATGTTTTTTTTATATTTATTCAATTAATACGTCAACAAAACAACACAATTATATCCAGCTATAGCAGCCACTTCATAAGTACTACGTTTTCAAACAAAATAAACATGCTATGTGGCAACAATCGAAACATATAAATAAACTATAAAATTACGGACATTATCTAAATCGTTACACTTAAAAAACTACATACCTACGTAAAACACAAATAAAAAATAAATTACAATACAATATGTACATATGTAAGGCAATGCAGATAAAAACACTTAATACCTAACTATGTACCTAATTAAGTCTTTCACAATAGAGTAATAAAGAGCATGATCTCTATTGTGGGCCATCTGTCCGAAAATATATCTAATTGTGCGTGTGAAGCGGTGAGGGCGTTGAGGTGGCGTTGGAGCAACAGATTGGGGATTGCTGGTGCGCCAATGTTTGCGCGGGCATCACCGCAAATAGCGGCACTCTTCCCTGTCGAAACCTGATTCGATTTTCCAGGACACATATCTATATTAGTCCTCAGCTGTAGTCTCGTGGTTAAGACAGGTCGGAGTATAGCTCTGGCAGCGCGCGTTTTTTGTAACGCAAGCTCCACCTGAGGAATCATCCTCAGCGACTTATCGATGTCGATGCCAAGGTACCGGACGGAGGTTTTCCATCCTATGTTCTGGCCTCGCAGCTTCAGTGGTGGGAGCACGGTTAGTCAGTATGTGACAAAGAGCGCAGCCGTCTTACCCACGTTCACTGCCACACGCCACTTGTCACACGCCGACAAAACGTCAAGCAGGCATTGCATGCGGGAGGCAGCTGAACTTTCTGAATGCACGCATAATTATTTGTTTCTAAGTTTGGTTCTAAAGTTGCTAAAAATTTTAGCTAGGTACTAAGTTTTCTAAATCGTTGCTAATAGGTATGCAAAAATTGCTAGATCTATATAACTATAAAGCTACTGCTAAGATTGGCATCAGCGTATGAGTGGTCCGACACGCGCTTATCCAATTTATGTAAGCGTAAAGTGTCAATGTCAAATAGTGAACCCATATTTTTTTACATTTTATTCGACATTGATTGGTGGAATGAAAGAAAATTTGCAAAAATCTCATCATTCATCTTCTGCCTGATGAAAAAAAAACTAAATATGGCGATGTCAAATTTGAGCGGGCGGTTGGTAAATCGATTTTTGATGTTTCTGATGTGATTTTTTTAACAAAAATGCCTGATACAATAATAGAAAGTGTTCTTAATGGAAAACTAGATAGCGTGCTATTGATAAAATGGCTCAATGACGAAGCTATCGAGGTATGTAACCTAAAAACTGTGTTGATTTTGTAAGACGCGAAAATAAATATTTTTGTTGTTTTTATTTGTTTTCAGGACGATTGTATTTTACTATGCTGTAAGAAAAGCGAGTTTGTTGCTTGCTTCTTGTCTTATTTAAGGAATCAGACTGATAGGTAAGGTTTTATGTACAACTGCAAATAAACATTACTTTGATGCAGCCCCACAAAAACATATGTAAGAAAATTAATAATGAAGTAAATTTTCATAACGTTCATTGTCTTCTTCAAGTTTTACAAAAACAAATCACTGGTTACAGAACTCCAATCAAAATAATTATTTAATTCAGCCAGATGTTCAAAATACCTGTATTTTTATTCTTATCCAATTATTTCAGCATATTACTGACTAACAGCAATGCAGTGCAAATCCTTCAAAACAGTACTCCTGAGAAGGCACTCAGCTCAAGGAGGAAGCATCATCGCTCCATCAGCGAACCAACCAGTGATGATCGAGACAGCCTCTCAGTCAAAACTGAAAAAAGTCATGAATCACCCAACCGAGACCGTAAACGACCCGGTCGTAGAGTCAAAACTAAACTCTTCCCTGAAGATAGCAGGGAATGTAACATTTCCGTATCTTCTGATGAATCTCGATTGTCTAACAGCATGGATCGAATGGCAATATCAAGCACACCATTAAAAAATGGAGTTAAAATCTCCGAATACCCTAATCTGCCCTTATCAAGTCCTGTGACTCCAAGAAGCTTCATCAAAGATAGTGAACGGTGTGATACGCCTAGACTAAGTCATAGACATTCAAGATCTCACGAGAAAAGCTGCCTCGGAGACTTTCTAGTTACAGCAACTAAGAGTTCCAAGAAAAAAACAAAAAAAAATCTATCAAACGAAAACGAGGAACGGGTAGAGTTGGATTTGAGTAATTCAGAAATGTTTCCTGAGATTGGTGCGAGGAAATCGAGTTCACTACGGGTTGAAAAGAAACGAATAAAGCCAACAAACATCGACAAATCTCAAAAGAGTCTATCTTTGAATAGTTTTAACTCTGAATGCTTTCAACAATCTTCTCCGTTAGCCCTCGAAGACAACTCTGCATTTAAGCTTCAGAAATTTCAACCAAAAGAAACCTCAAACAGTTTTGAAGCGGAACGGAATATCTTAAAACAAGAAAGACATAAATTGATGGAAAAGTTTAATATCCTAAACACTGCTACTCCACAAAAAGTCAACAACCTGCCCCAAATCAAAATATCTCAGAAGGAGTCCACTGAAACAAATCAGAGTTATATTGAAGCTGATGTAACAAAACTGCTATTAAAAGACAAAATCGATTTACTCATCGAAATCTACGATAATTTATTGAAAAACAATCTTATCTTAAGTATAATTACGGAGATATATTTCTTAATATCGATTGTAATATCAAAACAGCTCGAAGATGATTATTTGAATGCGGAGAGTAAATTAAATGACAATAATATAGATTATTTATTAAGATCTATTCATAATAGTTCGTATTTTGCTGTAAAGTCGTTGTGGAACTTAAGATTGACTTTACAAGTTATTTTGGATAAGAACTCCTTAAAAACATTAGGTAAGTTTTCCCACCTGCCAGAATAATTATATCAATATTCTTCTGCCAGTTAAGGAGTTGTTTTATACTACGTGTTTTTTTATTTACGACATTCAATGAAAACATGAGTAGGGCTAATGGCTAGTATTATTGTAAAATAGATTTTTAAACAAATTCATTACCATAGAAAATTTTAATTTACAAACAACCTTAATATCAAGTCCTAAAATATCAATGAAACATCCTGTATAAGATAGATAAACAAATCATACCCATTCATCATGTAAGTAGGTACCTGCTAAACTGACTATGCGGCATCGTCGCTAAGGCGCTGCCGATTTACGTTAAAAACTGTTTATTGGAAATGTATTGATTACTGGATAATTATTCAAGCTTCAACCAATCTCCAAAATCAGTTAATACGATTCTGCATATGTGTGTTTTAAATTAATGTCTCTACCCGTGTTTTCATTTAATGTCGTTCGTACATAACGAAACACGTAGTATAAGTATTGTATCAGTTATTTGGTTCCCATAATACAAGCTTTGTTTTACGGGGCTAGATAGCACTGTGTGAAATCTTCTTCCTGCTCTTTTCCCACATTACGCGGGGTTGGCACAACATGTATTTCTCCTCCATATCTCTACAGCCGTTACCTCCATTGTCACTTCCTTTCTACCCATATCATTCTTCACACAGTCCATCCATCTCTTCGGCCTTTCTCTACTTCTATATCCATCCACATTCATATCTAACACTCTTTTAGTCACATGACTTTTTTCCCTCCGCATGACATGCCCATACCACGCCTGTTACTTCTCAGCTTTTATGTGTTTTTCATTTTTCGCCTTGTAGAATGACCAGCAATATTTATATATTACTAGCTGACCCGCCCTCGGCTTCGCACGCTTGAAATTTCCCGTTCCCGTGGGAACTTCAGGATAAAAACTAAATTAAACACTCTTGTCAAAGTGACGCGACACTTCATGCAAATGACTTTACGTCAATGAACGGGTTAAATTGTATAGATATTGTTCATACAAAAATACTAAAATCGCGATTAAAAAATAGAAGGTGGGGGTGAAAAACACTTCACGACCGATACTTATGAAATATACAAAAAAATCAATTAAAATCGGTCGACCCGTTTCGGAGGAGTGCGATCACAGAAACCGTGACACGAGATTTTTACTATTAATATTATGATTAGACTAGCCTAACCCGACTTTGTTTTATATATGTATAATGCGCGCAGCCAAAGATGAGACTTGACGGATCACGTGGTCATACCTGCGCAGTAGATAGTTCTCAGGCCATCTGGCCAAAAATGAAAATATAGATATAATTAATAAAATTAAACTTTTCAGGTGAAAACAAGAAGGTCCGTAGCTTCTATCCGGACCTTGCCAAGTTCCTACTCAACTGCTACTGCGTTCGATGCGAGAGAGCGGCCCCAGCGGCCCCCAGCAGGGGCCCGGCTGTGGTCTGCTACAATATGGAGACGGACAGCGCTGATAACTTCCCCGGGACACAAGCATTTCACAACTTTAAGAAACAACGGGATATGTTTTATGAGATAGTCAGGTATGTGTCTCTCCAGCGACTGGAGTCCAGTAGGACTACTGACTTCAAGTCCTAAACTCCTAACGTCCTAACTCTGCCGTAGCATAAAGAATAAGTAAGTGTTAGTTTTTGACATGTATTTAAATGACCATTTTAATTTTGCAAAAACAGCAAGTAAAAAAATATATAATAAAATATCTTTCATATTCATATATAGTCATCATTTTTAATGATTGATCCTCTTTTACTTTAATCTGTTTGGAGCTACGCAAAAAATATTTGAGATTTAGAAATTAAGTTTGATAGATCCACGTTGGGTTCCAAAACTAAGATAAATGAGCATTTAATAATAAAGTTCGATACATTTTTAACTTTGGTGGCACTTAAAAACCGCCAAATCTATAGCTGCGGTGTATACGTATTAACGCTACCGTAGTTTTTTGTGGTGGGCTCTCGCCAGAATACTTGCATGGTCGCCCCTGTGTGTCGCTTCACTCCGCTCGGCTTCGCTAGCTTGCTCCACTCAGGACCTTCCACGCGAGCTTCAGGCTCCGCTCTTTTTTATATCTCTAGGGGTGTCACGCACAAGTCTGCCTAGTGTTGGAGTGCTCAGTGTCGGTTCTCCCTCTCATCTAGACCAATAATTAAAAAAGGGGATCAAATATTATTTTTGAATACCAAATATTTTTAAAAAATACACATTTAGAATAAGATCAATTAGATTCTTGAGGATCAAATAATATTGACCCTTAGTTTTTGAGTTTTTTTTTAGCAACTTTTTAACCTGGTTTCACACTAGCCTATGATTTTTGATTGGGTGTTACAGTTTTATCACAGTCTTTGGGAGTCATACCCAGTTAAAGTGGGATTGAGCGGGTCATGTCTCCCGCATGCAACCAAATAGGTGGGCTAAGGTCGTAACTGGATGGATCCCTGTGGATGGAAAGCGACACCGTGGAAGGCCTAAGAAGCGTTGGTTGGCGCGATTATTTGGACGCTTTTTATAGGGACTGGCGGGATTCGGTACAGGATCGAGATAAGTGGAGAGATGAGAATGCCTTTGCCCAGCAGTGGGGCAGCATAGGCTAGAAAATAAATTGTCATTATTGTAAACGTATTGCTATGTAGAATAAATATTGACAAAAAAATGTTATGCAATTATTTTCAGATGGTACCAGGAGACGCAGTATACAGGGGGATCCAAAAGCACCTTCCGAGCGCGGATCAAGGCGTTGACATCGCACGGAGTAACAGCGGCCAACCACTCACATCTAGCAAGCCTGTTCGTTGCTCATATGTTAGCGGAATGTCTACCGGGAAATACTCAGGTTAATACTCAAAAGCCATTTTTTTTTATTCAAATAAATCTTAATGATCATTTTGAAACGTCATTTTATATATCATTTTTGAATTACATCTAAATAGTATTTTATTTTTAGTTCGAGATACTTCAGTTCCAATCTTTTTTATCTTCGAAATAATTTTATTGATTTGATTGTGCCTTTACCAGTAGAAATACTAAGTGTTTTGTTATGTACGACATTAAACGAAAACACGGGTAGGGCTAATGGTTATAACTATGGTAATAACTATTGTTGTAAAATAGGTATTTTTCAAATTGATTACCATAGAAAAAAACAAAATAATAAAAAAAAATAATAAGGGAAAAGGTAGTCACGCTTGTGAAACCCCCTCCCCCCTGGTGCGACGTCACATATTTAATATTTAGAAGTAATTAAATTAAAACAGCGAGCGGACAGCGAGAGTGCACTCGCTGACGACTAAAACCTAGTAATATTTTCAAGTTTTCTGTTTATAATAATTTTCGCATTTTAGTATTTTAGATTTTGACATGTGACGTCACAATGCTTTTGACCCCCCTCCCCCCCCGTCACACAATGAGACCTGGATTCAAACATAGGCTACAAGATCTTCATGACCTTATCCCTCCTTCCACCACCGGCAAGCAGACGTACCGAGAAGTACCACCCATAGCTGGTCGGCATACGACCTTGCCGTACCAAACGATTTGCTTCAACTTTTCTTGTTAGCATAAGTATGGAGTGGAACTTATTTCCGGCGTATGTTTTTCCGAACCAGTATAATCTCGGAGTCTTCAAGTCCAGAGTGAATAGGTTCTTTCTAGGCAAGCGTGCTCCATCGACCACACCATCACTTACCATCAGGTGAGGTAGTGGTCAAGCGTTTGTCTATCGTCAATAAAAAAAATGTTGTAGGAATCTAAGCTGAGTAAGCTACAGCGTCGGCTGACATGCCCCGCGGCTCCCGACTCGCACCGCCTGCCCGCATTCACTCCCACAGAGGTCTTCTACAAGTATGTACCATCCAAATTGTTTTTATTCATTTAAATCACAGACTCACTTTGAAACGTCAATTTTACTGCTTTTATCAACAACTGTACAATATAAGGATCATTAAAAAGCCTAAAAAACAACCAGCCTTGTTTCTTGCCATTCTATTTTGGCTTGGTCGCGAAGGAACCGGCAGTAAAATTTACGTTTCAAAGTGATCATTGTGATTTTAATTAATGATAAAATTTTGATTCGATTTTACAAAAATCCTCTTCATCTTAAGGTTGTCCGGAAGAACTCGCTTCTAAGAGATAAGACAGCCCATAGTACTAGTTGCTTTGTGAATTTTTATTTTTATGTGTGAAATACACATAAATTTATACACATAAACTTTTGTAGTGTACAATAAAGTGTTTTCATTCATTCATTGATTATGGGATACTCAAATACTCACAAATAATGCAGAGAGACAAACTAAGCAGGCTTGTACTATGGGAACCAGATAACTGATAGAATACTTATATACATTTTTTTGTAAATACATACTTATAATATATAGAGAAACAACCAGACCCGGAACAAATATCTAGATCATGCAAACATTTGTTCCGCGGTGGGAATCGAACCTCCTCCTGCGTTCAGACGGCTATTTACCCGCTGAGGTCCTCACAGAGGTCCTCATGGTAAATATCCCGTCTTTAGTGCAAATATACCCTTAGTTATAAGTTACTAGCTGACCGGGCAAACTTCGTACCGCCTTGACATGAATATGACGCGATCTGCTAATGTACGTCACCGGTATAATTGTCAATCGGCCACCATTAGCTGGTCCTATGTATGAGAAAATGAATTTTCTTCATATTATTTTTTGCGTGAATTTATCGATATTTTAATAGTTATTCTGCTATTCGGTGCGAAGACAAATCCTACAAATCAAGGATCATAAAAATCGGTTCAACCGTTCTTGAGTTATAAATGGTGTAACTAATCCGACTTTGTTTTATATATATACACTTGAGAGCAATAAAATCGCACATCCGCACATTTTTACTTAAAAGTTAAATTTTTTTTTATTTGGAGCTTACAGCAAATTAAAATCAAATTAAATTAAAGTGCATAATCTAGGCATTCGCAGAACTGATAAAGGGTTGACATTTACCTTTAAAAACAACTCATTAGCAACAAAACAATAGACCCCCTTATGTCGCTCGATCCAGGTAAGGCCGGCGGCGGGATTTATCGCAGGTATAAAAGAGTGCATATTGAGGGAATGGTCATCATCCGGCTCATTCGCCTACCGCGTCCACACAGTATTCGCGCGCGCACGGACCCTTTGCTCCGAACGATCTCGGCAGCGTTTTCTTCTGGAAACGTCTGCCGAGTCCGACCCGCTGTAAAAAGTGTGCGGGGACCGCCTTCCCCCTCGAGTTCCGGACTGCGAGACAGCAGTACCCAGTACCGCGAGCCGCTAAACCCGAACGGGATTACGGTTTCGCGGTGCCGGCGTCGTCTCGCTAGTCCCCGGTCGCGCGAAGGCGAGTGCCACAAACTACGTGTGTGTGTTTTTGTGCCGTGACTCTGTTGGTGACGTGTTGTGTTAACGCGCGATGTCGGACACTAACGCCCCTTCCGGTGGGCCCGCCCGTGAAGGTCGGAGCTCCCGTAAGGACTCCCTGCTCCCGGAAACCTCCGACACATCCCTGCCCTCGAGTCGCGCGTCCAGCTCGGGCCGCGACAGCTCGGCCTCGCGTTCGCGAACCGAGATCGTAGGGCAGGTAATAGAACGCTTCTTGGAAAAGAAGAGAAAGAAGAAGCCCAGCACCCCAATGCCGCGCCCAGTGCCGGTAGGAACCCCACCCACCTCCGCGGACAAGATGCCTCCGCCAAACCCGCCCAAGCCACAGGTGATGAAGCCTCTGTCGCCCAGATCCGAGATCGACAGAAGCTACATCATCCTGGAAAGGCTAATCGAGGCAAAGTGCCTCCCCACCAAATACCTCAGCGTACTGAGGAGCACTCTTGAGGAGGACGAGAGGAACCTCTCGGCCCCAGCGACGCCCACACCCGAGGAAGCCGCCGCAGTGGAGAGGCACAAAACCCTCGAGATCCCAGACGTCCCGATCCCAGGCCTGCGTAGGAAGCGGGCCGACGACAGCCCATCGGAGGAGGAGGTGAAGCGCAGATGCGCCAAGCCCCACCCCACACCACCACTCCCGCAACGCGAGCCCAGGCCCGAACGCCCGCAGCCACCACCCAAGGACCAACAGCAGCCTTCCACATCAAAGGCTGCCTCCTACGCATCAGCTGCAGGAGCAAAAAAGGTACCTTCACCCACACTACCCGCATTATCTGCCACCCCCCCACCCCCTCGGCCTCATAGCCCGGAAGGCGCGTCAAACTCCGACAAGCCGACCGCCGCTATTAAGCCGAGGTACCCCCCACTAATAGTGGAAGTGCTACCCAACTGGGCCACGCACTTTAGAGCGCTCAAGGAGCGTCTAGGCCACCCACCAAATGCCCGCCCGTACGGAAAAGGAGTTAGGTTCTCGCCAGCGACCGGAGAGGAATACCGCACCGTACAGGCGTACCTGACCACAATAGAGCGTACGGAAAAAGTAGTATGGTTTTCGTACGCTCTCCCCGAGGAGCTCAATCTTAAGGTGGCAATTCGTGGACTCCCCGCCGACACCCCAACCGAAGAAATAGAGGGCGACCTCCGCCGGTTAGGCTACGAACCGGAGGCCATACGGGCCGTCCGCCCATCCAAAGGTCGCCCAGGGTGCATATTCTTCGGAAACCTGAAGAAAACCCCTAACCTCACCCCGGACATTTATAATGTGACGGAGCTACTGAACATGCCCGGGGTGGTAATAGAAAGCTGAAGGGGTAAAAAGGGCCCCGCTCAGTGTCACCGCTGCCAAGCCTTCCGGCATAGCAGCCATAATTGCCACCGACCACTCGCCTGTGTACGGTGCGGAGGACCGCACTTCGCGGGCGACTGCCCCCGACCGCGCGAAATGCCCCCAACGTGCATAAACTGCGAGGGGGCGCACACCGCCAACAACAAGACGTGCCCGGTCTATAAAAAGGAGGCGAGGAACAAGAGGGCGGGCACCACGGCCCATTCCACCGCATCCGCGGCCCCCCATCGAGGAGGTAGAAGGGAGCGCTCTACGAACAGCGGAGCTCAAAACCCCGCACTCCCCCAGACCCAGACTCAGACTCGGCCCCCGGTCCCACACACACCCCTCCACCATACGGTGAAGGAGACTGCGGGCCAATCGCTGATGGCCCCAGCAAACAACCCGCAGACAGGGAAGGCCACCAAGAAGAGGAGGAGGAAGACCAAGCGGGTGAGAGTGACTGAGGACCCCTCATCCTCAGACTCAGACGCTCCCCCATCGGGCCCCCCGCAGCCCCCTCGGACCGCTCAGCCAGCGGTGATCGGGAAACGGACTCCCAGGCCAGGAGCCCCCCCGACCCCCGCCCCCCAGGAACAGGAACACCACCCACTGAGCCAGCACTCCAACCCGCAACCACCACCACCGCAACAACCCAAGCGCAGGGGGGGGAAACCGCACAGACCTGCACCCCTACCGCCCAAGACCACTCACCGTTACGACAGCGACCGGTTGGAGCTGCTGGACACGGCCCTACAAATCTTGCAGGAGGTTCTGCAAACCCTACGAACGGGGGGAGACCCGATCCCAATAGTGCTCAGCGGGATCGGGAAACTCTTCAAGGTAGGGAGTTGAGAATCCTGTTCTGGAACGCTCGGGGCCTCATAAGTAAGAACAAAGGGAACAAGACCTTGCTACTGAGGCCCCTACTGAAAGAGCAGAACATAGATGTGGTTCTCATAAGCGAGACCCTCCTCAAGCCAACAGATAAGCCTAAGTTCCCGGGCTACCACATATACCGTAGGGATGACCAGAACGCGGAAGGAAGATGCATCAGGGGCCTGCTCGTCCTGGTGAGGAGACGCCTGATACACCAGCCGCTCCCAGAGTTGGATTTGAGGTCCATGAAGGCACTGGGGGTTGAGATCTGCATAGACGGAACACCCATCCAAGTCCACTCCATCTACCACCCCCCAGGAACGCCCCTAGCACATATGGACCTCCAAAAGCTGCTGCCAACCGCACCGGGACGCCCAATCATAGCGGCCGGGGACTGGAACTGCAAGCACAGGAACTGGAACTCGAACACCAGAAACAGAGACGGGGGTATCCTCCAGCAATACACGGATACTCACGGCTACGAGGTCGCAGGCACTGATACGCCTACCCACTATCCAGAGATAGCCAACCAACTCCCAGACGTCATCGACCTCGCAGTCCACGCACAGCTGCCTCAACACCAAAAGCTGGAGGTACTCCTGGACGAACTGCAGTCGGACCACCAACCAATCCTGATGGTTGTGGAAACCAGCCCGGCCGCCCTAAAACCTCCTCCACCAAGACCTGGAATCGACTGGGCCTTGTTCTCAGAAGCCCTACACACCGCAACCCCCACAAGACCAGTGAAAAACCCCGCAGATGTGGACAAACTGGCCGGGGAGATCACGAGCGCAATCCAAAGGGCACTTTCCGAAGCCTCACTACCACCACGTCAAAACAGACTCACCAAAACACCGGCACACCTGACCAGACTTCTCTCAGAGAAACGTAGGCTGAGGAAAGAGTGGCAGAGAACAAGGGACCCACGTCTGAAAACCAAATTGAACGCCCTCTGCGACGAGGTGAAGGCAGAGCTACAAGAAGACAAAGCCAAGGAATGGGAGAGAAGGATAGATGACGCCACAGATGACTGGGCATCACTCCACAAACTCTGTCGACAGCTGAGGAACACACCAACCCCGATTCGACCTCTCAGACACCAAGATGGTAACCCCAGATACCGAGCTGAAGACAGAGCGGAAATCTTCGCAGATAGCCTTGAGGCACAGTTCAAAAACAATCCAGACAAAGACCCGGCACACACAATAGAAGTGGAAGCCTTTGTCGAAAACTACCTCAAGGCTGATACCCAGGAGGCAGACACCGCAGAAGGTATTTTCTTCTCTCCCGGGCAAGTCCAACGGGCCATACGTCGGACAAAGCCAAGGAAGGCACCCGGCGAAGACAATATAACGAACGCTGCCATCCGTCACTTCCCCCCCAAAACGATCGCCTCCGTGACCCGGCTCTTCAACGGGATCATGCGAAGCGGTCACTTCCCCTCCCCCTGGAAATCCGGCCGGGTTATCATGATACCGAAACCCGGCAAAAACATCCTGCTCCCAGAGAGCTACCGTCCTATCACCCTTCTTCCCAGCCTATCGAAACTGTTTGAAAAACTCCTCCTCACCCACATTAATCCCTATATCCCCCCGCGTCCAGAACAATACGGATTTCGGTCTGAACACAGCACGACGCTCCAATTGACTAGGGTACTGCATCACCTCACCACCGCCTACAACAGGCGCGAACACTCAGTCGCAGTATTCCTGGATATGGAAAAAGCGTTCGACCGAGTCTGGCACGCGGGACTCCTCTACAAGATGGCTACCTCACCAATACCGCAGAAGGTGGTGAAGGTAATAGCGTCGTTCCTACATGGCCGCAGCTTCTCAGTGCGCGTGGAGCAAGCGCTCTCCTCCAGACGACCCATCGAGGCGGGAGTACCGCAAGGCAGCTGCCTCTCCCCTGTGTGTTACTCACGATACACTGATGACATTCCCATCACCGAAGACGCTCTGTTGGCCCTTTACGCGGACGACGCAGCATACATCACCAAGTCGATGAACCTCAACCACGCCGCCACCAAAATGCAAAGGGTCCTAACAGAGCTCCCCGCCTGGCTTACAAAATGGAGACTGAGTGTCAACGTGAGTAAAACACAGGCGGTGGCATTCTCGAAGAGGCTCACCCTGCCGCCGAAGCTCACTCTGGAGGATCAACCCGTGGCCTGGTCGCACACGGCGAAATACCTGGGAGTAACTCTAGACCGCAACCTCACGATGAGAAAGCACGCAAGGGACGTCCGCGGTCTAGCGAGCGTAACCCGAGCGCTACTCAAGCCCGTCCTGCAGTCCAACATTCCGCTCCGAATGAAGGTTGGATTGTATAAGACGTACGTCCGCCCGCGTCTCACATACGCGGCCCCCGCGTGGTATGCTTTGCTAGCCAAAGGCCACAGAAAGATACTGCGAAGTCAGCAAAGCCTATGCCTCCGGACGATCGTAAACGCGCCACGGTACGTTCGAAACGCCACCATACAGCGGGACCTGAAAATTGAAAGTCTGGATCAATTTATAGGCCGCTTAGCGACCAGGATGTTCGAGCGCCTAGATAACTCCACTTACTCTCATCTGCGAGAACTGGCCCCTCTCGCAGAAAGACCACCGAAGAGTAAGCCGTACCCGCGGGAACTGGCCACAGACACTGACGACGACCAGGCGTCGTCAGATAGGGGTATCCCTCCCTCATCCCTTCCCCCTACCTATCTTCCTTTGAAGGTACCTGCGCGGCGACTGTCCGAAGATCCTCCCTGCGGAGTGAGCATCGGGCGGCCAGTAACGCGTGAGTAGCAAACCTGAGGCTCCGCGAGCCGACCCGATGACCCCCCCGTTGAAACGGGGGGCGGTAAGAACTCCGCAGGAAAGGGCCAAAAAGCCCGGCACTGCATCCCCCACACCGGCTTCGCCGGTGTGTGAGATGAAGACACGTCCTAATGGTCATCATTTGCATACCAACGTACAGTGTGAAAGGTTCTCTATTGATATTGGCTTCAAACGGAACACGAAAATGGATACTACACCAGAAGTAGCCGCTCAAGTGGTTGCCCTTGTTGAATCGGGGCTTAAGCAAAGTCAAGTGGCTCGACAATTGAGTTTGAGCCGATTTACCGTTCGGCGTGTATACCAGAGGTATCAAGAGACTGGTGGCTACCAACGGCGACAAGGATCGGGCCGTCCCCGTGCTACAACAGAGCGTGATAACCGCTTTCTTATAACGACATCTTTAAGAAATCGTCGTTTGAACGCAGTTCAACTGGGCCAACGACTTCAAGAAGTTCGTGAAGTAGAAGTTAGCCGGTGGACAGTCAGAAGACGATTGAGAGAAGGTGGCCTGACTGCACACAGGCCAGCAAACGGGCCGAAATTGACCCCAGCCCACCGAGAAGCCCGCCTTCAGTTCGCTCGAGACCATTTGAATTGGACCGAAGAGCAGTGGAGTGCAGTCCTGTTCTCTGATGAGTGCAGGATGTGCTTGCATGGCAACGACGGACGGGGGAAGGTGTATAGAAGATCGGGAGAGCGATTTGCCCAATGCTGCATAACAGAACGTGTCGCCTATGGCGGTGGATCAATCATGTTTTGGGGAGGCATGTCTATGGAAGCAAAAACCGAGCTTGCCTTCATCACCGGACCGAATACTGGTCGCCAATCAAGAGGATTGACTTCCATACGATACATTGAGGAAGTACTCGAGAGCCACGTCGTACCTTTTGCTGGGTTTATCGGCGAAAACTTTCTGTTTATGCAAGATAATGCAAGACCGCATACTGCTGGCATAGTGATCGAGTACCTTCAAGAGGTGGATGTGACCGTTATGGAGTGGCCAGCTCGAAGCCCAGACCTCAATCCCATCGAACATCTATGGGACGAGCTGAAAAGAAGAGTTCGAGGCCGAGATGCTCCTCCATCGACTCTACAGGAGCTGCAACAGGCGATCGCAGAGGAATGGGAGGCTATTCCTCAAGACTTTATCAAAAGTCTAGTAACATCAATGAAAACACGGATGGAGTCAGTGATTCAGGCTAGGGGAGGGAACACTCGGTATTAATAACAAACTTTAAATTAATTTTATCTTTTAATTTCATAACTTTGACACCAATACTTGAATAAAGAATTTTTTACTAAACATGCATTTTTGTTATTGATCCACAAAAGCATTTTTATGTAATGATTGAAAGACAAATCAGATACCACTGGATAGGTATTAAAATAGACTATGAATCTGCATTACAGAAACATAATATTTTTTGTTTTTTTTTTAGTTATGTCAAAAAATCATGAATGTGCGATTTTTTTGCTCTCAAGTTTAGATTTGTTTCCAGAGAGTTTATATTGCATGCGGAGCACGAGTCCTTCAGAACTCATCTTCGAGACGCATTATCGACGGAAATAGTCACCCTGGACTCTACACAATTCCCAGTTGAGGATAGTGGGAACTGTAAGTAAAAAAACACATTTATTTGTAATATACATATGTATGGTATGCCTACGTGTAGCGTGCCTATAATTTTACTAGGGCCACGCGTGCGCCGTTTAGAGTCGGTAACAATTACTGATCGGATATTCGGATGCATATATACCTAAAGTTGATTTTTGGCTAACAAATTATGGAAGCGGCTTCTTAGAATATTTTTAATAAAAATAAAATTGCGGGATCCCGGGATTGGATGCATATTAATTTAACTTTAAATATTAAGCAGGTAGAATTTGCCATCTCACTTACAAAATGCTTATATTCCCTGAGGTTTAAAAGGCCCGATCTGACACTTGTTACAAGGTTGTATTCTCTTCGTCAAAAGTTACTGACAGTAAAAGTAGGCGATATTACGTTGTAACAAGACATAACGTATACCTAATATACCTATGTGCCAAAGTGTGCGTTTCATAGAATGTGAATTTTATTAGACTATATGAGAGATGAATGACATACCATAAAAACCTATGCAGCTTTAAGGGGTGTCTAGGTGAAGTAGATAAATAAATAAAAAAAAATCAACACATGATAAATTTGTTGATTTCGGAAACACGGTTTTTTTTCGATAAAAAAGTGCTATCCATTCTAGCCAACTTTTAACTTTAGGTAAATATGCATCCGTTTATCCGATCTCTAGTAATAATACACGCAAGATCCACTTAAACAGTTCGTTTATTTGCAAAGCGAGTAAAGCAGAAGGCATACAGAGTTGCAAGGAGAAAGTTCGTAAGAAGTGAGGAAACAGTATTACGGTAAGCTTCGCGGGTCGCTTGCGTGCGAGCGATAACGACATACTCGTAGGTCCTGCGCGTGAGTGTCGATGCGGCGTACTGGCGGATCGGGCGGAGACTGCGAGTAGGTTTTGTGGCTGCGCCCCTCGCGCCTCATCCCGCACACCCGCCGCTGCCTGGACGGGTTTTCTGACTAGTGTTGGGCGTAGCGTAGTAGAAGACGGCCAGTGCTGTATCGCCACATGTGCTTAACTTATAGACTAAGACCTCCTCATGTGTTTACTACTAGCTGTTGCCCGCGACTTCGTACGCGTTACACTACTAAATGTGTAGGTAACCTAGAGCTAAACTCGCTGTTGCAACTTGACGCCCCATTTTTATCCCATGGGACCTGATTTATGGAATAAAAGGTAGCCTATGTGTTAATCCAGGTTATAATCTACGTACATACTAAATTTCATCGAAATCGGTTCAGCCGTTACGACACCCATACTTTCACATTTATAATATTAGTGTGATGTTCTCGTAAATAAACGTTATCTTATCTTATCTTAAAAGAACAAGAAATATAACCTTAACAATTAATTAACTAAACATCTATCACACACTAGTATTATAAATGCAAAAGTTGGATAATACTACTTCTATAATACTTTTTATGAATTACTACGTGAACACTAAAGGGTGGGGGGTCTAGGCATATACATAATACAGGTGGTCACCGAGGTGGGGAGAGAGGTTGAAGTTTGGAAAATACTATTTCTCAAACTTTCGCGATCGCTGTACATAATTACTGATTAAAACGGGTATTTGTCGCGTATGTACCTTTTGTTTTGTTATCCCGACGTTAAAATAGTAAAAAATGAGTACCATGGAGGTGGTCTCATGATGTAGACGGATGCTAGACAATGGAACATAGGCTAATAATGTTTAGGCTCATTTAAATCTGCTTGCGGTTCCGATTATTTTATAAAAGCTTGTTTTGAAAAGTAATTTGAACTTATTATTTTTTAGCAAACAACATCGATATATCCCGAGAATATCTACAACTAGCGAAGAAATTAATACTTCTCTCCAAGTTCCTTGGGTACCTGAGCGCGCTGCCGTACTCGGCGACGCCCACCGACATCATCACCAAGAACAATAATATTGTAACGCTGAACAAGGAGCACACCTATACACCGCCTAAAGAGAAAGTTCTGGAGAATAGCATCGCTTTGAGGAACTATGTAAGTACTATTTCACAGCACCTGCTCGACAATGTCAAATTATATGTCATGTAAACCTCACCGAAAGCAGGTGGTTAAATCCCTACGGTTGTGCCGGGAGTAAAGATGCAAAGAGGGCATAATGTGATTTGAATTTGGAACTTTATCTGTATTAAAATTTGAACCAAAGAGTCCTACATAATAAGAACTTTTTTATAAAAAAAAACCGGGTAAACCCCGGGGCAGCCCCGGGCGGCAATTACAGGGGGCGATTTCCACTGCCTGCGCTCACACGCTTCACACTTTAATGTGTGTAATGGTGTACCCCCCCCCCCCGCAAACGCTACAAGAGAGGGGGCGCCACATCAAGTTTTTTGTATTTTTATACCACCTGGAGATGGAACAAGCATATGTCCCACCTGATGTTAAGTGGTAACCATCGCCTATAACAAAGTATTGCCTCATAGGTCTGCGTGACCTATGAGGCAATACCTTAGAAACATGTCCTACGATGCACTGCCCTGCCACTCATGTGCCTGTAATTTCACCGAAATCGAAACAGCAATGCTGTTTAGTGGCAAACTAGGTATGGTGCTTGTACTACCCGGATGAGCCCTTTCACAATAAATTCTACTACTCCTAAAAAAGTTTCTGCCCTGGTTCGGAAAAGTTCTAGATCCAGGGCTGCAACATGGCAAAGTGTGCATTAGAAAATGTGCCTTCCTGTTCTAGTATAGAGTCGCTATTTGTTTGAAGCGAAAGCAGTAATTACTATGCTGCTGTAACCCTCACTCGCTCCGATCGTCTGAAAATTTGCTGCTGAAAACCCCAGTTCATAGAACTAGATTCTATGATGATTCCTTTACAGTTCAAGCACTTTACCGGTCTCAATACGGCAAGCTCCATCATTAGCCACATTTAAAATAAGAGTGAAAAGATTTTATCTCTCAGAAACGTCGTAGTATCGCTATAGATATGTATGTATGTATGTTTCAGTATATACATATTTATATTTATCATTGTTTATATATCATTGTCAATGTAGGTATATTTACTTATGTATATTGTTTTGTTCTAATGTAGGTGACCATCACTCTCCTAAAATTTAGTTATTGTTTTGTTAATGTACACCCCCTTCCATTATTGTAATGTTACAAAATCCTCTCCATCCAAAGGTTGTCTGTATCTGCCATTTCTGGCTTCTAAGCGATAAGACCGCCCATTGTACTTGTTGCTTTGTGATTTTTTTATTTTTATGTTTGTTTCTTGTGTGGGGTACAATAAAGTATTTTCATTCATTCATTAATTCTATGTAATCTGTTTCTTTTCAGAGTCAACCAACCATAGACCTCAAAGGCATGCTACAGAACGCAATAGACAATTCTCGCCTATCCATCACCGTACCATGGATAGTTCACTACTTATCCCAGATAGACTACACAACCCTCCACTTGACGTACTACCAAAACCTACTAAAAACACTCTTAGATATCTACCACACTAAACTAATACTAAAAGCAGACAACGTACTAAAAAAAAACACGATAATATACCTAAAATCGATTTTAGGTTGGTTTTTCGATTTGCCGCACTGTTCTGAAATCGATTCCGGTAGTAATAGTGTGGGGACAGATACGATCGATTGTTGCGATGTTATCGATGAGTCGATTTTCGAGTTGTGCCCGTATTTAAGGGATGTGAATGTGTTGGTGTCGACGTGTCGTTTGTCGCAGGAACAGAGAGATATCGGCAGTTTTAGGCATATTACTCCTGTTAGTTTAAACGTGGATCCTCTCACTAGAAGTCGGAATAAAGAAAAGGAATTGCAGGTATTTACATATCCTTTTTTTATTTAAAATTTCATTCGTTGATATTCTTTAAGGAGATGAAATGGGGGTCCATTTCACATGTTCTGTTTTTTTATTGATTCATGAGCAGGTATATAATAGACAATACATAGTATAGACAATGTGTGGGTTGCCTTAAGTGTAAAATGTAAATATTTACTGCTGACGTAATCACCATCTAGACATCAAAAATAAGCAAAGTCTATGCCCCCCCCCCCCCTATAGTGCTTACGTAATACTTGAATGGTCTCTTAGAGAAAGATATTGAGAAATTCCTTATTGTATTTATTCATCTTGTCATTATTTAAATTGTTATTATACACATAGACAAGTCAACAAAAGTTCAAGTATCGCTTTTTACCTAAATACTAAGTTAATAACCAGAACTATACAGTTATTGTGTAATAATATTTTATTTTATTTTTTGTGAACCTTGAAAACTTGTATGTGTTAAATAATAATGAAAACGCGTGTTTCTATTTTCTGCTGGTCACACGCACTAAAGGCATCACATAATACCAGAGCTACAGTAGCTATACGTTACAGTGGCACACCGCTGAGTACGCACGACCTATTTTGTAGTCTTGTATTTGGTATAAGTATAAATTAAATTAAATTAAATAGTCATTTATTTCAGATATCCGTGATCCATATGTTAATAGTATGAAAATTACATTAAATTATAATGATATTAAAATTAAATTGCAATTACATCAAAATTAAATCAAATCAAAACTAAATTTAAAAATCTGTGTTGGTTTCTATTACATTAAATAAATAAATAAAATAATACACACAGAAAATAAAACAAGTATAAAACAAGTATAAAAACAAGTATAAAACAACAAACAACAAGTATAACTGTTGTGTTCATAGAATGTAAAAATGGGCACAAAAAAAATATTTTTGTATTTGTATAAAAAACGTACGACAAGCTACGTTGATATTGTTATCTCGCTCGCTCTTGCATCCCTTCCGGGCGCCGTTAGTGATGCTCCGAGTGCCTATCGATAACACTAATTACCACTAATTGTATTAACAAGGAAACAAACATGTTCATTGGTTGACCCCGACTGCCACGAGTCTTGGAGTATACAGACAAAAATAATCGGTTACTAAATTTTTCGCAATAAAACATCTCGTAAACCCCACAGGTCCGTCTAGAAGAGGAATTCCTCAAATCACAACCGTCGTCTCACAGACGCGTGCTGGAGATGGTGATAGAGCGCGTCACCTCGTGCGCGGTCAGGGAGCTCAGCGCGCGGGACCTGCCCGCAGCGCGGGCACGCGCCCGTGACCACGCTGCACGAGCAGCCCTGCAGGGGAGAGACCATGTGAGTACACAGTTGAGAGCTCAGCGCGCGGGATCACGCCGCACTAGCAGCCCTGCAGGGGAGGGACCATGTGAGTACATAGCAGGCACTGAGGGGCAGAGAGCTCAGTGTGCGGGACCACGCTGCACGAGCAGCCCTGCAGGGGAGAGACCATGTGAGTACACAGTTGAGAGCTCAGCGCGCGGGATCACGCCGCACTGGCAGCCCTGCAGGGGAGGGACCATGTGAGTACACAGCAGGTACTGAGGGGCAGAGAGCTCAGTGTGCGGGATCACGCCGTACGAGCAGCCCTGCAGGGGAGGGACCATGTGAGTACACAGCAGGCACTGAAGGGCAGAGAGCTCAGTGTGCGGGACCACGCCGCACGAGCAGCCCTGCAGGGTAGGGACCATGTGAGTACACAGCAGGCACTGAGTGGCAGAGAGCTCAGTGTGCGGGACCACGCCGCACGAGCAGCCCTGCAGGGTAGGGACCATGTGAGTACACAGCAGGCACTGAGGGGCAGAGAGCTCAGTGTGCGGGACCACGCCGCACGAGCAGCCCTGCAGGGGAGGGACCATGTGAGTACATAGCAGGCACTGAGGGGCAGAGAGCTCAGTGTGCGGGACCACGCCGCACGAGCAGCCCTGCAGGGGAGGGACCATGTGAGTACACAGCAGGCACTGAGGGGCAGAGAGCTCAGTGTGCGGGACCACGCCGCACGAGCAGCCCTGCAGGGGAGGGACCATGTGAGTACACAGCAGGCACTGAGGGGCAGAGAGCTCAGTGTGCGGGACCACGCCGCACGTAAGCCCTGCAGGGGAGGGACCATGTGAGTACACAGCAGGCACTGAGGGGCAGAGAGCTCAGTGTGTGGGACCACGTCGCACGAGCAGCCCTGCAGGGGAGGGACCATGTGAGTACACAGCAGGCACTGAGGGGCAGATAGGTCAGTGTGCGGGACCACGCCGCACGAGCAGCCCTGCAGGGGAGGGACCATGTGAGTACACAGCAGGCACTAAGGGGCAGTGAGCTCAGTGTGCGGGACCACGCCGCACGAGCAGCCCTGCAGGGGAGGGACCATGTGAGTACACAGCAGGCACTGAGGGGCAGAGAGCTCAGTGTGCGGGACCACGCCGCACGAGCAGCCCTGCAGGGGAGGGACCATGTGAGTACACAGCAGGCACTGAGGGGCAGAGAGCTCAGTGTGCGGGACCACGCCGCACGAGCAGCCCTGCAGGGGAGGGACCATGTGAGTACACAGCAGGCACTGAGGGGCAGAGAGCTCAGTGTGCGGGACCACGCCGCACGAGCAGCCCTGCAGGGGAGGGACCATGTGAGTACACAGCAGGCACTGAGGGGCAGAGAGCTCAGTGTGCGGGACCACGCCGCACGAGCAGCTCTGCAGGGGAGGGACCATGTGAGTACACAGCAGGCACTGAGGGGCAGAGAGCTCAGTGTGCGGGACCACGCCGCACGAGCAGCCCTGCAGGGGAGGGACCATGTGAGTACACAGCAGGCACTGAGGGGCAGAGAGCTCAGTGTGCGGGACCACGCCGCACGAGCAGCCCTGCAGGGGAGGGACCATGTGAGTACACAGCAGGCACTGAGGGGCAGAGAGCTCAGTGTGCGGGACCACGCCGCAAGAGCAGCCCTGCAGGGGAGGGACCATGTGAGTACACAGCAGGCACTGAGGGGCAGAGAGCTCAGTGTGCGGGACCACGCCACACGAGCAGCCCTGCAGGGGAGGGACCATGTGAGTACACAGCAGGCACTGAGGGGCAGAGAGCTCAGTGTGCGGGACCACGCCGCACGAGCAGCCCTGCAGGGGAGGGACCATGTGAGTACACAGCAGGCACTGAGGGGCAGAGAGCTCAGTGTGCGGGACCACGTCGCACGAGCAGCCCTGCAGGGGAGGGACCATGTGAGTACACAGCAGGCACTGAGGGGCAGAGAGCTCAGTGTGCGGGACCACGCCGCACGAGCAGCCCTGCAGGGGAGTGACCATGTGAGTACACAGCAGGCACTGAGGGGCAGAGAGCTCAGTGTGCGGGACCACGCCGCACGAGCAGCCCTGCAGGGGAGGGACCATGTGAGTACACAGCAGGCACTGAGGGGCAGAGAGCTCAGTGTGCGGGACCACGCCGCACGAGCAGCCCTGCAGGGGAGGGACCATGTGAGTACACAGCAGGCACTGAGGGGCAGAGAGCTCAGTGTGCGGGACCACGCCGCACGAGCAGCCCTGCAGGGGAGGGACCATGTGAGTACACAGCAGGCACTGAGGGGCAGAGAGCTCAGTGTGCGGGACCACGCCGCACGAGCAGCCCTGCAGGGGAGGGACCATGTGAGTACACTGCAGACACTGAGGGGAAGAGAGTTCAACGCGCGGGACCATATTGTTATTATATTATAATATATTTATTTTTTATAAAAGAATTCGGGATTGTAATTTTATTGTTGTAAAAACATACTTATTATTCAATAGAGAAACCAAGCTTACGCCCACCCTGCAACAAATATCTGTAGATCATGCAAGCATTTGCTCCGCGACGGGAATCGAACTCGCAAACCGTGCTCGGCCGGCTATTTGCCCACCGCTGCCAGCTCAGCTTTAAATATCCAGTATAAGCTGACCTCTCATTTTACGGAAAGCCTACACAATGCGAGGTCTGCTTATATAGCCATGTGTACAAAGATATATTTTTACTTCTGTCCACAGGCCATCCTCCTAGCCACAGTGAGTTTAATCTACGCTTCACAACTGCAGCAGCTCCGTACTATAGCGTTGGAGAGCGCTAGGGCTCCGCTCGCGGCCCGCACTAGGGCTGCGCTAACGGCTTTACTACCCACAGCGCCCGCTCCGTTACAGAGGCAAGTGTAACCTTAACATAAGGAGTTATAGGCAGCCTCGGATCTAGAATTGATGTGGCGCCCGCTCTCCTCCAGCGAGAAGGGAGGGTGGGGGGGATATTAAACTTTAAAGTGTTCTAGACAGAACTTTTTTTTATTTCTGGAATTTTATTAATTACTAATTTAAACGGGTATTTATCGCGTATGTATCTATTTTATTTGTTATCCTGTCTGTGTTATGATGTACAGTGATGGGTGGAATCTGACACGGCAAAGTAGCATTACATTATTTTAGTGTTATAAACATGTGTTTTAAGAAAGTATATTAATATTATATCAGTTTGGGGCTCGATGGCGCTGTGTGAAATGTTCAGCATTATTTATGATTAAACGACAGTATGTTTGTTTGTAGCGTGGCGTGTCGCGCGGCGCGAAGCAGACTTAGGAATTGGATCAATGATCACTGGAATACTACAGGTGAGATAATTTAATGATTTACTAGCTTCCACCCCCGGCTTCGCACGCGTGTTTTATTAATAAAAACTAGCATATGTGTTAATCCAGGTTATAATGTACATACGTACCAAATTTCATTAAAATCCACTAAGTAGTTTTTGCGTGAAAGAGTAACAAACATCCACACATACATCCATACAAACTATCGCGTTTATAAGATTAGTGGGATTAAGCAAGGCCATCACCACTCATGATAAATACAAAGCATTTTTAAAAATAATTCTATAAAATGTGTGACAATTGTGACGTACATCAGTTTGGTAAGTAATTAAAAACAATAACAAGAAAATAACAGTATTTTTCAAACTTTCGCGATCACTGTGCATAATTACTTATTTAAACGGGTATTTGTCGCTGTAAGTACTGCAGTCTGAGCGCGACCACGGCTGTTGCAATACGGTCGAAACGTCGGGATAGCAAATAAAAAAGGTACATGTGCGATAAATACCCTTTTAAATCAGTAATTAAGAAAATCATACTTGACTATTGTACACATACTTACACATTTATTTATTTACTACATTAGCCCAGAATACAATTAGAATGAGGTTGCGGGTTCGATTCCCGTCGCGGACATAGAGACAAATATTTAATATATTTTTTTTATATATTTACAGCGGTGCTATGCAAAGACATAGAGGCAGAATTGAAGACGCTACTAGCTCTGAACGAGATGCGAGTCCCCGCTGTCAGAACACCGACATTACTAAATACATCGTCTCTGCAAAACTGTGATGAGAGCCCAGCCACTGTGCTTATACATTTAAAGGTAAGGTCGTGTAGTTATCACATTTTACAACGTTTTTACTAAATACATCGTCTCTACAAAACTGTGATGAGAGCCCAGCTACTGTGCTTATACATTTGAAGGTAAAATCGTGTTATATTTTTCACATTTTACATCGTCTTTACTAAATATATATTTTTTTGTACAGTTTTGTAGTTATGATCATGAAATGACGAATAAAATACCGCCCCCTTCCCCCCTATCTCCATAGTTTGCGAAATGAAAAATCTGAAATAAATATGATTGATAGATATAAATGCAAAGATTACAGGAAAATTATAGCGAAGTCTCTAAAACAGTTTTTAAGATATCTGTCTTAAAAGTTTCCTTCCCATAACTAGATGGCGCTGCTTAGTTAACATAAATAAACATATCTAGGCTCGGAACCCTCGTTGCCCGAGTGCTACTCGTACATGTTTATTATTTTTATTAAAAGCTACCGCTCTATAACGTTCTCGTGAAATCCAGTCCATCTAAAGGTTGCCTGGAAGAGATTGCTTTGGGTGCGGTCAAGTATTACGTAACGCAATTTTTGAAGATTTTTGACCCTTCCTCCCCCTCATGTAACGCGCCGTAATGTTTTTCTGTACCCCCCCCTCCCCCTTTCAAAACGTTACGTAACACCAAAGTGACCAGTTTTACCTAAGTCACAATTATTTTGTACAAAGTACCGAAAAAAAATTAATGTTACGTAACGCGTTGTTTGAACCCCCTCCCGCCCCTGTAACGCATCGTAGCGTTTTACAAGATACCCCCAAAATTGAGTTACGTAATACTTGAACGTCCCCTTTTAGCGATAAGACCACCACTTGTATTTCGCGTGTATTGTTACGGGGGCGTTTAAGTATTACGTAACGCAATTTTGGGGGGGGGTCTTGTAAAACGTTACGATGCGTTACAGGGGCGGGAGGGGGGTTCGAACAGCGCGTTACGTAACATGTTTTACGGGGCTCTCGATTGTATTGTACGTCATTTTTATTTTGTTCTCCCAAGTTGGGACATAACTGTGACTTTTAGGTAAAAATTGTCACTTGGTTGTTACATAACTGGTTTATATCTGGGTTTTTACAAGGTCTAATGAAACTGCAAGAATCGTGACACAAAGCAGACTGACTTGTTTTTTTTATATTGTTTTTAATTTAAGTGTGATGTACAATAAAATGTTATTCTATTGTATTATTATTGTTTTGTTACAGGAACACATTTGCTTGCTTCTTGAAGACGCGGCAACTTCGGATATAAGTCCTATATTGTCGAGTGTTTCGGCTGCCGCAGCCGCCTCCAATATATTCTGTCGTGCGCCAACGCAGCGCGCCATCATGCAGCTCACTGTAGACCTGTCTATAGTATACGGTGAGAGTTATTTACTAAACAGCTAACCTGCCCAGACTTCGCAAGGATAATGTTCGTATTTTTTTTAAGTCCTCCGTGGTGAATAGCTGGCTGAGACGCAGGGGTTCAATTCCCGCTGTGGAACAAATGTTTGTATGTTTTACTACTAGTATTACTAATATGTATATAAAAAAGTATACACGTATTATATCAGTCGTCTGGTTCCCATAGTACAAGCTCTGCTTAGTTTGGGGCTAGATAGCGTTGTGGGAAATATCCAGCGATATTTATTTCACACAGCGCTATCTTCCCCAAACCAAAGAAAGCTTGTAATACGGAAACTAAATAAATTGACTGATAGAAAACTAATACAACCTGTTTTGTTATGTACGACATTAATTTAAAACACATTTCCGGAATTTAACTGACTTTAGAGGCGGGTTTAATACCGGTAACTTGAATATTTATCCAGTAATCGATACATTTCCAATAAACAACTTTTAACACCCAGACCTGATCTGTAGATCATCCAAACATTTGTTCCGGGGTGGGAATCGAACCCGCAATCTCCTAAGCTCAGCCAGCTATTCGCCCACTGCACCACGGAGGTTGTATTAATTTACTAGTATTCAAATCTGGGTTAAAATTTAGTTAATTTATTATTATTTATTTATTTTTATTTTCAGTGTCAAAAAAACCAAAAGAAGTTAATGATGCCTTTCTACTAAAACTTCATTCAATATGGAACACGTGTTGCCCGGAAAGAAAACATTATACTTCAGAAAACCTTTCTTTAATGGAACGAAGGGAGGACTTATCGCCTGAGCTGAGAAACTTTACGGACGACCGTCTGCCTACCCCTATAAGCGATGAAGAGACTGAATCTAAGACTTGTGGAGAGGGAATTGATAAAAAAATAACAAAAGTTGATCAAAATACAAAAGGAATTGATCGCAACACACAAGTTGGTACATACACTCAACCAATTAGTCCAATCACAAAAGGAATGGGTCTATGTACACAACCAATCAGTCTAAATACAAAGGAGATAGGAACATTTATGCAAATTGAACCTAAAAGTCCAAGCACGAAATTGACTCCAGTGAAACGTATAACACTAATCTCTCAACCAATTAGCACAAAACCAATGACTCCAAATCCAAAATTCCATCCAATTTCCCCGGATACACAACCAATTGATCCAAATACAAAACCAATTGAACCAAACACAAAACCAATTGATACAAATACAAAATTGGATGCGAAAAATGAGTCAAAAGTGGATCAAAACGTAACTTTTGAGGAAACAAACGAACATTTATTGGAATTTTTTGATAGAATTCTATGTCCTCGGAATATTGTCATGTTAAGTGTATCCAAATGTAAGCAGAGCGATGTTTGGGAGGCGCTAGCGATAATGATGGTGTTTTTGCTAAAAAACGACTATTTGTGTGAAGATTCGTTGACTGAACAGTGCCTTGCGGTTTACAGGCAGGATTGGCCTCAGGTAAGACATATATTCTGTTTTTAGGGCTCTGCAGTCCACTAAAAAACTTCATAATTAAACACTTATATAATTCAAAACTTTTATTAGCTTGGTATATAGTTTTCCTGTAGATGGAGCTAACGGCGCTTTAGTCGTAACCTGAATCATCTCACTAATTTCGACCCTGACGTGACAGAGCCCGGTAGCACAATTGGTAGTGCATCCTCGTATCAAGAGGAAGGTTGCGGGTTCAAGTCCAAGTTCAAATTAAGGCTTGAACATTTTTGAGATGATTTCTTGGGTCACATAACTAGATGTTGCTTCATTAACATTAACTAGTGGTCCGCGCCAAACTGAGATCTCGTAAGTCTCCCATAAAATAAAATAAAAATATTATTTGTAATCTTTGACTATCAAAATAGTGCCACGACATATATAACCAAACTACTTGACCTACAGTTTCATTCAAATTACAGGTAACGGGTATTCATGTTAATTGGTTATCTTTTTGGGGTAAAAATTGCAGTTATTCTGGATTTCAGACTGTTCCCTATATTTGTAAAGCTACACGCATACCAAATTTCAGCACTGTGGGCTCCTGGTGTACCCTGTGAATTTTGTCAAAGTTCAGTTTTAATTATGGCTAATAACTTAAAAACTACAAGGTTTAAACTAAAAATAAAAACGGGGTCGAAATGTACTCACAAATACCTTTTATTAGACGTGCCACTTGACTGGATAGTCCCATTTTTTTTGTTATCCCTCTTGAAGCCCAATATCTCAACAATCCCCCACATTTTTAGCTCATTTAGTCACTCAAAATTGTGCCACCTATATACCAAATTTCAGGATGATCGGATAAATGCTTCGAAGTTATCCTCGGACAAACAAACATACATACATACACACAACGCTGATTTGCCCAAGTTGATTTAGAGATCTCGCTTCGCTCGATCAATAAACCTATCTATAAGATTCGGAACCCTCCGTACGCGAGTCTTACTCGTGCTTGACCGTTCTTGTTTAGTTTTTGATACTGATTTTTTGTTACAGAATATATTAGAAAATCTGTCGAGTTGTATGAAGGCTGTATCATCTCGCTGGGAGAGATCTTCGGCCGGAAAATTCACTTTATTCTTGGATTTCCTAGCTGAATATTGCGGCGATATGGACTATGAGATTACAGAGTAGGCTGAGCCAAGTCCACACCTACCTCATCTAAGGTCTCGTATATTCCTGACTAATAATTCAATTACATGTTTTGACGTTTATGAAATGCTTTTTTTTATTCTTCTGGAGATGGAACAAGCATATGTCCCACCTGATGTTAAGTGGTAACCATCACATATAACAGAGAATTGCCTCGCCTTAGAAACATGTCCTACGATGCACTGCACCGCGTCCATCAACTTGAGGTATACATGTAAAGCCTCATGTGCCTGTAATTTCACCGGCAACCATACCCTTCAAGCCGAAACACAGGAAGTGGTTATGGTTTTCGGTGAAATTACAGGCATATGAATGTAGTTCTTAATGTTGATGGACGCACTGCTGTGCATCGTAGGGCACGTTTCTAAGTTGCGTGACCTGCGTGGCAATACTTTGTTATAAGCGATGGTTACCACTTAACATCAGGTGGGCCATTACCTTGACCCATTTCCATCTATACTAATATTATAAAGAGGAAAGATTTGATTGTTTGTTTGTTTGCATTGAATAGGCTCCGAAACTACTGGACCGATTTAAAAAAATCTTTTTCCGTTGTGAAGTTACACTATCCCCGGGTGACATATGCTGCTTTTTACCCAACTGCGCAGAAGGAGGGTAATGGTTTTATTGAAAAACTATGTATGTGAAGCTGCGGATTGGTCAGCTAGTGTAGTATAAAAAAAGTCAAAAATACGTATTAAATTATTTGTCAGATATTTCCAGAGCGTCCGTGAAGTCACTAATAAATATAAGATGAGACCATAAAAATAATATAATAATGTTGTTTTTAAATCCAAAAAACTTTATTATTGTGTTTTTGTGCCTTACATATAGATACCGCCCTGCCGTAGCGTACGCACTATACGCGCTCTGTTGACTGGTTTGGTGCATTGACCGGGCCAGGATGTTGACTGGGCGAGGTCGTTGAACAGCTCGTAGTAACTTATTAGTAATCTGTGGCATCGTACAATACGCTAGTTCTCTAACATTTCGTCGAGCAGCATTTTATCGATTTTCTCGAGATCTTGATGATAAAGCAAGAGCATTTTTATACATACATTATTTTTTGTTAAAAAATTATTTTAAATTGCAACAATTTAACGGATTGTAAAGATTTGAACTTTTTTAAATTGTATAGATAAATAGTAGAACATAGAAATACCTATTTTTTATTTTAATATCATCACTAAGGTACTAAGGGGCTTGAAACCGCAACATTCCTCTTTTTGAGCATGCATAAATGAAATATATTTACATCAAAATAAACAGATTTATAGAAAACTTTTCCTTAGTGTAATCAGGAACCACACTGCAGGTCTGTGGGAGGAAGAAACGACATTTTTTCTCAATTCCTCCCACAGAAATACTTGCCACTCTCCCTTATCACTTCATTGCTAACAGGACCATGATCTGTTCCTAGGCCTGCCATTTCTCTCCACTCAACAGTCCCATGTACAGGGTGTTCGTCCTTCTTTGTCATCAGCTCCACTTTCAAGCTTCTATAAAATGCAGCTAAAGCATGGAGTGTCAAACCGCCCTGTATTGCTTGAGGAGTCTCGGCATTCATGTGTTTATAGAAGGCCTCGATGTAGTTTACAGTCCTTTTTCCAGCAAAGACTTGTTTGCTTCTAATCTGGAACGCAGATTCAGTTAACATCCCAGTCATGTTGGCCTGAGCTAATTTGGCGTAAAGCCTCTGTTTTGGGAGTTGGATAGTCTTCAAGGATTTTCCTCCGCTTCTGAATTTATCAGCTATCTCAGATCGCAACTTCCATGGAGTCCTCATATCGGTTACACTTTGAAGGATCCCCAAGTCCTCGTTTTGAGTGCCGAAAATGGAGTGATATACAACTTGACCAGCCGATACATCGTCCATAGCAGTTTCCAATTTCCAAGCCACCCCCATGCACCCTTTGTACACCGTCCACATTCCTTTTCCTGAAAAATCCACCACACTTGGGTGTATAGGGCCTCCCCTTCGGGTCAAGTTGCACTTGGTTAGCTGATCTGATGTAGCAAGAGCAAGTATTAGGAAGTTTAGCGGGAAGAATGCTCTCTGCGCGTTTCTTGAGCCGGCTATCATTATCACATCCGCAAAGGCGCTTAACGCAGGAGCTATTTCCTCTGCCCTCTTCCCATACATTGCATTGCACAAATTTAGTGCGTTTGGGATGTGCACAAGGTCTCTTTTTACTGCTTCGAGCCATTTTGTGCGGTAGGGGTCTCTTGATTTGTATGCAGCTATCATAGCAGTCAATGGACCCAACGTTTGCGCCATGGCTGACCTTCGCTCTGGTTTGTATGTGGCCCCTTCTAAAAGAATGTGATGGGCTGGAGTTAACCCATATTGGGCTACATCGACGTAATCGGTTACTTCCCCTCTCTTCCCCACTGGAATGCGCGATACACCCACTCTAATCTCATCGTACCTCATTTTGAAGGCAGATAATATGTTAAAGAGAGGGTTGGCTATTCCGTACCAGTGGTTGTTGTCTGTCCTATTCGATTGCGTGTATTCCAGTCCATATAGGGTGGCCACATCCCTCATTAGGTTTGTCACGTCCTGATATGTTATGTTGTGACACTGTCCCTCACAGGTCACTGTAGCATTCAAGCTGAGGTTAGGGTGGGTAGTCATCCGGAAATTCGCCATCTTTCGGAGTATATTATGGCCTCCCTGCAAGATGCTCATTATTTGATGACCAGCTGTAATGTTGATGACCTGATTACAAATCAAATCAAAGAGCCTATCAAAGAGGCTTACAGCACTTCCGACTATATATTTTAGCACCTTCTTCTTTGTGGCGCTGTCAACGTTTACTCTAGGCCTCTTAGGATCTGAGATCTCATTTTCAGTGTTATCGGCGTCCACTGTTCGCTTCCTAGAAGTTGAAGGTTGTGTGTCTGCTTCCATCATCGCTATGAGTGATAACTTATTCAAGTTAAAGCTTAAAGAGTCTGTTTATACTGGCCGGTTTCGTCTTGATTCGAGAATGCGATGTCAAATACGTAAAAGAAAAACCTTAATTATTTCGCTTCGACGTTCAGCGAGTCCGTGGCAGAGCTCGTAATTTGTGAGATGATTTTAAAAATCTTAATTTTTCTTTATGTGTGCAATTATATAATTTTGTTGACTAAAATAAAATATTATATTATATAACAACCATTATGCATTTATTGTACATTTAAAATCAGAGTTGATTTGTTTATTACTCCATCACGCTACAACGGCTGAACCGATTTTGATAAAATATGTAATTGAGAGATCAAATCAAATTATTTATTGCGAATATGGGTTAGTAACAGGTGGTTAGTGATACAGTTTGAATTCGTCCATAATCAGCGTTTATCGCATGCAATTTTAGTTAGCCTTAAAAGTATCCACATACCACAAAGTATCAGTATTCAGTAGATCTTAATTATGTACTTATTACTGCTTGTTTTACTGCGTGTCACCGCATTTACGACATTAATTTAAAACACGTGTAAGGCTGATGGCGAGTGTTGTTGTAAAATAGTTTATTTTCAAATTCATTACCATGAAATTGTTTTAGTTTTCAATCTACCTTAATTTCAAGTCGTAAAATATCAGTCTGTATAAAATAGGTAAACAAATAAAATTCATTCATCATGTAAGTAGGTACCTGTTAAACTGACTAAGCGGCATCGTCGCAACAGCGCAGCCGATTTACGTTAAAAATTGTTTATTGGAAATATATCGATTACTGGATAAATATTCAAGCTACCGATATTAAACCCACCCCTAAAATCAATTAATACTATTCTGCATATGTGTTTTAAAGTAATGTCGTGAATGCGGTGACAGACTGTATAGGCTCCTAGCACAAAACATTAACTTCCTTTTGAGCAGTCGTATAAAAGTAGCCTACGTCTCAAACCAAGTCATAATCTATCTATATACCAAATATTATCGGAATCGGTCTAGCCGTTTAGATATGAAAACTAAATAGACGACAGTTACTTTCGAATTTATAATAAAGTAAGTATGGATATTATTTTGTCAATGATAAAAATGAACATAAATTTTATTAGTAATTTTTGATAGCAGGTTTTATATTGTTGAAAATAATTTTGGACGAAAATTCTGTTAAATTATAGTATGAAGCGAATGTCTTACGGCCGCACTCAGGGTTGCTAATCGAAGTTAATGGCTCATTAAATTGTTTAAGAAAATCTTCTATACAAATGAAAACTATTTGAGTGAGCCACGTCTCTGAGTGCGGCCTTAGTTTAAGTAAATAATTTAAAAGCATAATTTTATTTTGAATCTAAACATTGTTTCTCGTTTTTCTAATTGGTACTTAGGCCGGTCATATGCAATCGAAATTCCGCTTCAAGATATCAATTCATCTTATTATATCAATATTCAAGATATCGAACCGGAATTCTGAAGGCAAATCCATAATAATTTGAAAAAAGTTTGTATGGAAACTGCGTACCTGTCAGAAATTCCGATCTTTCGATTCTTCGAAGTCCTAGCACAGAATAGGTACAGAAGTAACGTTCGATTCGATTTCAATTACCTGCGCTCGAGCGTAGCGCTAGGGCTGGCACTTAACAATATTCTACAACGAAATACGCAACAATTTTGATAAAAACGTTTATTCATTGTCAAAATAATCAATAACAAATTATTAGAAATAATAATAAATTTACAATTATATTACAATAAAAATTAATGGAATTAAAATAAAATAATATAATTGAAGTAAGAGGGGGAGGCCTTTGCCCAGCAGTGGGACAGCACGGGCTAGTAAAAAATATATAATTGAGACATTGCCCTACAGGGTCAAAAAACTTCAAAAATTGCGTTACGTAATACTTAAACGCGCCCTTATCGGCACGTTGTATTAAGCTTAACTTCTGTACTTATATATGTTGTGGTTATAGTGCGAGCTGTCTGTGTGTTACTATTGACTTATTAATCTATCAATTAATTTATGAAATTATATTATATACAACTGCATCTTGTATATAGGTAATCGATTTTTTCTAAGTTTATCCATAATGTAAAGTTATGCTTTTATATAAATACCTAACTGCCAAGTTTTTTTGTAAATAAATATGTGTAAATTATATACAAAAATAATATACATAATACCTAAGTCTGTGTTTTTATTAATTATTTAGAATACTCCTAATACAGACTTTACTAGCGCTACAAATAGTGCATTCAGGAATACTGAACCGATTTTATTTAATTTTATTTGATAATTAATTAGATAATGATTCGATTTAATTTGAACTGAATAAAATACTGAATCGATTTCGGTGAAACTTTGTAAGTAACTTTTCCTCGACTACGGCAGTATTTTGAGCTTTGTACGGTGCTTCTAGATTTCTTCGTGGTGGAGATATAAGTGAAACTTCCATATTGACTAAAATACATTTATTTCTGAATAGAAGACATTACATTAAAAAAAATCCACTACAAATTCGTAACTAAACAACTGCAAAAGGCTGAGCGGATTCTCCAAGGTGTCCAGATGCTGGGAAATAGATGGGCGGTACAGCCTGATGTTACTTTGATTCAAGCCCATTCATTTCGGAATACAAGCCATAACAAAAAAAAGTAATTAACTACAAAAACTTTAGCAATTGACGGATTCTCCAAGGTGCCTAGATGCTGGGATCCAGCCGGGCGATACAGCCTGATTTCTGGCTGTACTGACCTAGATAAATGCTCACAACTTCTGAACTGTTGAACTACAAACTCAGGAAATAAGTTGGTGAATGCTATTGTCAAATACTGATCGAGCGAACCGAGATCTCCAAATCAACTTAGCCAGATCGGCGTCATATGTATGTGTTTGTTTGTCCGAAGATAACTTTCGAAGCGTTGATTAGATCATCATGAAATTTGATATATAGGTAGTTAGTGTTGGCACAATCCTAGTGCGACTAAATGAGTTAAAACTGTAGGGTTATTGAGATATTGGGGTTCAAAAGTTGTAAAAAAATCTAAATCAGACTATTAGGTCAAGTGGCACGTCTAACAAAATGACTTCCTCATTTTAACCCCGTTTTTATTTTAATCCTTGTAGTTTTTGAGTTATTAGCCATAATAAAAACTGAACTTTAGATGAAATTAAATCCCCACAGTGCTGAAATTTGGTATGTGTGTAACTTTATTGACACAAATATAGAGAAAAGTCTGAAATCCAGAATAACTGCAATTTCTACCCCAAAAAAGAGTAACCAATTAAGATGATAGTAATCTTTAAAATCATCTCTCTCTCTAGCCTCAAAGGTTTGCTGGAAGAAAACTCTTCTTAGGGTTAAGCTCGCCTTTATACATGACCTCTATTTCTGTATTTTTAAATGTATTTTCTTGTGTGCAATAAAGAATGATAGTTTATTGTATATTGAATGAATCTGTAGGTAGTAAGTTGGAAGTGGATTTCGGGCACTATTTTGTTATTCAAAGAATAAGAATAATGTGTATGGTTGGGATTGGGACATAGGCTACTTTTTCCCGACTGCGCACGAGGAGGGTAACGTTTTTATTGACATACCACGTGTGCTAGCACCCGGGCGGTAGCTAGTGATAAATAAAACAATACTGAAAGTATGTATTCATTTGATTATAATTAACAAGTTATATTAATTGGGTAAACAAATTTTTCAACACACTTGCTCGTAAAGTGAGCTTTATTACATTTTTCTTAGGGCCATAAACCGAACTATAACACACACGTGCATAATAGAATTATCCCTACAAAGTTAAGTTAGTGTGTACCTAACTGCAAATTATATGCGAGTAAACAGAGCATTTTCAATTTAACCGGGTAATACAGTTTTGTAACAACAAAGAGCTTTTATGCCGCTGAAAATCCATTTACATTTTTTGAATAAATAAATGTATCCCTAATTAAGACGAAAAAACATGTATTATTATCAAATTATTTTTAATTCACAATAATTTGTTATAAAATATTTGCATTTTATCACTAAAATTATAATTTTGAAGTAGGCTGTATGGCTATATGTAACCTTACATTTGGCGCGTGCAACAATATTGTTATGAAAATTGTACATTCAGCAATTGTTTTAATAATTTTATGATTAACGATTTATGCAATATATGTTTGTTTTTTCCTCGCAAGTGTGTTGAAAAAGTGCGTATGAAACTCGTGAGCAACTTGCTCACTAGACACTCGGCTGATTTACGCCCTCGTCTACGGCTCGGGCTGCAACTCACAGCCTCGTGTATATTGAGCAACTTAGCTCACTTGTATCATAATATACTATTAATATATATGTAGGTAATATATAATGTGATGTATAGAATATAATGTGTTGCATTCTAAACTAATTAAATATATTGAAGGGGTGATTTCCACAGTGAATAACTGCAATATCATGGTCGCCTTACACGGTAGATCGGTACAGGCTATGGCGAGGGTGGGCTTTGGTGGGCATTCTCGTACCTCGTCGCACTTAGGTGAATCGGTACCAATAAATTGTCTCACCTTTCCCTTTCCAGCGGTTGGCTTTTTGGCAGCCGCTGCAGCGCTTGAGTTCGACGCGATGTTGGCGACCGCAATCAAACGCGCTTGCCTTAACGTTCGCTGCATCGCTGGTAGGGCCGGCGCACTTACTCTTAAAGATGGGGGCTGCTTACCCTCGAGTTGTCAGCTGACTAATCACTTCAATTTGTTTTGCAATCAAAACGTTTTGACTGCTCACAGTTCCTCCAAGTGACGTAACTTTTGGCGCGAGTCCATGAACCAGACTATTAAGTTGGCGAATCGCGCCTTTCAAGTCTTTTTGCGCCATTTCAGTATTTAAAAATCGTTGAATACGTAAGAGCACTACAATGCGTGAGGTATGCCCCTACTCACTCATCAGTTTATCACTCACCAATTCGAGCCACGGCTGATTTACGTTAAAAATTGTTTATTGGAAATGTATAGATTACTGAATAAATATTCAAGCTACCGGTGTTAAAGCCAACTCAAAAATATGTTAATACGTTCTGGATGTATGTTTTAAATTAATGTCGTACATAACAAAACGGGTTGTATAAATGTTTGCCCAACGATTACTTTATTCCAAATGTAATAAACGCTGCTGTAAATTCTTATTATGAACTCTCATATGTTTTGATAAATCCGCAATCTGTTTATTACATATTTTACATGTATACGCTTTATTCCCCGAATGTATTCTCATATGTCTATTATATGAGCTTTTTTCTTTAAATCCTCGCTTGCAAATCTCACAGGCAAATGGCTTTTCACCGGAGTGAACTCTCATATGAATTTTCAAGTTACGATTATCTGAAAAATCTTTATGACAGACTTCACAACTATATGGCTTATCGCCAGTATGGGTTCTTACATGAACTTTGTACGAAGCTACATGGGCAAAACTCCGTTCGCAATAATTACAAGCATATGGCTTGGATCCAGAATGCAATCTCATATGGACGCTTAAAGTTGTATACGCAGTGAAGTTTTTTTTACAAACTTCGCAGGAATATGGCTTTTCTCCAGTATGTTGCCTCTGATGTATTCGTAAATAACTTTTAGCTGAAAAATTCTTATTGCAAATGTCACAGGTAAACGCTTTGACATTATCGTGTACTATAATTATATGTCTCTTTAAATCAGATTTTTGTAAGAATCTTTTTCCACACATATCACATATAGATGACTTTTCGCCTGTATGAGTATTCATATGTGATTTCAATGTTGATTTATGAAGGAATACTTTCTGGCAGATAACACATGGGTATTTCTTAACACCTGCATGCACTTCTAAGTGTTCTTTTAGACTTGATTTAGATTTAAACTCTTTTTCGCACTTCGAGCACTTGAATTTCTTCGCAAAATGTACGTTTACGTGGTTTTTGAGTAATATTGGTTCGTTTAAAATCTTTGAACATATAGTACAAGGGTAGTTAGTTCCATCGCCGTGTAATAGCCCATAATGATTGATCAGATCTGTGTTTGTTTCGAATTTTTCTGTACAAAGGAGACAATTGTAAGGATTTTTATCCATGTGCCTTTTCATATGCTTTTCTAAGTTCCCTACGTTAATGTATCTTTTTTTGCAGACATTGCACGATAAATTCTTGATTTTCAAATCTGTAACAAAAAATAATGGATTACGGTTTAGTTAGAGTAACTAAATTCAAATTAAATTTAACACAAGCTCTACTTAATTGATTGAAAATACTTTATTGCACTTATTAAAATTAATACAAAGGCGAACTTAATGCTAAAAAACATTCTCTTCCAAATAACCTTTGTGTATTGCGGATAAACATGTGTAGTTAGTACACAGAAAGGGAAACTAATAAAAATAGCATAATATAGGTACATACTACAAAAATAAACTGACTTAATTTTTTTTTCTTGTAGTTTCGCTAAATTCATTAGTATGTATTAAAATATACATCAGGAGGCTCATCAGTTTGCGTGTCTAATGTTTAATATTAAAAAAGAAATGTATCTCGTTTTTAGCAATAGGACTAAGTTTGTTGAGTACAGCTAAGCGAAGCTCTCTGTTTACGTTTAATAAATATAAGTTTAGAAATAGATTCGGTTTTCATCTTTAATCTTTCCTACAAATTTAAATAGTCTTTGAATATCTTTAGATTCAAATACTGGTTGTCTCTTCAAAATTGTGATTTCGTTGTGGTCGAATTTCTTTGTTTCTGCATTTTCATTTCGGAAAGGAATGTGTAAACATTTCACGTTTGTATCCGTACAGATATTGTTCCTTATCATAATTGATAGGTAATAAATAATATGCGCTGCTTTCTTTTTGTGTAAGTCCCATCAATTTTAATAGTGTAATCAGGGGTTTTCGCATGTTTTTATAACTGTTAACAGATGGCGTTGCTCTGTCATGCTTTGAATAACAAAGGAAAGTGAATTGTCAATGTCAATTAAATATTACAATTAAGTTCCTCGAAAAATAATATTGAGACGCCATCATTATTTTTCGAGGAACTTAAAATAAAAAACAAACATTTGTGTTTATTAATCTGTCGAAATTATCTCATTTCGACATGTTGCCAGATTTTGATATTGTCTTTGAGATTTATATATTTTTTGGCAGCGCATCTCCAGACAGCGCCATCTACTACGCTAGTTGGAACTAGTTTTTTCTTTTTAAATTGAAAATGAAAAGCCATTATTATAAACGAACTGAGTGCATGGATCATTTTATAGACCTACCTGTAGTACCTGTATCATATTTGTCAAACGAATTTTCATTCCGAATATTTTTTTTCTCTAACCTATCTTGTCCCACTTCTGGGCAAAGGTCTCCCCCAAGTCCCTCCAAGCATCCCTATCCGTCGATATCTCCCACCATCCCATTCCCAAAATGACTAGAATTCATTCCAATACCTAATGCATATAGGAATGTATCCCCATAGTAGGAATAGTAGCGACAACACAGTAGAACATTTTGTCAGTAAAACATGCATATAATAGTAGGTGTTTTATTATTTACGACATTAAATGAAAACACGGGTAGGCTATTGCCTAGTAGTTGTAAAATAGGTTTTTTTCAAATACATCAAACTTAATATCAAGTCCTGAAATATGAATCGTCGCAAAGCCGCCGCCGATTAACGTTAAAAATTTTAATTGTTTAATGTATCGATAACTGTATAAATATTCAAGGTACCCACCTTTAAAATCAGTTAATACGATTCCGGATGTGTGTTTTAAATTAATGTCGTAAATAACAAAACAGGTTGAATATTTTCGGGCGCTTACATTGTTAACGCTGCGCACTGGCTAAACCTTTTACTAGTTATTATTAAAATTATTAATTAACTTTTGGTGAGCTCTCTTAAATCTTTGATACGTATGCGGCACGGCATAGATGAGTCAAGGTTCACGTCAACTTGATTAGAAGTGAAATCAGAAATTAATTGTGATGAGTTGGAATCTAAGTCCTGTCCATCAGTCTGAAGTGGGTCGTGATCCATGACGGTATCTTCTGAAATAACTTCCTCATCCACAACTTGATTAGTTGCTTGTACATTTGAGGCTTCAGTTAAAAGCTGTTTCTTTTTTGCTCGTAATTTTCGCATACGTTCTGTTGATGTTGCCGCAAATTTTTGGGTTATAGGGTTGCTAAAAGAATTTTGCATATTCATCTCAGCTTTCACAGTGATAACGTTGCAGTAATCTTGTGTTGGATTGCACATATTGTCATAAACTTGATTGAAAATATTATTTGGGATAATATCATTTGAACTGTTAGGATCTGAATATAACTCTCCATCTGACTGAAGTGGGTCGCGATCCATGACGGTATCTTCTGAAATAACTTCCTCATCCACAACTTGATTAGATGAAGCTTGTAAATTTAGGGCTTTAGTTAAAAGCTTGTTCTTTTTAGCTCGCCATTTTCGCGTACGCTCTGTTGAAGTTAACGCAACTTTTTGGGTTCGAAATTGATCTGAAATTAGTTTTTTTCGTAGTCTGTGAGCTCTAACTCGAGCTGCAGTTCTTTTTCTCATTTCTTCTAGGTCACGCTTTCTATAGTCTTCGCATTTCTCCGCATTTGTTTTGGGCATCTTGGTAACTAAAAATAAAAAAAGCGTGTGTGTACTTATGTACGCATGTGAGGGGGCGTCCATTAATTACGTGAGGCGTTTTTGACGATTTTTTTACTCCCCCTTCCCCCTGGTGAGAGGTCGAGAGATTTGGTTCGACCCCCTTCCCCCTCCTCTTCTCTCACGTGAGATTTTTATAAATTTGTATTTATGGACTTATTTATAAAAACACAATTGATTTCATTATTTTTATTTAAGACTAGTAATCAAGAGTGCTTCTCTCGTAATCTAGAATCAGTGATAAAATTAAATTACGTGTTATTTCCCGATATCCCTCCTTTCCCCCACGTCAGACTGGGCGAGATTTGGCTCAACCCCCTCCCCCTGAATGCCTCACGTAATTAATTGACGCCCCCGAAGTTATACTTCTTTGGCGTGAAATAGAATGTCATTTGCGTACCACTTGGACAACTTCAGACCGTAAAAACCAACTTTATAACTTCATGGTGTGTTACATCGGCGCGCCCAACTTATGTACGTCACATTCTGAAAATACGCTCCTGACGCGCCACAAGCAGTATAACTTTATAAGTATCGATTATATTTAAACTCATGCGTTGCATGATCACGGATAAACTGATTCAGTTTATCCATGATCATGGCGCATGCAACTGCGTCGCAATATCGGGACACTCAAGAACTCACAAATCATGGTAAATATCCCGTTTTTAGTACAAATAGTTTTAATAACCATGATAGTTTCAAAGTTATAACTTAAAACTAACAGAAGTATGTACACTTAGAATATATTGGTATAAACCTGTTTTTTATGTACGACATTAATTTAAAACACACATCCGGAATCGTATTAACTGATTTTCAGGTGGGTTGATGGTAAAGATGGAGGGACGAGCTCACTAAGTTCGAGCAGATTGGACCATCTTGGCGCTGGAAAGAAGTGACTGGAAGGAATGTGGGGAGGCCTTTGCCCAGCATTGGGGCACAGTGGGCTAAAAATAAATAAAGGTTTAATACCGGTAGCTTGAATATTTATCCAGTAATCGATACATTTATAATAAACAATTTTTAACGTAAATCGGCGGCGCCTTTGCGACGATGGTCAGTTTGACAGGTAACTACTTACATGATGAATGAATTCGATTTGTTCTATTTTATACAGGCCGTTTCATTGATTTTTTAGAACTTGATATTTAAATTGTTAGAAAATTTATAATTTTTTATGGTAATTAATGTGAAAAAACCCTATTTTACAACAATACTCGCCACGTGTTTTCATTTAATGTCGTACATAACAAAACACGTAGCATAATACAAACATGTATTTACAAAATAAAGGTATCAATATTTAATAAAACCTCTATAGACCAACAGATAAGATAACCCCAAGTTTAAATAGCTTTCTATTAAAAAAAACCGCATCCGAATCGGTCCATCCGTCACATTGTTGTGGACATGTCGTCGTTGGGAACATGTCACACAAATAAAAAATCGGTTGAATCTCAAATCAAAATGTTTTTAATTACTGATTAAAACGGGTATTTATCGCGTATGCACGTTTTTTATTTGTTATCCCGACGACGAAAATGTATTTATTCATTAAAATCACAAGGATCAATTTGTAATATCAATTTTACTGCCTGTTCCTCCGCGACTAAGCCAGGAAAGAAAGAAACAAGGCCGGTTGTTCTTTTTAATGATCCTTTTAGAATACATAACAATAAAGAAAATAAATCATGTCTAAGTTGTAACATTTTTGACCGAGTTCGAGCAATTTCCATCCCAAGCTTTGCTATCATCTAAATAATCCGATATGTTAGAGTAGGCTTTTTTGTAAAGATTTTGTTTAATTACGTATTTAATTTGTTAACTATCAATTTTTGTGCATCACTTTGGACTTTGTTATAAAAGCGTACACCTTGGCCTTTAAACGATTTACTAACTTTATGGAGTCTACAAGTGGCAACAGCGAGTTTAACAGCGTACGATTTACTAACTTTATGGAGTCTACAAGTGGCAACAGCGAGTTTAACAGCGTACAATTCACTAACTTTATGGAGTCTACAAGTGGCAACAGCGAGTTTAACAGCGTACGATTTACTAACTTTATGGAGTCTACAAGTGGCAACAGCGAGTTTACAGCATTTTCTAAAGACCGTTGCAAGCAATCGCTCATTCAAAGTCATATGTTTTCTCACCTGAATGAATTGTCATATGTTCCTTCAAATCTTTCTTTCTCACAAATTCTACTTCACATTCCGTACACTTAAATTCATCTCCGAAATGTGTTTTAACATGATTTATGAGTAACGTTGGCTTGTCAAAAACGTTCGTGCACATAGTACATGGGTAATTAGTTCCATCGCCGTGTTCCAAGCCATAATGTTTGATCAGATCTGTGTTTGTGTAGAATGATTCAGTACATATGAGACATGACATTTCCCCTGGATGTGTTTTTAAATGAATTAGTAGGAGGCTGATGTTTTTGAATTGTTTTTTGCAGAAATTGCAAGATAATTTTTTGGCTTTCTCTTTGGATTGGTATTCATCTGAAATGTTTAAAAAAGAAATCAAATCAATTTATTTCAGTATTTAATTATTACATTGCATATTTATACTATATGTTAAAAATACCGCGTGTCACCGCATTCACGACATTTATTTAAATCACGGGTAGGGCTGATGACTAGTATTGTTGTGAAATAGTTTTTGATAAGATAAGTAACATCTTTCCCCTCGGTTTGTGGGAGTGATTTTGGCAATAGGGACGGAAATGTGTAACAGGAAGCCGGGGAAGCGATTTGACCAATGAGCGCGCGCGGTGGTCAGATGTTACACATCATATGCAACTACTGTTACAATAGTGTGGGAATTACGGCCTTATAGACTAGCAAGATGTAAATACTTAAATAAAAGGCCGTAATTTTGAAACTAAGGCTTTTCAGACTAATAAACCTCAAATTTTGACATAGTTATGAAAATCGTTATGGTATCTTTGGATTCATTCGAATTACAGCTTTATGATTGAAGCCATACGATAGCATTTTGTTTGCTGATTCCGAATCTGTAACTAACTCATTTTTGACAAAGTTGTAAGTTACGGCTTTTCTTCATATGACGGCAGTGTAAGGCACGTATTTTTTTTTTCAAATTAATTACCATGGATTTTTTTTTATTTTCAACCTACCTTAATTTCAAGTCCTAAAATATCAATGAAACAGGCTGTATAAAATAGGTAAACAAATCATATTCATTCATCATGTAAGCAGGTACCTGTTAAATTGACTAAGCGGCATCGACGCAAAGGCGCCGCCGATTTACGTTAAAATTTGTTTATTGGAAATGTATCGATTACTGGATAAATATTCAAGCTACTGGTATTAAACCAATCTCAAAAATCAGTTAATACGATTCTTTTATTTTTTATTTATACCACTCAGGTAGCAAACAAGCATACGGCCCACCTGACGGCAAGCGATTTCCGTAGCCTATGGACGTTTGTAACACCACAGGTATATTACTCGCGCGCTGCCGACTCTTAAAAATTTTCAAAACGTCCTTTTTGAAGAACCCCATACTGTAGTCCCTAGGGAACATCTCGGCAGGGAGACCATTCCACAAGCGAAGTATTCGTGATTAATTAATTAATTAATTTAATTCACCATGTGTTTTAAATTAATGTCGTGAATGCGGTGACAGACTGTATAACATAAATGTCAGTTAATCACACTAATATTATAAATTCGAAAGTTTGGATGTTTGTTTGTTACTCAATCACGTCGTAACGGCTAAACCGATTTTATAAAATTTGGTATATAGATAGAATATGACATAGGGATGATTAACTTATAATTAATATATGCCACTGCAATCAACTAGTTTATCTGGTAAACAAATATTTCAATATCAAAATCTTTTTATTCATTAAAATCACAAGGATCACTTTGAAATGTCAATATTACTGCCTATTCCTTCGCGACCAAGCCAGGAAAGAAAGGCAAGAAACAAGGCCGGTTGTTCTTTTTAATGATCCTTTTAGAATACATAACAATAAAGAAAATAAATTACGTCTGAATTATAACATTTTTGAACGATTTGGAGCAATTTCAATCCCAAGCTTCTCTATCTATAATAAAGGCTATATATAATAAAGATTTTGTTTAATTACGTTTTTAAATATGTTAATTGTAAATTTTTGTACATTACTTGGGAGTTTGTTATAAAAGCGTACACCTTGCCCTTTAAACGATTTACTAACTTTATGGAGTCTACAAGTGGCAACAGCGAGTTTATCTTTATTTCTAGTATTAAAATTATGATTATTGCTATTTTTCTTAAACAAATTAATATTTTTGTGAAAATACATCCGATTTTCATAGATTTAAATACAGAATAGACAAGACATGGACTCCTGGCTTGACATGCTTATAATATATGGAAAAACAACTAGACCCAGACCCAATCTGTAGATCAAACAAACCTTCCTGCAGCGGGAATCAAACGCACGACTGCGTCTCAGCCGGCTATTCACCCACTGCGCCACAGATGTCGTCATAAACACTATACTATCAAGATAGAATGGCTTACCACGGCATTGCAACGTCCGCTCATCAGCTCCTACGCTGTTCTGATGGACGGACGGACTCTTAGGAATGGATTGAGGCACAACTATTTCCAAGAAAGTCGATGCTGAAATAAAAAAGAAAAATATGTATTATTATTATCAGCCCGTAGAGTCCCACTACAGGGCAAAGGCCTCCCTTTCCTCTTTCCACGAATCCCGGTTGTTGGTTAATTGGGGTCACTCTTTATGGTATGCATCCAGTTCATCTACCGCCTGGGTCTACAACGATGCCGCCGCCCGTTTGGAACCCATTCTGTAGTGGTTTTCACCCATAGTTCCTCTGGCATACGACAAACTGGTGTGTGACTGTGTGTGTCTGGGCAGGACACGCCCAGTCCCACTTCAATTTAGCGGATGTCAGAGCCACGTCAGCTATCGGTGTTTTGGAGCGCAGTGTTGAGTTTCTTATACGGCCTGTGAGCCTGTCTCCGAGGATGCTGCGCTCCATAGCTCGTTGACAAACACCGAAGCGGGACTTTTGAATATTGGTGAGGGACCAATAAAAATTTATATATGATAAATTCGAAAGTAACTCTGTACCGTTCTTCTAAACGGCTAAGCCGATTTCGATGAAATTTGGTATATAGATTGTAATCTGTCTTGAGAATTAGACTACTTTTTGCAACCTGTTACGTGAATACATAACATATATGCAACAAGCTACATATTCAAAAACTTAAACCCGACCACGTAATAACATGTCAATGTCACCCGCACCATAACTAGTGGTTTGCCCCGAACTGATTTCTCAAAACACAAAAAAATATATTCTTAGGGCGACTAGCGCAACGATGCCTAAACGTATTTAGTGGCTAAATAAGGAGTTGTCAAATCATACAAATACGTCAAATTTAAAAATGTTTAGTCGCCAAATACGTTGAGGGATCGTTGTGCAAGCCGGCCTTAATCTTTGACTGATAAAATAGTGCCACGAAATGCACATCCAAATAACTTGACCTACAGTTTCATTCAAATTACAGGTAACGAGAGTTCATGTTAATTGGTTACCGTTTTTTGGGGTAGAAATTGCAATTATTCTGTATTCAGACTTTTCCCTATATTTGTGTCACCAAAGCTACACCAAATTTCAGCACTGTGAGCTCACTGGTGTACCCTGTGAATTTTATCTAAGTTCAGTTTTTATTATGGTTAATAATTTAAAAACTACAAAGCTTAAACTAAAAATAAAAACGGGGTCGAAATGACAAAATACCTTTTACTATTAGACCGGATAATCCTATTTTGTTTTTTTTTTTACCCCAAGAGGGGGGTACCCCTCCCCAATATCTCAACAACCCCCCCCCCCATTTTTAATTCATTTAATCACACCAAAATTTTCGCCCTAAGAATAATACTTATTTCGGGAATAATACTTACTATATACTTATACTTATTCGATCTCAGTTCGGGGCGAACCACTAGTTGTTGTAATGAGAATAAAAAGCTTAGTTATTTATTTAATATTATCCCGTTCAATTCTTTATATATCAAAAGACATTCTATTAAATACTGACCATTATATTTTTCTTCTTCCTGTAGTATGTTCAGGGGTTGTTCAAAGAATCCTAAAAATAAATAAGAATCAATTAGAAGTTAATTTACAAAAAATAAAAAAAACCGTGACTCTTAAATACCCGTAAAAATCTTTTTTACAACTGGCTTCACCAAAAAGTGTGAGAGGAAAAAACGAGGGGATAAAGCAGTGTGTTTCGTCACGGGCACTATATTGAATCCTGAACGTAACGAAGGATTCTAGAGTTAACTCACGAGCAGAGCGAGGGAGTTACTAGAAGAGTGCAGAGAGGGAAATAAGCACGCCCAAGATGCAGACAACTTTATCCACGAGGAGAATACTCTACATATCACACTTTCTGCGAGACAATAAAAACCAAATCTAGGTTGGTGCATTCTGTGCAGAGGTTAGTTCGATTTCCGAATAAGTTCTTATGGTGTAGGTCTCTTTGCTTTAAATTTGAATACCAGTTCGCTAGAGGTTCCAAATTCAAATCACATCACATTCATTCAAATCACTGAATATCATTATGCCCTCACGGGCATATTCAGTACACCTTTACTACGGCTCAGCCATAGGGATTTAATCACCTGCTTTTGGTGAGGTTTACATGGCATATTTTGCATTGTTGAGCCGGTGCTGTGAAGCAGTTTATTTACCTTCTGTGTGGTTATTTGCTTCCTCTTTGACTTCATGTTTAAAACAGCCATCTGTAACATGAAAATGAATATTATAATTCGTTCATGGTTTTAGATTAGAAAATTGTATATTACAGTAATAAAATGATGTGTCATATGGACTTATTGCTATCATTAGTGTATTTTTATACTTTTGTGTTTGTTGTTTTTTTTATCCTTACATCACTAATTACATTGATTGTCAAAATGTACTAGTTGTTATTAGTTGTTCATTGTTACTACATATTTTTTAGTGCATGCGGTGTTTACCTATAATTGGTTGTGCAATTAGTACTTACACGTGTACGTTAATCTTTAGTTATGCATGAAATATTATTGCAATCGTTGGTAGACCTAATAAATAAAAAATAAAAAAATACATAGGCGAACTTAATGCTAATTAGCATTTTCTTCCAGATAACTTTTGTGCAGTGAGTTTGAGTGGTAATGCTTTTCAGAAAATATATTCACTCAAATTTCACTTAGGTAGGTGGGTGAATCAACTTTTAAGGTACTCCTTTTGTCCCTGTCATGTAAATAGCAATAAAATCGGTATTTTAGTTTAGAATATGGTTGTTTTGATGTTAACGTAAAATTAGATCCTGTGTTAACATGGTAGTTTCATAGTTTTAAGCGAAATTTTAGTTTTTTTATAGTAACGCAGCACACCATAAGCAATCTCCATACAAAAAAAACTGTCCCCAGGCCTAGGTGAAGAAGCAATGTACGACGTTTCTTAAAAAAATCTAATGAATGCACTGCATTTTCACATAATATAGGTAATATTATAAATTCGAAAGTAACTCTGTCTCTGTCTGTTTGTTACGTTTTCACGATTAAACGGCTGGACCGATTTCGATGAAATTTGGTACACAGATAGATAATAACCGGGGTTGGAACGTAGGTTACTTTTTACTCGACTGCGCAGAAGGAGGGTAATTGGATTGGAGTGATTGAGTTACCTTGCAAGTAGACACTGTTAAACCGTTCTTCACAATCCAGCACTTGCTTTTTGAAGAGTGCGGCATCCCGGAGTCGTTCCTCACATGCACCACAGATGGAGAAGGTAGATGGATTGGTGGGTGGTGTAAGCTGAAATGAGAGTCATACATAGTCATTATACTTATCAGTTTTACTAGCTGTTGCCCGCGACTTCGTAAGCGTTACACTACTAAATGTGTAGGTAACCTAGAAATAAAGCTAAACTCGCTGTTGGAACTTGACTTGACACCACATTTTTAACCCGTGGGACCTGATTTATGGAATAAAAAGTAGCCTATATGTTAATCCAGTAGATAATGTTGAATGTTAAGCACCCAACGCTGATTTTCAGCCGAAACGAGAAGCAAAGGCAGTGCAGCAACAACTCAATCAAATAAAAATAAACAAAGTGAGTAAATAAAAGGTGTTTGTCGTGACGTCGTAGTTATACAACCCAAAGCTCCTTAAAAAATATTATTAAAAAATTAGACGTGTGGCACTCGGAGACTGCCGCGGTAAAGCTATTGCATAGCTGTTTTTATCAACTTGTGCAATTATAATTATTTATTTATTTTATTTATGCAGTATTTTTTCCTATGTTTTTTTTCTTACTTTTATTACGTATTCGTCCGATTTCGGAGCAGCTCGTCTCGATTCATGCGAGCTTCGTAGAGTCGTACCATGAAGTAAATACAAAGAGGAGGTGCCCTAACGCCGAAACTCTAAGCAGACATGAGTCACCAGATTGCGGGGCGAAGAGGGGGATTACGCATGCGCAGTAACGCCGATACAACCAATGCCACCTAGAGGCGAGTTGCTGAACTAAAGAGACAAGCGTGATATTTCAAAAAGTCATTAAAAGTTCTGCTATTCATCGATAGATGGCAAAACTAAAAAGTATCACCGCTGTGCCGGTCGGAGTGTTAGGTTTTTTCGTTACGGAATTTCTAGATTCGGTCTCCACGCTCAAGGCCCGCGATAGAAGCTATGCAATAGCTTAAAAATAAATGTGTGTATAAAGCACTCAACTTTCTTTGTTTCATAATCAATTCTGTAGTTTATTAGAATATCTACCCCCTCAAACATACAAACATCAAACTGCGATACTTAATATTTGATCAAGCGAAGCGAGATCTCCAAATCAACTTGGGCAAATTGGCGTTGTATGTATGTATGTATGTTTGTTTGTTTGAGGATAACTTTCGAAGCATTTATCTGTTCATTGTGAAATTTGGTATATAGGTAGGAAGTGAGGGCACAATTTTGCTGTGACTAAATGAGCTAAAAATGTGGAGGGGTTGTTGAGATATTGGGTTCAAAACCAAAATAGGACTATCCGTTCAAGTGGCACGTCTAATAAAAAGATCTTTGTGAGTACATATTGACCCAGTTTTTATTTTTAGTTTAAACTTTGTAGTTTTTAAGTTATTAGCCATAATAAACATTAAACAAAATTCACAGGGTACACCAGTGACCCCACAGTGCTGAAATTTGGTGTGCGTGTAGACACAAATATAGGGAAAAGTCTGAAATCCAAAATAACTACAATTTCTACCCCAAAAAAGGGTAACCAATTAACATAAACTCCCGTTACCTGTAATTTGAATGAAACTGTAGGTCAAGTTAGTAGGTTTGCATTTCGTGGCACTATTTTGGTTAGTCAAAGATTACAAATAATATTTTTTTGTTTGGAGACTCGCGAGATCTCAGTTCGAGCCGAACCACTCTTCGATCAACAATACACCTAGATAAAGGATCGGCGCAAAAAATCCGTCTCGGTAAATAACAGCTCACTTGCGGCGTGAGCTCTTATTTTGTTTAGTCAGGTTGAAACACAGCCAACGTCAACACGTACCAAAATGCCTCAATGCGCATTTAAAAGTTGCAAAAATAATGCCCGGAAAAGCAATTATTATTTATCAGCCGGAGTGTCTTACTTTCGGTAAGTACATGTGGAATAAGTTATATTTTAAGCTTTAAACTGACAATGAATATCAATTTTTTAACAATATTGCCGATTTTAAACCACCGCTAAGAATGTTTGGCCAACGTCAAACGTGTGATATAGCGTTGGGCCAATAGCCGTCAATAGCAAACAGAAACGAAATAAAACGATGTAGCTCGCAAGACAATAACAAGAAAAAGTACTTTATTTATTGCTTCATAATGTTGATTTCACAATAAATGTTATATATCCTACGTCTTTTCTTTACTTAACCCTAGAGTAATCGCGCCTTTCTGTGAAACGCGAGTGATCGCGTGGGGCGCATTTTGCCGCCCATACTTAATACGATTTTTTAGAAAATAGGAGTTATATGGTTTTATATTCATGTTTAAATGATAGAATAAAACATCAATTATCAGAATGAAACACATTTATTCAAGTTTTACACTTAAAATTTAGAAAATAATGCTTTGGGAAATCTCAGGTAAAATTCTTGGTTTTTTGCAACCTCTTTACAATTATTTATATAAAAAAAAAAAACACATTGAAACTTAATAGCTAATTACACGTTTTCATCATCTACAGCCTGTATTTCAACAAAACAATCATGACACATGTAAATGTAATGTTCGTTGCAACCCTTTTTTCGTCCTTCAATTTTTTTGGATGGACATACTGCGTAAATACCTTCCCTACCTGAAGGTATATTTTGATGATCCGATGGCACAAAACGGGCGATTTGGTTTCTCAGTTGTTTGTGCAACGTGTTTACGTTGGATCTTCTAATGATATGTGGTCTAGTCATCGCCAGGGCAATTTCTTTCAGAAAATTTCATCGTAATAATAAGCCCAATAATTAATCAAAACAAACCAAAAATCAATTTGAATACGATATTTACACCAAAACAATACGAAGCGAAAACTAATAAGATTTCAACTATAGTAAAAAACCAGTCCCACAAATTTTACTTACGTGAGCGCAGAGAGCAATTTGCCGTCAAACACGACATACTTGCAAAAACAGCGCACTGATTTTACTGTTATTTCTAAAACAAGGAGGTGATGAACGGGGGGGGGGGGGGCAGCTACTAGGACGCTTGACCTTGACAAATGGATTGTGTCCAAATTAATATGAATATTGTGCCGAGAGCAAAATGCTCATAGCAGGAGCACTCTAGGATTAAGTGACAGGTGTAATTTATTACTTTGTTTGTTTTTTGAGATGAATGATCGTAACATTTAAAGAATTTGTTACTTTATTACAAGGTGCTGTGGTTGTGATTAGGTTGAATTTAAATCTTTTGTCTCATTCTATTGGTAAACGAATGTAGCTGTACCTATATATAAATGTTTACGCGGACAGCATTTAGCTTTGATTTTGTATAAGACCCGTAATCTAGTTGTATTGTTGATCGAAGGAACCACTAGTATGTATTAGTTTGGATGGGATCATGCGATTGAAGTTGCAACTAAATGTTATAACCATTAATTATAGTATGTAAATGAAATACCTACTTATTTACCTGTTTTGTAGGTGTAACTATGAACCTATGTAAAGGTAACCTAAATAAAACCTATGTGGTCCCCATTTCAAGAGCTGGATCCTTCTGGAAAGGATCGTTTCCTTTGCAGGTTTGCAGGTGTTTATTTAAAGTACGTTTACAGGTATGTACTCACAACAATATCAAAGGTTTCACGAAGGAGCGCCGAGTAGATCTCTTCTTTTCCTTCCGGTGTAGGATAGCAAGCTTCCAAACTCCTGAAATGCCCTTCTGTTAGATGGCACAACCGGCATAGGCCTTTGGAAATCCATGTCTCCGACATATTTGAGCATTAATTTGAGAGATATTAGAAATAATTAGGTATGGTTTGTTTGTTTTGTTTTCGTGTTTTCACTTTTATTTCATGTTTTCTTTTACTTTACGCACGCACGAACAAGCACAGCAATCAAATCAATAAATACTATACTACCTACCTACCTACAGTAAGTAGAGTACATAATAGGGTAAAGTTACCCAGTTTCGTACATTTGATTTGGGTCTAGTCTGTCTACCGCTGTCCACCTATTTGGCCTCAGTGTTTATTCTATAAAATTTATAAAACATAAGTGTGAAGTTTAAAATAACCCAGCTGAAGGTATATTTATTTTTACATTTATTCATTACATCGTGAGGGAAATAATGCTTTATTGATGATGGAAATGTTAACCGACCGACTGACATGGGGCTTTTACCCTAGTTGTAAATTGTAAATGTCAATGTCAAATAGTGATGCACCCTGATTTTCAATCGAATTGACTAAAATACTAACTAAGTAATATTAAAATTACATACCTAGTATTAAGTACATAATATTATTTTATCGAGCGAAGCGAGATCTTCAAATCAACTTGGGCAAATCGGCGTTGTATGTATATATAGTTGTTTGTCCGAGGATAGCTTTCGAAGCATTGATCCGATCATCGCGAAATTTGATATATAGGTAGGGGAGAGGTGGTATACTTGATCCCCGAGGATACATGATCCCCCATTTAAAACTAGCGCCAAAGTGTTTAAAGGTGTTCTGTTGGCTGCATTAGGACGCCGCCATGATGGCTAGTACAAATAGTAAACATTAAACAGAAACAACGGCTCGTTGCCAAAATAATTGGAAATTTATGTTTTTACCGGATCTTACTTGTTTTGTTTAGTGTACACCAATTCGAAAAACTTCAGGTACGTGTACTTTACAATTTTTTGATTGCATTTATGAAATATTGTGTGTATTTAGCTGTGTAATTCAATTATTTCCGAGTCAAATGTTTTCATCTTGTTGCTGTTTTTTTTCATTTAAATAAAGTTACTGCTTCGGGATAGTTGATCCCTTTTGCTAGGGGGATGCTTGATCCCGGAATCAAGTATCCCACCTATAATTCTTTTGTTTGGGTCAAGAAGTAAATCTCATAACTTCCATTCTTTTAGATGCCGCGGAAGTACGTATCGAAGCAAGGAGCCATGAAGAGGGTACCTTACGACCCGGAGGCCTTGAAAAATGCGGTCCAAGCAGTTAAAGATGGAGCTGCTTACAAAACCGTCGCAAGAGAATTTAAAATTAATGTCATGACACTTAAAAGGCTATGCCGTTGAGACTCTTATGTTCAACCTGGTTTTACCGATAGACAAATTTTGTCCAAACGTCACGAGGATGAGCTAGGAGCGTATCTTGTTCATATGTCTAAAATGTATTATGGACTTACCGTTGTACAAATTGCGTAAGGTAGCTTACCAATTCGCATAAGCAAATAAGATGAAATACCCCTCTTCATGGGATCACTCGCAACAGGCGGGTCGCGATTGGTATCGTGGATTTTTGGAGAGACAGCAAACTCTATCCTTAAGAACTCCAGAGCCTACCAGCTTGGCGCGAGCGACAGCGTTTAATAAGCACACCGTGGCGGAATATTTTGGAAATTTGACTGCAGTTTTTAATAAGCACGAATTTACTGCCGAAAGGGTGTGGAATATTGACGAAACAGGGGTAACAACTGTCCATAAACCCAGCAAAATTATTGCAGTTAAGGGTTCCAAACAAGTAGGAAAAATGACGTCGGCTGAACGAGGTGAGCTGGTTACCGTTTGTGCCTGTATCAACGCTGCCGGGGGCCACATCCCGCCATACATGATATTCCCCCGAAAAAACTGGCAGGATAGGTTCCTCAATCATGCCCCTCCTAGCAGCGATGCAACTACTCATCCTAGTGGATGGATGACGAGCGACAGTTTTATAAAATTCCTCAAGCATTTTGTTCGTCATGTTCAACCCAACGCTGATAGGAAACACCTCATCATCATGGACAATCACGAGAGTCATTGTTCTGTCGACGCCCTCAACTACGCAAAAGACAACGGAATCGTTCTTCTAACAATTCCACCACACACATCCCACAAGCTGCAGCCATTAGACAGGACTGTTTTTGGCCCCTTAAAAACCTTTTATTCTCAGGCAGCATCAAATTTTATGCTGAGACACCCCGGGAGAACAATCACAATATACGACGTTTCGGAACTGTTAGGGGAAGCTTTCCCAAGGGCTATGGTGCCTACCAATATAATTAGTGGCTTCAGGGCGGCTGGAATATGGCCCATAAATGCCGACATTTTCACGAAGAGTGAGTTCATGACCAGTTTAGTTACGGACCGCCCTCCCCCTTCTCAACTTGAAGAACCAGCACAGAGAAGTGTGGCAGTGTTGGACTGTGCTCCCCCTTCCCCGCTTGAGGATCCCATACAGAGCAGTGTGACAGCGTCGGACTGCCCTCTCCCTTCTCCACTTGAGGAGCCCGTAAAAAGCAGCAGTGTGAGTGAACGCGCTTCCCCATCCTTACTTGGAGGATCAGAGCCGATGCACTTTTCACCACAGGTCATCATGCCCTACCCCAAGGCAGGTCCACGCTCGCAGTCGTCGCGCGGGAGAAAGCGAGGACGTACACGCATCCTAACCGATACTTCGGAAAAAGCAGCCATCGAAGAACAATCAAATAAAAAGTTGGCGAAGATAGCGGAGATAGAAATGAGAAGGAAGATTAAAGAAAATAGGCCTACCAAGAAAACAGTGAGACAAATCTTTTTACAAAAAAAAAAAATTGGCGATGACACCTCATCTGATTCTGATGAATGTCCTCCACTTCCATCATCATCAGAAGAGTTATGCAGTGATGGCGAGGGTCATAGAGCTTTTGAGCCCATCAGAAAAGAAGTAGGGGAATTTGTAGTTGCAATTTACAATGGTTTGTCATACCCAGGAAAAATTACAAAAATATATGAAAACGGGGCTACAATAAAAGCAATGGAAAAAAGTGGAAGGCTTTGGAAGTGGCCAGCAAGGGAAGACGAAATATTTTATGTGTGGGGTGACATTTTGGGACACTTGCCGAAGCCGACGAAATTTTCAAAAACACGTGACATTTATTCCGTGCCACTTCTCGAATAATTTTCCCATTTATTTTTTGTCTGTGTTTTCAATTTTTTTATGTTGTTTTCATTTTGTACCTACTCATCTTTCGAATCGTTAATTACAACTTATTAATAGTAGGCCTAAGTTTATTTAATTTCCATATTTAGGTAGGCCTATGGCTGAAACTTTGACGGGTGGGATGATTGATCCTCCGGGATCATACAACCCACTCACCGGGATCAAGTACAACCCACTCACCGGGATCAAGTATCCCCATAGGGAGGGTTACTTGATCCTTGTGTCGGACTTTAAAAAAACCCTTTTTGTCGTTTTTTTTAATAAATAAGAAGGTCTGTATTGGTGCTAAATTAGTAGTATTGAACGGAAATACATGTGTGATTTAAAAGAAAGTCAGATTTATGAAAATGGTTCAAATTACTAAAAGAAAACCAAAACAGGGATGAAGTATACCACCTCTCCCCTAAGTAGTGTTGGCACAATCCTAGTGTGACTAAGTGAGCTAAAAATGTTGGTGGATTGTTGAGATATTGGGGCTTAAAAAAAGGGGTAAAAAAAAATCTAAATGAGACATTATGTCAAATGGGATTTCTAAGGCCTATTAAAAACAAACTTTGACGGAATTCACAGCGTAGGTAGACCAGTGACCCCACAGTGCTGAAATTCGGTATTCGTCTAGATTTAGTGACACACATATAGAGAAGTCTGAAATCCAAAAAAAAACTGCAATCCTCTAAAAATAGCAACCAAATAACATGAACTCCCGTTACTTGTAATTTGAATTAAACTGTAGGTCAAGTAAGTTGGTTGTTATTTACTGGCACTATTTTATTAGTCAAAGATTAAGGCCAGATTGCACAACGAACCCTAAACGTATTTAGCGGCCTAAAGATGTTTTAATTTGACGTATGTGTATGATTTGACAACTCCTTAAATCATATTTAGCCACTAAATACGTTTAGGCATCGTTGCGCAAATCGCCCTAAGAATAATATAATTTTGTTTTTTGGGATACTCGCGAGATCTCAGTTCAGGGCGAACCACTAGTTGCGTTGTAGTGCCCCAGCCGGGATTATGTTCTGGACCAAAAGTTTATTGTACTAACATCTATTGTAAAATAAACAAGAAACAACAAATATCTATGACTAAGGCCCTAAAAATATTAGTAAAATAGGTAGGTTTTAAAGACAGAAGGCAGTAAAGTTCAAAATAGGTATATTATTCATTTAAATATAACTTACTAAGTACATAATCTATTTAAATATATTATAATTTATCGATCTATATTACAATAAAAATTAAAAATGTAATAATTTACACATTAAATTCTTTTCTTTATTAATTAATTTTTTTTTACCCCTCGACTCAAAGAAAGGAGTGTTATAACTTTGACACCTGTCCGTGTGTCTGTCTATGGCATAGTAGCACCCAAACGGATGGACCGATTCGGACGAGGTTTTTTAAAAAGAAAGCTAGTTTAACGGAGTGGTACTTAGCTAAGTACCTATGACAGTTTTTAACCCCTGGACGCAAAAATGATAGAAAATTATACTAAATTTACATAAAAAAATGACAAGCACGTATTATTCAATAAATACTATCCTTGTTACTAAAAATGTGAATCGCGTGTTTAATAAAATCCTTCCCAATTGTTATTTAGGATCTTTTTAAACAGTGTTTAACTTTTCTGTGGTAAGTTAAACTTTTACCCTATAAAATTAAATAAGATTGTGAAACTTTGCATAGTTATTGATATTTATATGAATGTTTATGTTGGTGGACTCCCTTTTCCGCATTTGAACTCTTAAGTGGTCCATTATGCGTGAGAGAGTTGACTATATGGATAGCCAGCCTAACTCGACCAGAAGAGCAGAAGTTTCCTGGGTCTTCACAGGCTTCATGGAGTGTCCTTGGATTGTCCAGGATTTCTATTTATATGAAGCACTCACACATTGGAAAGTGTAGCTTAGGACAGCCCCTCACTGTATGAAATATGACCGGATAATGGTTGGGAGCCGTTGGGGCACAAGATTGATCGCTCTGTAAATCTATTGGGGTAGCCCATGTTTAGCTGTGGACACTAAACCAATCGCTTCACTATTGACAATGGTTTCTTTGCAAAATGGCCACTATAGATACCTTTTCGTATTCGACGACCTCCGTGGTGCATTGGCTGAGACGCAGGGCGGGTTCAATTCCCGCCACGAAACAAATGTTTGCATGATCTACAGATATTTATTCCGGGTCTGGTTGTTTCTCTATATATTATAAGTATGTAGTTACAAAAAAAAAGTATATAAGTATTTTATTAGTTATCTGGTTCCCATAGTACAAGCTCTGCTTAGTTTGGGGCTAGATAGCGCTGTGTGAATGTCCAGCAATATTTATTTATTTATTCTACTATCAATCTTTTTCAATGACCGCCGTTGCTATAACAACACCATTGAAAATTTGTCAGCATTAGATAGGAGAATCAATCATAAATGTTATATAACCGTTTTGTTATATACGACATGAATTTAAAACACACATCCGGAATCGTATTTAGTGATTTTAGAGGTGGGTTTAATACCGAGCTTGAATATTTATCCTACGTTTCCAATAAACAATTTTTAACGTAAATTGGCGGCGCCTTTGCGACGATGTCGCTTAGTCAGTTTAACAGGTACCTACTTACATGATGAATTAATATGATTTGTTTGCTTATTTTATACAGGCTGTTTCACGTATGAAAATTTAAACTTTTCTATGGTAATTAATTTGAAAAAAAATAAACTATTTTACTTACAATAATACTAGCCATTAGCCCTACCTGTGTTTTCATTTAATGTCGTTACACAACAAAACACATATAAAGTATAATTATAAAAATCAATTGCAGTTCGTTAGTCTCGTTAAAACTCTAAACGGCTTAATTGATTTTGATTAATTTTTTTGTATGTTTGAATGGGTCCCTGGATGGTTTAGAATGATACTTAGTCCCGGTAGGTGGCGCTGTTGACGAAATTTAGAAAATTGCGACTTCGAAAAAGACAAAGTCGCGGGCTACTAGCCTCTAGACATTATGCCTCCTTATTCACTTCCAATCATTTTTTAACAGAATTGCGCTCTGACATTATGCCTCCATATTTACTTCCAATCATGTTTTAACAGAATTGCGCCTCTGACATTATGCCTCCTTATTCACTTCCAATAACTTTTTAACAGAATTGCGCCTCTGACATTATGCCTCCTGGTTCACTTAAAATTATTTCTGTTTCATCCTTCGCGTCTCCATTATCAAATAGCTACTGCTTTACTTCGTCCCTCATTTAAATAAGTATTCTTCATTCCGTTTCTCCGGTGTGAATTCTCATATGGGCTTTCAAATCATCATTCTTCCTAAATGGCTTATTACATATATTACAGCAAGGTCTCTCACTGCTATGAACCCTTCTCATATGCTTTGGCAAATCTGATATCTGTTTATTACAAATTTTACACGTATGAGGCTTAATCCCCGTATGAGTTCTCATATGTTTTTTCAATCCGGATTTTTCGCTGAAACTCCTATTGCAGATTTCGCAGGAAAACAGTTTTTCTCCAGAGTGCAGTCTTAAATGGATTCTTAGGTAGCCATTATCTGAGAAGGATTTGCGACAGATTTCGCAGCTGAACGGTTTATCACCCGTATGTGTTCTCACATGAACTCTGTATGAGCCAACATGGGCGAATTGACGATCGCAATAACTGCACGCATATGGTTTGTAACCAGAATGAACTCTCATATGAACCTTTAAAGTAGTGTACGCAGCGAATGTTTTCTTACAAACTTCGCAGGAATATGGCTTTTCCCCAGTATGCTGTCTTTGATGTGTCGCCAAATAACTTTTAGCGGAGAAATTCTTTTTGCAAATGTCACAGGAAAAGGCTTTAACGTTTTTATGTACGAGGATTATATGTCTTTTCAAATCCGCTTTTAATAGGAATCTTTTGCCGCACGAATCACATATAGACGATTTCTCACCGTTATGTGTATTCATATGAGATTTGAATGTCGGTTTATTAAGAAATACTTTCTGACAAATATCACATTGGAACTTTTTCGCGCCTGTATGTAATTCTATGTGTTCTTTTAGAGCAAATTTAGTTTGAAATTCTTTATCACACTCGGTGCACTTAAATTTCTTAGCTGCGTGTTTTTTGATATGGTTTTTGAGAAGTATTGGTTCGTCGAAAACTTTGGAACATATTGTACAAGGGTATTTTGTTCCATCGCCGTGTTTTGATCCATAATGTTTGATCAGTTCTGAGTTTGTGCAGAATGATTCTGTGCATATGAGACACGTGTATGTTTTTTTATTAATGTGTATTTTCATATGCTTTTCTAGTGTCCCTTCGTTTAAGTATTGCTTTTTACAAACACTGCACTTGAAGTTTTTGATTTTCACTTCTGGTTTGAAATCTTCATCTGCAATAGAAAAAAAGATTATTATGAACAATATAGAGTATTTGCAAACTTATAGCCCAGGATGACCGCCATCGCCCTTCCATCAAAGGACAAGCAGGCGCACGGCTCAGTACCATCCGTACCTAGTTGATATACCACCCATTCGCACACACCGTTTTGGTTCTACATTCTTGATGCATACAGCTAAGGTATGGAACAGTTTGCCATCGTTTGTTTTTCCTAAAGAATAAAATCCGGGCCTCTTTAAGATAAGAGTGAATAGGTTTCTTCTAGATTTTCGTGCTTCATCTTAGACCACATCATCGCTTACAAGTGAGATTGTGGTCAAAAGAAGATCTAACAAGATAAAAAAATGACTAGTAGATAATGCTATTAGAATTAAGTCCTCTTAGCACTACCATATTTTATGTTGAAAGTATGGGGCTATCCATAAATTACGTCACACAAACTTTGTGGTTTTTTGACCTGCCTCGTCCTTATCACACTTGTGAAACCCCTTCCCCCCTTGGTGTAACGTCACATATTTTTCAATTTTATATTTAGAAGAAATTAAATTAAAACGGGGGTGAGACTAGCGCAGGATCGTGGCGGATGGCCCAAACTTGGGGAGGCCTATACCCAGCAGTGGGTGAAGTCGGGCTGTGAATGATGATGAAATTAAAACAACAGTTTTTTCAATTTTTACTACGATTAAAACCTAAGCTTTGGACCCCCACTGCCACTTGTTACACTATGTCACATTTCGATGACCCCCCCTTAACGTGTGACGTAATTTATGGATTGCCCCTATTATATAAATATAGTGTTAGATATGAAGAAGGTTAAATGTAATATCTATCTATAATCCAGATGATTAATTTAGCAAAATTATATAAAATGTGTTAACGTTTTTTTTGCCTTGTCGTTTTGTGTAGATATTGGTTCTGTAAAACTCTGATAAATATCTTTCTGAAGTTATGCATGCTAAACAATTTCATGTTAATATGGTAAGATGGATTTTAATTGATTGACGACCACCGTGGCTCAGTGGGTGAATAACCGGCTGAGACGGTTGCGGGTTCGATTCCCACCGCGGATCAAATGTTTGCGTGATCTACAAATATTTGTACCCGGTCTGTTTGTTTCTCTATATATTAAAAGTATGTATCTACAAAAAAAAGTATATAAGTATTCTATCAGTTATTTGGTTCCCATAGTACAAGTTTTGCTAAATTTGGTGCTAGATAACGCTGTGTGAAATGTCTAATATTAAAAAAAAAAAAACTAATGCTATATGGGTTTTTTCTAGACATGAGATTTCAGAGTTTTTATGACCAAATGACTTTTCTTGAACGTGACACTAGTACTCTCACCTGTATGAATTTTCCTAATATGTGTCCTTAAATCTTTCTTCCTCTCAAATCCCTTTTCACAATCGGTGCACTTAAATTTCTTCTCAAAATGTGTCTTCAAATGGTTTTTGAGTAACAAGGGTTTCTCAAAAACCTTCGAGCACATAGTACATGGGTAATTAGTTCCATCGCCGTGTTCCAACCCATAATGTTTGATTAGATCTGTGTTTGAGTAGAAATATTCAGTACATATGAGACATGATATTTCACCTGTATGTGTTTTTAAATGGGCTTGTAAGAGGCTGTTGTTTTCAAATTTTTCTTTACAAAAACTGCAGGAGAGCTTCTTGATTTTCGCTTTGGTTTGTAAGTCTTCATCTGAAATTTTAAAATACTTTTTTAAATCATCTTTTAGGCTATTTACACAAAATAGATAGGTACAGAATAACTGTTGAGATGGATGTGTGGTAAAGATAGATTTTGACATGTGACGTCACATACATAGCTTTTGACCCCCCTGGCCCTTGTCACACAATGTCACATCTCGTTGACCCCCCCCCCTCCCCCCAACGTGTGACGTTATCTATTGATGGCCCCGAAGTCAACTCATGTTTATTTTAATTAACTTTATTAATACAATTTAATAAGATTGTTATTTTTTAAGAACTTAAAATATAAATAGCATAATTTCAGAAACAACAAGTAACTTTTTAATAAAACTATAACCGACTTAACCAAACTACAGAACCTATAAAATCCCTATAAAATATGAGGGTTGCCCTCGATTTTTTTTTGATCTCATTATCAGATCCTGACTTGGTGCCACCTAGGAAGTATAAGTACTCTTTTAAACAAAAAACGAATTTCTCGAATTGGTCCAGGCATCTTCGAGTAATCGGGGAACAAACATAAAAATGATGCTGTCGAATTGAGAACCTCCTCCTTTTTTTAAGTTGGTTAATTAATGATTATGATTAACTTACCATCATCACTATAATCCTGTGACGCCTCCGGGAGCCAGTCACCAGACCCTGAGCTGTTCTGACGAGCAGGGAGGCTCTTTGGAGTATTTTGAGGACCGACAGTTTCCAAATATTTTGATGCTGAAAAACACATTGTAAAGTAGGTATAAAGTATTGGCCAAAACTGGTTTCAACGTGAAATATTATATTCTAATATTTAATAATCTCGTGACGGTTTTAGTGGTCACACTCCTCCGAAAAGGGTGGACTGATTTTAATGTTTTTTTTTGTATATCTGGTAGGTAGGTCGTAAAGTATTTTTCACCCTCCTACCCCCACCCTCCATTTTTTAATCACAATTTTAGTATTTTTGTATGAACAATATCCATATAATTTAACAGGCGTTCATTGACATTAAGTCATTTACATGAAGTGTCGCGTCACTTTGACAAGAGTGTTTTATATAGTTTATATCCCGAAGTTCACACGGGAACGGGAAAATACTAGGGCGCGAAGCCGCGGACGGGTCAGCTAGTATAAATTTATTTTCATTATCTGAAATTTTTCTCTTGTGTTTATTTGGATTATTTTGTTAATCAGTAATGTTTCTTATATTTAAATTTATTATGGCATCTTCAATCACATACATTGTACTTTTGTTGTTTTATAATATTACGTTGTTTCTATTGTTTAGCTTTTCAACCATTTTAAATATTTGTATACCTCAAGCAGGTGAAGCATAATGATTCCTCTTTGATAACACCATCTGTCTTGTACAATTGACCTATGTTTCGTTCAAATAAATATCTTGAATCTTAAAAACGTTTTTACGAAGGTTAACAGCACTACTGCTTGGCAGTACAAAGAGTTACAAAGAGCTCTACTACTGAATATCACCCCTAACACTATCCTTCAGTTACTGTCACCCCCATCAACTAGGAGCGGTTTATACACAAGTGGCGATCACAATATGGCTCATTGGCCGTAGAAATACAAAATCCGATAAACTAAAAAAAAATGCTTGACATTTCACACAGCGCTATCTAGCCCCAAACTAAGCAAAGCTTGTACTATGGTAACCAGATAACTTATAGAATACTTATTGATCGAGCGAAGCGAGATCTTCAAATCAACTTGGGCAAATCGGCGTTGTATGTGTGTATGTATGTTTGTTAGTTTGTTCGAGGATAACTTCTAAAGCGTTTATCCGATCATCGTGAAATTTGATTCATAGGTAGGTAATGTTGGCACAATCCTGGTGTGACTAAATGTACTAAATATGTTGGGAGGTTGTTGAGATATTGGGGTTCAAGAAGGGTAAGGAAAAATCAAAATGAGACTATTAGGTTATGTGGGACGTCTAATGAAAGGTCTTTATTAGTACATTTCGACCCCGTTTTTGTTTTTAGTTTAATCCGTGTAATTTTTGAGTTATTAACCTTAATAAAAACTGAACTTTGACGAAATTCACAGGGTACACCAGTGATCCCACAGTGATGAAATTTGTTATTCGTGTAGCTTTAGTGACAAAAATGTACGGAAAAGACTGAAATCCAGAATATCTGCAATTTCTACCCTTAAAAAGAGTAACTAAATAACATGAACTCCCGTTACTTGTAATTTGAATGAAACTGTAGGTCAAGTTAAGTGCGCATTTCGTGGCACTATTTTAGTAGTCAAAGATTAAGGCCGGCTTGCACAAAGATCACTAAACTTATTGAGCGACTAAACATGTTCAAATTTGATATTTGTATGATTTGACAACTCCTTAAATCATATTTAGCCACTAAATATGTTTAGGCATCGTTGCACAACTCACCCTAAGAATAATATATTTTTTAGGAGACTCGCGAGATCTCATTTCGGGGCAAACCACTAGTATACCTACAAGTTTTTTGTAAATACATACATATAGGTACATAGACATATATATATATACATACACATACATACATACACATACATACATATAGTAGAAACAATATATAGAAAAATACCCAAACCAGGCACAAATATCTGTAGACCATGCAAACATTTGTCCCGCAGCGGGAATCGAACCCGCAACCTCCTGCGTCTCAGCCGGCTATTCACCCACAGCGCCACAGAGGCCGGTAAAAAAACTACTCAATGAAAATCACGATAAAACAGTTAAGAACTTACCATTGTATTTATTATCATCTTGTTGCTGTATGTTCACGGTTTCTCCATACAATCCTAAAAGTAGATAAGAACGGATCATATAAAAGCATTATCATTGAAGAAGTAGCAGTGGGCGGGTACCTACTTATATCGAAGAACACATACAAACCCATAATCGCACTATTCACACTAATCACTCTAATACTAGTGGTTCGCCTCGAACTGATATCTCGCGAGTCTACCATAAAAACAAAAAAAATATTATTTGTAATCTTTGACTATCAAAATAGTGCGACGAAATACACAACCAAACTACTTGTACTAAACTAAACTACTTTCATTAAAATTACAGGTAACGGGAGTTCATGTTAATTGGTTACTCTTTTTTAGGGTACAAATTGCAGTTATTCTGGATTTCAGACTGTTGCCTATATTTGTGTCACTAAAACTACACGCATACCAAATTTTAGCACTGTGGAGTTACTAGTGTACCCTGTGAATTTTGTCAGTTTTGTTTTTATTATGGCTAATAACTTAAAAACTACAAGGATTAAACTAAAAATAAAACCAGGGTTGAAATGTACTAATGAAGACCTTTCATTTGATGTCCCATTTGACCTTATAGTCATATTTTAATATTTTTTACCCCTCTTGAACCCCAATATCTCAACAACCCCCCAACATTTTTAGGTCATTAATTCACACCAGGATTGTGCCAACATTACCTACCTATGTATCAAATTTCGCGATGATTCGATCAACGCTTCGAAAGTTATCCTCGGAAAAACTAACAAACAAACATAGAGTTGATTTGGAGATCTCGCTACGCTCGATCAAAACTGAAAATAAATAAACGTCCAGACTGATTTTGAAGAAATTTGGTATGTAGATATGTAGATCATAACCGGGATTGAGATATAGGCCACTTTTTACCCTACTGCGAAGAAGGAGGGTTATGCTTTTATGTGTACAAAGCTGCCGGCAGAAGCACACATTAATAAATAAGAGAAGTGTTTTACCTTCTGTATGACTATCAGTTTCCTCTTTGACTTCATTTTTAAAGCAGCCATCTGTAAGATTAAAAAGAGTCAGGTATTTTAAATGCTTTTTTTAATAGTTTGCAAGTCCATTATTTATCTAGTTGCTTGTTAGACACAAAATTTAAGCATGAGCTCAATAATCTGCTATTAATAAAAGCCTGTATTGACGACTTCCACTCAATTGTACTTAAATATCGAAAATCTTTGACATTTATAATTAACTAGCAGCCCGTCCCGGCTTCGCACGGGGTAGACAATTATTTATTTTTGGAAATTTGGACATAAAACACTTTTTTTCACAAATATTTTTATTTATTAAAAAAATATTATTTATTAATTATATATTAACGATAATAGCCTCCACCCCGCCCGCCGCGATGCCCGGCGCGCTTTTCAGACTGCATCGCAAACAACGGCCACGGCGCTATGGCGGTTTTGTTTACTGTTTGAATTTTTTAATTCGTAATATCTTTTGAATGGAAAGTCCAATTTAAATAATTTAAAAACCATTTTATAGGTAGTTAAATGGTCTTGACCATAAAATAATTTATTTGGATAAGGGTTAATATAAACACATAAATAGCATGGTTTGAATTTGGTTAGCATTTTCATTAATGTTTCAAATGAAAAAAGTTCTTGTAGTGACATAACTACAATAGTTGGACATATGCTACCGCGGAGTTTTTTGTAGACATTATGATGTTCTTCAATATTGTTGTACATTATTTTGTTCTATCGCTAATAGTTTCGGCAGCGCATTCGACGAAAGACATTTTAAGACTCATTTTTCTACACCTTCGGTTACATTGTTCAAATTTTACCAAGGATCCCTAATTTTTTTCAAAATGAAATGTAGCCTATGTCAAATTGGAAGAATGTAGCATTCTATTGGTGAAAGAATTTTTTAAATCGGCCCAGTACTTTTTGAGCCTATTCATTACAAACATACAAAAATAGTTACAAATCTTTCCTCTTTATAATATTATATATATATATATATATGTATGTATGTATGTAGATGTAGATGTAGATTATTATATATTTGATTTAATATATGTGACTAATTGTAATGTTTGTACGCTAAAATGGCGAAACCTAGTATAGTTATGTACTAGGTTTACATACAATAAACGAATTATGAAAAGTAACATGGCGATCACAATAGGCCTCGTGGCCGCAATGAAACTAAAACCACAAAAGCTAGTAAAAAAAAGTAAAGTTAATAGAAGTCACCTTGCAAGAAGACGTGATTAAACCGCTTCTCACATTCCAGCACCTGCTTTTTGAAGATAGCGGCATCCCGGAGCCGCGACTCACACGCACCACAGATGCACACAGCAAATGGATTGGTGGAAACTGGTGTGAGCTGAAATATAATAATATCATTTTCACAAAAAACTAACAATCGTCTTTTTTGCTTTTTTTTCGAATGGAATTTCTCGCTATTGGCCTCTGAGGCCGTTCCAGCTTAAGCAAACTCAACGCCCCGGTACATGTTTGAAAGGACTCGTCGACCTCGCCGGCGAGGTCGGTGTATCTGTGAAGTAGCAACCGACTTCAAAGTTACCTGGAATATTTACACTGAAAACTCGGAAATAGAGCACGTGTTAAATCACATCTTACCAGTGATCTTTACCTACTGTTATTAATGAATTGTTTGTCATTTAGTTCTGTGGGGTATCTTCAAATCACAAGGTCTGATCAACTGACAGCCTGTGATCTCCAATACAATACCCTAACTGCGATACATCAACTGTTTGTTGTTGAGTCCAAAATCTTGTCAAAGTATGTTTCTTCAAAGTCCATGATCAGATCAGTTGAACACTGATAGGTCCCCAAATAGATATTTGTTTGAATTTCCAAAAACAATTACCTACTACATCGCGATGCATCATCTGTTGAGGAGGTTAAGATTTTTACTTTGTACTCGTACTTCATCATCAGATCCGCATCTAACTTATTTCAATTTCAATTTATTTGAACAAAACACAAATACAATTAAAAACTGAACACAGATAAAACAAAATAATTGTGATAATGATCGGTTATTTGGCAATGTCTCCACACTAGGCTCGAGTTGAGACTCTGCTCGAGAGCTGAGGTTGGCATGTAGAAAATGCTATTAGCATTAAGCCCACCTTTTGTGCATGTAAGTAATTTATATTTTTATGCAATAAAGTAATAAATAAATAAATAAATTTGGGTCCCATGACTTTGCCAGCCGAGGCAAGCACCCCGGTTTGCCCTTCCTAGATCCAGAACTGCCCCAGTGTTGTGATGTTTGTTACCGAAATAAATTTATCTTAATCTTCTTATTGAAGATCATTTTACTCGATAACTGGCTACGAATTAATAAGACATTGCTACAAAAGTGAACATTAATCGACTGCACTGTGTGATGTACACATATCAGCAATAATTCTGCTTATCTTTATATAAATAAATATGATTATGATCGAACTATCACATACACAGTAAGTACTAACTTCATAGTCATTACTTGGATGGAAGACCGCTCGTGTTTATTTTTATTTGATAGAATAACCATCCAATTAAACCAACAGTTTGTGTCAAATTCTATGGAAATATTTTTATAGAACAGAATCTCCATGCTGAGCTAAGTTATCTTAGCAGGTGAATCTGTTCAAGCAAACCTTCCAGTCAAATAAAAGAGTAGGGTAATAAACGTTTTTACTCACTACAATACCGAAAGTATCATGTAGAATGACAGAGTAAATTTCTTCCTTCCCTTCATGAGTATAACTTGCTTCTAAGCTCCTGTATGGACCTTCTGTATGATGACACAGGCGGCAAAGGCCTTTGGAAATCCACGGCTCCGACATTTTAGCTCATAAATTTACAAAATTCCATTTAGAAATAATATCGCGCTTTTGAAGAGTTTTATGGGTTTTCTGTTCTGTCCAGGGTTGGATTCAGACCCTCCGAAAATTAATGTACAGGAAGTTAAAAATATACTACCTTGCCTAAAATTATACTACGTTCCGTTTTTCGTCCTTTTTGCTAAGTGCGCTTATTTTAACGAATGAGCTAAAAAAAATTCATGCGGTTTTCCATCACGATTTCTTTTTATTAGTACCTAATAGCGCTATTTTGATAGTCAAAGATTACGAATAATATTTTTTTTGTTTTTATGGTAGACCCGCGAGATGTACGTAGAATATGTATTTATGAGTTATCTGGCTCAAGCAAAGATGTTTGGCCTGGCTACTCTGGCTAGATAACGTGTAAATAGCTGGAAGCAGTCTATAGTGTATGTCTGTAGACGGATGTAGAATCATAAAAAGAACACACATATAGGCCCGTAAGATCAATAGCAGTTTATACTAAAATTTAAGCGTATTGTAGTTTTAGTGCAAACAAATATGTTCCTTTATACTTCAACTACTTCTAGCAACTTTTGCAAGAGATCTAGCTACAAAGTTTATGGTACAGTTGGCAACAGTGGCTTAAACTGGCTCTATTTCTCTCATTCTCATTCTCTCTTTTTCTTTCACATGGAAATAAAATTTTAATTCGTTTGGTGTGAATCAGTAATCATAAAAATTTAATTAATTTTTACGAATATGTACAGCAAGAAAAGCAAAAATAGTGTTTTTTAACCTCTTTGGCGAGAAAATCAAGAAACTGGAAAAACTTTGTCACAGTTCAACTCAGTTGTTTACAAAATTGCGGGCTGCCGAGTAGCCGAGCGTTTCCCTTCTCTTTGCCCTAAATCTTCTGCAAAACACTCTTGATACCAATATGAAGAACTGTGGGAACTTTACTTCGCAAGTTCCACTTCGACTCACAAAAAGTTTGATTAACTAAAGTGAAAATAGAGAAATGACGGAGGTTTCGATTTCAATCGGCTTGTGCCGCTTGTGTCACGCAAAAGGCCATTTCAAGAGCTTGGAAGCCCGATATACTCAAGTTGAAAAAGAAATAACCTACTCTGTGATTCTTCAGGATACATTTGATATTGTCGTGAGTTAACACTGATTATTACTACTAGCTATTTTACAAGGCTTCTCTAGTGTTATTTCTCTAAATTTCGTGTCTAGATTTCATCTAGACTTAGATACAGATGATCGTAATGTCAATGTTGTGTTTGTCATTTTTTGGCAAAAGTATTAGAACAAAACCAAACCAATAATTTACACTGTTGGGGTCCCTATTATAAATAAAATCTTTGATATCAAAATCATAGGACTTTCATACAAGCTTTCAACATTAATTACCCATACAATGCCTTAAAATTAAGAACCTACCTAGAGCTTCTGCGAATCAAAAACATTTTAACTGAGATAGCAAAAATCGGGTTACTTGAGGTTTTAATTTCTGCATCTCAGCCAGCTATAAGCCCTTTGCACTGTGGGGGTTCATAATATCAGCCAAAGGATGTCCACTGCTGAATAGGCCTCCCCCATAGATTTCCAGTGCCACCAATCTTGTGCAGCCTGTACCCAATGGCTCCCGGCAACCTTTATCAGGTTGACTTTCCATCTAGTGGGGGCCATCCTACGCTGCGCTTTCCAGTGCATGGTCTCCACTCTAGAACCTTTCTGCCCCAAAGGCCTTCAGTTCTTCTGCACTATGGAGGTTATCTAAATGGAATTACAGACAGATTTTAGTATTTATTTATTCAATGCAACATCTAAATATGTATATAAAACAAAGTTGTTACACCATTTTTAACTCATGAACCAGGACCAATCTCTATGAAATTTGGTATATAGGTAGATTATGATCGGGATTGCTACTTTTTTGGAACGTGGAAGGAGGGTAACGTTTTTATTGACAAACCACGCGTGCTAAGCCGCGGGCGGGTCAGTTAGTACAATATAGTTTCTTAAATTTTATTTCAGCTATCACGAGTTCCTACCAATCCATCATACTCCATCTGTGGTGAGTGTGAGGTACGACTCCGAGATGCTGCACTCTTCAAAAAGCAAGTGCTGGATTGTGAGGACCAATTTAATAGTGTCTACTTGCAAGGTAAATTTACATCTACTGGTTCACATGAAATCAAACAAACAAATAAAACAAATAACCGGCCAAGTGCGAGTCGGACTCGCGCACGAAGGATTCCGTACCATTATCTGTAATAAATTGTATCAGCGCCCATACAACTCAGAGGACTACCTTAATTGGCGTCAACTATTTATGTATGGGTCAACGGGAACTACCATATAGGTTTTTGACCCAAAACCTATAGGGTACTTCTGGTTGACCTAGAATTGTCAATTTTGGTTAAAAGCAAGGTACAGCACAAGTAAAGGGAAAATACCGAAAAATAAAACAAGTTGAAAATTAAGGTAAATTTTGGTACTTACAAGTTTTCGCGAAAATCAAAATTTGCCCATATCTTTTTATCGTGTTGACTCAGGACCTTGATTTTTATACACCTAATAGGGATTATATACCTTAGTATCTGGTATTAATTTCAACTTGCTAGGTCCACCCGTTCCTGAGAAAATCGGTGGTGACACACGGACAGACAGATGGACAAGAGAGTGATCTTATAAGGGTTCCCTTTTTTACCTTTTGAGGTAACGAACCCTAAAAAGAGTATATAAGTATTTTATCACTCATCAGTTCCTATAGAACAAGCTCTACTTAGTTTGGGACTAAATAGCGCTGTGTGAAATGTCCAGCAATATTTATTTATTTCAAAAATACTCATTGTATATGTGTAAGTTTATATCTAATAATATTTTTCAAAATTGGTTCATTATTTCTGGAGAAAGTAATTTCACTGATATAAAAAAAATATATATTGCTGGACATGTCACACAGCGCTATCTAGCCCCAAACTAAGCAGAGCTTGTACTATCGGACCAGATAACTGATAGAATACTTATATACTTTTTTTTTAGTAAATACATACTTAACAACTATCAATTAAAAACTATACAATCCCTGAGTGTACTAATATTAAAAATACGAAAGTAATTCTGTAACTCTCTCCTACTGTCTGTTTGTTATGTTTTCACAACTACTAACTAGACCGATTTCGATGAAATTTGGTATACAGATAATGACCGGGATCGAAACATAGGCTACTTTTTACCCGACTGCACAGACGAAGGGTAATGTTTTTATATAATAAACACCTCTGTGACGCTGCAATTTTCTCTTACGAGTATCAAAATGTATACCTATTGAAAATTGATTTTTCATGTTTCAGATGGCTGTATTAAAGTTGAAATCAAAGAAGAAATTGATACTCCTACTGAAGGTAATCCATATTAATATTCTTCTTCTTTCTGCCATTTCCCACATCACGTGGGGTCGGTACAACATGTATTTTTCTTCCATACCTCTCAGCTGTCAAATCCGTTGTCACTTCCTTCCTACCCATATCATTCTTAACAAGTCCTGCCATTTCTTCTTCGGCCTTCCTCTACTTCTATATCCATCCACATTCATTTCTAACACTTCATAGATCCAGACTAGTTGTTCGCCCCGATCTGAGATCTCGCGAGTGTCCCATAAAAACAAAAAAATATTATTTGTAATCTTTGACTATCAAAATAGTGCCACGAAATGCACCACCAACACACTTGGCCTACAGTTTCATTAAAATTACAGGTAACGGCAGTTCATGTTAAGTGGTTACTGTCTTTTGGGGTAGAAATTGCAGTTATTCTGGATTTCAGACTTTTCTCTATATTTCTGTCACTCAAGCTACTCACATATCAAATTTCAGCACTGTGGGGTCACTGGTGTACTCTGTGAATTTTGCCAAAGTTTAGATTTTATTATGGCTAATCGCTTAAATACTACAAAGTTTAAACTAAAAATAAAAACGGGGTCGAAATGTACTCACAAAGACCTTTCATTAGACGTTCCATTTAACCGGATAGTCCCATTTTGGTTATTGAACCCCAATATCTCAACAACCCCCCACATTTTTAGCTCATTTAGTCACACCAAAATTGTGCCATCACTACCTACCTACATACCAAATTTCACAATGATCGGATAAACGCTTCGAAAGTTATCCTCGGACAAACAAACATACATACATCGCCGATTTGCCCAAGTTGATTTAGAGATCTCGCTTCGCTCGATCAAAAATCATCCTATTAAGCAGAGCTGGCAAATTAATTACATGCTTTGCGTTAATTAAAATATAAATTTACAAATTCATCACCATCATCACCAAAGGACGTCCACTGCTGAACTTAGGCCTCCCCACAGATTTCTAGAGCGACCGATCTTGTGCAGATTGCAACCAACGGCTCCCAGCAACCTTAGGTCGTCTTTCCATGTAGTTGGGGGCGTACAACGCTTAGCTTTGCAGTGCGTGGTCCTCACTCGAGCACCTTGCTGCCTCAACGGCCGTCAGTACTTAGAGCTATCCACTGCCCTATCCACTGGCACTTCAGCTTGCTTATATATAATATATTTTTTATTTCAGAATATTCTGAAGAAACCATAACTTGTAATCTACAAGAAGATAAATACAATGGTAAGTTTTAAGTATGTAGCAATCTACTTTTGATTGCCATTCATATTTTTTTCACAGCACCTGCTTGACAATCTCAAATTATGTCTTATAAACCTCACCAAAAATTCAGTAAAGTTGTACTGAATTTCATTATGCCCTCGCAGGCACAATGTGATTAGAATTTAGAACCTCATCGATGTTAAAATTTGAACCAAAGAGACCCACACAATACGAACTTAATCGTAAATAGAACTAATAAATGCAGCTTGGGATTAAAATTGCTCCAACTCATTCAAAATGTTACAATTTAGACGTAATTTATTTTCTGTATTATGTATTGTAAAAGGATCATTAAAAAAACAACCAGCCTTGTTTCTTGCCTTTCTTTCCTGGCTTGGTCGCGAAGGAACAGGCAGTAAAATTGACGTTTCAAAGTGATCCTTGTGATTTTAATGATTAAAAATATTTGACTTTGACTTTGACCAACCTAGATTTGGTTTTTATTGTCTCACAGAAAGTGTGAAAAGTAGAGTATTCTCCTCGTGGCTAAAGCTGTCTGCATCTTGGGTGTACTTATATCCCTCTCTAGACTCAGGATTCTAGGGTTAACTCACGAGCGGAGCGAGGGAGTTACTAGATTCGTTACGTTCGTGATTCAATATAGCGCCCGTAACGCAAGACACTGCTTTATCCCCTACGAGCGAGAGTTGTTGGTCAGCCGTGCAGTAAAGTTGTAGGAACTGTCTGCTTAGCTATCCGTACTTAGTTATACAGTGTGATTAGTGAAGTGTTAATTTAATAATTTTGTAATGTTTCGATTAGACGTTGATTCTGTAATTTGCCTGCATATAATTTGATCAGACATTACCCACTACCCGCCCACAAGGAAATAGGCTATCATGACTGATGGAGACGCCCCTGGTGTTTATGCCTACCCCTTACTCCGTCATGTAGATACAGAGTATAATAAACCTATAAAAAAATACTATTTTGTCTTGTTCCATAGTACAAGCTTCGTTTAGTTTTGTTTGGGCTTGATAGCACAATGTGAAATTATTATTTTATTTATTTCAATCAATTTGGGATCATACACGTTTACACGGGCACTCAAATTTACAATATTGTTACGCCGTGGCTGTTAAACAATGAGTAATAATCGAACCTTCTCGAACGCTTTTGTCTTGCTGTGTTATTGTTGCTATTGTTTGTGGTTTCGCAGAATGGGGAGTGGCCATTGTGTCGAGGGACCGACCCTTTCCTGGAAGGATCGACATCGTTCTCGAACAATCGAAATGTGTGCGATATAAATAGGCCGGAGAGATGGCCGGACAGTCAGTCTCAGTCAGTCAGTCTCAGTCAGTCTGAGTTAGTCTCAGTTTGAGTGAGTGAGTTTGTCTCAGCTAGGCCCTGGAGGACTGACGTGGGAAGGGTCTCGCGTGAACAGTAGTTGCTCCCGAGTCAGTCTGGATTTAGCTATACGTGCGAACATTTCGGTGACTTTAAGTGCTGCAACAGTGATGTAAATTAGTGTGTTGTGATTACGTGTGACCAAGTTCGTGTATTCATCGTTTAATGTTGAATAAAAGTGTTATTTTGGTTAAACTGATTCTCATTATTTTATCCCGAACCCTCAGCTCGTAACAATTTGGTGTCAGAAGTGGGATAAAATAATGCCGGTTCTACCAAAGGATAACGTGGACGGTGTCAGGACGAGAGGTCCACGACAACAGGAAATGGATGAAAGGCGGTTTGGAGATTCTCCGGTTCAAGAAGCTCGGCAGAGTCATCAGCCGATGGAGATGGAATCAGCCGCCGCCGAATCATTTGGAGAACCATCATCATCATCCGTGGGCAAGCTCCTGTGACAGGCGATCTTGCTGCTATTATGGCAATGCTTTGTCATCAAGAAGAACAGCGTCGTCAGGATAAAGAAGAGCAGCGTCGTCAACAGGAAGAGCAGGCTCAGTTGCAAGAGGAACAACGCCGTCAGCATTAGGAAGAGAAGCGGCGTCAACAGGAAGAGCAGGCTTGGTTGCAGGAGGAACAACGCCGTCAGCATTAAGAAGAGAAGCGTCGTCAACAGGAAGAGCAGGCTCGGTTGCAGGAGGAACAACGCCGTCAGCATTAAGAAGAGAAGCGTCGTCAGCAGGAAGAGCAGGCTCGGTTGCAGAAGGAACAGCGACATGAACAGGTGGAGCAGACTCGGTTGCAAGAGGAACAGCGACGTCAGGATAAAGAAGAGCAGGTTGTCAACAGGAAGATCAGCGACGTTGGCCATAAGAGCGTGCTCGACTGATCAGGGAATCATTCGGTTTATCTGGAAAGGAATTCCAGGAAGTGAAAGAACAGATAGAAATCATGAGAGCCGTGTTTTGGAGGCTGGAATTGGGATCGCTGATGAGAAAGGGACTCTGGGTGTCCTGAAGTACTGGAGACGTCAATGTGGCTCCTCTAGTTGCTACATCTTCAGCGCGAGGTGCGCCTAAAATTGTTCGTGTTGATCGGCTGCCGCGATATGGGGCTAAGAATGCTCGGGACGAGCATGTTTTAGGAGGGGGCAGTGTTACGCCGTGGCTGTTAAACAATGAGTAATAATCGAACCTTCTCGAACGCTTTTGTCTTGCTGTGTTATTGTTGCTATTGTTTGTGGTTTCGCAGAATGGGGAGTGGCCATTGTGTCGAGGGACCGACCCTTTCCTGGAAGGATCGACATCGTTCTCGAACAATCGAAATGTGTGCGATATAAATAGGCCGGAGAGATGGCCGGACAGTCAGTCTCAGTCAGTCAGTCTCAGTCAGTCTGAGTTAGTCTCAGTTTGAGTGAGTGAGTTTGTCTCAGCTAGGCCCTGGAGGACTGACGTGGGAAGGGTCTCGCGTGAACAGTAGTTGCTCCCGAGTCAGTCTGGATTTAGCTATACGTGCGAACATTTCGGTGACTTTAAGTGCTGCAACAGTGATGTAAATTAGTGTGTTGTGATTACGTGTGACCAAGTTCGTGTATTCATCGTTTAATGTTGAATAAAAGTGTTATTTTGGTGAGATCGATTCGCATTATTTTATCCCGAACCCTCAGCTCGTAACAATATTATAATAGTAGATTATAGTTCAAGTACTTATTGTAGGTTTTTTAATAGATAATTTATATAAGATTACATTAACACAATATGCCCACAAATGAAAGGTCCAGCTTTTTTTATTTGGAGTTAATGCTAATATTAATAATACTTTTTTTTGTTTTAGAATATTCTGAAGAAACTGTAAACATACAAGAAGATAACAATGGTAAGTTTTTTCATTCTTCTTTTGATTGTCATTAATATTTTTTTCATTACTCATGCTTTGAAAACCTGTTATTGTTAACTCGAAAACTGCTACGTAAATGCGATTTATGGCCCTAGTATAATGCGTGTAGTGCATTCGTTTTGCACCGGCCTATACACCCGAGTTCGCTCGCTTGTACGCTTAAGAGTTCGGGGGTGTAATTGATCGCTTACTCCCGAGAATAACACAACTTTTCATCACGAATGTGAGGATATCTATTTTATTGTCACTTCAAATCATATTTTCATGAGAGTTTCTTGTTAAAAAAAAATTGCGTTCTCAGTACCTGTTTAATTGTAGCATAATAATTATGGATGTATAAAACTTTCAATATGTAAATCGCATTTACGGAGCGGTTTTCGAGTTGCGCATGAGTGATGAAAATGTAAAAAAGGCGGGAAACCGGGAACGCAAATTTTCTTTTTAGCAACAAACTCTTATGAAAATATGAGTTCAAGTGACGAAGAAATGGAATTTACGACTGATTACGTGAAAAAAGAAGGAAAATCAGGCGAAGAAAACGCATTACCTGAACATTCTAAGGAACGATATTTACAAGCTTACGATAATTTTGTGAAATGGCAGACAGAAAAACGAGAGAAATCCTTATCAGAAAGTGTATTTATAACATATTTCAATGAGCTGTCGGAAAAACTACGTCCCTCTTCTCTATGGAGTATTTATTCTATGTTGAAGTCCACAATAAATACAAAAACAAATGTCGATCTGAAAAATTACACTAAACTAACAACATTTTTGAAAAGACAGTCGGCCGGTTATAAAGTTAAACAATCGAAGGTTTTTACTGCTGAAGAAGTAGAAACTTTCTTAAATGAAGCCCCCGATGAGATATATTTGGCAACGAAGGTACGTACGAATATTTAAAAGCAAAATGCTAGATTTATTAAAGGAAATTTAATAGATAACTTTGTACGAACGTCTACACAAGAAATCGAAAAATCAGCCACATAATGCAAAATAAATATTATGTTATCATTAGTGATCGGATATTCGGATGCATATATATTTGCCTAAAATTTATTTTTGGCTAACAAATTATGGAAGCGGCTTAGAATATTTTTATTACAAATAAAATCCCGGGATGCCGGGATTGGATGCATACTAATTTAACGTTAAATATTAAGCAGGTAGAATTTGCCATCTCACTTACAAAATGCTTATATTCCCTGAGGTCTAATAGGCCCGATCTGACACTTGTTACAAGGTTGTTTTCGCTTCGTCAAAAATTACTGACAGTAAAAGTAGGGAAAAGCAACCATATTACGTTGTAACAAGGCATAATGTATACCTAATATACCTATGTGCCAAACTGTGCGTTTTTTCATAGAATGTGAATTTCTTTAGACAATATGAGAGATGAATGACCTACAATAAAAACCAATGCAGCTTTAAGGGTGGTCTAAGTTAAGTAGATAAATAAATTAAAATAAAACTTAACACTTTTGATGAATTTGTTGATCCCGCAATCACGGGATTTTTTCGATAAAAAGTGGTTTCCATAGTAGATAACTTTTAACTTTCGGTAAATATGCATCCGTTTATCCGATTTCTAGTTATGCACTATAACAATGAGTATAATTCATAAGCACAAAGTATCACTTTATATTGAAAAATTACATTCAGAAACTCAACAGAAAATGAATAAACAACAAAACAACAACTGTTTCTCATGTATTTTATGGTATTGTAAATAATTGTACGTTGTTTGTTAAAGATGTATTTAATAAAAATCAATATTTCGACAGGACGATATTCCAATGTTATATCATATATGATATATTTGGTTCCCTTCTTCGTTGGTTGTATTGTGTGTCCTGTCAAATCCGATCTATTAAATTTCCAAGAGTATAGTAACATTTTAACGTCTGCTCAATCCGTATCTAAAAAAACGGGATAAAGGCACAATATCAACTCAGAAAGGGATCGTCACCGTATCAGCTCGAGCCCTTCAGTATACTTTGTATGAAGTTCCCTACTGCAACGCTCACTAATCGGAATCGTAACGTAATCGCCTTGCTTCGGGACAAGCTCACAACCGCGGTGCGGTGCGCTTACGTCTCGTCGTCCCCGCACTTACGTCTCTCCTTACCCGAGCGGGGAAACTGGTGCCGCCTAGCCGTCAACCAGGCGCGGCGTCGCTTAGCCGTAACCAAGGAGCTGCTGATCCGCTTTGATTACGTGCTTAAGTTAGGTTGACGCCTGGTTGACGATGAGGCGAAAGGCGATTCGGTGCCGATCGCTTTCCGAGTTGATATGTCTGCTGTGACCTTATAAATAATAGGTTGGGGAAAAAGTATTTTCGCATTATAGTATGTATGAACTTGTAATAAAATCTCTTTGGCTATACTATTTGTATCTGGCTGGTTTTGGTATCATTCAAAGTTTAAATTTTAAAGAAGATAATTCCAAATTCAAATTAGGAAAATGTGTGTTTTTTATTTGTTTTTCGTACTGTAAAGATGAGTGAATCTAATGAAGAAATTCGGTACATTTTAAAATTTTACTACAAAAAAGGTAAAAATGCAACGCAAGCCGCAAAAAAAATTTGCGATGTTTATGGACCTAGTGCAGTGTCTGTGAGAGTAACACAAATTTGGTTTAAGCGTTTTCAATCCGGAAATTTTGATGTCAAAGATGCACGTCGTTCTGGTCGCCCTATTACGGATAAAATTTATGCCAGTTTTGAAAAAGTGGAGCAAGATCGGCATATCAGTAGTTACGACGTAGCTGAAGAACTGAGAATTGCCCACAAAACAGTTTTGGCACATTTGAAAAAAACTGGGTACACAAAAAAGCTACATATTTGGGTACCCCACGAGCTCACTGAAAGAAACCAAATGAACCGTGTACTCATTTGTGATTCTTTATTACGACGTAATGAAACCGAACCATTTTTGAAGAAGCTGATAACTGGTGATGAAAAGTGGATCACGTACGACAAGAACGTGCGAAAAAGGTCGTGGTCAAAGGCCGGTCAGGCTTCACAGACTGTGGCGAAACCCGGGTTAACTCGCAACAAGGTGATGCTGTGTGTGTGGTGGGATTGGAAGGCATTATTCATTATGAGCTGTTACCACCAGGCAGGACCATCGATTCTGAAATCTACTGCGAACAACTGATGAGATTAAAGCAAGAAGTTGAGAGAAAGCGGCTGGAATTAATCAACAGAAGGGGTGTGGTTTTTCATCATGATAACGCTAGACCTCACACATCTTTAGCCACTCAGCAAAAATTAAGAGAGTTTAGCTGGGAGGTGTTAATGCATCCGCCGTATAGTCCTGATCTTGCACCTTCAGATTTCCACCTGTTTCGGTCTCTTCAGAATTCTTTAGGCAGTGTCAGGTTAACATCACGAGAGGACTTCCAAAACCACTTGTCGCGGTATTTTGATCAGAAGCCCCAAAATTTCTATAGCAATGGGATCATGTCCCTACCTACAAGATGGCAAAAAGTTATCGAACAAAATGGTACCTACATACTTTAGTTAAATGTAAATAAACTATATTAATGTTGAATTTGTTTTGAATTTTCTTAAAAAATGCGAAGAAGCTTTTTCCCCAACCTAATATAATAGACTAAACTATACCGATGTCAAATAATATAATATACTTCACAGTAAAAGAAGTGATAACGAAAGTTTAAATTAAATAAATAAATAAATTATATGCTAATTATATGCTGCTAATTTATGGTCAGTTTGACCGAGAAGGTAAAATAATATGACATTATTAATATAAACATTAATTACAATATAGGAAGGTATCTTTAATGGAATATTGCAATTATTAATATATATTAAGTTGGGGAAAAAGTTTCTTCGCATTTTTTAAGAAAATTCAAAACATTTTTTAATATAGTTTATTTACATTTAACTAAAGTATGTAGGTACCATTTTGTTCGATAACTTTTTGCCATCTTGTAGGTAGGGACATGATCCCATTGCTATAGAAATTTTGGGGCTTCTGATCGAAATACCGCGACAAGTGGTTTTGACAGTCCTCTCGTGATGTTAACCTGACACTACCTAAAGAATTCTGAAGAGACCGAAACAGGTGGAAATCTGAAGGTGCAAGGTCAGGACTATAGCGCGGATGCATTAACACCTCCCAGCTAAACTCTCTTAATTTTTGCTGAGTGGCTAAAGATGTGTGAGGTCTAGAGTTATCATGATGAAAAACCACACCCCTTCTGTTGATTAATTCCGGCCGCTTTCTCTCAACTTCTAGCTTTAATCTCATCAGTTGTTCGCAGTAGAGTTCAGAATCAATGGTCCTGCCTGGTGGTAACAGCTCATAATGAATAATGCCCTTCCAATCCCACCACACACACAGCATCACCTTGTTGCGAGTTAACGCGGGTTTCGCCACAGTCTGTGAAGCCTGACCGGCCTTTGACCACGACCTTTTTCACACGTTCTTGTCGTACGTGATCTACTTTTCATCACCAGCTATCAGCTTCTTCAAAAATGGTTCGGTTTCATTACGTCGTAATAAAGAATCACAAATGAGTACACGGTTCATTAGGTTTCTTTCAGTGAGCTCGTGGGGTACCCAAATATCGAGCTTTTTTGTGTACCCAGTTTTTTTCAAATGCGCCAAAACTGTTTTGTGGCCAATTCCCAGTTCTTCAGCTACGTCGTAACCTATTATAATATATAACTAGCTGACCAATCCGCTTCTTCGCACGCGTTATTTTTCAATAAAAACATTGCCCTCCTAGGAAGTTGGGGAAAAGTAGCCTATGTTTATTTATTTATTTGGAAAACCAACAGCTAATTATACACAATATGAAACAAAATAAATAAAAGAAAGCCAATAATAGGTTTTCACGACTAAACAACATAATAAAAACAAAATGTGAAGTGAACAATAAAAAATCTAAACAAAGTGTTACTCAGGGATAATGCTGCATTCTAATGGTGAAATATTTTTTGAAATCAGACCCGTAGTTTTTGGTTTATTCGTTACAAACATACAAAAATACAAATCTTTCCTCATTATAATATTAGTATAGATGTATTTAAGTAGGTTTATTTAAGCAGGTCCTGTGCAAATTTTGATTAATTGCTTTTCTGTGCACTATCTATTTAACTTTATCCGCAATACACAAAGGTTATCTGGAAGAGAATGATCTTTAGCATTAAGTTCGCCTTTGTACTATTTTTATGTATGGGTAGTTAACGCGTATGTACCTTTTTTATTTGTTATCCCGACGTTATGTACAGTGATCGCCAAAGCTTGAAAAATACTATTTTTATAAGTGCAATAAAGTGGTTTCAATCGATCAATCAATGTAATATTGTATCTCGAACAACGTGTTTCTATCGGGTTATAAATAAAATATTGTATGGTAATGAGTGTTTTTATTCCAGGTTGCTCTGGTTTTAGGCGTAAGCGGCGCATGCAGAACCATAGAACTGGCGAAGTTAACGTTAAAAGATGTAGAAAAACACGACACAATATTTTTGGTAAAATTACCAAACACAAAAACGAAGATCGATCGTACTTTTGTGATAAAAGATGAATTTGTCAAGTATATAAAAAAATACCAAGATATACGACCCGACAAATTGCAAACTGACCGCTTCTTCCTCAATTATAATAAAGGAAGATGCGTAAAACAAGTGATGGGTAAAAATAAGCTATCGAGCTTGCCAAAGCTAATAGCTACTTACCTCAAGTTGCCGAATCCGGAACAGTACACTGGACACTGTTTCCGTAGAACGTCAGCGAAGCTTTTGGTTGATTCTGGAGCAAAATTAACCACTTTAAAGAGTCATGGAGATTGGAAATCCAGCCCAATTGTTGAAGTGAATATAGAAAGTTCCTTTGAGAAAAGTAAGATAAACAGCCAAGTTAGAAATAAGATCAATTTGCGAAAAAACTGTGATTCAAATGAACCGCGCCCATGCTCTTCTAAGGATGTCATTGAGGATCAGAACCAAATCAAGCAGCTAAAAGTTGAGGTTCTTGATGAAGAATATGACCAATCGATGTAAAACAACCAAGTGGTATTGTCATAGTAAATGCCCAACCGATTCATGATACCCAAGCGGTATTGTCATAATAAATGCCCAACCGATTCATGGCACCCAAGTGGTATTGTTATTGTAAATGCCCAACCGATTCATGACAACCAAGTGGTATTGTCATAGTAAATGTCTAACCGATTCATGACAGCCAAGTGGTACTGTCATAATAAATGCCCAACTGATTCATGACACCCAAGCAGTATTGTCATAATAAATGCCTAACCGATTCATGCCACCTAAGTGGTATTGTCATAGTAAATGGCCAACCGATTCATGACACCCAAGTGGTATTTTGTCATAGTAAATGCCCATCGGATTCATGGCAGCCAAGTGGTATAGTCATAGTAAATGCCCAACCGATTCATGACAGCCAAGTGGTATTGTCATAATAAATGCCCACCGATTCATGACACCCAAGTGGTATTGTCATAGTAAATGCCCAACCGATTAATGGCACCCAAGTGGTATTGTCATAATAAATGCCCAACCGATTCATGGCACCCAAGTGGTATTGTTATTGTAAATGCCCAACCGATTCATGACAACCTAGTGGTATCGTCATAGTAAATGGCCAACCGATTCATGACACCCAAGTGATATTGTCATAGTAAATGCCCAGCCGATTCATGACAGCCCAGTGGTATTGTCATAGAAAATAATGCAAACTTTTTACATTAGAAAAACAGTGACTTTGACTCTTCAAATTGTTCTCATTTTACTATTTACCTACATTAATTCAATTCAAATGATTTTTTATAAAACTTTTTCATCACTCATGCTCTGAAGTAGGTATTTGTTAAGTTGAAACCTACTAAAAGCGATTTACGACCCTTGGGCCTTTTTTAATTACCTCGCAGTCGTGTTGAAAAATTGTGTTGGTATAAGCGAACAATGACACCCTCGACTAATTATCGCTCTCGATCGCATTCGGTCGCTTATACTACACCCGAGATAACTCTCGGGTGTAATAGATCGCTTTCGGCCTGCCTTTGTATAACAAAATACTAAGTATTTTAATTTCATTGCATTTGTGACATGAATAGTGATGAAAAGATAGGTATTTGTCAATAAGAAGTATATGTACTATACTTTTTATATACATAAATCTATGTTTCAAACCGGATCATCTCTTTATACCAAATTTCAGTGAAATCGGTCTAACTGTTACGACTTGATTGAGTAACAAACAAACAGCCAAACTTTCGTATTTACAATATAGTGAATAAGTGTGATTCTCTGGTATAAATAGTGAACTAGTTTAAAGTAGTCCAATTGTTCTCCTTGCATAATGATTTTCTTAAGAGTGTTAATTAATTTCGTTTAATCTTTGTTTTATATAATTAGTATGTAAGTATAGTATAGTCTACGAGTGCTGTTTGTTTTCCTAAGAAATATAAATAAATAAGTAAGCGATTAATTACACCCTAATTGCGTAATCGCTTACGGCCCTAATATAACAATTGTATGAAAAAAAAACCCGTCATTGAACTTATACGTTATTCTTAAGGTAAATAATTTAACTGTTCTAATGATACAGGGTGTCCCAGAACTAGTATATTATAATAGTAAATAATATAAATAATAGTTTTAAATAGGAACAATCGCACATAAAAAACAGTAAAATTAAATAATTTAAGTAAAAAAGTAATATATTATTTAATGTATTTAGATCATGTGTGCAAACATTACGTTTTATAAGGAAAGTTCTAGGGAAGGTGCCTATGCCAATCTCTAAAAAACAGCAGATTTAAAGTCAAACAAAACGTAAAAAGAATTTGTCCTGCAAAATAAAATGTATAATTGTTTTTTTGTGGAAAATTGATAATATTTATGGTCTGAATCAGGGATGTTGCGGATGCAAATTTTGTGACATCTGCGGATACGGATGCGAATTTTTGAAGGCTCGTATTTGCGGACGCGGATGTGGATCTTAAGATTTTTTTAAGAAACTTCGTTTTGGTGCAGAAATAAAACAAAAATATAAACTATTACCTGCGGAAAACTCGCTTAACATACAATACTCAGTGTATACTCACAATAACATTCAAAAACTGCAATATTCATACGATAAGCGCAATTAAACACGTCATGATTGATTTACGAGATACATATGATTAACAATAACAAACGCGTCGGATCTTATCACCAAAGTCCTCGCTTCTATTGGTCAATCAGCACGTGCCCACGGCATGTTCCACTCGCATGCTCCACCCGATTTGCGCTGCATCTGCATCTGCATGAACATCCGCATGGATTATTTTGGATGCGGATGCAGATGCCCAAATCGATGCGGATGCGAATATTCGCAACGTGCCTGGTCTGAATCACCGCGTTCAGGCTTATACTAGTTTCGGGACGCCCTGTAAAAAGCCACCATATTGGACCATAACAGTATACATACATACGTACAAATTTATGTTTTTCAGCACCAAATTCCTCGAAAGAAGAAGTTTTCAATATTAATGATATATTGTCTCTGAAGAGTGATCAGGACAGCTCAGGACATGATGATGATTTAGATTATAGCAATTATGGTAAGTGATTATTCCATACTAATCTATTATAATTTTATAAATGCAGTAATGCAGTAGTACCTCTGTGGTGCAGTGGGTGAATAGCCGGCTGAGATGCAGTATTGCAGGTTCGATTCCCGCCGTGGAACAAATGTTTGCATGATTTACAGATATTTGTTCCGCGGTGGGAATCGAATCCTCCTGTGTCTCAGCCGGCTATTCGCCTACTGCGCCACGGAGGTCGCCTACGCTATCAAACAAACGTTTTCGTATGTTTTCGCCATGTGTTTGATTTAACTGCGACGTGTCTGCGTAAACTTGCCATTATTATATTAGTATTTTAGGTTTTTAGTATGTAGGTATGTATGTTTTTAATTTTATATAGATGCACCGCCGTCATGTGATAAATTATAAGCCTGTCCATTCAAAGGTTGTCTGGAAGAGATCACTTTTAGCGATACGACCGGCTATTGTACTAAATCTATTTGTAAAAATTATGTTCTGTATTTTACTTTGGTGTACAATAAAGAGTTATTATACTGCGCGCGTAACAATATTTATTTTACTATTTCAGATAAAGAGATTGCGAAAATCGTGAAATTCTCGTGCAGTTTCTGCAACGAACAATTCGAAAATATCAGCCTTCTACAAACTCATATAAAAACACATCCAGGAGAAAAGTCATGTCTCCTATGTACTGAATGTTTCTACACAGAAGTAGATCTGATTGGACATTATGGCTTGAAACACGGCGAAGGAACTAAATATCCTTGTACTGTGTGTTCCAAGGTTTTTGACAAGCCAAACTTACTCAAAACCCATCTCAAAGTACATTTTATAAATGTATTTAAGAGTAAAGAGCGCAAAAAAGTATTTGGAAGAAAGAAACATAATATGAATTTTTATCGAGGTGAGAACAAGGGTACCTAATTCAATGCAATTTTCAATTCAATTCTTTATTTCAGACTAATCGTTGAACTTAAATCATAAATGTTGGTCATTATGTAGGTACATCATTTTAACAATGAGGGCTTTTCATTTCGCTCCACCTGGTTTTGCATACGAGCCATCAGTCGTCTTAAGCAAACCGATTCGTGTAGGGAATATTTTGTGACTCTAAAATTGGTCACACTGCCCTCACTGTATATGAGTGAAGTTGCCATATTTGTGAGAAGCAATCTCAATTTGTTCGACGAGTACCCGTGAGGGTCTCGCCGCGAAGGTCAACTCCGCCGTCGCTCGTGCAAAACACATCTGCGCATGAGTGTATGCCTGTATGTATGACTGTATGCCACCAATAATTTACAACAAGGTACCAGCTGCCATACGAGCAATAAATAGTTATGGCAAATTGAAGCATGAGCTCAATAATCTGCTATTAATAAAAAGATATTGAGTAAATAAAATTATGAATTATAAATTCATTTTCGCTTAAAAAAAAATAGTTCCAATAAGCGTAATAGATGGCGCTGTTTGGAGATTTATTTTATTTATTTATTTAAGCCTTTCTCTTTCCCAACTTTACATTATTATAATTTTACATTCATTAATTCCCAAATACATGTATTTATATATATATTTTGATTTTGTTTATGTACATACTTATTTATTTATTCTTATTATTATTATTATTGTGTTTGTGCTTGTATATACTATAATATATTATTTATTTTAGGGATACCCATCTTTGAGTAAAGGCCTCCTCCAACCCTTTCCATTCGCATCTTTTCAGGGCTAAACGTGTCCACGTAGCGCCGGCTACTCCCATAATGTCATCGCGCCATCGTCTTCTTGGTCTTCCTCGCGGGCGGGTTGTAGCCCTTGGGTGCCAGTAAAGGATCTTTTCGCTCCATCTTCCATCCGTAGCCCGCGCTTCGTGCCCGGCCCATCTCCATTTCAGTTTACATGCCATTTCTGCGGCGTCAATTACTTTGGTTTTATTACGTAGCTCCCTGTTTGTGTTTCTGTCGCTAAGTCTTAATCTCAACATGCTCTTCTATGTTGCCCTTTGAAAAACCTGAATCTCATGCATCACATTTTTAATCAGTGCCCAGCTTTGACATCCGTAGAGTAGAGTCAGAGATACGCCGTCAAAAAATATGGTTTAAAGCTACAATATCAAAATTTGTCTAAAACAATTTCTCTTCGTCAGATAAAAACACAAATATTTTTTTTTATTTCAAGTACCTCTGAAAGCGATGATAACACGGCAATGACGAGCTCGTGGGGTTTCACGGCCATGTTTTATGACTGCTAACTGCTTTGCTCTGTCATGCTCTGATTAACAAAGGAAAGTGAATTGTCAATGTCAATTGACGTCTCAACATTCTTTTCCGAGGAACTAGGAATAAAAAAAATTGAGTTTATCTGACGAAGTGAGATTGTCTTTGAGATTTTGGCTTATAAACCAAATGTTTTGGCCAATGTATCTCCAGACAGCGCCATCTAGGTACGCTAGTAGGAACGAGTTTTGTCTTTTTAAATCGAAAACGAAAAGCCCTTATTGACATTGACAATTCACTTTCCTTTGATAATCAGCGTATGACAAAGCAACGCAGTTATCAGTTACAAAAACATGGCCGTGAAAACCCCACATTAATTATTTAGGCAATCGGCACTATACTAAGGAAAATCTAATAGGTCCGTTTTACGACTATCATTTTACATGCCGTGATAACTTTGTATGGATGACTTACAAGAAATCGAAAAATCAACTACAAAATCATCATCATCATCTCAGCCCATCTGCACACACTGTTGGGTTTATGTCTCCTCTTTATTACGCCATTCTTTCCGGTCCCTTGCGAGTCTCATCCATTGACACCTAGCTACGATTGCAATGTCATTCAAGCATCGGGCGGGTGCTCTGCCTCTTGGTCTACGACCATCCCTTGGCCACCACTCTGTAATCGCCTTCGTCCAACGCCTGCCATCCCTCCTAGCCAAGTGTCCAGCCCATCTACACTTCAGCCCTGCGCTCCTCATACCCCACGTCCACAACCTTTGTGCGACGTCGGATTTCGACATTGGGTATGTGGTCCAAGAGTGATATACCGAGGTTGACGCGCTCCATTGCCCGTTGAGCTACTCGTAATCTTATGCATGTATTCCTTTGTGAGCGGCCATGTCTCGGAACCGTAAGTTAGAATGGGCAGGACACATTGGTTAAACACCCTGGTCTTGAGGCATTGACAGATTTTAGGCTTTAGGACGTCTTCTAACTTACTAAAGGCGGCCCACTTGGCTTGTCTCGAGATCTCTTGTTTCTGGGAAAGTGAGCCAAAGGATAAACCAAGATAAATGTAGTTGTCCACTATCTCTATTGGGCAGTAGTACCTACGATGCAACCACAAAATGATAAATAATAATTATTATGTTGCCCGTACACTAACAATGAGTAGGTATAATTAATATGTTCCAATTTTTTGATAATTCTAATGTTTCACATATTTCACCAAACGCATCGGCAAGCAATCATTTTGTAAATTTAATCGAGCGCCATTTTAAATTAACATAATAATAATAGGTACATAATAATATTATAACTTTGTAAAATAATTAGACCGGGTTGCACAACGACCCCTAAACGTATTTAGCGGCTAAACAGTATTTGTATGTATTTGTAGTACAAATAGTGTTAATAACCATGATAGTTTCAAAAGTTATATAGTATTTGTATGATTTGACAAATCCATAAAAATCATATATATGACATTTAGGGCGATTTTCGCAACGATGCCTAAACGTATTTAGTGGCTAAATATGATTTAAGCAGATGTCCATACAACTACGCCAAATTTAAACATGTTTAGTCGCTAAATACGTTCAGGGATCGTTGTACAAGCCGGGCTAAGTAATCATTAATAGTGTAGAAGGTTATAAATAATTATATTGTTTTTTTTTTAATTTCAGATAAAGACATAACTAAAGCGAAAACCGTGAACAATTCCTGCAGTTTCTGTAACGAACAATTTGAAGACATCAGCCTCCTGCAAACACATTTAAAAACACATCCAGGAGAAAACCCATGTCTCATATGTACTGAATCATTTTACTCAAACACAGAACTCATCGGACATTATAGCTTGGAACACGGCGATGGAACTAAATATCCTTGTACTGTGTGCTCTAAGGTTTTTGACAAGCCAACGTTACTCAAAAACCACCTCAAAGTACATTTTGGAAATGGTTTTAAGTGTACGGATTGTCAAAAAGTATTTGAGACAAAGAAATATTTGAACAAACATAAGAAAATTCATGAAGGTGAGAACTAATACCTGTATGGCCGGCGGGGCCAACCAATAATAGGAGATTTGTAAACGAGGGGATAAGGCAATGTCTTGCGTCACGGGCGCTTTATTGAATCACGAACGTAACGAAGGATTCTAGAGTTTACTCACGAGCGGAGCGAGGGAGTTACTAGAATCCTGAGTGCAGAGAGGGATATAAGCATGCCCAAGATGCAGACAGCTTTATCCTCGAGGAGAATACTCTACTTTTCACACTTTATTATGACCAGACCATTATAAATTATGACCAGGACTGGGACATAGGCTACTTTTTACCCTTTTTATTGTGAAGGAGGGTAATGTTTTCATTGCCCTCCTTCGCGGGCGGGTCAGCTAGTAAAATATATCGGTCGAAACATAGATAAAACGGTACGTGATAAACCCGTAGTTATAATAACTAGCTTTAGCGCGCGACTTCGTACGCGTTACACAACTAAATGTGTAGGTAACCTAGAAATAAAGCTAAACTCGTTGTTGCAACTTGACTTGATACCCCATTTTTACTCATGGGACCTGATTTATGGGATAAAAAGTTTTCTATGTCATAATCCACGTTATAATCTACGTACATATTAAATTTCATCGAAATCAGTTTAGCCGTTTCGACGTGACTAAGTGAGTAACAAGCAAACAAATAAATAAACAAATATCGGAACTATCGAATATTACTAGCTTCCGCCTGCGGCTTCTCACGTGTGTTTTGTCAATAAAAAGTAGCCTATGGTCAATCCAGGTCATCTACGTACATACCAAATTTCATTAAAATCCATTCAGTAGTTTTTGCGTGAAAGAGTAACAAACATCCTCACATACATCCATACAAACCTTAGTGTTTATAATATTAGTGTGATAGATGATAGTAAAATATTGAATGTTTGAATTTCAGATAAAGATGAACCTGAAGCGAAAATCGTGAAATTATCGTGCAGTTTCTGCAACGAACAATTTGTAGATATCAGTCTTCTTCAAACTCATATAAAAACACATCCAGGAGAAAAGTATGCCTATGTACTGAATGTTTCTACACAGAGGTAGATCTGATTCGACATTATGGCTTGAAACACGGCGAAGGAACTAAATATCATTGTACTGTGTGTTCCAAGGTATATGACAATCCAATAACCCTCAGAAAACACGCCCAAATACATTTTGGAATTAAATTTAAGTGTACGGAGTCCGGAAAAGTATTTGGAAGAACAGGTGAGAACTAAAACCTAGTAGCGATACCTACTCAGTACATTCAATACATACAGGGTGTTTAGTAATATACTGACGATATTAAGTGACGGTTTCTCAAAACATAAAAAAGACTTCTCGAAAAAAAAATTACTAGTTATATTATCAAATTTTAATCGACTAAGTTTAGGTGATTAATTCGATACAAAACTTACTGCCTACTCTTACAATCGACATCCAAAAATAAAGGCCAATACAGTATCTGTGGTTAGATGGCAAGCATTATGCAATAGCGTAACATAAGTTTATTAGAGTGTTTGTTTTTACATGCCAAAATAAATTTCACATTTCTATGGTAAACTTTTCACAAATTTATTTATTATGCTCATCAAAATAACCCCTTTCATTTGTGCGTATATTATCAAACACCCTATATATTTTACACATATGAACCTTAGCAGGTATTGTTGTATGTCTGGAGTACAGTGAGAAAGAGTTTGACAATTTTTAATTTAATCTTATTAGTGTTTTATAATTATTTTTGACATGCTTATTATTATTATTATGTTAATTAAAATTTTTATGTCACAGTATTTATGTATAATTAATTTTATAATATTACTGATTTGTTTATTCCATCATGTGTGTTTGCTCGTTTAGTTTTTATAAATTTGTGTTCTATTGTAATTTGTATAATTGCCGTTCTAATTGAATAAATAAATAAATAAATAGCAACAGAAAGGCAGACCATGTTTTCGTAAATTTTTTAGATATTTGTAGGTTGCTGGGAGCCGTTGGGTGCCGCACAAGATCGCTTATCTAATCTATGGGGGAAGCTTATGTTCAGCAGTGGATGTGATCTTTGAAGGTGATGGCGAATGCGCATCACTAACGGCTCCGTAAGAGCGAGCGAGATAGCAATATCATCGTTGCTTGTCCCACGTTTTGTAACGAGCGATGGCATCTAAACTCCTGCCGTTCTAAGAAGCCCGATTTGACGTTGTCAAAATACAGAGTAGATGGGAACTAGAGTAAAAATAAAAAATCGTTTATGCATGTCAATGCGGTACGAAGTTCGGCGGGTCAGCTAGTTATATATATGTATATAATCATATATGTAAAAATTGATGGACATAATTAAACACATCTATAGGTGTAGGCAACCAAATCCATACAATGTTAAATATCAATTTCATCATCATCAACCTATAACAGTCCACTGCTGGACGTAGGTCTGTCCCAGGGTGCGCCATTGAGCCCGATCATCAGCTTCTCTCATCCAATCCTTCACAAAGCAAAGCAGTCACAGCGCGCAAATCGTCACTCCATCTAGCCGGAGGGCGTCCTACACTTCGCTTGCCTAGACGTGGTCTCCACTCCAGAACACGTTTACCCCAACGGTTTTCGGTTTTGAAATATCGATTTATGTGAGGTATTTAAAAAATTACCAATTTTTTTTTTCAGATGATGATTTTAAATCTGTAGAAACAATCAAGAATTTTAAGTGTACCTTCTGCGAGAAATAATATAAAAGTAGAGGTCATTTAAATGAACATATCCTCACACACAGTGGCGTGAAACCTTACATGTGTGATATTTGCGGCTCAACATTTTTACTAAAAACCGGTTTAAAAAAACATATAAGACGCGTACATCATAATATTAAACCACCTAAACTATTTTCCTGTGATATTTGCAAAAAGAGTTTTAACTCAAAAAGTTATTTAATAATCCATAAAAGACTACACACCGGAGAAAAGCCATATTCTTGCGAAGTTTGCAAGAAATCTTTCGTTTCATCGAAAGTATTAGATCTTCATAAGAATTTACATTCAGAGAATAATCCTTACACATGTAGTTATTGCGAACGGAAATTTATAACGGCTTACGCTCAAAAAACACATATTTCAAGGCACATAGGGGAAAAGCCATTTAGTTGTGAAATTTGTGGTAAAAAATTTGTAATGAGAGGCAGTATGTTGGCTCATATGAGAATTCACACCGATGAAAAGCCATTTATATGCGAAGTTTGCAAGCGAACTTTCAGGGAAAAATGTAAGCTGAGAAGTCATATTAGAATACATACAGGAATTAAAACTCATACGTGCAAAATATGTGATAAAAAAATAGCACATTTATCAGCCCATATGAAGGTCCACAGCGATGTAAGATCGTTTGGTTGTGATGTATGCGATAAAAGGTTTCGTAGGGCAGAAAATTTGAAAATACATATGAGAATTCACACAGGGGTAAAACCGTATGAATGTGATGTTTGTTATAAAAACTTCAATCAAATAACTGCGATGAAAACACATCGGAAAACTCACGATGAGAAGGGAAAAGTTTCATGAACAGTTTTATGTTTTGCGGATCACTATAGGTGCCTGCATACCGAAACACGGCATAATCGCTGTTAGCGTTCACGTAGCTATTTTGCGTACCGATTCAGTTATATTTTATACTGATCAAGTCAAATCATTAAACTAAAACTGAAATCGGGTCAAGCATAATTGCGGAGATATAGGCCTTTAGGTAGAACTTATATATGTATGAATAGAATTTTTTTTCTTTTTTAGAATACATTTGTTTTATGTTATGTACTATGTACAATAGTTATATTAATAGTTGATATAATGTTGAGTCGAGGCCCTTTTGCTGCTATAGCACACAAGATACCTACCGGTGCTCCCACATTGCCGTTATAAAATGTTTAATAACGTTAGTAAACATTTGTTAGCAAACATTTAATCACAAATAAATTTTATCATCAATTTATCAAATATCTTTTGTTTGTAAACATTTTATAAGGGTGATGGCGGGATAGGCGGTGCAGTGCGGTGGGGGTTAGAGTACGCAGGTCGCTGCGCGTGGTGTCTCGCTTGTCAGTCCCTTTGTGTCAGCGTGCATCGCTGTGCGTGTGTACTAGTGGTTGCGCGTGCGCCAAGCAATAAAATATGTCCGGTAATTGGAATAACGATGATGTTTACAAACTGATTGAAATGTTTCAAGCAAGAGAAGTACTATGGAACACGATGTCAGAGAGCTACAAAGACCGAAATAAAAAACACGATGCTTGGATGGAAATTGCCAGTGAATTTAATATGGATAAAAAAGTAATTGAAAAAAAGATTCGATCACTCGTAGGTCAATTTAACCGAGAATGTAAATCTAATAAATCTGGTGCAGGAGCTAATGAGTCAAGTAAATGGTTTGCATTTAAAAAACTCATGTTCCTTAAAGGCAAAAATATTCCAAGTTTAACTGTCGATGGAGGGTTGCAGGTGAGTTTTATTTTAACGTCTTTTAATAATATTTAGATGCCCAGTCCAAAAACCCTTCATTTGAAAAATATTCTGCGAATTCTTTTCTTATTTCTTTCCCATCATCTGTCAGGGATTCACATGCTTCAAGTGGTGTTAATTGCTGCTGTTCTAATCTCCATTGTCCATCGATACGTGTACCAGTTACTATGTCATCTCCATCATAGTATTGAGATGGAGCGTAAATCATGCTCGATTCAGTTTTTCTTATAAAATTATGCAGTAGCACGCATGTCATAATTAAAGTAGTAGTTTTTTCTGGATCTAATAATATTGTAGTTCGTAAAACTCTAAATCTGGCTGACAAAATCCCAAATGCGTTCTCTACTGTTCTCCTCGCACGACTCAGTCTATAACTGAAGATTCTTTCCTTAGAATTGCTATCCTGTGGTCCTGGAAAAGGTTTTAATAAGTGTTTTTCTAAAGGGAACGCATCATCTGTTACGAACACATAAGGAACAGGTTTGTTTCTGCCTGATAGTGAGCTGTCACTGGGTATTTTCAAACTATTGTCGTTAATTTTATTTCGAAATTTTGTGTTTGCGAAAACTCCGCCATCACTTATGCGTCCTTGGCAGCCAATATTCACGTACAGAAAGTTGTATTCTGCGTCCACTATCGCTAAAAGTACAACGCTGTAAAATCCTTTATAGTTGTAATATTCACTGCCGCTATCAATTGGCTTTTGTATGGCTACGTGCTTTCCATCGATACTTCCTAAGCAATTTGGGAAATTCCATTTTTCTTCAAATGAATTTGCCACGTGTAGCCACTCTTGAGGTGTTGTTGGTATCTGGAACAAAAATAGAAGATTAAGAAATAGGCGCGAAAAATAAATTTATAACTCGTTATTCTAACAAATTTTATTGGATATTTTTATTAAGTATGAAATATTAATAGAATACACTATAAAAAAATATGATTTCAGTTAAGGGTTGTTAAGTAATAGAAAAAGAAAATCGCGGTTATAGATTTTTTTACAATTTTAGCTAATTTGACGCGCCTATAACTTGAAATTATCGTTTAATTCTATTCTTTCAGGGTAACGAAGAAAACAGAATTGCTTCAGAAAACACTCTCAGTTTGAACGAAACAGGAAATACTGTCACTGTAAATGAAACTACGGGCACGCCTTTCGCCACCCCAAAACCATTTCGGAAAAGAAGACGGCCTGAAGTAGAACAAGATCCAACACAACAAGAAGCTGTAAATATTTTACAAAGAATGTACGAATCTAGAAAAAGCAGGGATGAAAATGACGCATTTGGAGAGTATGTCTCGATGAAACTGAAACAAATAAAAAACAGTCATGCTAAGAATACTGCTCAACATCACATTAACAATATTTTGTACAATGCGACAATGGGACAATATGATTTTCCAACAACCTTGACAGACCCAACCGCTAGTAGTTCCTGGGGATACAACTCTGAAGCAAATCTATCCACTTTTTCGGAAAATAATGCTGACTGTAGCTCGAGAGGATACTACACCGCACCGAGTCCCTCGGCTTCATTTGAAACCAGTTCTTCGGATAACTCCAGGACACATACTCGTACCAGCGCAAGAACACAGAGTCCGTCTAATTTATCGGAATAAAGCCAAGATTCGACCCAATCATTAAACGATTTGTTGGAATCAATCAAAAATTAAAAAATACATGTTTGGTTTGTTAATTATTAAAAAAAATTATTAGTAAGGTAAGGTAGGTACTAAAGTATGATTAGATTAGATCATATTAAAAGTAAATAAAAAAATAATTAAAAATGTTGTTTGACTTACCTGTATGTATTCCTTTAAAACCTCATTGAGAGCCTCGCACACTTCTGGTACGATAATAGATATCACTTGGTCTGACAACTTGAACACATTTCCAAGACTTTTATAACTGCTACCAGTTGCCAAAAATCTTAACGTTACCGCAAGTCTTTCCGTCACACTTACAGATTTTCTAAATGTAGTGTCTCGTTTGCCTATTTTTGCCCCAATTAAATTTTGTAGATATTCAAATTCGGAACTGTTCATTCTTATAAAATCTTTTAAGCAACCGTCAATACCCAAATCCTTGAGATAGTCTGTGGCACTATATTTTCCTCTAGCTTTTAGCGTTTGGCGCATCCAATAAGAGCGCTTTTTCTCCTTTTTTAAACAAAAAATAAAAGCTATTCCAATGAGCAAATCTTCTTCCATTTTCGTGTAGACGTCCTCGGCCCTCAGAAGGCGAAACCAAACTGCGAGCCAATACTAGATGTTATAAAATGTTTAAACATTTTCCATCAATGTAGGAGCACTTATAACATGTAACAGTTTCTAACAAAGTGCAACAATTGTTAACATTTGTTAGTAAATGTTTTGGTGTTATAAAATGTTTACCAACATTTTATAACGGCAATGTGGGAGCACCATACCTCATAATTAAAATTAATTATTTATTATACCTATTGTTTGTTTATGTCTTACATGTTTTCATCTTTTACATTTTAAATCATCTTTTGTAAATGTATTATGTGTGCTATTTAGCAAATAAATTATTGTCTATGTCTTATACAGGGTGTCTCAAAAGAAAGTTCACATTTGTTTTGGTTATTGCGTGAACGCAACTATTCTGAGGGGCGCGGGGGGAGTGTCAGTCGGTAGCCTGGCTCTTGGGAATTTAGTCGCTATGGAGCGTTTCTCGGGAGCGGACCGTGCGTTGTGCGTACGCGAGTTTTATAAAAACGGTAATTCGGCGACTGTAGCGCGTAGAAAATTCTGCAGCATTCGACATATTCGTCACTTGAATGATGCGCCAACCACTCGACTCATTGCAAAATGGGTCGAGAAGTTTGAAGAGACCGGTTCAACACTGGAAAAACCAAAATCCGGGCGTCCAAGATCTTCGAGAACGGTCGAAAACGTAGACAGTGTCGCCCAGTCTATTCGGGACGATCTGAACCTTTCAATTCGGAAGCGTGCTGTGGCCTTAAACGTGCACAGATCGTCATTATGCCGCATTTTGCATAAAGATTTAAAACTGCACCCGTACAAAATTCAGTTGGTGCAAGAATTAAAGCCTCAGGATGCTGGTCAGAGGCTTGACTACGTAAACCAGATGATTGAGCGCTTTCCAACGTTTACCAACATCTTCTTTTCGGATGAAGCCCATTTTCATCTTACTGGATATGTTAACAAGCAAAATTGCCGCTACTGGAGTGCAACCAATCCAAAACAAAAACATCAGACACCCCTACATTCGCCTAAAGTCACCGTATGGGCCGCAATGTCGGCGCGAGGAATTATCGGCCCTTACTTTTTTGAAGATGGAAGGGGACGCACAGTTACAGTGAATTCAGAGCGTTATGTGGAGATGTTAGACGTTTTCTTCGTGCCTGAGCTGCAGCACTTTCCTTGTTATAACCAAAGAACATGGTTCCAGCAGGACGGAGCCACTTCACACACGTCCAACAGGTCTCTGCCAAGAGTTCGTGAAATTTTTCCTGGCAAATTGATCTCCAGGAGAGGTGACATAAGTTGGCCTCCACGCAGTCCCGATTTAACACCTATGGACTTTTTCCTGTGGGGTTATCTCAAATCCAAAGTTTACGCCAACAAACCGACTTCCCTGGCACAATTAAAAGAAAATATCCGTCACGAAATCGCAGCCATCTCGGAGAATACCTGCAGAGCCGTCATAGCAAATTTTAGTGCTCGAATAAACGAATGCCGTGAACGCAACGGTTTACATTTGGACGATGTCATTTTTAAAAAATAAATTCCCAAACAGTGTATTTTAATATGCAATAAACATTTTTTCAATAAACATCTTACTTTTTTTTAAATCGATTTTTTAAATGTGAACTTTCTTTTGAGACACCCTGTATAATATAATGTAATAAAAATAATATGCAACATTTTAAATTTGTTATTTTCATCAAAGGCATCCCCAATTTATTAGAATGTCCATAAACAATGCCCATAGGATATAAAACATAAAAGTTTACCTAATAAAATAAAAAAATATGTAGGTAATTTGTTTCTGTTAAAATAAAGGCTTTGCCACATTTTTTTCTTTTAATAAAAAATAGGCCTGTCTGATTTTTTTTACTTGTTTAATAACTGGTACACACTAATTCAAAAAGCTGGTTACATACTAATTCGATGATGTTTTAAAACCTATACTAGGTTTGTTCAGACACCAGGGTTCCCGATAACGTGGGTTCTGGTCAAAAGTATGTTAATCTTAAAAATAGGCATTAAAAACATACAATATAATAAATAAAACGTCTCATAAATTAAAAGTAATCGTAGAAATGATAGAATCTAAAGTCGTGTATCCCGCAATTATTATCGTGTACTTGTTGTACCGAGTTTATTGTTTAAAATTTTAGAAATAACACAGAGTGGAAGTATGTATTAATTAAGAAAGACAGAAAAAATAGTAAGGGTGACTTGCACAACGATGCCTATACGTATTTAGTGGCTTAATATGATCAAATTAAACATGTTTAGTCGCTAAATACGTTTAGGGATCGTTGTGTAAGTCGGCCTTCTACTTTTTCCAGCACTTCGCGCTCAAATTTTAAATTTTATGTCCATCCCTTACAATTTTTTTGTAATCGATCGAGAATCAAAGCTTTTATTTTGTAACCCGTTTTTGTATTTTGACAATATTGTACATAGTAAATAAGAGCTAAAAAATTAAAAATTGTTTTTTTTTTATGATGAATCATTTAAATTTTTTAGCTCATATTTTACTATGACATACTGTCAAAATTATTTTAGTCGATTAACGTACTTTCATCTTAAGTGCTTAGCACAGCACTATTTGACGTTGACAGCAATAAAACTTGATTTGACATTTAGGGTAAAACTACTAGTGGCACTGATGCCAACTTAGCAACTTTGAAGTTCAATCTAGCATTTTTTGCATACCCATCAGTAACTATTTAGAAAATTTAGTAGCTAGATTTTTTTGCAACTTTACAACCTAACATATTTTTCTGTCATAAAATGCCAAAAACACGAAATACGCACTGTTTTGAACCAACAATCCCGTTTGTTTGAAAAACTACATACCTACTACAAACAAGAAGATGTTCTTACAAAATTTTAATCACACGTGTTTTTAATCACACACAGTGATCGATATATATGTATGTACCTCTGATTATTCGTGGTAACTCGGTCATACTTTCAATTCAAGTTAAGTTTTTATTTGCTTTTAATATAGTTTTAGTGCAAACAAATATGTTCCTATTTCTTATAAACTTTAGCTACTTCTAGTAAGTTTTAGGATATCAAAAATTGGAATTCTGGCAACTTTTTGCAAGTGTTCTAGCTACAAAGTTTAGGGTACAGTTGGCAACAGTGCTAGTGTAATGTCTGTCGGTGTCTCTGTTCTGTTTTCTCAAAAGTCATTATTTTAAAATTAATTTTGTGTAAATATCCCCAACATAATTAAAACGTACAGAAAAAACCAAGAAAATGCTTTTAAAGCCTCGTAGCTATTTATAAAAAAATATTCTCCAAACAAAACAACGCACTACATTTTCCACCTGACTTTGTTGTGAACTTATGCCAATTAAAAAAGGCAAAATTTAATGAAATTATGACATAATTATGTCAGAGGCGTGGATTACAAACGGCTTGTGCCGCTTGTGTCATACTGAAGGCCATTTCAGGAGCTTGGAAGCCCGATATACCCACGAAGGAAAGGAAAAAGTGTACTCTGTGATTCTCCGTGAAACATTTAGTATTGTTGTAAGTAAACAAAGATTTATATACATACTAGCTTCCGCCGGCGACGCACGCGTGGCTTGTCAATGAAAAATTACCCTCCTGCGCAGTTAGGTAAAAAGTAGCCTGTGTCCCAATTCTGGTCATACCAAATTTCAACAAAATCGGTCCAGCAGTTATTATTATTATTATTATTTGTAATACACAGGCAGCTCTTAGAGCTGATGCGTGAATATCTTATTTATTGTCAGTGCGCTTTAAATATTTGTCCAGTCTGTTTTTGAAAGCGTTCACTGAGGGGGCACTAATCACTGACTCTGGTAACCGAATTCAAGTGTCCACTACGCGATTGGGCAATATGTGCTCCCTTTGTTTGCTGGTACTTTGCCCGCGTTGCAGCTTCAGTGAGTGTCCTCTCAACCTTTAATTATTGTTCATAGTATATAGTGTTTGTGACAAGTCTAGTATGCTGTAGTGGTCGATTAGAATCTTGTAAGTTTCTATAAGATCTCCGCGCTCTCTACGTTGCTGAAGGGTAGTTAGTCCAAGTTCCTGAAGTCGTTCCTCATATGTAAGTGCTTTGAGACTAGGTACCATTTTCGTCGTAGTTTAGTTGTGAAAACGTAACAAACAGACAGAGAGACAGAGTTACTTTCGAATTTATAATATTAGTACATATAAAGAAGAAGAGAAAGGAGTGCCTGGAAAGTATTTACAGCTTATTGAAGCTATGTATGGAAGAGCCAGTACAAACGTTCGGTCCGAGGCTGGAGTAACTGACAATTTCAATGTGGCTGTAGGCTTGCACCAGGGATCGGCACTAAACCCTTATTTGTTCATCTTGGTAATGGATAAAAAAAGTGAAGAGTGTTAGATATGGGTGTGGATGGATATAGAAGTAGAGGAAGGCCGAAGAAGAGATGGATAGACTGTGAAGAATGATATGGGTAGGAAGGAAGTGACAACAGATATGACGGCTGATAGAGAGATGTGGAGGAGGAATACATGTTGTGCCGACCCCGCGTAATGTGGAAAAATGGCAGGAAGAAGAAGAGAAGTACATATGGAGTTTTAAGTTAGCTAGATATCTACATGACAGGTTTAATATCTGTGTGTTCAAAATGCAGCGAGGCCCATAGTGCCATTTGTTCATTGCACACTCATTCTCTACTAGGCCTTCCTCAGCACCGTCGCCCGTCTTCAGGTACCTGCGTGACGATTGTAGCCCATCTGACGGGTGCAAGCGTCTTACATGGCCCACCCAATCTCATTTTAGCCACGTATAAAAAAACAAAAAGAATAGACCTCTTTCTCACACCTCAATGCGGGAAGTCAGTACAGATCTCTTATTCCCTCCACCCTAGAATTAGAATCTCTATCTCAATTTGTCATTGTATGTGTTTTATTTTAGCTTGCCCACGTCCCCAGTAGTCCGGCAACCTTCTGTGGTGTGTGTGAGGAACGACTCCGGGATGCTGCACTCTTCAAGCGCCAGGTGTTGGATTGTGAGGATCGGTTTAACAGTGTCTGCTTGCAAGACAATAAAAGTGAGTTTATCACACTAATATAATTAATATAATTGAATACAGCAAAAAATGCAGTCACATTACTCAAATTTAAAATTATTCCGTGTGTTATTTGAACGCTAATATGTCCCAAACTAAATGTCTACACAGCAAAGCCAAGATCGAAGATCTCGCCATAAAAGGAGCGCATTTTCTTGACCCTAGTATCGAGTCCAAATTCGACGAGTTAAAGTATGAAGTGGTACATAAAATTGAGAAGGAAATTAACGATTCACAGAACGCTAGAGATTTCATTACACAGAAGTACAATAATCTCTGCAAGAAGATCAACTTTTTGACTGAATTAGATGCTACTGTATCGGGGTTTCGCAGCGACGTGAAATCAATAGAGAAACAGATATCTGAATTGTCATCCAGGGTGGATGATATCGAGAAGAGGACAATTTGCAAGGACTGCTTCGTCTTGAATGTTTTGAGAGTTTTTTAAGCGTACTTTTGATAACTACAGTACAATTTCTTCATAAAATTTTTACCTACGTTAATTCTTTCTAGTGTCTTAGTAAGTACCTACCGTGCACTAGGCCTGGCTCCTGCGGTGGGTAATTGTCTTATTCCCTACCACCTTTGGCCCACCGGCGGGGATGGTGCCAAAAATAATTTTATTTAATTTTATGTCCATTATTCCCACTACTCCGCTATTAACCCATTCATTCATTTATTTCAATCAACTTGGGATAATACACACAATATTACAGTATTATGCTAGTAGATTATAGTTAAAGTACTTATACTTAAAAGTATTACTTACTTATATATATTATAGTTAGTATATAATTTATATAAGATTACATTTATAAAATATGCCTACATTATATTTATTAATTAGGTATCATTGTGTTTGAAATATTATAATTGGGCACTGGAAACTGCGACACAGTATTTTACTAATGCAGTATCCAGTGTTCACATTGTTTTAGTTACATTTAAAATGTTCATTAAATGTTCATTGAAATATTATAAATGCGAAAGTTTGGATGTTTGTTTGTTATTCAATCACGTCGTAATGGCTGAACCTGAGATTATAACCTGAATTAGCACATAGGCTACTTTTTATAGGTCCGATGGGATAAAAATCGGGTTTCAAGTCAAGTTGCAATAGCGAGTTTAGCTTTATTTCTAGGTTACCTACACATTTAGTAGTGTAACGTGTATGAAGTTGCGGGCAACAGCTAGTAATAAATATATAATGCTGGACATTTCACACAGCGCTATCTAGCCTCAAACTAAGCAAAGCTTGTACTTTTGGAACCAGATAACTGATACAATACTTATATAATTTTTTTTGGTTAATATATACTTAAAATGTATAGGAAAATACCCCAACCCGGAACAAATGTCTGTAGACCATGCAAATATTAGTTCCATCGCGGGAATTGAACCCGAAATCTCCTGCGTCTCAGCCGGCTATTCGTCCACTGCGCCACGGAGGTCATCTGGAGGTATTGAGGTCTGACTATAATTATATTAATATCAATACATTTGTATAAAACTTTTCGAGTAATTTTTTAGGGTCTTAGGCCGGCTTACACAACAATCCCTAAACGTATTTCGCGACTAAACATATTTAACTTTGACGTATTTGTATGATTTGACAACTCCTTTAATCATACTTAGAAAACTTTCGTGATTGATTTCAATCATTATTATAAATACGGGATTTATCACGTACCGTTTTATCGGTGTTACGACCAACAATGTTTCCGTTCAATTCGTGAACCTTCATCAGGGTGATTGCGATCCGCTCCGAATAACGTCTCTTCTCGCAGTTTTAATCATATTTAGCCACTAAACACGTTTAGGTATCGTTGCGCAAGTCGTTCTTAATTATTTATGTACTATCTAAGTCATGAAAATCTATTTTTTTGCAGATGACGGTAGTTTTGAAAAACAGGTCAAAGTGGAAATGAATAGCCTTACAGAAGGTAAACATTCCGTACTCCATAGATACGAGGCATGCCTTTTAAGTTTTGTCGTTTGAAGAAAAAAACACAACTAGAACCTTATAGTACTTTTTATTGTTTTTCAAAGTATTCACCGCGTAGCTTAATACACTTTTCCGTTCGCTCAAACCAGTTATTATAACATTTATTCCACTCTAAAGTGGGGGTGTTCAAAATGGCTGACTTGAAAGCGTCGACTGCTTCTTCACCGGACTGGAACCTTTGACCACGAAGACTTTTCTTAATTTTAGGAAATGTAAAGAAATCGTTAGGGCTTAGGTCAGGACTGTATGGAGGATGGTCAAGAATTTCTACTTTTTCCTGCTTCAAATACTCAATCGTTTGACGAGCGCTGTGTGAGCTTGCGTTGTCGTGGTGCAGGATGATGCGTCGCTTTGAGTTAGATTTTCGAAGTTCGGCGATGACTTGTGGTAAACAAACTGTAGTATACCACTCTGCGTTAACCGTTCTACGATCTTCAAGTGCAATAGTCGCAACATGGCCGGTTTTTCCAACGAACGTGGCCACCATCTTCTTTGAAGTGCTTCGAGAACGAACAACTTTGGTCGGCTTTGGCTCGTCTTGAAAGACCCAGATTGTAGATTGTTGTTTGGAATCAGGATCGTAGGCATAGATCCAAGATTCGTCACCACTTATGATGTCGTAGACGTGATTTGACTCCCCTCGGTTGAACCTTTGCAGAGTTTTCTTACACCATCTGACGCGGGCCGCCTTGTGATCGTCGGAAAGCAGATGCGGTATCCAACGGCAAACTAGCTTTCTCACACCAAGCGCTTCATGCAAGATCTTCTGAAAGGTTGTCCCTAAGATATAAGATGCCTAATAGAGCCTCTATCTCTCGATACGTCACATGACGATCTTCGAGAATTAGTTGTCTCACAGCAATGATGTTATCTTCAGTGAAGGCGGATTTTGGGCGTCCTTCGCGAAATCTGTCACTAACACTAGTATGTCCACGCTGGAATTCTAAATACCAGCGTTCGACAGTCCGCAGACATGGGGCTACATCACTGAACACAGATGTTAGCTCTTCAAAACACTGAAGCCGTGTCAGGCCTCTTCTAAAGTTGTAGAAAATTATTGCACGAACATTTTCCTTAGAAAGATTCATTTTCGTACGTGACCTGACAGATTCAAATCGAAACTGTGACTAAACAATAGCATTAATCCTAATACTTTCTACTGTTTTGAGATTCAAAATGTAAACACATTCGAATATAGAACAGTTCCAAATTCAAAATTGCCGGAAAATATGGAAACGACAGAACTTAAAAGGCATGCCTCGTACCATACTATTATTATAAATTCGAAAATAACTCTGTTTTATACGTTTGCACTAGGCATGGAAACGATTCATGATCATCATCATCTCAGCCCGTCTGCACCCACTGTTGGGTATGGCCTCCTCTTTATTACGCCATCCTTTCCGGTCCCTTGCGAGTCTCATCCATTGACACCTAGCTACGCTTTCAATGTCATTCGAGCATCGGGCGGGTGGTCTGCCTCTTGGTCTACGAGCATCCCTTGGCCACCACTCTGTAATCGCCTTCGTCCAACGCCTGTCATCCCTCCTAGCCAAGTGTTCAGCCCGTCTCTTCTTCAGCCCTGCGATCCTCATACGCACGTCCACAACCTTTGTGCGACGTCGGATTTTGATATTGGGTATGTGGTCCAAGAGTGATATACCGAGCATGGCGCGCTCCATTGCCCGTTGAGCTATTCTGACCTTATGCATGTATTCCTTTGTGAGCGGCCATGTCTCGGAACCGTAAGTTAGAATGGGCAGGGCACATTGGTTAAACAGCCTGGTCTTGAGACATTATTGAGGGACGACTTCTAACTTACTAAAGGCAGTCCATCCTAGCTGTCTCGAGATCTCGATGGAAACGATTCCTACTTGCAAATCATTTTCATATCATCATATGATAATTTTTTATCACTTGTTTTCTTTCACATAATTTCTTATGTGAAAACAGGCAATGATTTTTTCATTATGATGCCGTAATGTCACACTTGCTATTACCCGAAAGACTGCGACCGCCATACGATGAAAACCGAAAGTGATTTTATTTGAATTATTTTTAGCAGGTTATGCGAAGGAAAATAGCAGATGTGACAAATGATTTTTCTCATGCTACTTGTGAAACGTTCCATTTATAGTTTCTTTCACGACTAAACGGCGAAATTTAGTATACAGATACATTATGACCAGGATTGTCACATAGGCGGCCTTTACCTGACTGCGCAGGAGGGTTATGTTTTATTGATAAACCACGCGTGCGAAGCCGCGGCCGGCTAGTAAACTATGAAGGAGCATAAATTATACTTGTAAAATTAATCAAAATTTTTTAAAGTTTCATACTACGTGTTTTGTTATGTACGACATTAAATGAAAACACGGGTAGAGCTAATGGCTAGTATTGTTGTAAAATAAATTTATTCAAAATTTATTACCTTAGATAATTTTCAATTAAGTAATCTTATTATCAAGTCCTAAAATATCAATGAAACATCCTGTATAAAATAGGTAAACAAATCATATTCATTCATCATGTAAGTAGGTACCTGTTAAACTGACGAAGTGGCATCGTCGCAAAGGCGCTGCCAATTCACACTAAAAATTGTTTATTGGAAATGTATCGATTACATACTAAATATTCAAGCTGCCGGTATTAAACCCACCTCTTAAATCAGTTAATACGATTCTGGATGTGTGTTTTTAATTAATGTCGTACGTAACAAAAACATATTGTGTGTGTATAATGTATAAAAAAATAAATGATAATGATTATGAATTCGATATATTTCAGCATCAAAATCATTGGAAATATTCATAGACCCCGCGCTGGATACCGACGATCAGCCTCTGTGTACCCTGAAGAGCCTCTCCATCCATCAGAACAGCTTAGGACATGATGACTGGACTCAGGAGTCACAGGATTATAGTAATGATGGTAATTCTTAGGGTGAATCATCACTAAGCTATGCTATGCTGCGCTATAGATAGATAATTTTGTTTATTGTTACACCAAATTACAATAACATAAACTAGAAAACTTAAAAACTAATACGTAGACTTGTATGGGGAAACCGTAAAAGCGTTTTTAAAAAGACATGAAAATTTGAAGTTGAAATTATTGAATTGAATTTTGATTTAAAATGTCTTAAACATGTGACAACTTAATCGCGACTGCGCTCTCTAAAGCTAACATCTACCATGAAACAAATGCCACGCCAACAAATCCGGCCGTGTGACCGTGCGTGGGCGCACGAGCTAAACAATCAGGAATGCTCTGATTAGCCATTAAAGATGGCCTGACTGGTTGGCGTGGGCAACATAAATACGTGGATCTCTTACAGGCAACCTTTGGATGGACTAGATTGAAAAACACGTGAGAGGGGCGGTGTTATAATTAAAGTATGTTGTTATATATAATAATAAGCTATGCTGTTCTATGCTGCGCTATACTCGATTTATTCAATTCGCTTCTTATAGATTATAATGAGAAACAAAAAAGAAACTTTTTATCAAAAATATAACTGACTTCAGAAAATGGAAAAGCGATACCAGTTAGATAAGATAAGAGAATGCTTTATTGCACACCATAAACAATAAAATAATTAACGGTAACAGTATATACAATTGGCGGTCTTATCGCTAAGTAGCGATCTCTTCCAGACAACCTTTGGATGGACCTTAGAATAAATTAAAACTATAGTTTCTCTGTAGATCGAGCTAACGGCATTTTATGCTGTAAGTGAAACATGTCACTGATTGTACTTAAAGTCTTCAGTCAGGGTTAAATGTATCTCTTAAAAATACCTTTTTTCTGTTTCAGATGAAGATTCAAAACCCAAAGCGAAAATCAAGAAATATTCGTGCAGTTTCTGCGCGAAGCAATTCACATACAATGGATCTCTAGAAATGCATATGAAGATTCACACTGGAGAAAAAACATGTATATGTCTTCTATGTACAGAAACTTTTCACACAAACAAAGATCTCACTAAACATTTTGGCTCAAAGCACAGCGACGGAACTAAATACCCTTGCACTATTTGTTCAAAGGTTTTAGACAAGCCGAAACTACTTAAAAATCATATAAACATACATTTCGATAAGAAATTTAAGTGCTCGGAGTGTGAAAAGGAATTTCAAAGAAAAAAAGGCTTGAAAGAACACATGAAAGTACATACAGGCGAGAAAAAGTACCAGTGTGAGGTCTGTCAGAAGGCATTCGGGCATAATCAAACACTGAAATCTCATATGTATACACATACAGGTGAAAAACCTTATGTCTGTGATGTCTGTGGTAAAAGTTTCCCGCAAAGAACTCATTTAAAAAGACATATTTATATAATTCACAATAATATTAAGGCATATTCGTGTAATATTTGCAAAAAGAACTTTTCTTCTAAAAGCTATTTGGCTATACACAAACGACAACATACTGGAGAAAAGCCATATTCCTGTGAGGTTTGCAAAAAAGATTTCACCGCTTACACAACTTTAAAAGTTCACATGAGAATTCATACTGGTTTTAAGCCATACGGGTGCAGTTTCTGTGAGAGACAATTCTCTCAAATGGCCTCATTTAAACTGCATCTAAGATCTCATACTGGAGAAAAGCCATATACTTGTAAAATCTGTCGCAAATCATTCTCAGATAATGGCTACCTTAAAATCCATATGAGAGTACACTCCGGTGAAAAACCCTTTAGTTGTGATACTTGCAAACGTTGTTTCCGTGAAACGGGGCAGCTTAAACGTCATATGAGGATCCACACAGGAATCAAAGCTTATACGTGTAAGATATGTGATAAACAGATTGGAAATTTATCAAAACATATGAAAATTCATAGCGATGAAAAGCCATATAATTGTAATGTATGCGATAAGCAATTTTCTGTGAATGGTAACTTGAAAATGCATATGAGGGTTCATACGGGAGTGAAGCCGTTTTCTTGTGATACCTGCTGTACCCAGTTTACACAGAGTTCAGGGTTGAAGAGACATCGCTGCACTCATAAAGATATGGGTAAAGTTGCAGAATTTCATGTATGAGTTTATTTTTGAACTAGTTGTTGCCCGCGACTTCGTACGCGTTACACTATTAAATGTGTAGGTAACCTAGAAATAAAGCTAAACTCGCTGATGCAACATGACTTGATAACCCATTTTTATCTCATAGGGACTGATTTATGGGATAAAAGGTAGTCTGGTAATCTAGCATATAATGTACGTATATACCAAATTTCATCGAAATCGGTTCACCCGTTACGACGTGATTGAGTAACAAATAAACAAATATCCAAACTTTCAGATTTAGTGTTTCATTTTATTAGTGTGATGGACGATTTTCACGGCCATATTTTTATAACTGCTAACAGATGGCGTTGCTCTGTCATGCTCATAACAAAGAAAAGTGAATAGTCAATAAAAAAAAAGTTTCTAAACAAAGCAGGCCTTTTTTTCCCACCATCACAGTAATATTATAAATGTGAAAGTTTGGATGTTTGTTTATTTACCTATTTGTTTGTTTGTTATTCAATCACGTCGTAACGGCTGAACAGATTTCGATGAAATTTGATATATACGTACATTATAACCTGGATTACTACATAGGCTACCTTTTAAACAAACAAAAGAAATACATTTTTAAATCATAGGTTGGGCGACCTTATCGTTAAAAGCGATCTCTTCTAGGCCACCTTTGGATGGACAGGATCTATGAGAACAAATAAGGACGGATTTATTGTATAAGAAAAAAAAGAGATGGACTGTATAAATATATCTTTTGTTAATTTATTATTTAAATTGTTATAATATTAATTTATTTTTATTTACACTATTTTGAACTTATACACCAACAAATAATTCGATTCATATTTTTGACGTTTATGAAATGTCAAAATGTTGTCACATCCCTACCGCTAGTGTTGGGACAACACAGATTTTGATGAATGAGTTATTCAATGAGGGGTTTTCACGGCCATGTTTTTATAACTGCTAACAGATGGCATTGCTCTTGTCATGCTCTGATTTAACAAAGGAAAGTGAATTGTCAATGAGGGCTTTTCATTTTCGATAAAAAAAAATAGTTCCAACAAGCGTAATAGATGGCGCTGTTTGGAGATGCACGCCATAAAATATGTATCAAAATATCGAAATTTGTTTACAACAACCTCACTTCGTCAGTTAAACAAACACAAATGTTTGTTGTTTTATATCAAGTTCCTCGGAAATTAATGTTGATACGGCAATTGACATTGACAATTCACTTCCCTTTGTTAAGACCATGACAGAGCAACGCCATCTGTTAGCTGTAATAAAAACATGGCCGCGAAAACCCCTTATTCTCGTGTCAACATTATTTTCCGAGGAACTTGAAATAAAAAAACAAACATTTGTGTGTGTTTATCTGACGAAGTGACATTGTTGACATTTTGATATTGGGTCTGAGATTTTGCCATATACATCTTAATCAGCTAATCTCCAGACAGCGCCATCTATTACGCTAGTTGGAACTAGTTTTTTCTTTTTAAATCAAAAATGAAAATACCTCATTCACCCAATTACAGTTCAATTTTCATTCAAGTTCATTCGCTTTAACTCGCATCATCTCAATGAGCTAATGAGTCGATTGATCAACTACATAATATTGTTTTTATGTTTTTCTAAACATCAAAAATATGAATCGAACTATTCTTAATTATAATTAATAATACAAATTAATTATTATTAATCATTTTACTTAGAAAACTTTCGTTATTGATTTTAATCATTATTATAAATACGGGATTTAGCACGTACCGTTTTATCGGAATTTCGACCGACAATGTTTTGGTTCAATTTGTGAACAGGTTTAGGGTGAGTGCGATCCGCTCCAAATAACGTTTTTCCTCGCACTGATAAAATAGTAGGTACGTGATTCAAATTCAAAATATAGTGATAAATTTCGTATATATAATAATGATTATGAATAATGCCTATTACCTGTTTTATACTATAATAGTATTATGTTAAAAGAGTTTCAGCGACTTCGCTTGCAAAATGTGATTTTAATTAGTAGGTATGTAAATAAAAACTTCATACTTTGAGCTAAATTATCGTTTTATTTTTAAATTGTTAATTAATATTAGGTCTTTACCTATGAAATTGCCGTTTTGTATGGAATAAGTGAAAGTACTTATTTTTTTAAACTTTTTTATTTCTGTTATTCAAAGTAATCACCCATGCAATCGACGCATCTTTGCCAAGGCATTGACAGTTGCCCTTGTAAAAATCAGCTGGACGGGAGGCAACAAACTCTTCAAAGACATTTTGTACTGCCTCTCGGGAATAGAATTTTATACCCACTAAAAAGTTGTCTAAATTTTGGAAAAAGTAATAGTCGGTAGGTGCAAGGTCTGGTGAGTATGGCGGATGAGGGAGAGCTTCCAACCCTAGCTCTTGCAGCTTAGAGACTGTCTGTTGTGCAGTATGGGGTCGCGCGTTGTCGTGAAGGAGCAGTGGGGACGACCGATTGACCAAAGCTGGTTGCCGATATGCAAGCTTCTCCATCATTGTCTCCAGTTCTTCACAGTACACATCTGCAGTAATGCTCATGCCGTTTTGTATAAAGTCACACCAAAATTGTGCCATCACTACCTACCTATATACCAAATTTCACAATGATCGGATAAACGCTTCGAAAGTTATCCTCGGACAAACAAACATACATACATCGCCGATTTGCCCAAGTTGATTTAGAGATCTCGCTTCGCTCGATCAAAAATCATCCTTTTAAGCAGAGCTGGCAAATTAATTACATGCTTTGCGTTAATTAAAATACAAATTACAAATTCATCACCAAAGAACGTCCACTGCTGAACTTAGGCCTCCCCACAGATTTCTAGAGCGACCGATCTTGTGCAGATTGCAACATGTTATAATATTTTTACAGGCTAATTGATACTCTTCTGATTGCTCTAACAGTTTAAAAGCTCGAAGTTTACCTTTCCGGAAAAAAGCTGGTGTGTAGTCGCATCCTGTGAGTGCATGAAAGCACGGTAGAGCTTTCGATAAAGAATTCCCTAGAATTTCGTGTACTTGATTGACGCTTATAAATCGCTCATGAGATTACTCTCACCCAGATTTTTAGTGATGAATTTAAATGATCCATGTTACCAAGAAGTATTATTAAAATATCTGTGTCTGAGCAGCGTATCACAACTTCACCATCGACATTTATTTGGCAAATGTGATATATTATTCGAGAATCGGCTTCTTCGTGTTCTTCCCAAGACAGTGAATCTTCAACAGTTTTAATAACTTTATTACTTTCAACCCGGTATGAATAGCACTTGTTGAAGTTCACATAAATTATTGTATCTCCAATGATAGGAGCCATTTCATCACCAGCCCAATGGTGAATAAAAAAATTAACAAGGGCTTCTTTAAAATATATATTTTTAAGTTCAGCTACAAAATTATGTGGACGAATTTGATTGGGCCCGATTGTAACTTTATCTCATCTCGACGTGAACGCTCAAAATCTTTGATTGACGGTGTAAAATATTGATCGAAGACAATATCGACACGATTAGACTTAAATCGTAGTATCATACTCAGAATTTTTTTAGATAAAGCATCGAAGGTTACAGGTAGGTACTTCTTTCATTAAGTGTAACATAAGAACTTCCAATATGTCCAATCACTTTTCGTTTTTAGATCGGTCTGGCTGAAGGTTTAACAATCGAATTATTGTTTGGCAAATTAATTTTAGGTTTTTAGATACTTAAATAACATCATATAAAAATTTCTGCCATACTGAAATATTTTGAAAAAAAAAATTTTTAATTCAAAATTAGCGTCTGGCACAATTTAAACAACAATAAAAATATCTGGCAATAATAGATTCATGTTGCAAAAAGTTTAATAAAAATAATAAAAAAAAACTTAAAATGATTTGAAAAATCGATATTTTACCTGTACAGGTAGGATGCGCACTAATGAACGCAACCACTACCGCCAGCCAGATAGCCCGCATGGCGTCCGGGGGAGTGAGAGAGATAGCATATCTAAAAACTGGCCTACCTGAAATTCTCTCTCAAAAACGTTGCTATACTATAGCTCTTAGACCATAAATAAAACGTCTCATAAATTAAAAGTAATCGTAGAAATGGTAGAACCTAAAGTCGTGTATCCCGCAATTATAATCGTGTACTTGTTGTACCTACCGAGTTTATTGATTAAAATTTTAGAAATAACACAGAGCCAAATATGTATTAAGAAAGACAGAAAAAATAAACTCGAGAGCGTAGAAATCGCACACCCCATACATTTTCCTACATTTTCATTTTGACCCTTATTATTTTTTAAATTAAAGTTTGGTTGCAAATATGTATAACTTGAATTAAATTAAAGTACACACTGTTAGCTTCCTAAAATCTATAATGTCTAGCCTTGACCTTCGAAATCATAACAATGCCAACTTAACAATAGAATGGCCTAAATTAGCTCGTTTCAGGTAGCTCGGTTTGTGGGACTTTGAGCAGGTATAAAAGGATAAGGGATGATTGAAATGACATCATTTTAATCCGATCGAGCCCTCTGAAGTCTTTGACACTATCAAGGCCCTACACCCAAAGAAAGCCCCCGGCCCCGACGGCATTTCCAACAGAGTACTCAAGCAGTTCTCTGTTCCCCTTATCCATATCCTAGTCTGCATCTTCAATGCGGCTATGGAAACTTGCACTTTCCCTGATGCTTGGAAGGAAGCCAACGTTATTGGAAAACCCAGCAAACAGGCAAACGATCCATCTAGTTATCGTCCCATTAGTCTACTTAATAGTCTAGGCAAGATATATGAGCGTCTTCTAATGAAGCGTCTCTGGGCTCATGTCAATGAGTTCAAACTCCTTCCCGACGAGCAGTTTGGCTTCCGTGCCCAACACTCATGCCCACAATAGGCGCTCCGCATAACGGAGCATGTCCTCTCCAATTGGCAAAGTACCTGGCCTTCAGATACTGGTGCCGTCTTCCTCGACGTAGCGAAAGCTTTCGACAAAGTCTGGCACAACGGCTTGATCTACAAGCTTTTCAAACTCGGAGTCCCAGACAGACTCGTGCTCATCATACGAGACTACCTACAAGGTCGCAGCTTTCGCTACACCGTGGAAAGCACTCTCTCTAGTCCTAGACCAGTCAGAGCAGGAGTCCCTCAAGGCTCCGTTCTCGGCCCCCTCCTGTTCACGCTGTACACCAGCGATATCCCCCGCACTCCTCAAGTGGAAATAGCCCTATACGCAGACGACACAGCCTTGTACACATCCAATCGGAATCCTGATCGGGTGGGTATAAGGCTGCAGGCTGCCCTTCATTCATTAGCCATTTGGTTCCGCAAGTGGCGGATCGAGGTAAACCCGTCGAAAAGCACAGCAGTGTACTTCTCACGAAGAAACCTCACTCCCAAACCGATCTCTCTATTTGGCCAGCCCATTCGCTGGGCCCCATCAGCCAAATATCTGGGTGTCATCCTCGATAGGCGTCTTTCTTTTAGGTTGCACATCACTATGAGGTGCAACCAAGCAAAGTTCACCCTAGGACGATTGTCCTCACTTCTAGGCGCGAAAAGTAAAATGTCCCTTAAAAATAAGGTGACCCTTTACAAAGCGTGCATTCGTCCCATTATGACATACTCATCTGTAATATTTGCCCACTCTCCTAAAGTTGGTGCCATTCAGGTTATTCAAAATCGCTTCTTGCGAAAAGCCTCAGGCTCGCCCTGGTACTTTCGCAATAACGATCTACATCGCGATATGAAATTAGATTCAATAGCCAAGTTCATGAAACTCGCTTCCAAGCGGTATTATGAACTTGACTCCCAGCATCCGAACCCTTTGGTACATACCATTCCAGTCTACCCGTTGGATCCGCCCGCCAACAAAATCCTCCGTCGTCCGAGACACGTTCTCGGAGACCCGGATGACGAAATCACCTCCGCTAATGCGGAAGGTGAGTCATCTATATCAGACAGAGCAAACACTTCACAGAAACACCGACCTCGCCGGCGAGGTCGACGAGTCCCAGTCGCCGCCTATACGAGGTACAGACATGTACCCGGGCGTTTCTCTCCTATCCCCACCCCGGCAACAGCCCAAGCCGAGGCTCGTACCTAAGTGGTGCCCTTGCGCTAGTTGCCTAAAAAACTTACTGGGCTGAGCGCCATCTGCGCTCGCCAAAAGTTCGGTTAAGCTGTCACGGCCTCAGAGGCCAACAGCGAGATTAGTCCATCCGAAAAAAAAAAAATGACATCATTTAGTTCGGTTAAGCTGTCACAGCCTCAGAGGCCAACAGCGAGTATTGTCCATTCGAAAAAAAATGACATCATTTGCATACCAACTCCCAGGCAGAAAGGTCCTTTAACGAATACGTCATCACTCTAAACAAGAAAATGGATACCACACCTGAAGCAGCGTCTCAAGTGGTTGCACTAATCGAAGCTGGACAGAACCATAGTCAAGTGGCTCGTCAATTAAATTTGAGCAGATATGCTGTTCGACGTGTATACCAACGATATCAGCAAACTGGTGGCCATGCCAGGCAACCAGGCCGAAAACGTGCGACAACACAGCGCGATGACCGTTTGCTTGTGAATACATCACTACGAAATCGCCGGTTGAATGCAGTTCATTTCGGACAGCAGCTCCAGGAAGTTAGAGAAGTGGAAGTCAGTCGGTGGACAGTCAGGAGAAGACTAGATGAAGGAGGCCTGACAGCGCACAGACCAGCAACTGTCCCAAAATTGACCCCAGCGCACAGACAAGCACGCCTTAAGTTTGCTCGAAATCACGTTAATTGGACTATGGGTCAATGGCAGACAGTCCTCTTCTCTGACGAGTGCAGGATGTGTCTCCATGGTAACGACGTACGTGGTAGAGTCTACCGAAGATCCGGTGATCGATTTGCTCAATGCTGCATCTCCGAACGGGTCGCATACGGCGGTGGTTCCTGTATGTTCTGGGGAGGCATTTCACTGGAAGCGAAAACTGAACTTGTCTTCATCACAGGGCCCGATACCGACCGTCGATCGGGTGGATTGACTTCTCAACGTTACGTCGAGGAGATTCTGGAAGAACATGTTGTGCCCTTTTCGGGATATATCGGCGAAAATTTCGTTTTTATGCGGGATAACGCTAGACCACACACCGCTGCTATATAGTCCGCCAGTACTTGGAGGAGGTTGAAGTACCCGTTATGGCGTGGCCTGCTCGAAGCCCAGATCTCAATCCCATTGAGCACTTATGGGACGAACTAAAGTAACGAGTAAGAGCCAGAAACGCAGCGCCTACGAGTCTCAGAGATCTCCAAACCGCGATCAAGGAAGAATGGGCCAGCATACCGCAGGATTTCGTAAAAAAATTGATTTCTTCAATGAAACATCGAATGGAAGCTGTTATTAAGACTAGGGGAGGCAATACCTTGTATTAATAAATCGTTACATTCACAAATTTATTGTTTTTTTAACCTTTTATACCTGCTCAAAGTCCCACAAACCGAGCTACCTGAAACGAGCTAATTTAGGCCATTCTATTGTTAAGTTGCCATTGTTATGATTTCGAAGGTCAAGGCTAGACATTATGGGTTTTTAGGAAGCTAACAGTGTGTACTTTAATTTAATTCAAGTTATATTTGCAACCAAACTTAAATTTAAAAAATAATAAGGGTCAAAATGAAAATGTATGGGGTGTGCGATTTCTATGCTCTCGAGTGTAGTAAGGGCGACTTGCACAACGATACCTATACGTATTTAGTGGCTTAATATGATCAAATTAAACATATTTAGTCGCTAAATACGTTTAGGGATCGTTGCGCAAGTCGGCCTTCTACTTTTGCCAGCACTTCGCGCTCAAATTTTAAATTGTATGTCCATCCCTTACAATTTTTTTGTAATCGATCGAGAATCAAAGCTTTTATTTTGTAACCCGTTTTTGTATTTTGTATGTAAACTGTATTTTGACAGTATTGTACATAGTAATTAAGAGCTAAAACATTTTTTTTTTTATGATGAGTAATTTAAATTTTTTAGCTCATATTTTACTATGACATACTGTCAAAATTATTTTAGTCGATTAACGTACATTCATCATACGTGCTTAGCACAGCACTATTTGACTTTGACAACAATAAAACTTGATTTGACAAGTGGCACTGATGCCAACTTAGCAACTTTGAAGTTAAATCTAGCATTTTTTGCATAGGTACCCATCAGTATCTATTTAGAAAATTTTGTAGTCTGGCTAATGAAAGTATATACTGAAAAAGCGCGGCAAATTTAAAAAATATCAGCATGGCAGCCCTAAAGTAAAAAGGAATGTTGGAACAACTCACTTTGATACTTTGACATTTATTTTTATTTTACTAGTGGATGCTTGCGATTTTGTCCGCGTATGACGAGATTAAAAGTTGCTTATATCACTTGTTAACTCTTTATTAACTCCATACCAAACATCACACGGTGTTGTAGTTGTATGTGTTGTAAATCAAACGCTTCATCCAAGTAGTAAGAAACAACTGCCTTTATTGTGTACATTGACATTGACATTGACATTATCATTGACATTGACAATATTATTCTCTAGGCAACCCACAACATCTCCCTTCTGCTGATATAGAACAAACTGTAATTACACATAAGCCTGTCTACACTTTTAACAGTGTACCACGGTATGACTTAAATAATTACTTTAATGACTAAATATATAAATGGCTGTCAACCAAAGTAAAACATAAAGAATGAATTCTTAACTAAATGTAAATCGGTCCGGAGCATTAACGACCCTTCCACTGCGAGTGACTTTGCCAGGAGCGGGCGCAGCCGTCTCTGACACTGGCACTGGCACTGGTACAGGTGCAACCGATACTGAGGATCTCCTTCTTTCCCTCCCTCCTGAAAATGAAGCTCTTGGCGAAGAGACTGAGAGAGACTCCCCCTCCGAAAGGATTTTCTCACTATAAATATCATTAGGTAAAAAGTCGTAGAGACCTGCAAAGTCACGGTAAGTCGGGGTATTTATGTTAGCTTTTTGTTTTAAAATATGAGACCTATTACGACGGTAAGTACCACCGTTGTCTACTTTCACCCAGTAAGAGCGATCAGCATCCGCCCCCTTTATAATCTTAGCCTTGGTCCATACTTTACCCTCCCTCAAACGGACCTGTTCCCCCGGGGACAAAGATGGTAAAAGCTTCGTGCCTTTATCATAGTGTTGTTTCATTTTATTTACTTTTTCTTGTCTTACATCGCGGACCCGTTCCGGTTGAATGAGTTTAGGTACCAAAGTTTGCAGACCTACTGGCAGCCTAGTATTAAGCGATCTACCCATCAACAACTGTGCCGGTGAATAGTCTTCGCCCGTAACAGGTGTATTTCTGAAATTAAGTAATGCTAGTTGCCACTCCGTCTTATCTTCTGAGGCTTTCTTTAATAGGCGCTTAACCGTTTGGACGTTTCTTTCGGCTAAACCATTAGACCGCGGATAGAGAGGAGAACTTGTCACATGATTAAATTCCCATTTCTTAGCAAATTCTATAAATTCTGCCGATGTAAATTGCGTTCCATTGTCTGTTACTAACTTTTTTGGTATACCAAAACGAGCGAACATACTTTTCATTTTAACTATAACAGTATCACTTCTCAAGTTGGGTAAATATACAACCTCAACATACTTTGAATAGTAGTCAACCACTAATAAGTATTGTAGCTTTTCCAACTCGAATAGATCAGCCGCGAGTACCTCCCAGGGAAGGCGCGGCACGGCGTGCGGCGCCAGCGGCTCGCGCGGCGGCGCGGCGCGGTGTCGCTGGCACGGCTCGCAGCGCTGAACGCACTCCTCTATCTCAGCACCCATGCCAGGCCACCAAACAGAATCGCGTGCTCGTTTTTTACATTTTTCGATCCCCAGATGTCCCTCATGTATGCGTTTTAGCATTTCCTTACGTAGGCTAACCGGAATTACAACCCTTTCGTTACGGAATAAAATCCCATTAATATCGTGCAAATCGTGCCTGAACATCCAATAGGGTCTTGCGATTGATGTTACCTGATTTTTATCATTCGGCCATCCTTGGTAGTAATAATGTAGCACTGAGGATAAAACTAAATCTTTACTAGTCTCCGACTTGATTTTCTCCAATCGTTCATTCGTCGCGTCCATCCGTTCATAAATTGCATTGACATGCACGGTGACGTCACCCTCGCATCCATCTGCGCCCGAGCCGCGCTCGACCGCCGCTCGTGACAACGCATCCGCTATGTGCATAAATCTGCCCGGTTTGTATGTAACGTTCAAACAATACTGCTGTAACTTCAAAAGCATCCTCTGTAATCGCGGAGGTGTTTCATTAAGTGCTTTTCGAAATATGGTCTCAAGAGGCTTATGATCACTCTCCACGATTATTTCGCTGTGACCATAAATATATTGATGGAATCTAACACACCCAAAATAAATAGCCAACATTTCTTTTTCGATTTGTGCCCACCGTTTCTCAGTAGAAGTGAGCGTGCGTGCGGCATAGGCCACGGGGCGACCGCCTTGCATCAGACACGCGCCTAGCCCGGTCGAGCTCGCGTCCACTGATACCGTCACTTGCTCGTCCGGAGAGTAATAACGAAGGACAGGGGCTTCACTGATCACACTCTTTAATTGTTCAAACGCCACATCATGCACTTGTAACCATTCAAACTCCACATCTTTCTTTAACAAAGTCCGCAACGGAGATGCTAGCGTAGAATAACTTGATATAAATCTTGATAAATAATTGGTCATACCCAAAAACCGCTCAAGTTCTTTTCTATCTTTCGGCTTTGAAATGTTGACAATTGCCCTCACGCGACTAGACAATGGACTGACTCCTGAACCATTTAATGTGTGACCCAGAAAATTCACTTCAGATGCCCGAAAAACACATTTTTCCTTATTAAATTTTACCCCATATTCTATAGCCCGTTGTACTACCTCTCTGAGACGCTTATCGTGTTCTATTGTATTCCGGCCCCAGACCAAAATATCATCCGCAAAAATTTCCACTCCCTTCATGGAAAATATTTTATACATCTCATGCTGAAATATTTCCGGCGCGCAGTTAATTCCAAAAGGCATCCTAAGGTACCTAAACCGGCCCAAGGGCGTCGAAAACGTACATAGCCTCGAGCTTTCCTCATCGAGTCTCAACATCCAGAACCCATTTTTTGCATCTAACTTAGAAAATATTTTTGCCCCGGATAAATTACTCGTGACCTCTTCTAGCGTTGGAAGTTGAAAGTGACAACGGCGTACCGCTTTGTTTAAATGATAAGGATCCAAACAAATCCGTAACTTATCAGGTTTCTCAACTATCACTATATTAGAAACCCAGTCGGTTGGAGAATCCTCTTTAACAATAACACCTAATTTTTCCATCTTATCTAATTCCTGTTTTAGTCTAGGCATGATTTTTATCGGTACCTTTCTCGAAGCATTTACCACTGGAGGCACCGTTTTATCAACTTCAATTTTATAAATATTTGGCAAACAACCTAATCCCTCAAATATAGATTCATCAATTTTCAATTCTGCTCTCTCACATAGATTTATGTTGCGTTCAATAAGTTTAAGGTCACGACACGCCCTAATTCCAAGCAAATTTGTACAATTTAAATTCAATACATATATTTTCTGTCGACTTTGCACTTTATTATGGCTCAAAACAGGTTCAAAAAATCCGACCACAGGCAATTTTGCTTTACTTACTTCCCTTAGGATACAGTTATTTTTTTTTAACATTATTTCCTTAAAACCTGCATCTCTAAATGCACGTAACGACATGACAGAAGTCTCTGCGCCACTATCTAATTTAAAATTAATTTTAACATTATCGATCAGTACATCCTGATACCATGACTCACAGTCTCCACCTACTTCATCGATGGATAAGCTACACAATAACGACTCACGTATCTCGGCACAGTCTTCGGTCTCGTTTTCGTCCTCAATTTCCCCCACGAATCTCGCACGACACAATCGTGCGAAATGACCTACACGATCACACCTAAAACACTTCACACTACGTGCTGCACACCTATCTCCTACACCGTGCTTACGACCACAGTTATCACACTGATTAACGGCACTATCACGTCCACGAAAATACTGATTTTGCTGTTGCATCGGCTGGCGTGCAGCGCCGCGACGCCACGGCCGCTGAGCGGCGCCGGCACGCACCGCCTCCAGCGACAGCTCAGCTCCTGCGGTACTGGATCCGCTGGCCTCGGCACCGGCTGCCCCTGCGCGCGCTCCTCCACACACCTGGGACTGCTTACTGGCTCTCTCCACCGCGCGACACCACGTCACTGCCTCTTCCAGATCCAGCTTCGTTTTTGATAGCAGACGTTCACGCGTTCGCGTGTCCTTAAGGCCTCTGATTATTTGAGTTAGAATGAGACTACTGCGTAGTTCACCAAACTCGCAAGATTTGCTTTTGACCTTTAGCGCGTTCAGGTATTTATCAAAACTGTCTTCATTTTGATACGTTTCAAAAAAAACATGCCGCTCATAGTTGACATTTCGAGTGGGATCACAATGAAGGGCAAAACTAGAAACCAATTTCTCGTAATCTGTTTTAGATGCGTCATCCAAATCCAAATCTTCTAAAATCTCCCGGCCGCCTTTCCCGATGACATGCAAAAACAGCGCACACTTTTGTTTGGACACTTCATTCTCCTTGCCCGTTGCGATTAAATAATAATCAAACGCCATCTTCCATTCACGCCAATTGGTAGCCATGTTGCCTTCCTCGCACATGGCGCCCGGCTGTTGCAGTGCCGTATAAGTGTTTTTCACCTCAAATTGAGTTGCTTCCGACTTTACCGACATGATTAACACACTAAAACTTTGTCTCTGCACTTTTTTACTAAAAACTGTGTCTTAATTCACACCTGACACCATGTTGTAGTTGTATGTGTTGTAAATCAAACGCTTCATCCAAGTAGTAAGAAACAACTGCCTTTATTGTGTACATTGACATTATCATTGACATTGACATTGACAATATTATTCTCTAGGCAACCCACAACACACGGATACGTCACTCCATTGTGGCGTATTAAAGGAACAAACAGGCTATCAAACACTATCATGAGTATCAATATTATCATGAGTTTAAATATTTGTAAATCTATGTGAGTATGTATCAAAGAAAACAACACCATATATTTTTATACTGTTTTTTAATCACTATAATCAAAATCTGAATCTAAAAATTCAACATGGAGTGAATTGTCAGAATCACTGGAGTCGCTGCTGTCTCTTAAATTGATGATGAAGCTTTCTAAATTATTTTCAGTCATATGGTATCTTCTTTTGTACTTGTCTTCCACATGAATGACATGGTCTGTCATTTTTTTCCAATCATCTGCTGTAATACACTCAAAAAATTGTTTTATGAGATCCTCGAACTCTTTTGGAGTTCGGCTTACATTTTTGCTTCCCACATTTCTTTTTGCTAGACTCCATATGAGTTCTATAGCATTTAGGTCACAATGATATGGAGGAAGTCTTAGCACTTCATGTCCGTTTTGGCTTAAAAGTTCATCAGCTTCATAAATAGGTTCTGGTGTGTTCTGTTTTACTAAGCAGAGCAACTCTGCTTTTGAATTGTATGTTTCAAATGAAATACCATTCAATGTAAGCCAATTCTGTATCTCTAACTTTCGATTTTGAGATGTGGGCGCTTTATTTATTATGACAGAATGGTATGATGCATTGTCCATTACAATTACACTTGGTTCATTCAAATTGGGCATAAGCTTTTCTTGAAGCCATTTGTTGAAGTTTGTGGAATTCATGTCACGGTGGTAGTCGGCCAATTTCGATTTGGTGCTAAATACTAACAATGAGTTTGGAACAGGGCCTTTCTCTGATTCTGCATGCACAATAATATATCGTTTTCCTGACGATATATTTTCAATTATTCCACTTGTTGATGGACCTTGCCAACATTTTTTAGGCTTATAGGTTTTGTGGACATAAGTTTCATCTAAGTAGATTATTGGCTTGCCTTCTGCACGTTTCGATGCAATGGTACGCAAAAAGCGATGTCTCCATGCAGCTATATCATACCGTTCAATTAATAATGAACATTCATTTTTGTTTTTCTTAAATTCATAACCGTTGGCTAATAATATGCGACGGAGAGTTTCACGACATCCACCAAATTCTATACTTTCTTTTAACTCTACCAACAAAGATCTTAATGTTGGTACTTGTTTCCTCACAATGTAAAATTCGTTTACTTTATTACGAATAACATCCATATCGAAACTATCTAAGTTCGACACTTTTGAAGGGTGAGGTCGTTTTTTACCTGGAGTCCTCCAGACCCCTTCGTTCACCGCACCTTCTTTTTTAATTCTCTTCAATGTAATAACACTTACATCTGTAAAAAGAATAAAATAAAATGTCAATTATCGTGAGTCTCATAACTAAGAAATAATAGAAAATACACAAGTATTACAAAACTAGTCTAAGATTAACGTTGAGTGAAAACTTACCGGTGAGTGAAGATAGATCTTCTAAGTACTGGTTCTTCGATTTCATCATATCTTTTTGATCTAAATCTGTGATCTTTTCAATTGCTTGTTCTACTTCAGCAGTTCGTGCATTATCCTCAAGACTATCTGTAAAAGAACAATAACATTATATAAAGTAACTAAAACTAATATGTACTTATTTAAAATAAAAAAATATCAAGACATTTTGACCGTACTAACCTAAAAAATCAGTCACAGTACGTAAACAATCCTGTTTTTCTCGCAATACGGCTTGTTTCACAAGCTTTTTCTCTTCATATTTCGAAATCATACAAAACAATAGTTTTCGCACTTCACTCTTTATAGTTTTATTCATTTTTATAGCATTAACACGAATATATCACAACAAAACTATACGCAAGTCAACCACAACGAAACATCAACAACACGCCATCTTGTTGCGCCAGAGATAGGGATACCATACACTGATTCTGATTTTACCAAATCTTTCGGAAAACAGCCGAAAATTAATTTATTTAAAATAAAATTGCCAAGTTTTGCTCTAGTAAATAGTGTACCTAATTAATTAAGCTATTTATTAGACCAACTTAAGGCATAGTGTTGCTCTTGAAATGATCCAACACGTACATACGATACTTATTTTCGATGAATACAATTTTAGCACACGTACGAATTTTTAAAACTCATTTTATAAAGTGTTTAAAATAAGTTTGTTTTAAAAATGCCTTTTTGGAATTAATTGTTCCTAAGTACTTTCTGCTTAAAATACCCCAATTTGTAGGGTAAATATCCGATGGTAGGAACACTTTAGTGTTGTCATATAAAAAATTTGCAAAAAAATCCAGTATCTACTTTCGTTAGCCAGACTCTAGCTAGATTTTTTTGCAATTTTACAACCTAACATATTTTTCTGTCATAAAATGCCAAAAACACGAAACACGCACTGTTTTGCACCAACAATCTTGTGTGTTTGAAAAACTACATACCTACTACAAACAAGAAGATGTTCCGAAACAAGATTTTCTTACAAAATTTTAATCACACGGGTTTTTAATCACACACAGTGATCGATTTATGTATATGTACCTCTGATTATTCGTGGTAACTCGTTCATACTTTCAATTCAAGTTAAGTTTTTATTGGCTTTTAATATAGTTTTAGTGCAAACAAATATGTTCCTATTTCTTTTAAACTTTAGCTACTTCTAGTAACTTTTTAGGATATCAAAAATTGGAATTCTGGCAACTTTTTGCAAGTATTCTAGCTACAAAGTTTAGGGTACAGAATATCCCCAACATAATTAAAACGTACACAAAAAACCAAGAAAATGGTTTTAAAGCTACATCCTCGTAGCTATTTATAAAAAAATATTTTCCAAACAAAACAAAGCACTACATTTTCCACCTGACTTTGTTGTGAACATATGCCAATTAAAAAAGGCAAAATTTAATGAAATTATGACATTAATTATGTCAGAGGCGTGGATTACAATTACAAACGGCTTGTGCCGCTTGTGTCATACTGAAGGCCATTTCAGGAGCTTGGAAGCCCGATATACCCACGAAGGAAAGGAAAAAGTGTACTCTGTGATTCTCCGTGAAACATTTAGTATTGTTGTAAGTAAACAAAGATTTATATAGGTACATACTAGCTACCAAATTTCAACAAAATCGGTCCCGCAGTTTAGTCGTTAAAACGTAACAAACAGACAGAGTTACTTTTGAATTTATAATATTAGTACATATAAAGAAGAAGAGTAAGGAGTGCCTGGAAAGTATTTACAGCTCATTGAAGCTATGTATGGAAGAGCCAGTACAAACGTTTGGTCTTAGGAAGGAGTAACTGACAATTTCAATGTGGCTGTAGGCCTGCACCAGGGATCGGCACTAAACCCTTATTTGTTCATCTTGGTAATGGATAAAAAAAGTGAAGAGTGTTAGGTATGGGTGTGGATGGATATAGAAGTAGAGGAAGGCCGAAGAAGAGATGGATAGACTGTGAAGAATGATATGGCTAGGAAGGAAGTGACAATAGATATGACGGCTGATAGAGAGATGTGGAGGAGTAATACATGTTCTGCCGACCCCGCGTAATTTGGAAACATGGCAGGAAGAAGAAGAGAAGTACATATGGAGTTTTAAGTTCGCTAGATATCTACATGGCAGGTTTAATATCTGTCGCACTTTTCTGAGGTCAAAATAGTTATACATGGTTACACGGAGAAAATAAAGAATTTACTTTGCGACAAAGATAACACGAGGTGAGATGGTGATTCGACCGCTATTGTTTCTGAATCCTGCTTCGCGCATGACTTTAATTGTTTAAGCACAAGAATAGCCTGGGGTCTGACTCTACAGACCCTCTCATCCTGCGATTCGGCAAGTCACCGGTCCCCGCAATGTACATTCATATTCTCTTATATCTCTTATATCTTCATTGCATCCGGGTTGTGGCTTCTTGGGGATGCCAGAGTGGCGCACGCTATATTAGTACTAGAACCCTGACATCCCTTCGTAAGCACTTGGGCCGGACTTGGAGCATCTCGAGGTGTTACCATCGGTGCCCCAAGTGCTGACACCACCATCCCAATTCAGTTGCTCCAACTTCCCAACACTTGCTGATCGTTCCATGCATGCAAGTGGGCAAACCATGCATGGGTCCTGTGGCGCAGTCCGCATTACGTACTATACGCATATGTGTATGTGTGTATGTGTTGGTATATGGGTATAGGTGTGTGGGTACACATATAGCACGCATCACGTCCTGCTTGCGAATGCCACGCTTTTCGGCATCGAGGCCAGGAGACCCGTGGCTCGCCAACCCCGGATCCCCCACTCTTTGGAGATTAGTCCCTCTAGTCCACGTCTACATGGTGTCATATCGACCGAACTAAGCCCTGTACTCTTAACGCTCAAATAGGACTATTTCTTATTAGCTGAGACACCGAAAGTAATTCTATTATCGATTGCGGATGGTCTCATCTCTATCTCACCTCGTGGTAATATAGAAATCTTAGATATTACACGCTAGCACTCACCAGTTCACTGATAAACTTACTACCATTCCTGCGTTTTACAATGCGCCAGAGCTGAGAAGTCAGTACATATATCTCTTATTATCAAATGGTACTGAAGTTTTTGTGAAACCTGACTATTCAGAATTGCTACATAAATATAGAGAAGGTATACACTATAAATGGAAGGAATACTTTGATATTGCTTCCCGGGAGAAGGGCATCTGGTATCGAACTATGCAAAGCGAGCCCCCTCACATACCATGGTTTACCAACACTAGTATAAGTAGGAAGTGGATTGTAATCGCTCATAGATTGCGCTCCGGGCATATGCCTCTAAACGGCTTTAAATTTTTAATGAGAAAGATAGATACTCCTAATTGTAATGCTTGTGGAGTGGTGGAGGATGTATACCACTTTTTAACAGAGTGTGTCCGGAGTCAATCTATGAGAGAGGAGTTGTACAGAGCGCTGAAATTCAACCAGATCGATGTGGGCCTGTTTCAGAGTGTATTAGCTGAGCAAACATCTGACTCAGCTAACATGCTCTACCGGTCCATATACGACCTGCTGAAGGATGCTGTGTAGTCATTATTTACTGCAGCCAATTATGGAACTGACATCGTCGTAGAGAACGACGCAAGTTCCTTAAAAAACTAGATAAAAAAAAAAAAAAATATCTCTTATTCCCTCCACCCTAGAATTAGAATCTCTATCTCAATTTCCATTGTATGTGTTTTATTTTAGCTTGCCCACGTCCCCACTAGTCCGGCAACCTTCTGTGGTGTGTGTGAGGAACGACTCCGGGATGCTGCACTCTTCAAGCGCCAGGTGTTGGATTGTGAGGATCGGTTTAACAGTGTCTGCTTGCAAGACATTAAAAGTGAGTTTATCACACTAATATTATAAATGCGAAAGTTTGGATGTTTGTTTGTTACTCAATCACGTCGTAATGGCTGAACCTGAGATTATAACCTGAATTAACACATAGGCTACTTTTTATCCCGTAAATCAGGTCCGATGGGATAAAAATCGGGTGTCAAGTCAAGTTGCAATAGCGAGTTTAGCATTATTTCTAGGTTACCTACACATTTAGTAGTGTAACGCGTACGAAGTCATGGGCAATAGCTAGTAAAACATAAAATGTATTTATCCCGGAACCGCCCGAACCTGAGGCGATAGATGAGATCAACTCTAGCTCAATGCCCTGATGGGCAGATTGCAAGAAATAAGGAGACTAAACAAAAAAAAAAAAGGTTACCTACACATTTAGTAGTGTAACGTGTATGAAGTTGCGGGCAACAGCTAGTAAGAAATACATAATGCTGGACATTTCACACAGCGCTATCTAGCCCCAAACTAAGCAAAGCTTGTACTATTGGAACCAGATAACTGATACAATACTTATATAATTTTTTTTTGTTAATATATACTTAAAATGTATAGGAAAATACCCCAACCCGGAACAAATGTCTGTAGATCATGCTTATATTAGTTCCGTGGCGGGAATTGAACCCGTAATCTCCTGCGTCTCAGCCGGCTATTCGTTCACTGCGCCACGGAGGTCATCTGGAAGTATTGAGGTGTGACTTTATATTAATATTAATACATTTGTATAAAACTTTTTGAGTAATTTTTTAGGGTCTTAGGCCGGCTTACACAACAATCCCTAAACGTATTTAGTGACTAAACATATGTATTTAACATTGACGTATTTGTATGATTTGACAACTCCTTTAATCATACTTAGAAAACTTTCGTGATTGATTTCAATCATTATTATAAATACGGGATTTATCACGTACCGTTTTATCGGTGTTACAACCAACAATGTTTCCGTTCAATTCATGAACCTTCATCAGGGTGATTGCGATCCGCTCCGAATAACATCTCTTCTCGCACTTTTAATCATATTTAGCCACTAAACACGTTTAGGCATCGTTGCGCAAGTCGCTCTTAATTATTTACATATGTACTATCTAAGTCATGAAAATCTATTTTTTTGCAGATGACGGTAGTTTTGAAAAACAGGTCAAAGTGGAAATGAATAGCCTTACAGAAGGTAAACATTCCGTACTCCATAGATACCATACTATTATTATAAATTCGAAAATAACTCTGTTTTATACGTTTGCACTAGGCATGGAAACGATTCATGATCATCATCATCTCAGCCCGTCTGCACCCACTGTTGGGTATGGCCTCCTCTTTATTACGCCATCCTTTCCGGTCCCTTGCGAGTCTCATCCATTGACACCTAGCTACGCTTTCAATGTCATTCGAGCATCGGGCGGGTTGTCTGCCTCTTGGTCTACGAGCATCCCGTGGCCACCACTTTGTAATCGCCTTCGTCCAATACCTGTCATCCCTCCTAGCCTAGAGTTCAGCCCGTCTCTTCTTCAGCCCTGCGATCCTCATACCCACGTCCACAACCTTTGTGCGACGTCGGATTTTGATATTGGGTATGTGGTCCAAAGAGTGATATACCGAGCATGGCGCGCTCCATTGCCCGTTGAGCTATTCTGACCTTATCCATGTATTCCTTTGTGAGCGGCCATGTCTCGGAACCGTAAGTTAGAATGGGCAGGGCACATTGGTTAAACAGCCTGGTCTTGAGACATTGAGGGACGACTTCTAACTTACTAAAGGCAGTCCATCCTAGCTGTCTCGAGATCTCGATGGAAACGATTCCTACTTGCAAATCATTTTCATATCATCATATGATAATTTTTTATCACTTGTTTTCTTTCACATAATTTCTTATGTGAAAACAGGCAATGATTTTTTCATTATGATGCCGTAATGTCACACTTGCGACACCCGAAAGACTGCGACCGCCATACGATGAAAACCGAAAGTGATTTTATTTGAATTATTTTTAGCAGGTTATGCGAAGGAAAATAGCAGATGTGACAAATGATTTTTCTCATGCTACTTGTGAAACGTTCCATTTCTAGTTTCTTTCACGACTAAACGGCGAAATTTAGTATACAGATACATTATGACCAGGATTGTCACATAGGCGGCCTTTAACTGACTGCGCAGGAGGGTTATGTTTTATTGATTAACCACGCGTGCGAAGCCGCGGCCGGCTAGTAAACTATGAAGGAGCATAAATTATACTTGTAAAATTAATCAAAATTTTTTAAAGTTTCATACTACGTGTTTTGTTATGTACGACATTAAATGAAAACACGGGTAGAGCTAATGGCTAGTATTGTTGTAAAATAAATTTATTCAAAATTTATTACCTTAGATAATTTTCAATTTTCAATTAAGTAATCTTATTATCAAGTCCTAAAATATCAATGAAACATCCTGTATAAAATAGGTAAACAAATCATATTCATTCATCATGTAAGTAGGTACCTGTTAAACTGACGAAGCGGCATCGTCGCAAAGGCGTCGCCAATTTACGCTAAAAGTTGTTTATTGGAAATGTATCGATTACAGAATAAATATACAAGCTGCCGGTATTAAACCCACCTCTTAAATCAGTTAATACGATTCTGGATGTGTGTTTTAAATTAATGTCGTACGTAACAAAAACATTGTGTGTGTATAATGTATAAAAAAATGAATGATAATGATTATGAATTCGATATATTTCAGCATCAAAATCATTGGAAATATTCATAGACCCTGCGCTGGATACCGACGATCAGCCTCTGTGTACCCTGAAGAGCCTCTCCATCCATCAGAACAGCTCAGGACATGATGACTGGATGCAGGAGTCACAGGATTATAGTAATGATGGTAATTCTTAGGGTGAATCATCACTAAGCTATGCTATGCTGCGCTATAGATAGATAATTTTGTTTATTGTTACACCAAATTACAATAACATAAACTAGAAAACTTAAAAACTAATACGTAGACTTGTATGGGGAAACCGTAAAAGCGTTTTTAAAAAGACATGAAAATTTGAAGTTGAAATTATTGAATTGAATTTTGATTTAAAAACATGTGACAACTTAATCGCGACTGCGTTCTCTAAAGCTAACATCTACCATGAAACAAATGTCACGCCAAACAATCAATCAGGAACCAATAAACAATCAGGAATGCGCTGATTAGCCATTAAAGATGGCCTGACTGGTTGGCGTTGGCAACATAAATACGTGGATCTCTTCCAGGCAACCTTTGGATGGACTAGATTGAAAAACACGTGAGAGAGGCGCTCTTATAATTAAAGTATGTTGTTATATATAATAATAAGCTATACTGCGCTATGCTGTTCTATGCTGCGCTATACTGCGCTATACTCTATTTATTCAATTCGCTTCTTATAAATTATAATGAGAAGTAAAAAAGTAACTTTTTAACAAAAATATAACTGACTTCAGAAGATAGAAAAGTGATACCAGTTAGATTAGATAAGATAATACTTTATTGCACACCATAAACAATAAAACAAATAACGATAACAGTATACAATTGACGGTCTTATCGCTAAGTAGCGATCTCTTCCAGACAACCTTTGGATGGACCTTAGAATAAATTAAAACTATAGTTTCTCTGTAGATCGAGCTAACGGCATTTTATGCCGTAAGTGAAACATGTCACTGATTGTACTTAAAGTCTTCAGTCAGGGTTAAATGTATCTCTTAAAAATACCTTTTTTTCTGTTTCAGATGAAGACTCAAAACCCAAAGCGAAAATCAAGAAATATTCGTGCAGTTTCTGCGCGAAGCAATTCTCATACAATGGATCTCTAGAAATGCATATGAAGATTCACACTGGAGAAAAAACATGTACAGAACTTCTATGTACAGAAACTTTTCACACGAACAAAGATCTCACTAAACATTTCGGCTCAAAGCACAGCGACGGAACTAAATACCCTTGCACTATTTGTTCAAAGGTTTTAGACAAGCCTAAACTACTTAAAAATCATATAAACATACATTTCGATAAGAAATTTAAGTGCTCGGAGTGTGAAAAGGAATTTCAAAGAAGAAAAGGCTTGAAAGAACACATGAAAGTACATAAGAAAAAGTACCAGTGTGAGGTCTGTCAGAAGGCATTCGGGCATAATCAAACACTGAAATCTCATATGTATACACATACAGGTGAAAAACCTTATGTCTGTGATGTCTGTGGTAAAAGTTTCTCGCAAAGAACTCATTTAAAAAGACATATTTATATAATTCATAACAATATTAAGGCATATTCGTGTAATATTTGCAAAAAGAACTTTTCTTCAAAAAGCTATTTGGCTATACACAAACGACAACATACGGGAGAAAAGCCATATTCCTGTGAGGTATGCAAAAAAGATTTCACCGCTTACACAACTTTAAAAGTTCACATGAGAATTCATACTGGTTTTAAGCCATACGGGTGCAGTTTCTGCGAGAGACAATTCTCTCTAATGGCCTCATTTAAACTGCATCTAAGATCTCATACTGGAGAAAAGCCATATACTTGTAAAATCTGTCGCAAATCATTCTCAGATAATGGCTACCTTAAAATCCATATGAGAGTACACTCCGGTGAAAAACCCTTTAGTTGTGATACTTGCAAACGTTGTTTCCGTGAAAAGAGGCTGCTTAAACATCATATGAGGATCCACACAGGAATCAAAGCTTATACGTGTAAGATATGTGATAAACAAATTGGGAATTTATCAAAACATATGAAAATTCATAGCGATGAAAAGCCATATACAGTGAAACTTGGTTAAGTGGGACCTGGATAAGTGAGAAACCTCCATAACTGGAACTCATGCTGAGGTCCCAACACTTTGGCACTGAATTATCTCTGTTAGTGGGACGAGGTAAACCTCTATATCTGGGATTTGTTCTTTCGATTTATCATCATAGATAACATTGTTTGTTTACTCATTCTTATTCTACCCACAAATTCCACACGTAATTCCAAGTACGTAAGTACAAATTTTGAGCTTCAATTACCTTCAGTTTTAGCTTCGCTTTACTATCATACAGATGTTTATTTGAAAAATGTCAAAACGAAAGCTACAATCGTTATCATTACGTGAAAAACTGAAGTTAATATCCGTTTATGAAAGTGGGAAGACACGCGAAGAAGTTTGTGCCGAATTTAATGTGCCAAAATCTACTCTTTGTAGAATAATTCAGAGTAAACATAAAATTGAATCACAATGTTCTGAAGGACAAGGAAAACTAAAACGTGTACGTTTATCAGAATATCCTGAACTTGAACAGTGTTTGCTAACATGGGTTAAGCAACTTCGTAACAAAAACATTCCGGTATGTGGACCGATGATTAAAGAAAAGGCACAAGATTTTTATTAAAACTCATTTACATACATAACACGTTATTTTATTTAATGATCGCACCTGTATAACTGAAATAACCTGTATTCTCACCTCTATTAATGGAACCCTCTGTAAATGAGGCAGATATTGATTTATACCTGTATATCTGAGACACTGGGTAAGTGGAATACCTCTATAAGTGAAACGACATTGCAGGTCCCTTGATGTCTCACTTAACCAGGTTTCACGTAATTGTAATGTATGCGATAAGCAATTTTCTGTGAATGGTAACTTGAAAATGCATATGAGGGTTCATACGGGAGTGAAGCCGTTTTCTTGTGATACCTGCTGTACCCAGTTTACACAGAGTTCAGGGTTGAAGAGACATCGCTGCACTCATAAAGATATGGGTAAAGTTGCAGAATTTCATGTATGAGTTTATTTTTGAACTAGTTGTTGCCCGCGACTTCGTACGCGTTACACTACTAAATGTGTAGGTAACCTAGAAATAAAGCTAAACTCGCTGTTGCAACATGACTTGACACCCCATTTTTATCTCATAGGAACTGATTTATGGGATAAAAGGTAGCCTGGTAATCCAGCATATAATGTACGTATATACCAAATTTCATCGAAATCGGTTCACCCGTTACGACGTGATTGAGTAACAAACAAACAAATATCCAAACTTTCAGATTTAGTGTTTCATTTTATTAGTGTGATGGACGATTTTCACGGCCATGTTTTTATAACTGCTAAGAGATGGCGTTGCTCTGTCATGCTCATAACAAAGAAAAGTGAATAGTCAATAAAAAAAAGTTTCTAAACAAAGCAGGCCTTTTCCCACCATCACACTAATATTTTAAATGTGAAAGTTTGGATGTTTGTTTATTTATGTACCTATTTGTTTGTTTGTTATTAAATCACGTCGTAACGGTTGAACAGATTTCGATGAAATTTGATATATACGTACATTATAACCTGGATTACTACATAGGCTACCTTTTAAACAAACAAAAGAAATACATTTTTAAATCATAGGTTGGGCGACCTTATCGTTAAAAGCGATCTCTTCTAGGCCACCTTTGGATGGACAGGATCTATGAGAACAAATAAGGACGGATTTATTGTATAAGGAAAAGAAGAGATGGACTGTATAAATATATCTTTTGTTAATTTATTATTTAAATTGTTATAATATTAATTTATTTTTATTTACACTATTTTGAACTTATACACCAACAAATAATTCGATTCATATTTTTGACGTTTATGAAATGTCAAAATGTTGTCACATCCCTACCGCTAGTGTTGGGACAACACAGATTTTGATGAATGAGTTATTCAATGAGGGGTTTTCACGGCCATGTTTTTATAACTGCTAACAGATGGCATTGCTCTTGTCATGCTCTGATTTAACAAAGGAAAGTGAATTGGCAATGTCAATGAGGGCTTTTCATTTTCGATAAAAAAAAATAGTTCCAACAAGCGTAATAGATGGCGCTGTTTGGAGATGCACGCCATAAAATATGTATCAAAATATCGAAATTCGTTTACAACAACCTCACTTCGTCAGTTAAACAAACACAAATGTTTGTTGTTTTATATCAAGTTCCTCGGAAATTAATGTTGATACTATTCTGTTAATTTATTCTGTTAAGTTATTCTGATAATATTTCTGTTATTCAAAGTGCAATCGAATGCAAACCCATGCAATCGACGCATCTTTGCCAACGCATTGGCAGTTTATTGATGCCCTTCTAAAAATCAGCTGGACGGGAGGCAACAAACTCTTCAAAGGCATTTTGTACTGCCTCTCGGGAATAGAATTTTTTACCCACTAAAAAGTTGTCTAAATTTTGGAAAAAGTAATAGTCGGTAGGTGCAAGGTCTGGTGAGTATGGCGGATGAGGGAGAGCTTCCAACCCTAGCTCTTGCAGCTTGGAGACTGTCTGTTGTGCAGTATGGGGTCGCGCGTTGTCGTGAAGGAGCAGTGGGGACGACCGATTGACCAAAGCTGGTTGCCGATGTGCAAGCTTCTCCATCATTGTCTCCAGTTCTTCACAGTACACATCTGCAGTAATGCTCATGCCGTTTTGTAAAAAGCTGTGGTGAATCACACCCGCACTAGACCACCAAACAGTGACCATCACCTTTTTAGGGGTCATTTTTGGTTTAAGGCATTGCTTTGGTGCTGAACCAGGATCTAACCAACTTGCGGAGCGCTTTCGATTGTCGAACAGAATCCATTTTTCATCGCACGTAACAATTCGGTTCAAAATTCCTTCATTTCTTTGCCTTTCGAGCAGCGCGAGGCAGGTCTCGACGCGTACGTTGCGCTGGCGATCGTGAAGTTCGTGGGGCACCCATCTATCAAGTTTTTTTACCTTGCCTATTTGTCGCAAATGGATCAAAATTGTTTTGATGCTAACATCAAAAGCTGCTGCTAGCTCAGCTGTAGATTGAGTTTCGTCAGCTTCCACAATCGCCTTTAATTCATCATTGCTGACCAAAGTCTCCGGACGACCACGAGCTTCATTTTTCAAGTCAAATTTTCCAGAACGGAACCGGGAAAACCAATAACGAATTGTGCGTTCGTTTGTACAGTTCTCTCCGTAAACGTTTTTGATGTTACGTGCCGTTTGTGTCGCGTTGGTGCCACGACGGAACTCATATCTATTCCATAATTACACGAATTTTTAAAGTATCCATTATGACGAAAAATGTTCAAATGTAATGAAAATACAACGCTAATCAATAAACAAAAGACTGAGTTTGTAAAAAGAATGTCATCTTTTTAAAACAAAATTAATGCGAATTTTGGAATACAAAGCCATTCCAAACTTTTTTTTTAATTTGAAATGACCTGTACTGAAGAACGGCAATTTCATAGGTAAAGACCTATTATAAATCCTTTGATCTACAGATATTTGTTCCGGGTCTGGATGTTTTTCTATATATTATAGTATGCATTTACAAAAAAGTATATCAGTTATCTGGTTCCCATAGTACAAGCTCTGCTTAGTTTGGGAATAAATAGCGCTATGTGAAATGTCCAGCATTATTTATTTATTTGTTCGGTTAAGGGCAAATTCTGTTTAGGACAGATTCTGGATACGGCAGATTCGTTTTATTGCAGATCACTGAAGTAAAAATATGTACAATACTTTTTTAATAATTTATTTTGTGAAAGTAGTAGGTTGTACTGGTATACTGGCACTGGAATAGGTAGAACTGTTTAAGGTAAAAGTGAATAGGTGTCTTCTTTTTTTTTTAAATTGGATAGAACTTCGTTAGACCAGCACAATCTCACCTGATGGTAAGTGATGATGTGGTCTAAGATGAAGCACGAAGATCTAGAAAAACCTATTCACTCTTATCATAAAGAGACCCGGATTTTATTCTTTAGGAAAAACAGACGACGGCAAAGTGTTCCATATCTTAGTTGTACGCATCAAGAACGTAGAACCAAAACGGTGTGTGCGAATGGGTGGTTTATCAACTAAGTACGGATGGTACTGAGTCGTGCACCTGCATGCCCTTTGATGGAAGGGAGATGGCGGGATCAGATCCTATAGTTCCTGGGCACATTGTCCAAAATGTATTCTGTAAAAGATCGATGGGCTTGCAACCTTACGGCGGTGTTCGAGACTTTGGGTCTTAGTTTCCGCCATATACTGCTCACCTACCACATATATAGCGAGATGGTATTTGGCCGAACCATCCCAAAGATGGTAGCAGTACTCCATACCAGACCGTCTTAGACCTCATTATTGCTTACCATCAGGCGAGATTGTGGTCAAACGAAGATCGATCCAAAATAAAAAAGTTAAATATATTTTGATTTTATTTTTTTAGTAGGCGTTTTTATCCATAGTAGTTCCTTCCTCTTTCTGAGGGTTCTGTCCGGACCATAATAGTAAAAAAGGAACCGTTATGGTGCGACTTTGTTCGTCCGCCCGTCTGTCACAGCTAACTATTTCAGCAACTACTGAAGCTATAACTTGAAATTATGTATAGTTATAGATAATACTGACCTTAAGGTACTACATTAAGGGTTGCTTCAAAAAACGCGTATAATTATATTTTATTAAATATAATACACTATGTGTTTTGTTACTTACGACATTAATTAAGAACAAAGGTAGGGCTAATGGTTAGTATTTAATTGTTGTAAAATAGTTATTTTACAAATTCATTACCAGAAAAAAAAATATCAAAGAACAATGAAAGAAAAATATCAAGCCCTAAAATACCCATAAAACAACCTGCATAAAATAGGCAAACAAATAATATTAATTCATCTTGTAAGTAGGTACCTATTAAACTGACTAAGCGGCATTGTCGCATAGGCGTTTATTGAAAATATTGTTTATTCGAAATGTATAAATATTTAATCTATCGGTATTAAACCCACCTCTAAAATCAGATAATACGATTCCAGATGTGCGTTTTAAATGAATGTCGTACCTACATAACAAAACAGGTTGTATAAGTTCGTTATAAATTATTGATCGAGCGAAGCGATATCTCCAAATCAACTTGGCAAAATCAGCGCTGTATGTATGTATCTCAGAATATATAAAACACCAGAAAAAGTGAACGCGCCTAATACTGAAGCATCAACACCTACTCAAATTGAGTAGATGTTGACGCGAACGCCATTAGTTACTCTGTGACCGTCGTCAGTTTTACAGTTTTCAATTTATTTAAGTTATGCCTTCTTGTCGTCCCAACGTGTAAAAATTCAGCTGGACTCAAAAATAAAAACAAGATGGGATCACATTTCATACGTAAGTAGTGCATTTAGATGTTGTGTTATTTGTTTATTGAATAAATTTTTCGGTTTGTAATTGTCGTAAATAATGATCCTCCATTTAGCTGGTGTTGCCAAATATCGTGTGTATTTTCCCTACTCTAGAATTCTGAAATTAAAAACTTTTATTAGGTTGTAGTTTTAAATTAAACTAGTGGTTCGCCCCGCACTGCGATCTCGCAAATCTTCCAAAAATAAAAAGAAAAATTAAGGCGATTTGCGCAAACGTATTAAGTGCGCCTAAACGTATTTAGTGGCTAAAAATGATTGAAGGAGTTCTCAAACCATACAAATATGTCAAATTTAAACATGTTTAGTCGCTAAATACGTTTAGGGATCGTTTTGCAAACCGGCCTTGATATTTGATTAATAGTAAAATAGTGCCATATATAGTTCAAATCATACAAATATGTCTAATTTAAACATGTTTAGTCGATAAATACGTTTAGGGATCGTTTTGCAAACAGGCCTTGATATTTTATTAATAAAATAGTGCCATAGTTACATTAGTTGTATCTTACCAAAAACATTTACCCCAAAATGGGTATATAATGACTAAGCTAGCAACATTACGCGGGTGGGGGTGAGGTGAGTGTGGGACGCGGGTTTCGTTGGGTTGCGCGACGTCAAAAACGACTTGCAATCACAGCTGAATGCCTCTTCTGGTGTTTTATCTATTCTGATGTATGTATGTAGGTATGTTTGTCCGAGGATAACTTTCGAAGCGTTTGTCCGATCATCGTGAAAATTAGTAAACCTATAGGTAAGTAGTGATGGCACAATTTTGGTGTGACTAAATGAGCTAAAAATGTGCCCCCCCCCCCCCACAATTTGAGCTCATTTAGCCACACTTGACGGTTGTTGACACATTTGGGGTTCAAGAAAGGTAAAAAAAAACTAAACTATCTGGTTAAGTGGAACGTCTAATAAAAGGTCTTTGTAAGTAAATTTTGACCCCTTTTTATTTTTAGTTTAAGCCTTGTTATTTTTAAGGTGTTAGCCATTATAAAAACTGAACTTTGACAAATTTCACAGGGTACAACAGTGACCTCACAGTGCTGAAATTTGGTATGCGTGTAGCTGTAGTGACACAAATATGGGAAAAAGTCGGAAATCCAGAATAACTGCAATTTCTACCCCAAAAAAGTATAACCAGTTAACATGAACTCCCGTTACATACAATTTGAATGAAACTGTAGGTCAAGTTAGTTGCTTATGCATTTTGTGGCACTATTTTGTTAGTCAAATAATATTTTTTTTGTTTTTGTGGGAGACTCGCGTGATCTCAGTTCGGGGCGAACCACTAGTTTTAAAAGGGTCGGAAACAAACGTCTTTCTGCTACGATATACTTTTGATGTTTAATGACATATTTCTGGGAGCGGCAGTTAAACTTTTCCAAAATAATTTAACCTTTTAATAATTAATAAGGTAGTTATAACGCTCTTAAATTTCAACCTTTCCGTTAAGGAAGTTATAAGTTCACATTTTTCCCTTGATCATCTTAAAATCTTGACATTTCTGACCTAAAAATATCCTTAAACTTCTTATCGCAGCGCTACATGAACTATGCTTCATTACCATACCATAGCCCCATACCAACATCAAGTGGCCCCTTTTATCGAAAATAAGCCTTAGAATAAAGAAAGCAAGGTGCATAGTCGAAATTTCCTATGAGTTTGCTACTTGCTACCAAGATTCGAAAGTGGTCAATCTACCACAGTCAGTATAGCGGCTGGGACCGCTTCGCGCGCATCGAAACTTTTTTATTAAAAAAGTCGCGGGAACACTGACAGCTGTCAAAACGTCAAAACTACCCCTCGAAAACCCACAGATTACAAATTATTTGTGGCAAATATAGGCTCAAAAATCTTTGTGAATTGTGTTTGGTGACTGTGTTGCATTTCGTGGTCGATTCGAAGCCCAGGTGAGTTTGTATACCTATTGGACGCATAGATTTACTCGCCAAGATTCGAGATAGTGTGTATTTGCATAATAAGTAAACACTAAGATATTTTGCTCGGGTATTTGACTAGTATCACGCAGTGACTTCGCTTTAGGGGGTGCTAACGTAATAAAAAAAATTATATTGAACTATGTGGGTGTGTAAGTACTTATTATACCTATTAAGTTTAAAATGAAAAAAAAAACCATTAATTATGTTAGTAATTCATTCAAGAATGTTTCAAAGTTAAAACTTTAAAAGTAGGATTGGTTGTCGTCATCATATCCTTGCAAGGCAAAGATATGTCATGTGTTCAGCCTTGCTTTTAATTAGCCATTTTGCAAGAGCTATAAACTTTAAGTCTGTGTGAGCCACACATTTCCGCACTAAGTACCTATGCAGTATTTGTTAGAACACCATGTTCATATAGGTATATTATTACTATTATATCACATACCCATATTGTCCCATTGTTGGGCAAAGGCCTCCCATCATTTCCGCCATTTACAACGGTATATGTAGGTGTTACACTTTGTTTAATAAGACTGGACATTTCACACACCGCTATCTAGCCCCAAACTAAGTTAAACTTGTACTTTAGCCAAATAACTGATATAATACTTAATTATATACTTTTTCTAATTAAAAAGAAATAATTTATAGAATAGGTATCAGACCCGGAACAAATATCTGTGGATCATGCAAGCATTTATTCCGCGGTGGGAATCGAACCCACAACCTCCTGCATCTCAGACGGCTATGTGCTCATTGCGCCACGGATGTCGGCGATTTTATGTATGTTTTTAGTTCGCTAGTGGCCAATTCTAGTTGCAGATTTATGAACTTCCGAAGACCGAGATAGATTATAATTTCATTTATAAATAAAACCACATACAGAAATATCTTTAAAGGGTAAATACATTCTTTATTATATCGTGGTTAAACGCTAGCCTATAATTCCAAAAAAAATTGTTGATACCGTTTAGCCGCTCGATCGTTTCCATTCACTCGTCATACGGTAAAGACTCGAAGTTATTTATTTTGGGAAAACAAACGGCTTAAATATAAGATTCTAATGATAGAAAACCTAGGCTAAGAAAGTTATCACTTGCGGGATTAAAAAATAAATAAGAATGTCGGCTACTTACCTCGCCACAGAATTCGTCATACACGCTCCACACTTGCCAGTTTATCTCTCTTAGCAGTTACTCAATAAGTATTTGACATACATACAGCCGGTTTCGTATTTAGGTTCTATAGAATCTTTTTAGGCGTACAAGGCTGATTGGTTTGCATAGTAACTTAATTTTGTACAGGCTGCCATGATGGCCCTAGATTTTTTTGAAGTGAATACGTTTGTAAAATTGATTCCATAGTATTAGGAGCCAAATCAAAAAACTATTGATAACAACATCGTGGGATGGGTACAGTTTGGTGTTGCAGCTACATATGTATCTATCATCTCCATCCAAAATTTAACTACACAACTGGATAGCTAAAAGATCAAAGAATTCGTTACGCTAAGTGAGAACTGTGACGTATCGCGCGCGGTGGAGGGAAAGCACCGCCATTTTGAGGTCATTTTGCTGCGTTTCGAGATTTCCATTTAGTATGACACGGAGGACTTCTTAGTGTTCAAACATGATTTTAACATAGGTACATAAAATAGCATATTTTATATTTTGTATAGAAAATAGTACCTCTTACGTACAACACACGGCCGTGTCCATGACACAGCCACATCCCATTTTTAGGGTTTCGTACCCAAAGGGTAAAACAGGGCCCTATTACTAAGACTCCGCTGTCTGCCTGTTTTTTTATTTACGAATGAATGCCTGGAGAAGTCCATGGGAGATTTGATGAAATAGTAACCTTCCTCTTTCGAGCTACGAAAGCCGCCAAGCTCAAGCGGGACTGGACTGGTGATTTATGCCGTATGTCGGGTGATCAGTGGGGAAAGCTGACCATCGAGTGGAACCCGACACAGCCCGAAGACGTCGCGGCAGACCAACGAAAAGATGCAGGGACGAGCTCACTAATTTACGAGCATTGGACCATCTTAGCGCATGAAAAAAGTGTCTGGAAAGTATGAACCATCTCCTTTCCATCAATGGACAAGCAGGCTCACGGCTCAGTACCACCCGTATCTAGTCAATATACCACCACCACCACCCACCCACCACCCACCACACCCATTCGCACACACCGTTTTGGTTCCACGTTCTTGATGCGTACAGCTAAGGTATGGAAGACTTTGCCGTCGTCTGTTTTTCCTAAAGAATACAATCCGGGCCTCTTTAAGGTAAGAGTAAATAGGTTTCTTCTAGATCTTCGTGCTTCATTTTAGACCACATCATCACTTACCATCAGGTGAGATTGTGGTCAAACGAAGTTCTATCCAATAAAAAAAAAAAACCTTTGCCCAGCAGTGGGACACAGAGGGCTGAAAATGATAATAACTAGTGGTTCGCACCGAACTGAGATCTCGCGAGTCTCCCATAAGAACACAAAAATATTATTTGTAATCTTTGACTATCAAAATAGTGCCACGAAATGCATAAGCCACTTACTTGACCTACAGTTTCATTCAAATTACAGGTAACGGGAGTTCATGTTAATGGGTTAATTTTATTATTTCAGACTTTTGTCTATATTTGTGTCACTAAAGCTACACGCATACCAAATTTCAGCACTGTGGGGTAGTGACCCCACAGTGACTTTGACGAATTTCACAAGGTACACCAGTGGGTGTAGGTACCTTGTGAAATTCGTCAAAGTTCAGTTTTTATTAAGGCTAATTACTTAAAAACTACAAGGTTTAATCTAAAAATAAAAACGAGGTTAAAATGTACTGCTGAAGACCTTTAATTAAACGTGCCACTTGACCAGATAGTCCCACTTTTTTACCCCTTTTATACCCCAATACCTCAAGGACCCTCCCACATTTTTAGCTATTACCCGTGCGCGATAAGTTGGGACCTGAGCGCGGTGACGTCATATTGGCGTGCTTGTACCGCCCGCAAAAAAGCGAACATAACAAGCAGTAGGCTAGTACGAGACTAAAACCTCTAGTAAAAAATAGTGATGCGAACGGTACAATACGGGCGCCATCGGGGAAGTGCAGGGGAAGCGGTCGGGGAGTCGCATTCCTAGCAGGTCCCAAGTTATCGTGCACGAGTTATAATTTAGTCACACCTGGATTGTGCCATCACTACCTATGTACCAAATTTCACGAGGATTAGAACAACGCTTCGAAAATTATCCTCGGACAAACAAACATAGGTACATAGGTACATACAACGCCGATTTGCCCAAGTTGATTTGGAGATCTCGTTTGGCCCGATATTATCGAGTGAATAGTTCTGGAAATCGATAGGGGAGGCCTATGTTCACGTGAACGTCCTATGGTTGATATGATGAAGCGATTCGCTTGAGCTGCTTACTGCTATGTATTTACCATAATATTACCTCGACTGAGTTTACTCATACATTTTTAATCGATTCAGGAAGTAGAAATCATAAGAAAGTAGGCAGAGGGCGCATTTGTTAGTTAAATTGTCCACGGGTCAGGCTCAGGTTGTATCCGATTTTTATTTTCTTTTGCCCACTATCTCACCGATACAATCACATTCACATCACATTTCCGAGTATCGCCACAGACTTAAGTGGTTACCTATCCGCCTTCGCCGGAATGCGCACATCCTTTCCCTCCTTTACAGCATCCTTTTCATCCCTTCTACTCAAAGAACGCTTTGACTTTCTTCACCTTTCCAACTCTCAACCCTTACGTTCCTCTGAAAGCCTTCAATTAAAAACTCCCCATCATACCTCAGTATTTTATAGTACCTACCTCTTTTACTCTGCAGGCTACCAGGCTCTAGAATGCCCTACCTGTCTCAATTCGTCACGCTAAATCTCTCCCTATCTTTAAAAACTTGGTCAGACATCACTATCCATCGCTCACTAGGCCACTTGTTAATTTATACATTTTTATAATTTATATATGTAGGTATGACAATATATATTTTATGTATCATAATAATAATATTTACCCATGTAATTTTATGATTATATCATACATTATAATTATGCATTTTATTTTATATTATCTATATTTTTTATAAATATACTTGTTCTAATAATATCGGATTTACGCCGCCGTCCTTATTTGTTCACATATATCCTGTCCATCCAAAGGTTGCCTGGAAGAGATCGCTTTTAGCGATAAGGCTGCCCATTGTACCTATTATTTAAAAGTGTATTTTCTTTTATATGTTTGTATTTAATGGTGTGCAATAAATTAATTATCGAATCTAATCTAATCTCACCTGCTGGTAAGAGATGATGTAGTCTAAGATCTAGAAGGCACCTATTCAGTATTCATCTTACCCGATCGTAGTCTGTTGGTAAAACGGACGATGGTAAAGTGTAATCTATAAATGTAGTAGTAATCTAGGTACCAAATATTATTTTTATTTTTTATTATTTAACTTGTAGATGAAACAAGTATATGGCCCACCTGAAGTTAAGTGGTAACCATCGAACAAAATATTGCCTCGTAGGTCACGCACCTTAGAAACGTGCCCTACGATGCACTGCCCTGCGTCCATCAACTATCCTCATGTGCCTGTAATTTCATCGGCAACCATATCCTTCAAACCGAAACACAGCAATGCTGCTTGGCGGCAAACATAGGCATGGTAGTTTTTCCCTGGGCGAGCCCTTTACAAGGAACTCTTCTACTCACCTACATTTTATTTACATTTAATGAAGTTAATACTTAGGTAAGTAGGTATTCTATTAATAGTAGGTATGTATGTAACTTATTTCCTGTCGTAAATAAAGAAACATGATTAAAATTTCGAACGGTCAAGCCATAAACGAGTTTGTATGTTTATTCTACCTTATTTTAGCAACAAAACTTATTCTACCACCTACAAAGATTTTGGCAACAGCACTCAGAAGTTATTCCACCATCTATGTTATTAAATCTTGTCAAGCGAGCGTTGTGTAACTATTACGAGTTACGTGCAGTGTGTTGTAACGATATCGTAATAACCCGTCTAATTCATAGTTTTTGCAACGATCAGGATCAGTGGATTGCATACATCTGCGTGTATAGAAATGTCATCTGTCATTGTGACAGATGCATGTGGAATGCATTAGTTGGCGGTTGCTTGATTTGATTGTCCAATGTTCAATTTAGAATGCATTGATTGTGAAAATAATTTATTATCATTTTCCTCATTCATTAGTGTAACGGGATTTATCAAGTATAATATACCGTTACAAGTAGGTACGTGATAAATTCCGTATTTATAATAATGATTTTATAAATCATAAAAGTTTTCTCATTTTCTCGACTCACTATTCTTCGTAGGTATACCTATTACCTGCTAGTTTTATTTAGTTTAGATTATGAACATACCTATATAGCTTTCTTTTAGCACGACCAGCATGACTGGTAGATAATGCTATTAGCATTAAGTCCTCCTATCACTATTCTGTTTTGTGTGAAAGTATTAAATAAATAAATAGCCTGTATCGAATAGTACCTACCTTGCTCTTCCTGCCAACTCCATTTGAGTCCCATATAACGTCGCGTCGTTATAACGTACCTATATATGAATGTATCTATAACGTTGTTTAAAACATCCGTTTGAAAAGTCAAAATCAAAATCAAATTTAGGAAGACTCAGGCAACAAACCCGGCTGAAAAACATGATACAGAAGGTTGATAATGTCTATATTATTTGCCTATAACAATAATAGTAGGTTATTAATCGAGGGGATAAAGCAGTGTCTTGCGTCACGGGCGCTTTATTGAATCCCGAACGTAACAAAGGATTCTAGAGTTAACTCACGAACGAACTGAGGGAGTTACAAGAATCCTGAGTGCAAAAAGGGATATAAGCACGCCCAAGATGCAGACAGCTTTATCTACCGTATATTCGTAAATTGAACTAACCTCTGCATATAATGCACCAAACTAGATTTGGTTTTTATTGTCTCGCAGAAAGTGGGAAAAGTAGAGTATTGTCCTCGTGGATAAAGCTGTCTTCTTGAGCGTGCTTATATCCCTTTCTGCACTCGGGATTCTAATAACTCCCTCGCTCCGCTCGTGAGTTAACTCTAGAATCCTTCGTTACGTTTGGGATTCAATATAGCGCCCGTGACGCAAGACATTGCTTTATCCCCTCGTTTAATAATCGTCTATTAATGATGAGTTGAAGTAAATTATGTCCTAAGCTTATTTGTCATCGAAATAAAACACTAAATTGTAATAGCTTTTAAAAGAGTTTGTTTACTTATGTTTATTAAAATTTCGGTATTTGGGAATTGCAGGCACATATGACGCGTATCGGTATTGTATTGTGCATTTTGTGTATACCATTTTAAGAATAGTAACCTCATCGTAGTCACCTTATCCACTTACAAGATAAATCACTTATCAACGATCATCTACCTAGATAAGTTTCCTTATTTACTACTTGAGGTCTTGCGTGCACATAATCACCCAATTAGCTAGGTATAAAGTACAGGTAAGTAATAGGTACCTTTATGTATTTAGAACAGTATCTAGGATGGATTACATAGAGCAAGATTTCTACTTCTTTGTAAAAGAGGAAAATCACGTATTTATATAAATAAATCGTGCTGGCTTCATTAAGTTAGTAGGTAAGTCGTTTATAAAGCAAAGTGTACGTTTATTAAAAACTACCTGTGGTCCGCGACTTCGTAAGCGTTACACTACTAAATCTGTAGGTAACCTAGAAATAAAGCTAAATTCGCTGTTGCATTTTGACTTGACACCTCATTTTTGTCCCATTATCTGATTTATGGGATAAAACGTAGCCTATGTGGTAATCCAGGTTAATATACGTGCATACTAAATTTCATCGAAATCGGTTCAGCCGTTACGACGTGATTGAGTAACAAACAAACAAACAAATAAATAACCAAACATCCAAACTTTCGTGTTTATAATATTAGTGTGACTAGCTGATCCGCCCGCGGCTTAGCACGCGTGGTTTGCAATACAAACATTAACGGCCTTCTGCGGAGTCGGGTAAAAAGTATTCTATATACCAATCCCGGTAATAATCTATCTGTATAAGTACCAAATTTCATCGAAATTATCAGTGATCAATCGTGATGTTATTCTAACCCGGAGGGGGTTACCCCTGTTCGAACCTCACGACCCCATTTGAATACTAAGCGATGGCTGCCTTTGAATTTAACTGACCTTCAAAAAAACCGAACTCTACTCTTACAGTTTTAGCATCCTTGCACACGGGCAACATACTTGCCATGGCTTCTAACCTCAAACGTGATTGGACCACAGAATGTCGTCACGTCCCCCGCGCAACCTCCAACCCACTAACTAACTGCTATTCTGTGCCCTTGCGCAATATTGCTCATCGCTAGAAGGTTGGCAGTTGTCATGTCAGCTGTCATAATGATTTAAAATTATGATATGCATGTAGTATGTATACATACAGATAGAATAGAATAGAATAAAAAATTATTTGCAACATTACAGTAGGACACCTAGACGACTACGACATTACAGTAGGGCCTATACACAGAAAAAAAAGAATGAGGTACAAAATCTTATTTTTTTATTTTTTAATATATAAAACAAAGTCGGGTTTGCTCGAACACTTATAACTCAAGAACGGCTGGACCGATTTTCATGGTTTTTGATTTGTTGAATTTGTCTCCGTCCCGAATAGCAGAATAACTATTAAAATATCAGAAAAAATCAAGCAAAAAGAAATTATATGAAGAAAATTCATTTTCTTATACATAGATGCAGCTAATGATGGCCGATTGACAACTGTACATTGACAGCCCGCATCATATGCATCTCAAGGCGGTACGAAGTTTGGCGGGTCAGCTAGTATAACTTAAAACTAAACAATCTACAATACAATATAAGTTTGCAATAATATTTCAAAAGGGACACTAACTCAACATAATGCGGGTTGTACTTATATGAGTATAACAACCCACGCTGGTCTTCCGTTAGGACCTAATCTGATTTGCGGACAAACAATAAAATAAAGTTAAAAATATATTGAAAAGCGTGACACAAAAATAATAATAATAAATATGTTTAAAAGTAAAACATATTATATTACTTATATTTTTATTTATATAGCACTTGTACCATATAAGAGCCTTTCCTGCATGTCTTGCCAGCCCATAACTAGGGGGGGGGGGATATTGTTCCAACACTTCGATGCTAGATGGATAATTCTTTATTGTTACACCAAATTACAATTACCTACTTAACCTAGAAAACTTAAGCCTAATACTAGACTAATATTTTCAATAGTCTGTCCTGTGTGTGTGTCAAATAAATGTATTTTCTTTCTTTCTTTTTCTTTCTAATACGTGGTGGTACAATGTGCGGTCTTATCGCTTATAACGATTATTTTCCAGGCAACCTCTGGATGGACTGAATAGATAAAACGTGAGAGGAGGGGGTTTTACAATAAATACATATTTAAGTAGATTAAACAATAAATAAATATCTAAACCTGAAATATACCTACATGTACTTATATAAATAAATATAAAATGCATATACATACTTTAAAAATACATATATATATATACACCTACACCTTAAAAATATATATTGAAAAGAACGTTTACGAAAACAGTGTTTACTCTAAAGAAACTGCTGATTAAAGTTTGTTGACCTCATTTTATAAAATAGGTACAGATATAACTTTACAAACTATTATGGTTATAAAGTTATGAAACTGCGTCGAAATATCGGGATAATCAACTGACAATTTATGGTAAATATCCCGTTTTAAGTGAAAATAGTGTACATACAGACTTAATATTTTACCGAAAAGTAGAATTATTATGTTGTCACTAGTGTTGTCAGATGTCCCGATTTGCGCGGGTCGTCCCTATTTTCAGGGGTCTGCTGACACGTCCCGATTCACCCTTGATCGGGACGCTGAATGCCATTATTTTTCACTGAACTCCTTTTTTTAAATAAATTATAGGCTAACGTTTGACCAAGATCTCGCCTGATGGTAAGCGATGATGCAGTCTGTAGATGGTGATGATGATGTCCTTAGTCTGTATTTATTGATTTATTCTATGTGCCGAAATTATTGGATAGATCTGTAGGGGGGGGGGGGATACCTACTTCTTACAATATACATTTATTAACAGAAATGGTATACAATTATATACAAGACTATTTAAAAAAAACTGACATTCAGATAAAAATAAACGATGATTATTGATGATTCACAAAAACCAGTTATTGATTATTCAATCAAATATTTGTTTGCTTCAAATAAGGGTTACAAAGTTCTTAAAATTCTAATGTTTTTTTTTTAATTGGATACAACTTCGTTTGATCACAATCTCACCTGATGGTAAGCGATAATGTGGTTTAGAAGAAACCTATTTATTCTTACCTTAAAAAGGCCCGGTTTGTATTCTTTGGGAAAAACAGACGACGGTAAAGTGTTCCATACCTTAGCTGTACGCATCAACAACGTAGAACCAAAACGGTGTGTGCGAATTGGTGGTATATCAACTAGGTACGGATGGTACTGAGCCGTGCACCAGCTTGTCCTTTGATGGAAGGGAGATGGCGGGATCAGATCGTTCCTGGGCACATTCTCCAAAATGTAATTCTAACGCTGTCCCGATTTGAAAAACAAAATTCCGATTAACTTAATCTTCCGTTCCGAAATTTGACACGACCTGGCAACACTAGTTGTCTGCCTTTAAAAATATATGGCCCAACTGATGTGATGCGGCTAAGTACCTCTATTATGTTAAGTACATAAAACCAGTAACTATTACTTGCGACCATAAATAGGTCCTATTTCTGCTTGGCGACAGAAATAGGTCCTAATTCCTGAATAAAATACAATATAGGTACATTTAGACCAGAAGTCCCCAAACTGTTTGTCTCCTAGACCACTTGCCATATTTTTCGGTTTTGAGTAGACCTCCTGCTTAATTAAAATTTAATTTTTGCTAATTCATTATCTACAAACGTTTTCGATGACACGGACCTGAGGGCTTAGCCAAGTTACAGTCGATTAGCGATGACGCTAGTCGATACGTCCGCAAATGTATGGGATTTGACACATGCTATAGAAATATTACGTCATTCAGCGACAACAAATGTATGTAGAAATCGAATAGATTCGTGGCGAATGACATTTGGCTACGGGCCCTGTTGCACTTCTTAGACGACCCCTAAGGGTATACGGGATATACACCACTTTGGGAATCGATTTAGACTTTGTTCTTGATCATAAATTCTAAGAATAAATATTATCAAGAGCAGGTGCGTAACAGCTGCCTGATAATTCATTTGTTTATTTTCTAGCGAAGGAATAATTATTTTTTATCAAAACAAAGATCTATTACTTGTAACTTGAGTCATCTTATTTAAATGTACGTGTCTCATAATTATGTACTAAGAAATTAAAGGGAACACCTTTAAAAACATATTCATTTATTGATGTATGATTGTGTCGAGTCTGGACTAGCCAATCCAAGCCAAATGGATGAAATTCGTGATGGGCTCCATTTAATCTAATCTAATCTAAAGAGCCGGCTGAATCCCACTGCTGGGCAAAGGCCTCCTTTCCCTTCTTCCATTCATCCCGGTCTAGGGCTTCTGTCGACCAGTTCGCACTGTTCGCGTCAAGTTCATCCCGCCATCTCCGCCTGGGCCAGCAACGCGGTCTCGCGCCTTGTGGGACCAACTCGGTGGTTACCTTAGCCCACATGTCATCGCGCATTAGACATACGTGTCCGCCCAGTCCCACTTCAATTAGCTGTCTTTTGCGTGACATCGGCGATTTTTGTCTCCATTTAATCTACATATTTTATTTTAGAATTTGAATTATGTTTTGCAATTCAATTCAATTTCAAAATTTAATATACGTAATGGGGCATTTTAATTTAATTTATTATTTTATTTTATTTATTATTTGTGATACATAATATTGTTATTAACTGTTTATTACTATATTTTAAAATTATGTGTTAGTTTTTAAAGATTATGTAATGTAGGGATGTACTTTTTTAAATTAAATAAATTAATAATGACTACATATTATAAATACTGGATTTTATCATTAGCTCATCTAGTCATACCAGGATTGTGCCAACACTACCTACCTATATACCTACTTAATTTCACGATGTTCGGATCAACGCTTCCAAAGTTATCCTCGGACAAACATAAATACCTCCTCTGTGGCGCAGTAGGCCAATAGCCGGCTGAGACGCAGGAGGTAACAGGTTCGATTCCCGCCGAGGAAGAAATGTTTGCATAATACCGATATTTGACTGAAAATTAATGAAAAATCATTTATTGCACAAAATAAAAATAATCTGTACTTAGGCGAACTTAATGCTAGATAGCTCTTCCAGTTAACCTTTGTGTAATGCGAATAAACAGTTATTAAAGGTAGTGGATATTTGGTAGAGGGAGAGGTTTAATTTAAATCCCAAGACATAGATATAAACAAATAAATATAACTAATCCTAGACAAATACATGGTATTTCAATAAACCTACTTTCTAATACTTAAACATCAATAAACCCTAGTAATACAATTCATAAAGTAATAAATATCGTTATAATATTATATACTACATAGACTTATACATTAAATAAATAAAATAAAAAATAAATAAAATAAATATGGCTGGACATTACACTCAGCGCTCTCTAGCCCCAAATTAAGCAGAGCTTGTACTATGGGAACCAGATAATTGATAGAATACTTATATACTATTTTTTTTTGTAAATACATACTTATAATATATAGTAAAACATCCAGATCCGGAACAAATATCTATCAGATCATACAAACATTTGTTCCGCGGTGGGAATCGAACCCGCTACCTCCTGCGTCTCAGTCGGCTATTCGCCAGCTGTACCACGGAGGTTGTCAGTGTGAGTTGTACATTGAAACCATATAGATATATGACGTATAAAAGATATAACAGAGTATTACAGGATACCGCTCATTTTGTAGGCTTCGTTCATGAGAGAGAGGTAGTGCTTATACACTTTGGATCTGAAGACCTCAACGGAGGAAACACACCGGAACTCTTGCGGATATTTGTTCCGAGTATGTTTTTCTATATATTAAAAGTATATATTTGGTTTGACAGTATAATCTCGGAGTCTTCAAGTCCATAGTGAATAGGTTATTTCTAGGCAAGCGTGCTTCGATCACACCATCACTTACGATGGTAGTGGTCAAGCGATTGACTAACATCAATAAAAAAAACAGTCATCTGTCAAAGTAAAAAATACCAAATGATGTAAAGCCACGATAGCACCAGCACAAACTTCAGTGGTTTTAGATTCTATATTTCTGAAGATAATAATCTTTCATTATTATAAATACGGGATTTATCACGTACCGTCTTATCGACCGACAATGATTCGATTCAATTCGTGAACCTTCATCAGGGTGAGTGCGATCCGCTCCGAATAACGTCTCGCCTCGCACTAAATTGTCACTGAAACATTGTCGGTCGAAACACCGATAAGACGGTACGTGATAAATCCCGTATTTAAAGTAAAATATATTTTTTTTTTTTATTTATTTTTACATACAACGCCGATTCGTGCACTTGATTTGGAGATTTCGCTTCGCTAGATGAATAAGCTGTGACTGGTAATGAATTCCCTAGTCTGTCTTTAATTTGATGAATATCCGTTGGGTAGCAGGTTCAATGCAGCCAATCTGTTTTTGCTCGAGCACATGAATGAATTTTCTCGTAAATTCGCTCACTTAGCGTGACCATTTATCATCACCGTAATTACAACGGTATTTAGCGCGGAAATATTAATGTAACACACTAGAAAACATCTTTTAATAATCGCGATTATGTGAAAACTATGAAACATCTCTGACTAGTACCTACCTACCTGTGATTGATAAATAAAACATTATTAAAAGTCACTAGCTGAACCGCCCGCGGCTTCACACGCGTGGTTTGTCAATAAACATTGCCCTCCTTCTGCGCAGTCGGGTAAAAAGTAGCCTCTGTCCCAAACCCGGTCACAATCTATCTATTTACATCCCCTTCCCCCTATCATCCCCTTTAGCGATGATTTTGCAAAAAAGTTGTAACACATTTCTTTATTTCTTACCAAAAGTCTTAATATGAATTTTCAGATCTCTAACTTGAGGAATTATGGATTGCCCATACAAACTTTTGACCCTTATTTCACCCGCTTCCTTCTCGAGGATATAATCTATCTCCTTGCCAAATTTGATTACGATCCGTTCAGCCGTTTAGTCGTGAAAAGGTAACAAACGAACAGAGTTACGTCCACATTTATAATATTAATATGGATACGATTATGGAGCCATATTTAACTATTATGATTGTTGTTTCTATCATAAGTCGCTCATACGGAAGAGATCGCTTATAGCGATAAGACCGCCCATTGTACCGTTATTTATTGTATATTTCCTTTGTTACTGTATTTTTATTTGGTGTGCAATAAAGAGTATATCTATCTATCTATAAGTTAACAAATTTTTAAAGAGGTTGTCATAGCAACGGCCGTTATTGAAAAAAGATTGTGTTAGTAAAATACCAAAAGGTATTTACTAATTATACTCCTTCATTTTACCTGACTACCGCAAAGCCAAAAGGAAGGGTTATGTTTTTAGCAGTCTATGGATGTATGTATGCATGTATGTTTCTATAGTATTTCATTTTTATAGTGTCATCCGAACACTTACGGAAAATTCCAAGATTTTTCTCTCAAAAATTTCCAAGCCGCAACTTGAACTCGCAACCTTCCTCTTGATACGAGGATGCACTACCAATTGTGCTACAGGCTCTTGTCACGTCAGGGTTGAAATTAGTGAGATGATTCAGATTACGACTAAAGCGCCGTTAGCTCCATCTACAGGAAAACTTATACAGTTTTGTTTTTTGTATTTAACTATGTTCCACCGTAGCGCCTTAATTACTCATCCGATTTTGAGGAATGAGGTGTCAATCGATTTGTTATTGTGGTCCGGGTGATGTAGGCTACATTTTTATCCGACAACGGCAAACCCAAAAGAAAGGGTTATGCTTTTAGCAGTTTATGGATGTATGTTCCACCGTAGCGCCTAAACTACTCATCTGATTTTGATGAATGAGGTGTTAATGGATTCATTATTATGGTCCGAGTGACATAGGCTCCATTTTTACCCAACTATGGCAAAGACAAAAGGAAGAGTTTCATTTCATTTCATTTATTTATTCAGTAATAATCAGGTAATTGTGTTTGAAATAACATCATATTTACAAATTACAACATTAAAAATGATTACATACATAATAAAATAAAACAAAACAAAATGTACTCATACATAAATATGTCAATAAAAATGTCAAAAAAACACGTTATGCTTTTAGCAGTCTATGGACGTATGTTCCACCGTAGCGCTTAAACTACTCATGGTGCGGGTGACATAGGCTACCATCGACATAGGTATTACGTAGTCAGGTTTCAGTTTTTAGACTTATATAGCTAGTCTTTAATTGGGTTTAAAAACACACAATTTATTTTGATAAAAAACCGTGCGAAACCGGGGCGAGTCAGTAAGTTTTGCATAAAAATCCACGTGATTAATCTGAACCTAACTCTTTGTTCTGTTCAGCAATATCCAAACAAAAGGGAAACCTTTGTCCACAAAAGGAATTAATTTATTCCCATTAGTCATAAGATCCTCCATCATAAGTATGACTAATGCATTATCTTGAATATTATTTAATTAATATGAACAACACATTATCAGGAACCGCAAGATGATTCATACAAATAGTTTATGAGTTTCTATTGCCCGTTCACAGTGGCCATTGAACGAAACATACATTTTTAGAAGGTTTTATTAACGTTGCAATGTTTATTGAACGTGCGAAGTGAGATCTCCAAATCAACTGGGTAAATCGGCGTTGTATGTATGAATGTATGTTTGTTTGTTTTTCGAGGATAACTTTCGAAGCGTTGATCCGATCATCGTGAAATTTGGTATATATGTAGGTAGTAATGGCACAATCCTGGTGTGACTAAATGAGCTAAAACATGGGGGAGGGGGGGGTTGGGGAGATATTGGGGCTTAAGAAAGGGTAAAAAAAAACAAAATGGGAAATCTTTTTCAGTAAATTTTGACGCCGTTTTTATTTGTAATTTATTCCTTTTAGTTTTTAAGTTATTAGCCATAATTAAAACTGAACTTTGACGAAATTCACAGGGTACACCAGTGACTATGCGTGTAGCTTTAGTGACACAAATATAGAAAAAAGTGTGAAATCCAGAATAACTGCAATTTGTACCCCAAAAAAGTGTAACTAAGCTACATGAACTCCCGTTACCTGTAGTTTGAATTAAACTGTAGGTCAAGTAATTTGGTTATGCATTTCGTTACACTATTTTGATCGTCAAAGATTACAAATAAACTATATATATTTTTTATGGGAGACTCGCGAGATCTTAGTTCGGGGCGAACTATTAGTTAGTTTGTTCAGGTCAAATCTTCCAACTGAATTTAGAACAAGTTCCCGCCAACCGATTGAGCGGAAATTTGGAATACATTATGCAACATGGATGCGTGACGCTTCTATACATTTTTTATGAAAGTTCCTACAGTTAGTGTTTCCTGATAACTTCAACCTAGGGGTCTCAGTATTCAGTATTTAATTGCATTCATACAAAGTGGATTAAAATGTTACATGTCAGATCTTATTGACTAGTCCAGCATTTCATATGTACCCTGTAAGTATGGATGTTTTTTTAAATTTATATATCACTTAATTTTTTTTTACAAATAGTAATGTTTTAAAATAGCTAGCTTTAAAATTCTAAATTTGATAAGAAATATGATATAAGTGTAAATTTAATGTTTTTTTGTTTTTTTAGTAATATTAAAGCTAACTAGGCAGGTCTAGTGGAATCGAAAGTGAGCGATTTTACGTCTTGAATTTTATTGGTTAGTGAAATCATTCTTGTAGAAAATTATTTATATGTCTTGTCGTTAAAAAAGTCGTCTAATGTGTAGTAACTCTTTTCCATTAGTAGGTATATGTTCTTCTTCAAGTCGCGAGTGAATAGGTTTCTTCTAATCAAGCGTGTTTCAACGTAGACTGCATCATCGCGCGCCATCAATGTCTTAATGTTTGCATGATCTACAGATATTTGTGCCGTGTCTCGGTGTTTTTCTATATATTATAAGTATGCATTTACAAAAAAAAAGTATATAAGTATTCTATCAGTTATCTGGTTCCCATAGTACAAGCTTTGCTTAATTTGGGGCTAGATAGCGCTGTGTGGAATGTCCAAAAATATTTATATTTATTTTATCAGGTGAGATCATGGTGAAACGCTAGCCTCAACTTAATAAAATAATTTGAACATATACCTTTTGTATGGAAGTTCATTATAGTCTTGTTTTTATTAAGTCTTAGTATTAAGAGTAGAGAATTCCTTGTGAAAGAGCTTGTCCAGGTAAGTCCACCATACCTAAATATGTCTGCCGCTAAGCAGCATTACTGTGTTTCCGTTTGAAGGGTATGGGTTTCCGGTGAAATTACAGGCATATGAGGCTCTCTTTACACCTGTGTGCTTCAAGTTTATGGACGCAGGGCAGTGCATCATAGGGCACGTATCTAAGGAGCGTGATCACAAGGCAATACTTTAGTATAGGCGATAGTTACCACTTAATATTAGGTGGGCCATATGCTTGTCCCATCTCCAGGGCCCGTAGCAAAATTACATTCGCTGCGAATCTATTCGATTTCTACATACATTTGTTGTCGTTGTATCACGTAGTATTTCTACAGCATGTGTCAAATCCTATACATTTTCGGACTTATCGACTAGCGTCATCGCTAATCAACTGTAACTTGGCTAAGCCCTCAGGTATCATATAATGGTAGACATGCCTCCCAAACGCACAAAGCGAAACTCTTCCACCTTTATTATGCGCACCGCCAAGGAGTGGAACCCCTTGCTCGAGTCTGTGTTTCCTGATAACTACAGCCTAGGGGTCTTCAAGTCGCGAGTGAATAGGTTTCTTCTAGGCAAGCGTGTACCATCGTAGACTGCATCATCGCGCGCCATCAGGCGAGATCGAGCTCAAACGCTAGCCTATAATTTATAAAAAAAAAGAAAAATAGTATTCACGTCTTCGTCTCTTCTTAGGTCTTTGGTCTTTCCATCTAGAGGAGGAAAAAACAATGCCACTGTAGTGCAAATAGGTATACTGAGTAATTCCGTGAAATGGTGACGTTTGGAGAAAGCGACCGGACGCTTCTCTGGTGGCGTGTGGTGTGAGACGTGGGCTTTAGCGTTAATTCTACATCTATACCAGATAAAAAAATCTACTAAAATATAACTTTTGAAACTATTTGAACACTATTTTCATTTAAAACCTTCGATCAACAATACAACTAGATTACGGGTCTTATACAAATTCAAGCTAAATGCTGTCCGCGTAAACATATAAATATGCAGCTACATTCGTTTACCAATAGAATGAGACCAAAGATTTAAATTCAACCTAATCACAACCACGCACCTTGTAATAAAGTCACAAATCCTTTAAATGTTACGATCATTCGTCTCAAAAAATACACTAAGTAATAAATAACACCTGTCACTTAAAAATGAAAAGACGTAGGTTTTATAACATTTGTTGGGAAATCAACATTATGAAGCAACAAATAAAGTACTTTTTCCTGTTATTGTCTTGCGAGCTACATCGTTTTATTTCTTTCTGTTTGCTATTGGCGTCTATTGACCCAACGCTATATCACACGTTTGACGTTGGCCAAACATTCTTAGCGATGGTTTAAAATCGGCAATATTGTTAAAAAATTGATATTCATTGTCAGTTTAAAGCTTAAAATATAACTTATTCCACATGTACTTACCGAAAGTAAGACACTCCGGCTGATAAATAATAATTGCTTTTCCGGCCATTATTTTTGCAACTTTTAAATGCGCATTGAGGCATTTTGGTACGTGTTGACGTTGTGTTTCAACCTGACTAAACAAAATAAGAGCGCACGCCGCAAGTGAGCTGTTATTTACCGAGACGGATTTTTTGCGCCGACCCTTTATCTAGGTGTATTATTCACCGAAGAGTGGTTCGCCTCGAACTGAGATCTCGCGAGTCTCCCTTAAAAATAAAAAAAATATTATTTGTAATCTTTGACTACCAAAACAGTGCCACGAAATGCAAACCAACTAACTTGACCTACAGTTTCATTCAAATTACAAGTAACGGGAGTTTTTTTTTCAACTTGGTTATTTATTTTATGCAACTAAACCTATATACAAAGTAAACTATATATAAAACCCTAATCTAACAAGCCGCTGCCAGTGGGTAGCGTGCCCAGAATGCTGGCCGCATTGCCACGTTGAATGTTGGCCAAAATACTGGCCAGCATTTTGGTCACGCGTCGTCTCGACCAGGCGTTTTGAAAGGGAGTTTATGTTAATTGGTTACCCTTTTTTGGGGTAGAAATTGCAGTTATTTTGGATTTCAGACTTTTCCCTATAATTGTGTCACTAAAGCTACACGCACACCAAATTTTTGCACTGTGGGGTCACTGATGTACCCTGTCAATTTTGTTAAAGTTCAGTTTTTATTATGGCTATTAACATAAAAACTTCAAGATTTAAATTAAAAATAAAAACGCGGTCGGAATGTACTTACAAATACCTTTTATTAGAAGTGCCATTTGACCGGATAGTTCCATTTTGTTTTTTTCCAACAACAATCCCCCTACAATTTTAGCTCATTATATATCAGCTGTAGATATTTATAAATACATATGTATATTAGTAATAAATATATATTATATTAGATTTTATATCTACATCCAAAATTGTGCCAGCATTACCTACCTATTATATTGTTACGAGCTGAGGGTTCTGGATAAAATAATGGGAATCAGTCTGACCAAAATAACACTTTTATTCAGCACTAAACGATGAATACACGAACTTGGTCACACGTAATCACAACACACTAATTCACACCACTGTTGCACCACTTAAAGTCACCGAAATGATCGCACGTATAGCTTAATCCAGACTGACTCGGGAGCAACTACTGTTCACGCGAGACCCTTCCCACGTCAGTCCTCCAGGGCCTCGCTGAGACTAACTCACTCAGACTGACTGAGACTGACTATCCGGCCATCTCTCCGGCCTATTTATATCGCACACATTTCGATTGTTCGAGAACGATGTCGATCCTTCCAGGAAAGGGTCGGTGTCTCGACACAATGGCCACTCCCCATTCTGCAAAACCACAAACAATAGCAACAATAACACAGCAAGAGAAAAGCGTTCGAGAAGGTTCGATTATTACTCATTGTTTAACAGCCTCGGCGTAACAATATCAAATTTCACAATGATCGGATAAACGCTTCGATAGTTATCTTCGGACAAACAAACATACATACATACTTACAACGCCGATTTGCCCAAGTTGATTTAGAGATTTCGCTTCGCTCGATCATTATATAAAATGTAATAAGCATATTCACCTTCTTGAAACTGAACTGAACTTGAACTGATATGAAAACGTTCCAAAATAGGTTTATTCAAATTAATTACCCTATAAAATTTTAAATTTATAATCAACCTTAATATCAAGTCCTAAAATATCAATGAAACAGCCTGTATAAAATAGGTAAACAAATTATATTCATTCATCCTGTTAAACTGACTAAGCGGCATCGACGCAAAGGCGCCGCCGATTTACGTTAAATTGTTTATTGGAAATGTATCAATTACTGGATAAATATTCAAACTACCTGTATTAACCCCATATCTACAATTCCGTGGATTTTAAATTAATGTCGTACATAACAAAACAGCTTGTATTTGTCGTCATTCTGTATATTTTTTGGCACCCTATTTTCACTATACAAAAGACTTCAACGCGCACCGTTTGCAACGCTATTATCATAAAAGTTAATGAAAAAGAGTTTTTCACTTGTAGAGTCACCGTATTTCGCTTAAGCATTATAAGCATCGGATTCATCGGTATATGGTTATGGTTTCATATATGGTTTCATCGGATACATTTCGGAGAGTGCGCTGCGGAGCTTTTCAATCTATCCCACCATCCCCATTCTAACATCGGATAACCAGACGCTCTGGGGTGCACCACCACTACATGGTAGATATACGCACAAAGCGGCACTCTTCCACCTTTAATATGCGTACCGCCAAGGAGTGAAACGCCTTGCCTGATCTGTGTTTTCTGATAACTACAACCTAGGGGTCTTCAAATCGCGAGTGAATAGGTTTCTTCTAGGCAAGCGTGTACCATCGTAGGCTGCATCATCGCGCGCTATCAGGCGAGATCGTGGTCAAACGCTAGCCTATAATTTATAAAAAAAAGCATTATGTGCCATCACACTCTCACTGGTATTCATCATCATTATATCAGCCACGGGATGTCATCCCATCTACTGCCGAACGTCCGACGCCGCGCTATCCAGTGCGTGGTCTCCACTCGAGAACCTTTCTGCACCAATGGCCATTTTCGAGCTATGTGCCCTGCCCACTGCCACTTCCGCTATCTACTCCTTTGTGTTATGTCGGTGACTTTGGTTCGTCTACGAATCTCCTCATTTCTGATTAGATCTCGCAGAGAAACAGCAAGCATAGCCCTCTCCATAGCACGCTGAGCGACCGCGAGCCGACCTTATGAGGTCCATAGTAAGAGACCACGTTTCTGTATCATACGTCATCGTATGCCATGTATATATATATAGATAAAAAATGACCTGGATTAAAACATTGGGCTACTTTTTACTGACGATCACCGTGGCGCAGTGGGCAAATAGCCGGCTGAGACGCAGGAGGTAGTGGGTTCGATTCCCGCCGCGGAGCAAATGTTCGCATGATCTACATAATAAACATAATATATTTGTTGCGCGTCTGGTTGTTTTTCTATATATTATTAGGATGTATTTACAAAAAAAAAGTATATATTATAAGTATTATAACAGTTATCTGTTTCCCATAGTATAAACTCTGCTTAGTTTGGGGCTAGATAGCACTGTGTGAAATGTCCAGCAATATTTATCTTTATTTTATTTATTTATTTATTGACTGACCACGCGGGCGGAAACTAGTATTGCCATAAAAAAACTTTGAAAACACGAAAATATCAAGTTAGATAAAAATGCTACCATTTTTAAGTATTTTAAAACGCTGGATCCAATGTTTTGCACTAAACGTGTTTGTTCTTCGGTAATCACGTCATCCGTGTTACGTGAGGTATACCTATGTCTTCTATTGTGTTACCTAGTTGAACATAGTTTAGTCAACCGCCGGTAATGTTTTTACCGACCACAAAAGAAAATTTCCTTTTTTTTTCACTATTTCTAATAAGTTTTCGGCATTTTTATTTTGAGTGGAACTAACAAATCAAGATAGAATTTACTGGAAAAAAAAATATCTGGGTCAACGCATAAGCATAACTTGCGTGGAAGTGTCTTGGGGACACTTCCACCTGGTAGTGATCTGGAGTTTTATTAATATCTAGCTTCCACCCGTGGCTTCGTACGCGTGGCTTGCCAATTATAAATAAATAAATAAAATATAAAATAAAAACAAAGTAACATGTGTGTTAATCTAGGTTATAATCTACGTAAATACCAAATTTCATTGAAATCGGTTGAGCCGTTACGACGTGAGTGAGTAACAAACAAATAAATAAACAAACATCCAAATTTTCACATTTATTATATTAGTAATAATAAAATAATAATAAATATTGCTGGACATTTCACACAGCGCTATCTAGCCCCAAACTAAGCAGAGCTTGTACTATGGCAACCAGATAACAGAAAAACATCCAGACACGGAACAAATATCTGTAGATCATGCAAACATTTGTTCCGCGGCGGGAATCAAACCCGCTACCTCCTGCGTCTCAGCCGGCTATACGCCCATTGCGCCACGGAGGCAGTCAATAAGTGTAAAAAATAAGTAAATAGTGTGATAATATAAGGTTAATTTCAAGCAACAATGTGCTCACACAAAACATAATTACAAGGCCCATATTTACAAACACAAACATACATAAAATACTAGCTATTGCCCGCGACTTCGTACGCGTTACACTCCTAAATGTGTAGGTAACCTAGAAATAAAACTCCATTTTTATCCCAAAGAAACTGATTTATGGGATTTGCCTATGTGGTAATCCAAGTTATAATCTACGTATATACCAAATTTCATCGAAATCGGTGTCGCTGTTACGACGTGATTGAGTAACAAACAAACAAATAAATAAACAAACACAAACTTTCCCATTTATATTATTAGTATATACATTACTCAGTCACGTCGTAACGGCTGTACCGATTTCAATGAAATTTGGTATATATGTAGATTATAACTTCCGATGGGATAAAAATGGGGTGTCAAGTTAAAACAGCGAGTTTAGCTTTAGCTCTAGCTTAGTATCGTTGAATAGGTATTTTAAAAACAATATAAGTTGTCATTCACACTTTTTCGATACGGGAGTCCGTTTAAAAATATAGAGTTTCAGTATGGCCATATTCGTAATAGGCTTGAGGATAAAAAATACCCTGTTGTCGCCTTTATCACTATATGCGTAGGTACACACTATACGTCCTTTGGTGAAATATGTTGATCCGAAATGCATAGGCATGATGAGAGTAATAAAAAATCAATAAATTTATGTATTAATAAAACTTGAGTCACGGAAGAGCGAGATTGGTAATTATTTAGATAAAATAAAACTACAAAATACGGAAGTCCGTCATGATATGTTGAACACCAATCAGAGCGAATGACGTTACTTTTGAGCACCTATAATAACTAAATTGTTCAATAAGCGTCTGGAAAATCTAGGGTTTTTACCACAAACAAAATTAAACACTGTTTAGCACGTATTTAAAAAAATCCTATACATAAATTCATAAGGTTTTTTAAAATAGGTGTTCAACGTGTTTAATTTTGTTTGTGGTATGGCAACTAGGGTTTACGTTTTACTCAAGTGTGACGTCACAAGCGACGCCATGACACTGACAAGCATTTTAGTGCCGATTTTAAATCTAAAATGTATTTTTTTTCTACTTAACCTTTATTATCTGCAGATGTTATTCATCTATACTTATATAATATTGTAAAGAGGAAAGATTTGTATTTTTGTATGTTTTTAACGAATAAACTAAAAAACTACGGGTCCGATTACAAAAATTCTTACTTAAAAATTCTTTAGTCGTTAGTTAAACAATAAAAACTTATTCGTAAATCGAACTAACCTCTGCACAGAATGCCCCAACCGAGAATTGGTTTTTATTGTCTCGCAGAAAGTGTGAAAAGTAGAATATCTCCTCGTGGATAAAGTTGTCTGCATCTTGAGCGTGCTTATATCTCTCTCTGCACTCAGGAGCGAGAGAGTTACTAGAATAGTAACTCTCTCGCTCCGCTCGTGAGTTAACTCTAGAATCCTTCATTACGTTCGGGATTCAATTAAGCACCCGTGACGCAAGACACTGCTTTATCCCCTCATTTAATAATCTACTATTATCTCTAAACAATTTCTTATTATTTCACGACAAATACAATTAAATTCGTTACTTTAGTGTCAAGGCTAAGTATCGTCAGAGTTTCATTATCTTAATCGAGTCGAAGATTTGTAAACAAGGAAATGGGCTAATGGTATCGATTTTATACGATTGAGATCATGATCTAATTTATTAATTAATTATTATATGTAATAATATATTAAGACCTAATACTATACCTAACATTTTAAGACGTCAAGAAGCTGTCAGATTTTGAATCATATTTTGAATCAATGTCGGAAAGGTAACCGAGCTTGGTCAATCCGAAATATTTTTAATATAGAGGTTTGGGTTCGAAATTGACTCTGTCAAAAGCTGAGGTTTCCGATCCAACAGCTTTGCGACGTTTTAAAACAGGGGATGAAATTTTTGATTGTGTAAACTTGTCATTGCAAAATCGTCATTAATAGCAGCAACAGGATGTCCACCTCTGAATATCCTCTCCATTCATTTCCAGTGCAACGGATCATGTGCGGCCTGCACTGCTCCCAGCAACCTTTAATAATAATTTTAGGGGTTCGGGATGATCATCATCATCATGAACGCAACCCCTAATAAACTGATTAATCCTTTCTTGATGAGGAGGTTGTAATGAGTAGATGCATCTTCCAATTACCAATTTATATTTCCACAAAATACATGTATTAACTGAATGAGCGGGGAGAGACGACTGGCGTGGGCACACTACAATACCGATCATCTACTTAGGTACGACTTACACGAGTCAGCTATTCTGTATGTAGTGTATCCCTACAATAATAATGCTCTACATTTCACACGGTGATATCTAGCCCCAAACTAAGCAAAGTTTGTAGGTACTATGGGAACCAGATAACTGATAGAATACTTATATACTTTTATTTGTAAATATATACTTATAATATATAGAAAAAATAACCAAACCCGGAACAACGATCCTGTAGACTATATAAACATTTGTCCCACAGCGGGAATCGAACGCGCAACCTCCTGCGCCTCAGCCGGCTATTCGCCCACTGTGCCACAGAGGCCTTTAATAGGTAATACTACCAGGTAGTGGGGGCCGTCCTGCGCTGCGCTTTCCGGTATGCGGTCTCCATTCGAGATCGTTTCTGTTCAAAAACTGGCCATACACGAGGACGTGACTCCAAAAGATTCTACGCCAACACTCCAAAAGTCACCAAACACCGTCCTCCGTGCGTGCGAAATCTCAAGTGGATTGCGTGGAGTCGGAATATTTGGATATCCGATCAATCATAAATCCAAGACTCGACGCATGCAGAGTGTGGTGAATAAATCCAATTTGAGCTTAGTTGGTAGCTCGCAGCCGTCGGAGTAGGTCATGAATAAGTTTTTTATTTTAGTACAGTAACGGCCGTCAATTCTCCGAGCTATGTGCCACGCCTACTGTCATTTCAACTTGCTTATTCTCTGGGCTACCCACTACGCCACTAAAATCTACCTAATTTGGATGTAGTGGGCCTTGTAGTAACTGTCTCACACGGTACGGGGAAGCCCTAGAGTGGGTGTCAAATGATGACATTTTACAGCTAGTATTGTGAGAAACACAAAAAAAGACCTTAGAAATAACTAGTGGTTTGCCCCGAACCAAAACCTCGCGAGTCTCCCATAAAGACAAAAAAATATTATTTATAATCTTTGACTATCAAAATAGTGCCACGAAATGTACAACCAACTTACTTGACCAACAGTTTCATTCAAACGGAATTACGGGTTACAGGAGTTCATGTTAATTGGTTATACTTTTTGGGGTAAAAATTGCAGTTACTCTGGATTTCAGACTTTTCCCTATATTTGTGTCACTAAAGCTATACGCATACCAAATTTCAGCACTGTGGAGTCACTGGTGCACCCTGTGAATTTTGTCAAATGTCAGTTTTTATTATGACTAATAACTTAATAGCTACAAAGTTTAAACTAAAAATAAAAACGGGGTATTATTACTTATAAAGATATTATTAGTTAGTTTAGTTTTCTTCCTCCTTTGGAACTCAATATCTATCTAGATATTGTATATTGATATAACCCCTCCATAAATTGAGCTAGATACCATAGATACTGAATTTCATGCAGATCGAATCAACGGTTCGATAATTATGCGGTTCGATATATTATTTTATCTATGTGTGTACTAAAGTATGTTTATAAAATTTATTTCTACATTAATAAAACTGCACACACCTTTTATTATTCATTCCATTATTTATTTTTATATTATTACGTCCCTGCTACCATTGAATGAATGAATGAATGAATGAAAACACTTTATTGTACACAATATAAACAAAAAATACAAACAAAATAGAAAACACAAAGCAAATAGTAAAATAGAAGGTCTTATCGCTTAGAAGCAATCTCTTCCAGACAACCTTTGAATGGAGAGGATACCAATATAATATATAATAAAGATAAGATACATTGCTTCTATTTCAGCTGAAAATCAGAGTTGGGTGCTTAGAATCCAACATTATATTGAGTCGAACGGTTTTAATTAATGGAATTGTACGTACTGTTCTTCATAATTGTTTCATGAATAATTGTCTTAATAATGTGCCTTTTGTATTATTCGGATAAATTATGCATACATACAATAGCAAAATCGCCGAAGTTGCAAATATACCACCCAATCCTCAAGATTAACACTTATTCATATGTATTTTGCTTAAATAAGTAATTGAATGTTTTCACGGAAGCAGTTTATGATAAACATCTTATGTATTATGGGGGTTTAAAAAAAAATAAGATAATTAAATATAGGTAATATTGTTTATAATGAGTCAAGCAGGAAGTTTTCTTAGCACGAGAGCAAATCTTTAAATTGAAAGGTTTAGTGTCCACTAAAGCGCAAATATAATTTATACGCTAATATAATTGAAAAATGAAAAAACTATTTATTTGCAGCCAAAAACTTACTAATGCAATTACCATGAAGACAATTTTTGTAATAAGCCTAAGATGCCTGGTATAATAAACATGAATAATCGCCGATTGCCCAAGTTGATTTGGGGTTCTCGCTTCGCTCGATCAATAAAAATAAACTTTTAGAGGGTTAATAAATTAAGGAGGTTATAAGTAGTATGTGGTATAGTATAGTTTAGTGGACAATGTACTTAAACATTAAGCAAGACCATGGTAATAAGGAGTTTAAACACTTATTTACTCAACTCTTGACTTCGTGCTAAAATACGTACTTAAATGGTATCTATGGTTTACTGGGGCCTTGAGAATTATGGTGAAACAACCGACCGGTTTTGCTAAGTGCGTCTCACGGCAATGCCACGCGGAGAGAAAGAGATTTATTCATCTAAAGTTGAAGTTGTTTGTCTGGTAGAGATCGCTATTCAGCGATAAGACCACCAATTGTAACACGTAGTTTTACGGTGTTTTTTATAGTTGTATTGTTTTATGGTGTGCAGTAAAGAATTACCTAATCTAATCCAATCTAAAGTTCATATTTCTTAACATTCCTCCATATATATTGACTAATTCAATTCAGTGTTTTTAATTGTTACATATTCTAAATAAATAAATAAATCTACACTAATATTATAAAGAGGAAGGATTTGTATTTTTGTATGTTTGTAACGAATAAACTCAAAAACTAGTGGTTCGATTTCAAAAATTATTTCACCATTAGAATCTACGTACGTTTTCATTGTCAAAGTTCCGGCATCACTGTCTATTGGAAAATATACGATCAATGTCTACTAATATGCAATTTGTAGGTGCGTCTGTTCGTCCGCTAGTGAACTGGAGCACGGAATGTGAGACGGTTCGTAGCAGGTGGGTTCGGTATAGAAAAACTTGTTCTAATAAAATTAGGCCTTTAATTTTAACAGATGAAAAACTAAAGAAGGCATTATGTCATTGTCTTCATAAAGACATATTAATTCAAAAAATCGCTTTTTCAATGTCATTTTAAACAAGTGAAAATGATAAATACTTAGATATTTGTGAATGAAAGTGTGCAATTTTATTGATTTTGCGAAAATAATAAGACGTAACTAATTTGATACGCACAATACCACCCGGTATTTGAATTACTTGTAATTGAAATACAAATACGTATTTTGTATTTGTAATTCAATTACATCGAAAAAATGTAATTTGTAATTGTTATTTCAAATACCTGACGCCAAGGTTTTTTGTAGTTAATATTTCAAATACTTCAAAATACATCTGAACATAAATACATTTCGCAATCTTATTAATGGTACATTCTACAGGAAATAGCGCTCGATAGTTTTCGTAACTATTCGTAAGCAAAATGGCGACCGCTTAATATGTCAATCTTCAAAGTTTGCAACACTGCACCTGTACTGTACGTCAAATTGTCAAGTATCTAGCACCTGACTTTATTTTTAAATTTGTATTATGTATTTTAAATAAAAAATAGTTAAAATACTGTATTTTATGTTTAAAATACACGACGTAAAAATATGTTGTATTTCGTATTTTAAATACGTGCGAGATAGTATTTTGTAATTTGTATTTTAATTAACGCAAAGCATGTATTTAGCCTAGCTCTGGATATGCGTATGTTTAAACATTTCTGCTGTTCAGGTATATAGTGAATGTGCATTGAACGTTATATTTTATACATATAAAAAATATGTTCTATATTTTTTTACAAATGTATTAAAAATAGAGTGGGCAGTCTTATCGCTAAAAGCAAAATAAGAAGCTTCTTACACAACTCATTAATCTGTTTCTACGCAATCATTAGATGGTTTTTACTGCAGCCCGCGGAATTCCAACAGAACTGGACCAATGGAGCGCACGCGTTTGAATTTGGAACGCGAGCGGTGGAGCAAAGCGGTGTCGATACCTCGTTCATTAGATGCATTTAAATTAGCCAACTGCCGAAGAGCGGCATTTATACCTATTGTTAAGGATTGGGGCTGTTTCAAAGATGAACCTTAATGTATATAGAGTGATTCAGGAGCCATGTTCTGTGGTGAGATAGGGGGATAGATAAGAGCAGTGCAATAGGGGACCCTGTGCTAGGGTTGCCAACAGTATATATCAAATCAAATCAAATCTTTTATTCATTAAAATCACAAGGATCAATTTAAAACGTCAATTTTATTGCCTGTTCCTTTGTGACCAAGCCAGGAAAGAAAGGCAAGAAATAAGGCTTGTTGTTCTTTTTAATGATCCTTTTAGAATACATACATACAATAAAGAAAATAAATTACGTCTAAATTGTAACACTTTTGAATGAGTTGGAGCAATTTCAATCCCAAATTTTTCTATAATCTAAATAATCCGATATGTTATAGTAGGCTTTTTATAAAGATTTTGTTTAATTACGTTTTTAAATTTGTTAATTGTAAATTTTTGTACATCACTTGGGAGTTTGTTATAAAAGCGTACACCTTGCCCTTTGTACGATTTACTAACTTTATGGGGTCTACAAGTGGCATCAGCGAGTTTAATTTTATATCTAGTATTAAGTACACTTACGATTATCGCTATTTTTCTTATACAAATTAATATTTATGTGAACATACATCAGATTCTCATAGATGTATTGACATGGGGATGTCATAATATTTATTTCTTTAAACTTATTGCGTAATAATTCTCTGGGGCCCATATTATAAATGGCACGAACAGCCCTCTTCTGCAGCACAATAACGGTGTTTATATCTGCAGCACTCCCCCACAGCAATATATCGTATGACATAATGCTGCGGAAGTAGCTGAAGTAAACCAGTAGTGGGTAAAATATAGTAGTACTATATTTCGAGTCTGCATACTATATACTGTTGAAGAAATATATAATACCTATGCAAAAATACTATACTTCCAACACCGAAATCCAACAAATAAATCCTTCATTTTAAACATATTAAATGAAATATTTGCAAAGGTAACAGATTGTAGTAAGTTTAGTAATAAAACTATAGGTAAAAATTTGCAGCATATTTTTAAAACACCGAAAATATTTTAGTAATTTAAAATATTATTGAATATTAAACTAGTGGTTCGCCCCGAACTTAGATCTCGCGAGTCTACCATAAAAACAAAAAAAAAATGTTATTGGTAATCTTTGACTATCAAAATAGTGCCACGAAATAAATAACCAACCAACTTGACCTACAGTTTCATTCAAATTACAGGTAACGGGAGTTCATGTCATTTGGTTATCCTTTTTTGGGGTACAAATTGCAGTTATTCTAGATTTCAGACTTTTGCCTATATTTGTGATACTTAAGCTACACGCATACCAAATTACAGCACTGTGGGGTCACTGGTGTACCCTGTGAATTTTGTCAAAGTTTAGTTTTTGTTATGGCTAATAACTCAAAAACTACAAAATTTTTACCAAATATAAAAACGGAATCGAAATGTACTAATAAAGACCTTTCAGTTGACGTGTCAGTTGACCTAATAGTCTCATTTTAATTTTTTTTTTACTCCTCTTGAACCCCAATATCTCAACAACCCCTCAAAGTTTTTAGCTCATTGAGTTACACCAAAATTGTACTATCATTACCTACCTATATACCGAATTTTACGATGATCGGATAAACGCTTCGAAAGTTATCCTCGGACAAACAAACATACATACATACATACAACGCCGATTTGCCCAAGTTGATTTGGAGATCTCGCTTCGCTCGATCAATTATTTAAAATATTAATTCTAAAAATTACCAAATTTATTTAAAGTAATTTGATTCCTGCTTTCTATTCCCGCCACTTCGGCATTCGCAGAGAGGATATGTTATGAATTCGAAATGGCAAGAAGAAAGAAACAGATGTAGTATCACATTAATAAATAAACCGGCCAAGTGCGAGTCGGACTCGCGCACAAAGGGTTCCGTACCATTATCTATAAATAGCACAATTTTATTTATTTACCTTATTATACACCAACCTGGTGCCGATTAAGTTAGTCCTCTAAATTGTATGAGCGCCCATACAACTCGAGGACTATCTTAATTGGCGTCAACTATGTATGTATGGGGACACCCACTTTTTTATTTTTTGGAATTTTTCCTTTGTTTCTGCTGTAAGACCTTGCTTTTTGCCAAATTTCGTGATTCTAGGTCAACGGGAACTACCATATAGGTTTTCAACCCAAAACCTATAGGGTACTTCTGGTTGACCTAGAATTGTCAATTTTGGTTAAAAGCAAGGTTTAAGGTAAATTTTGGTACTTACAAGTTTTCGCGAAAATCTAAATTTGCCCATATCTTTTTATCGTGTTGACTCAGGACCTTGATTTTTATATACCTAATAGGGACTACCTATATAATATGTATCTGGAATAAATTTCAACTTTCTAGGTCCACCCTTTCCTGAGAAAATCGGTGGTGATCCACGGGCAAACAGACGGACAGACTGGTACGGAACTCTAAAAATGAGCTTTTTACATTAATTTATAAATTGTAAAAATTATTAATTGAAATCTCGTCTGATGGGGCGCGATGATGCGGTCTACGATGGTACACGCTTACCTAGAAGGAATCCATTCACTCGCGACTTGAAGAGCCCTAGTAGTTATAGGCTTTCCACTCATACCCTTGAACGCAAGACGGTCAGTAACATTACTTTGTCCCTTTGCAAAGTCGGAGTTGGAGACGAGACGAGAATAAATTACAAGAATTGTTATTGTTTTCGCAAAGGTTTTTTTAAATATTCGTAGTTAGCTGTAGGATGTTTGCATTATTTTCCAATATTTGTATGAATAAATGAATAGAAAATTTTAATGTACACCGCAAGAAACATGATCTACCATCATCATCATCCACAGCCTGACTTCACCCACTGTTAGGTATAGGCCTCTCCAAGTTTGTGCCATCCGCCACGACCCTGCGCTAGTCTTATCCACTGACGGCCCGTGACCTTTACAATGTCGTCCACCCATTTCGCTGCCGGACGTCCTACCCTTCTATACCAGCTCCTTGACTACCATTCAGTCGCTGCCCTGCTCCATCTGTCATCACCACGTCTAGCCAAGTGTCCCGCCCAAGACCATTTGAGCTCCATAACTCGAATCCTAACGTTATGAAACCATCGTTCGTCTACGGATCTTGACGTTTGGAACTCGAAATAACTTAATCTATCCACATAATAAAAAAAACCAGCCAAGTGCGAGTCGGACTCGCGCACGAAGGGTTCCGAACCATTATCTATAATAAATTGTATGAGCGCCCATTTAACTCAGAGGACTATCTTAATTGGCGTCAACTACGAGTATATGTATGTATGGGGAGACTCTTTAATTTTAAACTATTTTTATTTTTTGGAATTTTTCCTATATTTGTGCTGTAAGACTTTTTGACCAAGTTGGTATTTTTGACATATCCGGTTCCCATAGCTTTGCTTAGTTTGGGGCTAGATAGCGCTGTGTGGCATTCCACACAGCGCTATCTAGCCCCAAACTAAGTAACGTAACGTATAGTAATAACGTATAGTAATAGTGTATATAATATGTAACAGTAACTCATAAAGCAATCTTGGAAGTATAATTCCTGATACAGGAAGAGCGATCAATAATTATTAGCTCAATATCCACGTGTTGAAACTGCTGCTGTATTTCCTGCGTAGCAAGGTCGACTTTCCTGCGTGTTGTAATCTTCCTGTAATAAAAAGACTATATCTAAAACTCTTTTTTGATCGTATTCAGAAAGATATATTCATATTCGTATATAATATTACACACGGCATCACACTCTTAGATCGAGTTCCCAATACCGAAATTCCCAAGAACGTGAAAGTTTGGATGTTTGTTTCTTTGTTTGTTATTCAGTCACGTCGTAATGGCTGAACTGATTTCGATTAAATTCATAGGCTACTTTTTGTTGACAAAAAACGCGTGCGAAGCCGCTGGTGGAAGCTAGTGTTTAATAAAGAGGTTATTTATTATTTTTAATTTGTACACGAATGTGTGACTGATCAAGACACTTTTATCAGTATTACCACATACTAATAATAAGTAACTATTCACACTTTGGTACTTTTTTCAGGAGTTTCCCAAGGATCAATTTTTGACACATTCTCTATAATATTTACAAAGATTTTAGAAGTATTTGTCGACAGTCTTTCTTTCGTTCATTAGTCTAGATCAGTGTTTCCCAAACATTGTTCTGCCATGGCCCGGTAATTTTGACACTGCCCCTTCGTGACCCAATTAATACTTTTAAACCCAAGTTGGTTAAAAAAACTTAATAAAGTAAAATAATACACATTTATTAATTGTAAAAATGTTTTATTATTATGATATTTTAGTAGTTTTAGTTATTTTTAGTTTTTTAGTCACTAAATTTTAGTGCTAAGTATGGAGCTGCTGCTTATGTTTCACTAAATAATTCAAGTTCGCGGATGATGACGAAAGTTTTATCCTAAGTTCTGGTTCCACTTCATGTCGGTTTCAATATTTATTTTTAAGGTAAACTAGTGTTGAAACCCCAGCTATTTATAAGTTGTGACAAAAGGCATTAAAAAAGTTATTGCTTGATGAGTATAGATCGGATAAACAGATGCATATTTAACTAAAGTTAAAAGTTGGCTAGTACGGATAGCACTTTTTTATCGAAAATAATCCGTGATTCCGGGATCAACAAATTAATAATGTGTTAATTTTTTTAAATTTATTTATCTACTTAACCTAGACATTCCTTAAAGCTGCATAAGTTTTTATGGTATGCCATTCATCCCTCATTTATTATAAAGAAATTCACATTCTATGAAAAAACTTTGGCACATAGGTATACATAATGCCTTGTTACAACGTAATATGGTTGCTTTTCCCTACTTTTAATGTCTGTAATTTTTGACGAAGCGAAAACAATCTTGTGACAAGTGTTAAATCGGGCCTATTAGACCTCAGGGAATATAAGCATTTTGTAAGTGTGCGAGTGAGATGGCAAACTCTACCTGCTTATTTAACGTTAAATTAATATGCATCCAAACTCGGGATCCCGGGATTTTATTTATAATAAAAATATTCTAAGAAGCCGCTTCCATAATTTGTTAGCCAAAAACCAACTTTAGGTAAATATGCATCCGAATATCCGATCACTATTGATGAGCTATTATTTTTAAATAATAGTAGGATTTATTTTTAAAACAAGGCGGGAATGTTGCGACCCTGTATTTTATTTTGATGACCCGGTACCGGGTCACGACCCAGCAAATGGGAAACGCTGGTCTAGATATCTGTTGTTTCTTAAAGACGGCTAAAGAACTAGTGTGTTGAAAGGAAGGTCATTCACCGTCATTAACATACACCACAATTTATTTGAAGATCTTAAGTTTTTTCTTCTGTTCTGTCAGATTAAGTATTTTGTTTGAATATACGTGTCTAACTTGATTTATGACCTTGGCAGCTATGACGTCAATTAATGATATTACGTCATTACGAGAAGTGGTTGAAGCGATTACATTACTGTTGGCATAGAAATAAGGTTGATATTAGTCTGCGTTTTAAGTAGGCGACTTTCTCGACTTACGCAAAAATGAAGTCAAATTATGTAAATAGAAGCTACTGCTTTATAAGGCCACAGTCTACTAAAGCGAAGCTATATTTCATAACTACTAGGTGAAACCAAAATATAGCATCACTGGTTTGTGAATAAAATGTAGCCAGTCTCAATCTGGGATGTCTAAGTTCGTCGCTAAATATCTATGTATTTATTATTAATTAATATGTTTCTTAAATAAGTCTACGTATGTATATATGAATTATTACGAGCAGTTACTATTTAGGTTCATTCATGTAATTTTCATTTATGTAATTTCTATTTTTATATCATTAGATTATGTTCATGTAGTATGTTAGGTACACCATTACACCCCAGGTAATGCCCACACAGTCCATTCCATTCAAAGATTGTCTGGTAGAGATCGCTATTTAACGGTAAGACCGCCAATTGTATCCATAGATTTGCGTTATTGAAAGTATATATATTTAGTTTATTAGTAAGTATAGGTAGTTTATGTAAGTTTATGAATATACTCGTATTTACACCGCCGTATTTTTGATTTTGTTTTGTCCTGTCCATCCAAAGGTTGTCTGGAAGAGATCGCTTTTAGCGATTGCGCGATAGCGACCGCCCATTGTACTTACCTTAATTTTTGTGTATTTTTATTGTATTTTTAATTTTGTTGGTGTGCAATAAAGAGTATTCTATTCTATTCTATTGTTTTTTGTTTATATTTGTTTCATGGTGTGCAATAAATAATTATCTGATCTAATCTAGGTCATAATCTATCTAGGCCAAAATTATTTAATCCAATAAAAACAAAATACACTGTGTACTTATAAATACAATCTGATTTACTTAACAGTTAAAAAATAAGAAAGAAAAGTTGGGGCAAAAGGGGGACATGAAGAAAATAATAAAACATGTGAAAAAAGAATCGAAAATTGCTTGCTCGTACATTAAACTTAAACGGCAATAAAAATGTTTGCATAAAACAAGTAACTATTTAACAAAACTATAACCAGACTACTGAACTGATTTTGATGAAATTTCTATGATGTGATCGCGAAAGTTTGAAAAATACTAAATGAATGAGTTCTACAGTAGATCTGGGCCCGTAGCCAAATTACATTCGCTGCGAATCTATTCGATTCTACATACATTTGTTGTCACTGAATCACGTGGTATTTCTATAGCATGTGTCAAATCCCATACATTTTCGGACGTATCGACTATCGTCATCGCTAATCGACTGTAACTTGGCTAAGCCCTCTGCCTAGTTAGCTTTAATATTGCTATACCCTTATCTACATCCGTACACTCTAGTTCCTTCTACGGGAAATCATTCACTGTCGAAGCAGTTCGCCTGTGGAATGCTTTGCCTGTGGAAATTAGACGGACTCCTTTCATAAGACTCTTTTAAGCTGATATTAAAGCAGCATTACCTAAATGCCTAGCTTTCTTGTCATTTGAGTTACCTATTTATTTATTTATTATTTATTTTAATTGTCCCCGTTTTAGAATACTTGTAAGAATAATGAATTAGGTTATTAGTTAAATAAAAAAATATGGCTGGACATTTCACACAGCGCTATCTAGCCCCAAACTAAGCAGAGCTTGTACTATGGGAACCGGATAACTGATAGAATACTTATATACATTTTTCTATAAATATGTATATACTTATAATATATAAAGAAACAACCAGACCCGGAACAGATATCGGGGGTATCATATAAATTAGCTTAATTAGCTCGTATATATAGTTGGGTAGTAAACCCGGATAAAATGTGAAACCCAGGATTTGAAAGTAGAATTGGAATCCTCATGAGAGCTCGTATAAGATTTTAGACTAATTTATTAGGTTCACCAACAGTTGTTACATGATACGAGTATAATGCTGGAGATCTTATGTCTATATCTTATAGCTACATGCACAACCAATTACAGGTGAACACAACATGCACTGAAACTATGTTGACAAGCGGATATAGCTGTTTCACAAAAAAGTTGTACAAAAGAGAAAAGTATATGATTTATATACCTATATATGTATGTATGTATACAGAAAACAGGGGTGCAGATATAATGCCGCATTAAACAGTAAAAGAAGTCATATATGAAAAAATAAAAGTAGCAAGAGCAACCATGACAGATCCAACACAATACAGAATGAAAACAGGAAAGTAACAGTGTTGTCAACGAATCTATTTATACAATTTTCGACTTACTAGGGCCCAACACACAAGATCGTAATTTTGCTGGACAGTCAAAATGAATGTCCAGATTAGTTTGAGCATTAATAAAAATTTAATATTTTTTTTTATATATTAAATATTATTAAAATATAATTTTATTGTTAAAGGCACAGAAAGCTTTTCACGTTGCTTCTTTGGTATAAAAAGTGTCAACGACCGTCACACGCGAGGCGCGGGCCCAAACAAAACCATTGGAGACAGTAGTGGCGCGTGAATTTTAATACACAGGACCCTTTTAAAACCCACGACGCTACTTAAAAACGATCCAGGCTAGCCCGGGACACCTGAAGAAGCAGGACATGTTCTGGAAAAACAGGACAGTTGGTAACCCTAGAATATGTGAACATTACGGAAGTTAGTTAAAAAGTTACCTTACTCGAGGTCAAATATCAAGATCATCTGAAATACGAGTATGTACAAGGTGCCCCGATATTATTTATAACCTTATTAAAAGCTGTTTAATTCGTTAAACAAATAGTGTTTTAACAACGTATTCGACTCTTGATATAGCACTTTTTTATACTATCTGGAGATGGAACAAGTATATGGCCCACCTGATGTTAAGTGGTAACCATCGCCTATAACAGAGTATTGCCTTGTAGGTCACGCACCTTAGAAACGTGTCCTATGCACTACCCTGCTTCACACATTATTCATATTTTTTTTTCGATATTATCTTAGATACAAAGCTAGACGACTAACAAAATATAAGAAACAGGTTAGATATGCAAATCGAGTTAATTTATATGATACCTCTTTTGACTTCTACTTCCTGCCCTTTTCCCACATGACGCGGGGTCGGCACAACATGTATCCTCCACATCTCTCTATCAGCTATCAGCCGTCATCTCCTTTGTCACTTTCTTCCATATCATTCTTTACACAGTCCATCCTTCCTCTACTTCTATATCCATCCACATTCATATCTAACACTCTTTTAGTCACATGATTTTCTTCCCTCCGCATGACATGCCCATAACACGCTAACCTCTTACTCCTCAACTTTCTATCACTGGCGCTACTTTCAAACTTCATCTAATAGAGTCATTCATTATCAGACTGCCTCCGTGGCGCAGTGGGCGTATAGCCGGCTGAGACGCAGGAGGTAGCGGGTTCGATTCCCGCCGCAGAACAAATGTTTGCATGATCTACAGATATTTGTTCCGTGTCTGGGTGTTTTTCTATATATTATAAGTATGTATTTACAAAAAAAAAAGTATTCTATCAGTTATCTGGTTCCCATAGTACAAGCTCTGCTTAGTTTGGGGCTAGACAGCGCTGTGTGAAATGTCCAGCGATATTTATTTTATTAATTATTTATTTATTATCTTATCCATTCTCGTTACCCCACACATCTATCTCAACATTTGCGTGTCCGCCGCTCTGTTGACTTAGAAACCCTAATTGAAATGTTTATTCCCACCATTTTGGCCCATTTGGCACCCTGTAAGATAAAGATTTATTTATTTTTCTCACAAAAGGTTCCAAAAATGTAAGCATACGTGATAGGCATAATCTGTAATACTAGTGGTTCGCCCCGAACAGAGATCTCGCGAGTCTCCCATAAAAACAAAAAAATATTGTATATAATCTTTGACTATCAAAATAGCGCCACGAAATGCGCAACCAACTTACTTGACCTATAGTTTCATTCAAATTACAGGTAACGGGGGTTCATGTTAATTGGTTACTGTTTTTAGGGTAGAAATTGCAGTTATTCTGGATTTCAGACTTTTGCCTAAAATTGTGTCACTAAAGTTACACGCATAACAAATTTCAACACTGTGGGGTCACTGGTGTACCCTGTGAATTTGGTCAAAGTTCAGTTTTTATTATGGCTAATAACTTAAAAACTACAAGATTAAAACAATAAATAAAAACAGGATTGAAATGTACTCACAAAGACCTTTTATTGGACGTGCCCCTTGACCGGATTGTCTTACTTTGTTTATACCCTTCTAGAACCCCACTATCTCAACAACCCCCCCCCCCCCCCCACATTTTTTGCTCATTTAGTCACACCAAAATTGTGCCATTACTACCTATTTATATACCAAATTTCACGATGATCGGATAAACACTTCGAAAGTTATCCTCGGACAAACAAACATACATGCTCCTGTTGACAATACATAATGAAAATGACCTACATAATAAGTGTCATGAAGAGTAATGTCAATTGAAGAATTAGCTAAAATAACTCCTGTTAATCCCCCAACTGTTGTACATACAACGCCGATTTGCTCAAGTTGGTTTAAAGATCTCGCTTCGCTCGATGAACTTTTGCAAACCTGTTTTGTGAGACACTGGTACCCGGGTAGGTTTAAAAAAAACATGAGATACAAGTCACCAGTGCGCGGATTATACACAAGTCATCATATTTTTAACGACATCGATGTCGTATCGTGCAGCCACAATGTGCCATATAAATAGCCGCGTACTGTAAATCTTGTTCTAAATGCCAAGGACTCATGGATGGAACAATAATTTATAATCTGGATTTAATGACCAATTTCCGTAAAATCATTATCTAAATATACCATTAGCTAATATTTCAAATACACGACTCAAAAATATTATGTATTTCGTATTTTAACTTATGCAAAGCATGTAGTACTTTGCCCAGCTCTGAGTGTGGTATACAATAAAGCGTTTTCTATTTTATTTTATTCTATTCTAGAGTCAACAACATCGTACTGTAAGAGTATCATCTGTAAGAGGTTTAACTTACATATTCCATTTGATAAGCATCGGTCCCTACCATTTCATGTAGCTACAGTGAAAAATTAAGTCTAAGACTTCATTTTTTTAATCGACTTCAAAAAAGGAGAAGATTCTCAATTTGTCTGAATCTTTTTTTTATGTATGTTCCCCGATTACTCGAAGACGCCTGGACCGATTCGAGAAATTCTTTTTTAGTTTAAAAGGGTATACTTTCCAGGTGGTCCCATTGGCACCAAGTCAGGATCTGATTATGGGATCCCAAAAAAACGAGGGCAACCATCAAATTTCATAGGGACGCATAATGTGTTTTATGTTTTTACTTCAGAACTCCGTCATTTATCAACCGATTTCGATGAAATTTGGTATGTACGGGCGGAAGGTAGTTAGTAATAAAACAGAAAATTTCAACTAAAAAAAGTAACTTTTTAACGAAAATATAACCGACTTAACCAAACTACTGAACTGATTTTCATGAAAGTTCCTAAATCCTTTCAAATAATATAATAATTTTCTAAATTAGTTGATAAATGAAGGAGTTCTGAGGTAAAAACATAAAACCGAATTGCGTCCCCATAAAATTTGAGGGTTGCCTTCGAATTTTTTGGGATCCATAATCAGATCCTGACTTGGTGCCAATGGGATCACCTGGAAAGTATACCCTTTTAAACTAAAAAAAGAAATTTCTCGTATCGGTCCAGGCGTCTTCGACTAATCGGGGAACATACAAAAAAATCCGACGATATGAGAACCACCTCCTTTTTTGAAGTCGATTAAAAATTACAAATTGTACCTACATGTCTTACTCACAAAACTAAATAAATATATAAATCTTCTCCAGATTATCCCAAATCAAAAAGAAATCCAAAAAAACTTAATACTCGTAATCAACGTCAAATACTTATAAATCTCAGTTTTAAGATTGAATTTCAATAACTATTCAAATATATTTCCCACCATTCAAGTTTTTAGCCTCGAGGAGAATAAATACGGGCAACTGCGAGTCAAAAGTAGGCGATGAGAATTCCGCTAAGGTAATTTTCAGATATATGATTATTTATCTAGAAATAATTATTTACCACGTTCGGTTTCAATAATTGATATTATCAGCCCTCTATATCCCACTGCTGGGCAAAGGCCTCCCCCCCATTCTTTCCAGACACTTCTTTCAGGCGCTAAGATGGTCCAGTCCGCTTGGTAATTACTGAGCTCGTCTTTTCTTTCCTCTGGTTTCAATTGATAATAAATATTGCTGGAAATTTCACACAGCGCTATCTAGCCCCAAATTAAGCAGAGCTTTTATTATGGGAACCAGTAACTCATATTATACTTATATACTTTTTTTTGTAAATACATACTTATAGAAAAACATCCAGACCCGGAACAAATCTGTAGATCATGCAAACATTTGTTCCGCGGCGGGAATCGAACTCGCAACCTTCTGTGTCTCAGTCAGCTATTCGCCCACTGCGCCACGGAGGTCGTCAATGAATCTTCTTTTATTAGAAAGGAGATACCTCAGGGTTTAATCTAAATTTGGTTAAGATCTGATGATGCAATCCGAAGTCGCTCTGGAACTCTATGGAGGTCTACGTTCAGTAGTGGACGTCCTGTGGCTGATATGCTGATGATGACGATTAATTGATTAGATCAACTGTTAATTTTTACTCGCCCCTATTTATTTTTCCTCTTAAAATAACAAACTAACCCGCTAAACGTCATAAACTAACCCGCTAAACGTTAAAAACAAACCCACTAAACGTCAAAAACTAACCCGCTATACGTCAAAAACAAACCCACTAAACGTCAAAAACTAACCCACTAAACGTCAGAAATATGAATCGAATTATTTGTTGGAGTATAGATCTAACACCTGTATTGCTTAACCTGTAAAAACGATTTAAATTCTTTAAGGCCATTTCGCTTGTGCAATTAGAGAATGAATAGCATAATTACCATAGACTTAACTAATTTATTGAAATAATCATTAATTAGCCAAATGCGCTTATGTTCACAATCACATTACGGAACCCATTGGAATATAGAATAGAATATATGAATTTGACACACAAAAAAACACAGAACCGATCACAAACAAAATAGGTATACAGACAAATTTAAAATCATCCCTCTCTAACCTTAAAGGTTTGCTGGAAAAACGCTTCTTAGGGTTAAGCTCGCCTTTGTACATGACCTCTATTTCTATATTTTTTAAATGTATTTTCTCGTGTGCAATAAGGAATAAAGAATAAAAAACAGACAGGAAAAAAAAAACAATATAATGAGATAGCTTAGACCTACAGTTAGAACACATAGGTACCTACCCAACTAGTAGGTAGGTGTACAAGCTAGTCCCGCTCCGTGCCACGCGTGGCTAAACAGGTTCTTTCTCAGCTATATGCTCCTATGCAATAAATCATGAAGCACTGGTTTTCAGGAATAGCTAATTATTTATTAATCAGACTTAATCAGCTAAACGTGTTGAGGGTTTCTCAATCACTTTACGTAACCCTAAACGCCTCTAATTAAAGTTCTCCTTTTGTTCACAGGACCAACGCACGCGCAGGTTCACACAGCCAACTTGTCAGTCGAAGAACGACAGCCGCGGGGGCAACACGTCCCGATACCAAAAACCAATGGATTAAAAAACATATGAGACATTTTTGAACGCTGTTCGGATGAAAATATAATAGGTTTTTTGGCGTGAAAATTGTGTTGTGGGCAGTGTTAGTGATATGCAAGTTTGGTGTTAAAAGTGAATTTTGGAAATATTGACATTTCACAATGCAGGGCCGTGATAAGCTGTGTGCTAAGCTTACGAGCGCTTTTCTGAGGAAGTGGTGTAAGTAGTCTTTGATTAAAACTGCTATAAATAGGCGTTACTTAGCGAAGCACCAAAGGTGATGTTAGTGTAAATAAAATATGATGATAAGTGTTGGCTATGTAACGTATGTTTATCTCAGCCTAAATATTTGCTTAGCCACTTAGTGTACGATAGAGACTTGCAAAACCCATTTGGTCACACTTGTGATGTTTGTTGAGATCGGAGGAGGTTTTTTATACTACTTTGAGATGGAATAAGCATATGATGTTAAGTGGCAACCATCGCCTATACTCGTAACAAATTATTGTCTCGTAGGTCACGCACCTTAGAAACGTGACCTACGATGCACTGCCCTGCGTTCATCAACAGGTTTTTGAACTAGTTGATTTTAGGGTTGCCATACCTACCTCAAAAGGTAATAAAAACTATACAAGTGCGAGTCTGTTTCGCGCACTAAGGGTTCCGTATTTTTTTTAATGTGATATACCTAACTACAAATTAACCTTGTTCGGATTTTTGCTTTTACTTGTGCTGTGAGTTCTTGCTACTTGCCAAATTTCATGATCCTAGGTCAACAGGAAGTAGGTACCCTATAGGTTTTGATTTAATTGCGAGCAAAATATGCGTTGACAAGGTTGATTTTTTTTAGCCTCAAGGTACTGGGAGTAATTGATTATTATATTATTGGTCAAAATGGTCTTGGGCGAGACACTTCGCAAGACGTGGTGATGACAGGTGTAGTAGGGTAGTGACTGAATGGTGGCCGAGGAATGGCTGAAGAAGGGTAGGACGTCCGGCAGCGAGATGGGTAGAAGTCGCTAGCGCAGGATCATGGCAGATGCCACAAACTTGGGGAGGCCTATACCCAGCAGTGGGTGAAGTTGGGCTGTGGATAATGATGATGATGATATTATCGCTGTTACTAAGGTATAACTTTCCAAAACACAAAAAAATCGAGCCTCGTCTTAAGTGTCAGTTCAACCGTGAGCATAGTTTTAGAATAAGCACCTGTGCAGTTAGCGTTTATATGCAACAGGGCGATAAGAAGAGGCATAAGTAAGTAGATACTTAGATAAACTATGTTTCAAACATTAGCTCCGCTTGGGTATGGTCAGGAAAAAAAACAAAAAAAAAGTTTATTTCTGTAACAAGTAAGAACATAATAATTTTTTAAATTGTGACCTTCTTTTAAGTAGGAAACTACTTGTGTTAGAAGGCCCCGCCCTTCTATATCCAAAAAGGGATATAGGTTACAGACTAGGTTAGGTAAGCAATTTTTCACACCACCTGCTCGACAATGTCAAATTGTATGTCGTGTAAATGTCACCGAAAGCAGGTGATTAAATCCCTACGGCTGAGCCGGGAGTAAAGTTGTTCTGAATTTCATTATGCCCTCGCGAGCATAATGTGATTTGAATTCGGAACCTCATCTGTATTAAAATTTGAACCAAAGAGACTCACACAATAAGAACGTATTCCGTAAATCGAACTAACCTCTGCACAGAATGCCACAACCTGGATTTGGTTTTTATTGTCCTGTAGAAAGTGTGAAAAGTAAGGTATTCCCCTCGTGGATAAAGTTGTCTGCATCTTGGGCGTGATAATATCTCTCCCTGCACTCAGGATTTTAATAACTCCCTCGCTCCGCTCGTGAGTTAACTCTAGAATCCTTCATTACGTTCGGGATTCAATATAGCGCCCGTGACGCAAGACACTGCTTTATAAAACTAATCATGCATGAATATACGATAAAATAGATTTAAACTGAAAGAAAATATGTAGAACTAGCTATTGCCCGCGACTTCGTACGCGTTACACTACTAAATGTGTAGGTAACCTAGAAATAAAGCTAAACTCGCTTTTGCAACTTGACTTGACACCTTATTTTTATCCCATGAGAACTGATTTAAGGGATCAAAGGTAGCCTATCTGGTAATCCAGGTTGTAATCTACGTATATACCAAATTTCATCGAAATCGGTTCAGCCGTTACGAGTTGATTGAGTAACAAATAATGTTATACATTTCACACAGCGCTATCTAGCCCCAAACTATGTATAGCTTATAGATAGATAAACTCTGTATTGATTACCACACATAATAAATAACACTATGTATGCCATGTGCCAATAGTGCTTTCGTAAATGCCATTAAAATTTATAACCGCTTACCACTAGATGATGGTGGTAAATGGTTAATGGGTACTGTATTCTACAGTCTTAAAGAATTTTTTATTAGGGATAAGGGTAATAAGGTTTAAAAGGTAATACATTGAACCCTACCTTATAATACGTATGTGCATTGTTCTACCTACATACTCATAAGTTAGTTGTTTGTTAATATGGTAAAAATTCTGCTGCGTATTTTATTTGTCTTTATATTTATTTTTGTTTATATTGTACGTCAGAAACGGATTAACTGCGCAAACTTGTATAAAAGCTCTTTGTCGTACAATAAAATAGTTCTGATTCTGATTCACAAACAGAAATAATACAAAAACAATTGCTAAGCTAGAATAAAAAATGGCAAAACAACGGGCGAGCTTATTAGCAGGAGGTAGCGGGTTCGATTCCCGTCGCGGAACAAATCTTTACATGATTTACAGATATTTGTTCCGGGTCTGGATGTTTTTCTATAAATTATAACTAAGTATTAAAAAAAAAACAGTTTAAAAGTATTCTATCAGTTATCTGGTTCCAATAGTACAAGATTTGCTTAGTTTGGGGCTAGATAGCGCTGTGTGAAACGGCTGGACCCATTTATATGAAATTTGGTATATAGATAGAATATAATCGGGATTGAGACATAGGCTACTTTTTACTCGACTGCGCAGGAGAGTAATGTTTTTATTGATTAACAGCGCGTAGGCCGCGGGCGGGTCAGCTAAAATCGGGACATTCGGCGTCACCAGATTACTAATAATCGGGGCGTCCCACTCAAATCGGGACATCTGGCAACACTACTTGTACACGTATCATCCTCACAGTTTAGTCAGTTTAAGTCTTTTCACGTTGTCTGTACGCGGACCGAGTTCAATGACGTTCCTCTGCATGCCCCCTATGGAATGTGGTGGGATAGTGTACTGAGGTCTTGGTATTTTTGTCCTTTCTGTACTCAGCCGTCAAGCCACGTCATTGGCCTTGGGGCAGTCCGGTATGTCCCTTTGTGAATGAGTTTATCACCGTACTTATTTATTTCATCATATCAGCTATGGATCATCCACTGCTGAATAACATCTTAGTGCCCCAACATCGAACCTCACCTGTAGGTGGTGCATCCTGTCGGATAGCGTAAGAGGTTCAGCAAGGTTAGCACCACAATGACTTTATGACATTCAAAACAAAGCTATTTACATTTTTAGTAGAGATGTCATTTTATACAATAATTTTTTGACGCTAAGGATTAATATTTGACATTTTTAATTATTTTTTGACATTATTATTATTAGTAATTTAAAACTTAGCATATTATTAGATTTAACTTTTTGTTCAAATTTGTACGCCTAGTGCAGACCACAGCACACTTTGTATGTAACATCTCTAATGTGTTTCACAAATAAAGAAATTGAGATTGAAGATTTCCTTGTCTACTCTTCGAAGAGACGACAAGGCTCTGACCGCAACTTGTATTTCTGCTTGTATTGTTATTTGTTTTTAGGGTTCCGTACTCAAAGGGTACAGGACGTAAAACGGGACCCTACTACTAAGACTCCGCTGTTTGTCTGTAAGTCTGTCACCAGGCTGAATCTCACGAACCGTTATAGTTAAACAGTTAAAATTTTCACAGATTGTGTATTTCTGTTGCCGCTATAACAACAAATACTAAAAATAGAATATAATAAATATTTAAGGGAGGCTCCCATACAACAAACGTGATTTTTTTTAGTCGTTTTTGCTCGATATTGATAACGGCAATAGGTAGACGCTTGAAATATTCACACAATATTTAGTTAAATATTCACTTTAAAAATGAATAATTAAATAAAAATAAAGCAAATATTTAAGGGGGCTTCCTTACAACAAACGTGATTTTTTTGCCGTTTTTATAGATAATGGTACGGAACCCTTCGTGCGCGAGTTCGGCTTGCACTTGGCCGGTTTGTTTATAATGTTTTTAAATTTAAGTGTAATGTACAATAAAGCGTAATTCTATTCTATGTCGATTCTTCCGAAATTATCTTTGTCCCGACAGCCTCAATAAGGTTTTTCCAAGACAAGAAAAGGATACTATATCTATAGCGTTGTATATAATAATTGTATATCTAACCAAAAATTGTTGGCAAGTGCGTGATTGAGAAGAGTGTATAAGAGACAAATTGAGAAGACAGCGTTGTCTAGGCATTGCAAGACCTAGACAATTTCAGAAGAAAGTTGTCTATCCTTAAAGGTCAAAGATAGAGAAAATTATGAGTTTCGTGCGCGGCGTTGTAGACCACTGTCGAGGAAGTATCGACAACGTTTCTTCCCGTTCACTCTCGCAATGGCCGTGCTCGAGACAATCGACAAGTGTCTTCTTTCTTCCGAAGAATGACTCAAGTCAATCCTTCTCTACCATTACTGTGCTAGACCTATTGATGACCGGCTAATGGCGGTATAGCCCTCCCTAAACTGACCCAACTAAAGCACGCGGGGCGCGACAAGTTGTGCCCTGCGATCCCCGGGTTACTTACCCCTCGACCCGTTTCCCACAGGACCCTAATTAAATTACTAAATCGAAGGAAAAAAAACATCTACCACCACAACCAGATTATAAATAACTGCAATGCTAAGTGTGGTGGCGAAAAGGTCCTCAGCTCAGCATTTGTTACGGCATGTTTTCGAATGGACTTTCTCGCTGTTGGCCTCTGAGGCCGTTGCAACTTAACCGAAATTTTTTCGAGCCCAGATGGCGCTTGGCCCTGTAAGTTTTGAAGACAACTAGCGCAAGGGCACCACTTAGGTACGAATCTCGGCTTGGGCCGTTGCAAGGATCCCCATCCTATAGGATAGACCCATCCATAGGAACGCCCAGATATAGGTACCTTGTGCAGGCGGCGACTGAAGGGACTCGTCGACCTCGCCGGCGAGGTCAGTGTATCTGTGAAGTGTTTGCTCTGTCTAATGTAGATGACTCGTTATCTGGATAGTTATCTATAGGATAGTCGGTATGGTATTTACCAAAGGATTCGGGTGATGCGTGGCAAGCTCATAATGTCGCTTGGAAGCGAACTCCATGAACTTGGCTTTGGACTATAGTTTCATATCGCGGTGCAGATCGTTATTAATATAGTACCAAAAATAACACAGTGGCTTTACACAGCTGTAATAAGGCCGGCACTAACATATGGCTCTATTGTTTGGTGGACCCGTACTGAACTCAGTACTGTCATTACCAAGCTGAAGAGATTCCAAAGACACGCATATTCATCAGGTTGCATGAGAACAACACCAACAGCCGCCCTTGAGATTATTTTAGGGTTGCCTCCTTTAGATCTTTATATACAACAAGAAGCGATGATGGCCGCTATAAAACTTAAACACCAGGGACTGTGGGGAAACACAAGGAGTCTGCACGCATCTATCTTAGAGCGAGCGATAGCCTACGAAACTATAACATACAATTCTACGAGGAACAGAGAGATCAATCAGGAATCAATGAAGTCCGCGTTTACCCCGATGGCTCAAAAACCAAACAGGGAACGGGCGCGGGAATTCATTCATTGGATCTCAACATAAGTATATCAATGACACTAGGTTTCATCTTCCAATGTGAATGCATGGCCATTACCGAAGCGCCCTAGAAAGAATCGCCACAAAAAACAAGGTGATCTTACAATGGATCAAGGGACATCACTAGGCAACGATGCTGCAGATGAACTAGCTAGAAGAGGATCGGAAACCACGGCTATAGGCCCATTTCCATTCCTCCCTCTACCTTTCACTCAGCTACGAGCATGGATACGAAATCGTACTTTAAACCTACACAATGAACGCTGGGCACAGACCATGGACTGCAGACAGTCGAGGGTGGCTCTGCCGGCCGTCTCGCCACGACTGACACGTCGACTGCTCAACCTTCAAAGACTGGACCTTTGAATCATCGTGGGGACCCTTACAGGACATGGCCCCCTGAACAAACACCTCTACATCATCGGAGCAACAGACAGCCCACTCTGCAGGGCTTGTCTCACCGAAGAAGAATTAGCTGCCCACGTTGTCCTGGAATGCGTGGGGGTAACAGCACAACGTGCAGAAATCCTGGACAATCCAAGATCACTCCGTGAAGCCTGCGAAGACCCCAGGAAACTTCTGCGCTTCTGGTCGGAGTTAGGCTGGCTATCCATATAGTCAACTCTCTCACGCATAATGGACCACATACAGAGTTCGAATGCGGAAAAGGGAGCCCACCAACATAACTCATAACATAACATACTATAGTACCAAGGCGAGCCTGTGGCTTTTCGCAAAAAACGATTTTGCACTATCTGAATGGGGTACTGTTGCGAATAAAAGTACAAACTACATTTATATTTCAAGATTCGTTTATTTAGTCATGCAATTAAAATAACGATGGGTAAATTTTAATTTTTCTTATAGGTTACAACTACCATCCCTAGCGGTTTCCTTTGTCTTAATGTCTACCATGTTATTATTTATATATTTTTGTGTATATATTTACTTGTTTATTATTGGAACGAAGTTCTTTATCGCACGGTATGGACTTGGCGGATGGGGGCTAGTCGAAAAAAGTGTAAGTGTTTTCCGTCACGAGTTTCTGTCACGACCCTTTCTTTATTGTAGATCCATAGCGCGTATGCTATAAAATAATAATATAATTTTTATTATAATATTAATGATTATATGTACCTATATTATTAATATATTAGTAATTTTTATTATATTATTAATTATTATTATATTATTAATTATTATTACATTATTAATTATTATTATATTATTAATTATTATTGTATGATTAATTATTATTATATTAAATTAATATTGAATAATACTTATTATAATGTTATTATTAATTATTATAATTTAATATTTCGATGACCTCCGTGGTGCAGTGGGCGAATAGCTGGCTGAGACGCAGGAGGTAGCGGGTTCGATTCCCGCCGTGGAACAAATGTTTGCATGATCTAAATATTTGTTCCGGGTGTGGTTGTTTCTCTATGTATTTTATGTAAGTATGTATTTACAAAAAAAATGTATATAAGTATTCTATCAGTTATTTGGTTCCCATAGTACAATCTCTGCTTAGTTTGGGGCTAGATAGCGCTGTGTGAAATGTCCAGCAATATGTATATTATTTATTTAGTTATATTAATATTATTTCAATAATATTAAACTATGAAAGGAACTTCGTTCCAACCGAGTGTTCTACGACACTCACGCATTTTTTTTTTATTTTTAACCCGGTTTCCTTTTAACCGGTGCCGCGATGCAGGTGAGTGAAAGGATTAAGTAACAACATAAAATTTAAGAAAAGATTTTAAACGTCTCTTTTTCAGTCCGGTACAACAATATATAAAAATTGACGCTTCAAATAGCTTACCTACATTACCCATGTTTTTGTTAATAACAAATTTGTGAATCGATCTGCGTCACTAAATTGTGCTATTGAACGAAAACAAATTTAATATCAATTAAGAACAAAATTAATTGATTAAGTGATCCTATAAGGGTTCTTTTTTCCTTTTGAGGTCCGGAACTCTAAAATAAAAGTAAAAATAATAAGTTAAGTTAAGTTACATAAATAAGTTCTAAAATAAATATAGTTTGGTAGTTTATATTTTTCACACAGTCCCTATTTTATTCTTCTTTATTCATAACTAGTTGACCAATCCGCAGCTTCGCACGCGTAGTTTTTCAATAAAAACATTACCCTCCTTCTGCGCAGTTGGGTAAAAATTAACCTATGTCTTAATCCCGGTCATAACTTATGTACCTATATACCAAATTTCATCGAAATCGGTCCAGCCGTTTAGTCATGAAAACGTAAGAAACGTACAAAAATACAAATCTTTCCACTTTATAATATTAAGTACTAGTTTCCGCTAGTGGCTTCGCACGCGTGTTTTGTCAACAAAAAGTAGCTTATGTGTTAATTCAGGTTATAATCTACGTACGTACCAAACTTCATCGAAATCGGTTCAGCCGTTACGACGTGAAAGAGTAACAAACATCCACACATACGTTCATACAAACTTTCGCGTTTATAATATTAGTGGATCACTTCGTTGTCCGTCTGTCTGTGTATCTGTCTGTGAAGATCTTTTTTATCATAACTCGTGGAGATATTCGCAATTTTTAGTTTTTACAAGCTTTTTATTGACTTGTAATGTATGTATGTTTGTCCGGGTGGAATCTTGCAACTGAATTTTAAACCCGTTCCCCTCAACCGATTGAGGTGAAATTTGGAACACATATGTAACTTCGGTGACAATGCAATAACATGGTACCATGGAGGTAGTCTCATGATGAAGACGGATGCTACACAACGGAACTTCTGAATGGATTATAGTAGGCTATTAGTGTTTGGGCTCATTTAAATCTGCTTGCGGTTCCGACTATGAATTTTATAAAAGCTTGTTTTAAAAAAACTAATTTTTCAACAAAAAACTTATTTAAATTCATTTAATTCGTCAAATATATCGATTGTATTTATTTTAATCAACACCTTGAAATAACTCAATGTTTAAGCTTGAAGTTCTGAGAACGTTTTTAAATGATTGCTGAGTGCAAACACGTTTGCTGGACTTTGATCTTGAAAAAACCTCTCGTGGTTGTAGGTACCTAGTTATTATGTACGGATAGAAAAAACATTAGGCTGACAGTTCCGTGAATGCTTAAGCGCCGGCGCTGACTGACAGCCTTTCCCACGGTAACATCCCGTTTTTTGCAGGATACCGTTTAGTAGTGTAGCTTCAATACTAGTATTCACACGAGTATCCTGTTTCCTGTTTTTTGCTGGATACTGCAAACAGGATACTCGTGTGAATATTAGTGTTGAAGCACGTACACTACTAAACGGGATCCTGCAAAAACCAGGATGTTGCCGTGGGAAAGGGCTGTGACGGCATAGCATAGCAAAGGCTTTTTGTACGCGGGATAAGATGAAAAAAAGTTAAAAACATATTATATTATACATATACTAGCGTCCCGTCCAGGCTTCGCACGGGTGGACGTTTTTTAAACATTTTTATGGCAAATTTTTTTTCACCTTGGGTTACATTATCGAAGCTTCAGTAGGAATGCCTAATTTTTTTTAGTAATAAATAAAGCCTATGTTACTCAGGGATAATGTAGCATTATAATGGTGAAATAATTTTTGAAATCGGACCAATAGTTTTTGAGTTTATTCGTTACAAACATACAAATCTTTCCTCTTTATAATATTATTACTTAATAGATATTGTATATTGGGCATCGAAATAGGGGACGTCCACCAGCGAGATGGGTCGACGACATCAATAACACCGTGGGTCATACGTGGTTCAGACTGGCACAGGATCGGGAAGAATGACAGAAACGAAGAGAGGATTATGCCCAGCAGTAAGTCGACACGGGCTGAGAATGGTGATGATGATATACCTGTCCTCTTATATGATACAAGTGCTATTTAAATGAAAATATAAGTAATATAATATATTTAACCGTTCAAAATGCATATTTATTTTTATTGATTTTGTGTCACGCTTTTCAATATATTTTTTAATTTTATTTTATTGTTTGTTAATAGTTCGCAAATCAGATTCGGTTCTAACGGAAGAGCAGCGTGGGTTGTTATACTCGTATTACAACCCGCATTTGGCTGAGTTAGGGTCCCTTTTGCAACTTATAGTATTTCATTGTAGATGGTCTAGTTTTAAGTTATATTTTGTACCTCATTCTTTTTTTTCTGTGTGTATCTACTGTAATGTTGCAAATAAATTTTTATTCTATTCTATTCTATATTTATTTGCAGTTAAACACATTGAACTAATAAATAAGAATACAAATAACTCACTTTGTTAAACCTGTGTGTTAAGAGTTGGCAGGTATTTTTACACTAAAAATATCTAGTGATCTCCACACTAGGCACGCGTAAGGACAACGCCTGTATCAAACATAATTTTATTAGGTGATAAATGTTTATAGTGTAGTTAATAGTAAAAAAAATGTATTTTAACTATATAATACGAGAAATAAGTTCCTCGCTTTCTAGATATGATAATGACAACAACCACTTTCTTACCGTGTATTTATTTGATCGATCGAAGCGAGATCTCCAAATCAACTTGGGCAAATCGGCGTTGTATGTATGCATGTATGTTTGTTTGTTTGTCCGAGGATAACTTTCGAAGCGTTTATCTGATCATCGTGAAATTTGAAACATAAGTAGGTAGTGATGGCACAATTCTGGTGTGATTAAATGAGCTAAAATGTGGGAGGGGGGGGGGGGGGTTGTTGAGATACTGGGGTTCAAGAGGGTTAAAAAAAATTAAAATATGACTACTAGGTCAAATGAAAAGTCTTTATTTTGACATTTTGGTCCCGTTTTTATTTTTAGTTTAGTCCTTGCAGCTTTTGAGTTTATTAATCGTAATAAAAACTAAACTTTAACTTTGACGAAATTCACAGGGTACATCAGTGACCCCACAGTGCTGAAATTTGGTATGCTGTAGCTTTAGTGACACAAATATAGACAAAAGTCTGAAATCTAGAATAATTGTAATTTGTACCCCAAAAAAGAGTAACCAATTCACATGAATTTTTGATTGACATTACCTGTAATTTGAATGAAACTGTAGGTCAAGTTAGTTGAATATGAATTTCATGGCACTATTTTCATAGTCAAAGATTACGCGAGATCTCAGTTCGGAGCGAACCACTAGTTAAGATAGATTCACTTCAACATCTATAGCTGTCTCTACATAGTATATAAATGTATATATACCTAGGTATATGTTAAATAAACCGGTCGTCCTAATGCTTGAAGAATTGATAGTGGGTAGAGAACTGAGAACATTGATCTGGAAAAAACTATTAAGTACGAGCATTGCAGAAAACGTATACCTACAGTGCACACAACTTTGGGAGTCAGTCCTCACTCCGAGGTGCACCACTCTAGTCAAGATCTACTCATTCTGGGGCCCAGTTCCACTATACAAACCGATTCACTATGACAATGGTATCCGTCCAAGCTGTCCGATTATTTACCTATTTTAATTTAATTTTTATTATTTGTTTTTATGTCTTTTGTGAATTTAATATGAGTCTAATGTCACTTGAATTAAATAACCAAATTAAATTATTGAACGCCATGCCGGTCTCCATTAGACAATCCCCCTCACCTTCCGCATTTAAAACTAGAGTTTTAATGCCTATTCAGTCATATGATTTTTAAGTAATATTTTTAATATATATAATGAATAAATATTGCTGGACATTTCACACAGCGCTATCTAGCCCCAAACTAAGCAGAGCTTGTACTATGGGAACCAGATACTTATATACTTTTTTTTGTAAATACATACTTATAATATATATATATATATATATAGAAAAACCCCCAGACACGGAACAAATATCTGTAGATCATGCAAACATTTGTTAATCGAACCTACTACCTCCTGCCTCTGAGCCGGCTATACGCCCACTGCGCCACGGAGGCAGTACATAGGTATTAGTACATAGTATATTATATTATACATAGTATATTATATTATACATAGTATATTAGTACATAGGTACCTATGTATGTATTATCTCATCCAAAGGTTGTCTGGTAGAGATCGCTATTTATCAATAGGACCGCAAATTGAATCCATAGATTTACGTTATTTTTTGTTTATTTCTAAGCAGAGTTTAGCGGATGTTTAACCTTTTTGTGGTAGGACCCTTAGTATTTAATGGTTATGTATGAGTTATTGCAAAGTTTAGCCTTGAATCCACTTGCCAGCTTGATCGCAATCGCTTTGAAATATGTTTGAAATTACGTAAATGCTAATACTTCTAGTAAGCTTTGACCCGTCTGTGTTGTAATGGAAGGGTTATGCTTTTATACCGACTTGGTTATTAGTACAGTAGATACAGTGCTGTATTAAGCAAGCGCGAGGCCCGTAGCAAATTATATCGAGGGGCCATTGATCTGCTATGGGGTTTTACTTCGATCAACAATACAACAAGGTGTATTGTTGATCAAAGGGTTTTTAAGTATAAAGTGGCGGAGGTAGGCTTGTTTGGGGGCCCCCTTTTGCGCGAGGCCTGTAGCAAATTCCATCGAGGGGCTTTTGATCTGCTATGGATTTCTAAGTCTAAAGCGTCGGGTTTGGATAGGCGGGGCCCCTTTTTGCGCGGGGCCCATAGCAATTGCTACTCTTGCTACATGGTTAATACGGCACTGAGTGGGTAGTAACATTAGCAGACCCGTCGCATGCGTGGTTTGCCAATAAAAACATTACCCTCCTTCGTCGCAATCGGTTAAAAAGTATCCTATGTCCCAATCCCGGTTCTAATCTGAGTATATACCAAATTTCATCGAAATGCGTCCAGCAGTTTAGTCGTCGTGAAAACGTAACAAACAGACGGACAGAGGGACAGAGTTACTATCGAATTTATAATATACAAACTTCCGCCCGCGGCTTCACACGCGTGGTTTGCCAACAGAAAGCAGCCTATGTGTTAATCTAGGTTATGATCTAAGTACATACCAAATTTCATCGATATCGGTTCAGCTGTTCCGACGTGAAAGAGTAACAAACATCCATACATACATACAAACAGTGGGAAGTATGGATTATTTATTAATATTATTATATAAAAAAATTCTATTAAGTACGACAACGGCATTTAAAAAAAAGAAAATTACATTTATTTTCTTTCTGATATCACGAATGCATCATCTGTTGATGCATGGCCGGGAATCGAACCTACGACCTTCGGATCGCAAGTCGAGGTCACTTACTTGCCATTTACATACATACATGGTGCTTACAATCTTGGATAAATAATTGTTCAACCATATTGATATTTAGCCAACTTCCGGCCAGCCTTACATACCTTATATACTTCCGGAGGACTTTAAACACTCGTCGAGAATTCCCAAAAATTTAAATTTAGCTTGCCTTGGTATTTCTCTACGTACTCAATCAGAAATGAGGAGATTAGTAGACAATCCAATGTCATTGAAGCCAGAGCAAGATGAAGAGGTAGTGAGCGTGGCATATAACCTGATGTTTGGCATAGTTAATAGTAGATTATTAAACGAGGGGATAAAGCAGTGTCTTGCGTTACGGGCGCTATATTGAATCCCGAACGTAACGAAGGATTCTAGAGTTAACTCACGATCGGAGCGAGGGAGTTACTAGAATCCTAAGTGCAGAGAGAGATATACGCATGCCCAAGATGCTGACAGCTTTATCCACGAGGAGGATCTAGGAAACCAAATCTAGGTTGGTGCATTCTGTAAAGAGGCAAATTTGATTAATTAATAAGTTCTTATTGTGTGGGTCTCTTTGGTTCAAATGTTAATACAGATGAGAAAATTATGCCCGCGCGGGCATAATGAAATTCAGTACAACTTTACTCCCGGCTCAGGGGTAGGGATTTAATTACCTGCTTTCGGTGAGGTTTACATGACATTATCGAGCAGGTGGTGTTAAAAGTTTATTATTACGGAGAAGGCTAAAAATATACGGCAGCTAGATAAACAATCTCCATTAGATCTTCGACCAGACGTAGATTAATTATCGTAAAATTCTTGTTTTGATCAATTTGATGGGTATTCAATACTAATTATTATTGCCAATAAGGCAATATTGTAATCTATTAGTTGACCTCTAACTATTATAATAATAGCTATCCTATAAGTGGAATATTATAATAACAAAAAGTATCGAGGAAAAACTTGTACAACTAATGCATACAAAAAATTTATACAGAAAAACTTTACCATCACACCAATTACATCATTCTAATATTGTAAATGCGAAAGTTTGTATGTTTGTTTTTTATTTTTTTGTTTGTTATTTACGTCGTAACAGCTGAACTCGATGAAATTTAGTATGTTCGTAGATTATAAATAGGCCTTAATTAACACATAGGCTACTTTTTATCCCATAGATCAGATCCCATGGGATAAAAATGGTGTGTCAAGTCAAGATGCAACAGAGAGTTTAACTTTATATTTAGGTTACCTACACATTTAGTAGTGTAACGCGTACGAAGTTGCGGGGAAGAGCTAGTCGCCTATAAACACATTGCCTCATAGGTCACGCTCTTTAGGAACGTGTCCTACGATGCACTGCCCTGCGTCCATCAACTTGAGATACAAAGTGAGACCTCATACGCCTGTAATTTCACTGAAATACAGGAATGCTGCTAGGTGACATAAAAAGATAAAATAATAAGAAAATGTAACAAACCAAAAATCGTAGACAATTCAAGGTAGGCCGGGACACATCTTGAAGGACTGATGGCCGTTGGGGTAGAAATATTCTCGAGTGGAGACCACGCACTGGAAAGCGCAGCGTAGGACGACCCCACTAGATGGAAAGACCTGATAAAGTTTGCCGTTAGGCGCAGAACACGCAAGATCGGTCGCTCTGTATAAGGTGCTGCAATTTAAACTACAAATAATGAAAGAATACCTATATGTTTAAGACTATGAATAATAAATTTACAATGTTATATTTTATTTAAAAAATATATTTTTGTGTTTTGTGCCTAACATGAAGGTACTTACTTACTTACCGCCGTGCTGTACGCACGATACGCGCTCTGTTGAATGGGTACATTGAGTTTCTTGGTTCCTGGCTTGGTCGCGAAGAAACAGGCAGTGAAATAGATGTTTCAAAGTGATCGTTGTGATTTTAATGAATAAAAAGATTTTGAATTTGCCCGGTCCAGATTATTGACTAGGCAAGGTCATTAAATTAGCGGGGTCGTTGCATGGCTTGTAGTAACTTTTTAGTAATCTGTGGCATCGTTCTATACGCTAGTTCTCTAACACTTCGTCGAGCAGCTTTTTATCGATTTTCTCGAGATTTTGATGGCAAAACAAAAACATTTTATATATACATACATTTATTTTTAAGTTTTTGTGTAGAAGCCGTACTTTCAATATAATAAAAATAAATATTGCTGGGCATTTCACACAGCGCTATCTAGCCCCAAACTAAGCAGAGTTTGTGCTATGAAACCAGATAACGGATAGAATACTCATATACTTTTTTTTGTAAATACATAATTATTATAATTATAGAAAAACATCCAGACCCGGAACAAATATCTGTAGATTATACAAACATTTGTTCCACGCCGGGAATCGAACCCGCTACCTCCTCCGTCTCAGCCGGCTATTCGCCCACTACGCCACGAAGGCCGTCAATAATATCTTTTTTATCTATGGGGCAGGCTTATGTTCAGCAGTGTTCAGAGCTCAGTTTATGCGTGGAGTAGAATGAACCGTGAAATGATAATGATGTCGTGTGAAAATGTTATGAAAGGTGAACCTTGGTAACGTTACCAAATCATTGCATACTGTTAAACTTTTTAATCTTATACTAGCAAGGCTGCTGAGGGATAGGGTAATTGACCTTGAGACACGAATCTACCATTGCCCCTAATAATCTTTTTCACACCACCTGCTCGACAATGTCGTGTAAACCTCACCGAAAGCAGGCGATTAAATCCCTACGGCTGAGCCGGGAGTAAAGCTGTACTGAAATGATTTAAATTTGGAACCTAATCTGTATTAAAATTTGAACCAAAGAGAAGATAATATTAACTTATTCGTGAATCGAACTAACCTCTGCACAGAATGCACCAACCTAGATTTGGTTTTTATTGTCTCGGAGAAAGTGTGCAAAGTAAATTATTCTCCTCGTGGATAAAGCTCTCTGCATCTTGGGCGTACGTATATCCCTCTCTGCACTCAGGATTCTAATAACACCCTCGCTCCGCTCGTAAGTTAACTCTAGAATACTTCGTTACGTTCGGGATCAATATAGCGCCCATGACGCAAGACAAGACACTGCTTTATCCCTTGCCTATGCTTTAGCTTTATTTTTTAAAATATCATTTAATAATCTACTATTATTCTACAAGTAACTTTTTAACAAAAATAACTGACTTTGATGAAATTTCTATGACACCAATATGAAAGCATATACTTTTAATAAAAAAGAATTTTCCAAATCGGTTGATAACGGACGGAGTTCTGAGGTAAAAACATAAAACCGAATTGCATCCCTATAAAATTTGAGGGTTGCCCTCGATTTTTTTGGGATTCCATCATCAGATCCTGCCTTGGTGCCAATGGGACCACCTGCGAAGTATACCCTTTTAAACAAAAAAATAATTTCTCTAATCGGTCCAGGCATCTTCGAGTAATCGGGGAACATACGAGTACATAAAAAAAAAATTCCGACGAATTGAGAACCTCCTCAGTTTTTTGAAAGGAGAATCATTAAAAAATAAATATCAAAAATATGTTTTTATTCATTAAAATCACAAGGATCACTTTGTAACGTCAATTTTACTGCCTGTTCCTTCGCGACCAAGCCAGGAAAGAAAGGCAAGAAACAAGGCTGGTTCAATATTAAAATAAATAATTAATAAATAATGCTGGACATTTAACACAGCGCCATCTAGCCCCAAACTAAGCAAAGCTTGTACTATGGAAACCAGATAACTACTTATGTAAGTACTTACTACTATAACTGATAGAATACTTATGTAATTTTTTTTGTAAATACATACTTATAATATATACGCAAAGGGCGTATAGTCGGCTGTGACGCAGGAGGTAGCGGGTTCGATTCCCGCCGCGGGACAAATGTTTGCATGATCTACAAATATTTGTACCGGGTCTGGATGTTTTTCTACATATTATAAGTATGTATTTACAAAAAAAAGTATATAAGTATTCGATCAGTTATCTGGTTCCCATAGTACAAGTTCTGCTTAGTTTGGGACTAGATAACGCTGTGTGAAATGTCCAAACAGACCCGAAACAAATATCTATAGATCATGCAAGTATTTGTTCCGCGGCGGGAATTGAACTCGCAACCTACTGCGTCTCAGCCGGCAATTCACCCACTGCGCCACAGAGGTCGTTATACTTAATCAAATTTTAAGATTATTGTTTGTATCATTTGTATGTAACTGATTTCGTATTGCATATAAAAAAATATGAATAAATAAGCTGACACACCCTCGGCTTCGCACGCATGGTTAGTCAATAAAAACATTACCCTCCTTCTACACAGTCGGGTAAAAAGTAACATTACGTCTCATTCCCGGTTATAATCTATTTAAATACCAAATTTCCGGTACACTATGTCGATGAGTACATCTACTTGGGCCAGTTAGCAAGCAGTACGAAAACAGGCAAGACAAGAAAGTCGACCGCCGCCGCGCCGTATCAATAATGCCTGGAAGAGCTACTGGTCCATAAAAGCGCTGATCAAGGGCGACCTTGCATTGCCTCTGAAGCGTAAACTCATCGATATGCGTACGAGTATCCTGCCTGTCCTGTCCTACGGTGCTCAAACGTGGCCACTGAAGGAATCACAGAAGATCAAGCTCGGGGTTTCAGAGAGCGATGAAATGCAGCAGTTTGGGTATTAAAAGAACAGACCGAGTTGGAGACTGGTATAGCTGATGTAGGTCACAAGGCCAAGCTGAAATGGGAGTGGTCGGGTGAGCACTAAAGCTACACGAATACAGGGTCACTGGTGTACCCTGTGAATTTCGTCAAAGTTCAGTTTTATTATGGCTAATACTCAAAAACTGCAAAGATTTTACTAAAAATAAAAACCGGGGTCGAAATGTACTAATGAAAACCTTTCATTTGACATCCCACTTGACCTAATAGTCTCAAGTTTTTTCCCTTCTTGAACCCCAATAGCTCATCAACCCCCAAAACATTTTTAGCTCATTTAGTCATAACAGGATTGTGACAACACTTCCTACCCATATAACAAATTTAACAAAGATCGGATCCACGCTTCGAAAGTTATCCTTGGACAAACAAACATACATACATACAACGCCAATTTGCCCTAGTTGATTGGGAGATCTCGCTTCGCTCGATCAATAAGTTTGTATAAAAATAACTCTCCGGTATTCGGTCAAATGACCTTGACACGGTTTTTACCATAAATAAATTACTAAGTTACAATGGAAAATTCAAGAGCGTATCTTACACAGTACTAAAGTAAGTACCTTAATGACTAATACAGCATCTGCTGCTTAGTCATGCTCGTGACAACAACATTAGCCAAGACGTGTCAGGTCATGGTATTTAAGAGTTCAGTCTCCGACAGCCATGAGGCATGAGTCGAATTTCTGATTTTTTAAATTAAACTTTGCGTATTCTCATATTGTTTTAGTAAATATATCACACTAATATATTATATTAGGTTGGGGAAAAAGTTTCTTCGCATTTTTTAAGAAAATTCAAAACATTTTTTAATATAGTTTATTTACATTTAACTAAAGTATGTAGGTACCATTTTGTTCGATAACTTTTTGCCATCTTGTAGGTAGGGACATGATCCCATTGCTATAGAAATTTTTTGGGCTTCTGATCAAAATACCGCGACAAGTGGTTTTGGCAGTCCTCTCGTGATGTTAACCTGACACTGCCTAAAGAATTCTGAAGAGACCGAAACAGTTGGAAATCTGAAGGTGCAAGGTCAGGACTATACGACGGATGCATTAACACCTCCTAGCCAAAATCTCTTAATTTTTTCTGAGTGGCTAAAGATGTGTGAGGTCTAGCGTTATCATGATGAAAAACCACATCCCTTCTGTTGATTAATTCCGTCCGCTTTCTCTCAACTTCTTGCTTTAATCTCATCAGTTGTTCGCAGTAGACTTCAGAATCGATGGCCCTGCCTGGTGGTAACAGCTCATAATGAATAATGCCCTTCCAATCCCACCACACACAGCATCACCTTGTTTTGAGTTAACCCAGGTTTCGCCACAGTCTGTGAAGCCTGACCGGCCTTTGACCACGACCTTTTTCGCACATTCTTGTCGTACGTGATCCACTTTTCATCACCAGTTATCAGCTTCTTCAAAAATGGTTCGGTTTCATTACGTCGTAATAAAGAATCACAAATGAGTACACGGTTCATTAGGTTTCTTTCAGTGAGCTCGTGGGGTACCCAAATATCGAGCTTTTTGTGTACCCAGATTTTTCAAATGCGCCAAAACTGTTTTGTGGTCAATTCCCAGTTCTTCAGCTACGTCGTAACTACTGATACGCCGATCTTGCTCCACTTTTTCTAAAATGGCATCAATTTTATCCGTAATAGGGCGACCAGAGCGACGTGCATCTTTGACATCAAAATTTCCGGATTGAAAACGCTTAAACCAAATTTGTGCTACTCTCACAGACACTGCACTAGGGCCATAAACATCGCAAATTTTTTTCGCGGCTTGCGTTGCAATTTTACCTTTTTTGTAGTAAAATTTTAAAATGCATCGAATTTCTTCATTAGAATCACTCATCTTTACAGTACGAAAAACAAATAAAAATCACACATTTTCCTAATTTGAATTTGGAATTATCTTCTTTAAAATTAAACTTTGAATGATACTAAAACACAACAAATACAAATACACTCAGCGGCACAATTAACCGCCCACCTTGATTTTTTACGATTTTGGTTAAAAAAAATATTGTGGCCTTACTTGTGAATGTTATTTTATAACGTAGGTATATTGAAGTAAAATGAAAGATAATATTGTTTTTAATTATTACGTTTATTTATAAAAAAGTCTGAAAAACACTTTGACCGTAAATTAACAAATGTGATGAAATGGCTTAAAAATAAAAAATCTGCTGAATAAATGAATTATAATAGTGCGTATTTCCACCTCTAGCACTCATGATTTCCATCAAACGGTTTGGCATGCTGTCGATGACATCTTTGATCTGTTGTTGTGGAATGTTCTGCCACTCCTCAATCACGGATTGTTTTAATTCATCTATGGTGGTTGGAGCTGGTATGCGGCTTCGAACACGTCTTTTTAAATTGTCCCATATGTGTTCAATAGGATTTAAATCTGGGCTCCGGGATGGCCATGTTAATTTTCGAATGCCGACGGTATCCAGGTACGCGGTAACAACTCTAGCAACGTGGGTGCGAGCGTTGTCCTGCGTTAATAAAAAATCTTCGCCAATAAATGGAGCAAATGGCATTACATGAGGTTCCAACACTTCTGTTACATACCTCTGAGCATTTATTCCACCTCTTTCGAAGATAACCAAGTCGGTGCGTGCTTCGTAAGTAATGCCGCCCCATATCATGATAGAGCCACCTTGGTAACCTACTGTTTCCACAACAGTACATGGTGCAAACCTTTCATTCTTGCGTCTGTATACACGCTGGCGACCGTCAGGACCGTGCAAGCATATTCTTGTCTCGTCAGTAAACATAACATTCTTCCATTGTTCCATATTCCATTCGGCGTGCTCTCGCGAAAAACGAAGTCTTTCTCTCTGGTGGTCTACGAGCAATTGTGGCACTCGAGATGGTCGAAAAGCTCCAAGGGCATTCTCTCCTAGTCTTCTTCTCACTGTTCTTTCACTCACTTGAACATTGCGAACCTCACGAAGTTGGTTTCGTGCCTCAACAGCTGTAGTGAACCGATTTCTTAGAACATTGGTCACAAGAAATCGGTCGTCACGAGCGGAGGTGCATCTTTTTCGGCCCTGTCCTGGTCTTTGCTCATAAGAGCCAGTTTCCCGAAACCGTTTCACTGCATCCCTTAAGGTGGTACGTGCGACACCAAGCTTCCGCGCCACGTAACGCTGATAAACCCTTCGTCGATAAGAGCGACGGCTCTCGCCACTGAATTAGCATCAAATGGCATGTTTGTGATGTCCAAACACTAGCTTTAAGTTACGAAACCAAAACAAACTCAAATTGTTTACTTTTAATGCCACTGAAACAATGTAAGCAGTATGGCAACGATAACGATAATGAGACGAAGTTCGATATTTATCCTATTCACAACTTATGCGTAAAAAAAACAAAGTTAAGTGGGTAGTTTGTAATTTTTTCGTCACTACATTTCTTTCACACTTGACTTATTTATGCCCAATAACTTACAACTGCGATAACATCAAAATTTGCCACTTTAAAAGGGTGGGCGGTTAATTGTGCCGCTAAGTGTAGTATAGCCAAAGAGATTATATCACAAGTTCATACATACTATAATGCGAAAAGACTTTTTCCCCAACCTATTATAATGCGAGAGTTTGGATGTTTGTTTATTTATTTGTTTGTTTGTTACTAAATCACGTCGTAACGGCTGAATCGATGTCGATGAAATTTAGTATGTACGTAGATTATAACCTGGATTACCACATACGCAACTTTTTATCCCATAAATCAGGTCCAATGGGATAAAAATGGGGCGTCAAGTCAAGTTGCAACAGCGAGTTTAGCTTTATTTCTCGGTTACCTACACATTTAGTAGTGTAACGCGTACAAAGTCGCGGGCAACAGCTAGTAAAAAATAAATATTACTAGCCCCAAATTAAGCAAAACAACCAGACCCGGACCAAATATATGTAGATAAGGCAAACATTAGTTTCTCCTGCATGATTTTATGTTTGGTATTATAAAAGTGTTTTTCATCACTTATGCTCTGAAAGTTGGTCATTGTAAACTCGATATCGGCTCCGTAAATGGGGCCCTAGGGCCGTAAGTAAATGAAGTACAATCTCCATGACAAATCCTTATTTCTATTAAATAATAAAAGAGGTTACATTTATAAATGCTAAAATTAAATACAACCTCCGTAATAAAACCTTATTTCGTTTTAAAAATAAAAGTTTGTATGTAATGGGTAATCTCAGGAACACCGGAACCGATTTTGAGCCAAAGGCTACAACCTTGAGCGAATTATTGATTAAAACGGGTATTTATCGCGTATGTACTTTATACTCCTTTTCCTTTTCTTCCTTTTCTTTTGTACTTTTTTAGTACTCCAGTCAACCCGTGACCACGACTTTTGCAATACAGCCGAAACGTCCTGATAACAAATAAAAAAGGTAGATACGCGATAAATACCCGCTTTAATCAGTAATTATGTACAGTGATCGCGAAAGTTTGAAAAATACTGTCCTTTAGCTATATTTTTATTTGATAACAATACCTATGCGAAAGGGCGGGGGTCAGTTAGTTATTAATATTATGGGTTTTATTTTCGCTGGTTAGCTTGTGCACCCTAAAACTATTCCTAACACTTAAAAATGCCAGATCATTAGTCCGCCAAAACTACGCACCTTTTTCTAACTCGACAAAACCTCATCGTTTTTCTAATCTGTCATAATAGCATTGCAGTACGAGATAACAATCGAACGCAGGCGATTTAAAAAAAAACAGTTTTCGACCAAATCCACGATTCGCCGCACAATCGCCAGTCACTCTCGCGCAACCGCCGCGGTACGAAATGTACACGGAATTAGTGTTCTAATTTTAAATCGAATTTCTTTTTCAAAATGGCGGTTAATTTCGCGCGAATGATGGATTATGTGAAAGGGAATCGGAAGATTAGTGAGTGTTTTTTTTATCTCTTTTCTTAGTTATGTGTGCTATGGTTTTATGTTTTGCAACGTGTGACCTTTGGGTGTTGTAAGACGGTGGTTTAAAGGTTGTAAAAACGTTGGGAAAGTAAAGATGTTGAAAATTTTCTTGTTTTTAGGATGATATAGTTTTTTATTGTTTTTTAACGGGATTTTTCAGTGTTATGTACCTACATGTTTTATTGTGAACTTTCTCATTTATCAATTTTATTCGACTGTGTACTTAAAAAATCAAAATCAAACTCATTTAATTAACTTAAAATTTACATAGGTACATACGCTATAACTAATATAAGAATAAAAATATAACTTAGCTAGTAGGTAAGTATACGTATTTTTTGGAAATTTAAACCCTCAATTTTTTATATAATTGCATAAAAAAATTATAAATTTACCTCTCAGCTAAAGATTGCAGATAAAGTTGCAGATTTCGAAATGGTATGGCCTCGCAATTACTGTACATTTATGTATGAAGTTTTCTAGAATTTAGTTTTACTTTTGACTCATCTCCCGGTGATAATGACCCTAACAGTGAAAACAGCATCAGAATCAGGTTTGCCATTTCAATGGCGCTTGCTAGAATCCTGTTTTATAATAAGTACATAATAACTTGTATAATAAAAGTTATTTCTGAACGTTTTAACTTTTTCTGTGAATTACATTGGATTATTACTGCTGTGGATTTTACTTGACGCATCAAAATATGCTTAGTCAACGCCTAGAAACACAGTTACTGTGTAAAGCTTAACCATCAGTATTTTAATGATGTTGAAAATGATTTTTATCAAAGGTATTATAAAAGATTTTTTTATTTTCGAAATTTGTTAATTAATAATTTTTTGAACACGTCATGACTTTAAACTTAAAATTAAATTAATAATGAATTTTACTCTAGAGAAGTACCAGAAACCAATAAAATTACAAAAAAATAATTTTGTTCTAGAGAAGTTACAGAAACCTATAAATAAAAAAAATTAATCTTGTTCTAGAGAAATAACAGAAACCAATAAATTACAACAAATAAACATAACTTCTCGTGGCGGTTTTTAGTTTAGGAATCCGCCTAGTGATATTAGTTGAGCTAGAGATAGCTGAACTGCACATTACAACGTTTTTTAGATAGCTCAATTTCTTTTTTTTATTCTGTTCTAGCTGTTGCCCGCGATTTCATACGCGTTACACTACTAAATGTATAGGTAACCTAGAAATATCCCATAGGAACTGATTTATGAGATAAAAGGTAGCCTATGTGGTAATCCAGGTTATAATCTACGTATGTATATACAAAATTTAATCGAAATCTGTTCAGCCGTTACGAGTTGATTGATTAACAAACAAACAAAAATATAAACAAACATTCAAACTTTCACATTTTTAATATTAATGTGATAAGTATAAATTAATAATTAAATTACTTATCGTAAATATTTATTTTAACTTAGATCCGGATTGCATTACAAAAATAGATTCAGCAATTTAATTTTATTTGATTTGATATACTCAGAAAATTGCAGCAAATTGCCTTTTTTAGGAATAATGATCTTATTCGGGTGTGTCAAGGCGTATTTTTTAATGGCCATCGGCTGGGTGGGCACCACGCTTCGCTAGGCGTTCGCTAACCTCCTTTTACTAACCTAGTTTTGTCTGTACGTAATTGTACTATATTAATATTTACTTTTGTACCTGTATTTCGAGTATATCGTTCCTTAATTTATATTGGACTAACGTTGAACCACGGTTTTGCTTGTTTTATTTGAATTAAAAGCCATGCATTGTAAGAATATGAATAAGTTTATTTCACAACTTTAGGAATACATAGTGCATTGCATTATATACAAACAATCAATAGTTAATAATATAAAAAAACAATAAAAATAATGTAAGCACTAAGGTTTCCAAACATAAATAAAATAAATAAATATTGCTGGACATTTCACACAGCGCTATCTAGCCCCAAACTAAGCAGAGCTTGTACTATGGGAACCAGATAACTGATAGAATACTCATATACTTTTTTTTTGTAAATACATACTTATAATATACAGAAAAACAACCAGACGCGGAACAAATACCTGTAGATCATGCAAACATTTGTTCCGCGGCGGGAATCGAACCCACTACCTCCTTCGTCTCAGTCGGCTATTCACCCACTGCGCCACGGAGGTCGTCACATACCTCCCGTGCTAGTTAGAAACTGTGTTGCAGCGAGGTAGCTCTTCACTCCCCATGAAGGGCAAACACTTATTTTAACCTTTTATCATAAACAAATTAGAGTAAATGACTTGCAGTGAATGATTGTGATTGGTCGTATAGTCTGGACCACACAATACATTTTACTGCTAAAATCCCTTCACCAACAAGGAAAAGTTTGCTAGACATTTCACACAGTGCTATCTAGCCCCATACTAAGCAAAGCTTGTACTATGGGAACCAGATAACTGATATAATACTTATATACATTTTTTTGTTAATATATACTTAAAATATACAAGAAAAAACCGGAACAAATATCTGTAAATCATACAAACATTTGTTCCGCGGTGGGAATCGAACCCGCAACCTCCTGCATCTCAGCCGGCTATTTGCCCACTGCGCCACAGAGGTCGTCATATGTACATATATTTGTAGACCCACAAAATAAAAACATATACAGTAATTAACAAAGAAAAAACTACGAGCCTTACAGTAGTCGCATGATGTGTAACATCTGATCACCGCGCGCGCTCATTGGTCAAATCAAATAGCGCGCGCTTCCCCGGTTTCCTGTGACACATTTCCGTCCCTTTTGTCAAAATCACTGCCACAAACCGAGAGGAAAGATGTTACACATCAAAACATAACATGGAATTAAATTTAAATAGTGGCTCATCATTTTTTTTTCTAAATAGCCAAGATAATTACGTTAAAATATTATTTATGACATTTTAATTTAAAGTAATATAAAGTAAACACACAGCTAAGAATATACACAAATATAAGCCCTAAAATTAATTTAGACGTTTACTGGATGAAGTGAAATCGTAGGCGAACGTGAGTTTAAGTTGCAAGTTGGTACTTAATTTATTTATGTGATGGATCCACTTTCTTTTACTGTAATGACAATAAAATGCAATTATTAACTTAGTATGTCGTTAAGAATGCACTAAAGTAAGTAAAGAGTACAATTTATCAATTTTTGTAAACATAATATTCTGTTATGTCCAATTATGTCACGGTTTAAGGGCAGATAAATTACATACTTTCTAGACTCATCTACACTAATATTATAACGAGGAAAGATTTGTATTTTGGTATGTTTGTAACGAATAAACTCAAAAACTACTGGTTCGATTTCAAAAATTATTTCTTTCCTTCTACATTATCCCGGAATAACATAGGCTACTTTTTACTGAACTGCGCAGGAGGGTAATGTTTTTATTGAAAAACTACGCGTGCGAAGCTGCGGATTGGTCAGCTAGTTTGTTATAAAATGTAGTCAAATTCTTTACTTTTCTTCTTTGTATTTAATTCTTATTCTAGAGTGGGGAGAATAAGATATGAACTGAGGTCCCGCATAGGGGTGTATTGTGCATTACTCCCCTTCTATTTTTTTATTTTTTATTTGATCTGGAGATGGAACAAAATTATGGCCCACCTGATGTTAAATAATACTACATTATGATATAAGTGCGGTAAGTTGAAAATTACAGCCGAGGCGATATTGCTACAAGAAAGCAGAGGCTGTAATTATCAAAGCGCACGTATGTCATACGACGTTTTATAACATATTTGCGAGGAAATAAATAAAAGTCGGACTTTCTCGGAAAGAAAAAGAGCGCGGAATAATTTTTACTTGTTCACAAATTAGCGATGCGTGCGCATCTGCGCTTTTTTTTTAAGGCAAAGGCACAAAAACAGCCAGTATTACTAATAAAGTAAATTAATATTTTTTTGTTTTTGTTTCAGAGAAATGGTTGTAATTTATTGCCAAAATTAATTAAATTAAAGAATTAAATGTTTATTTTTATATTTTATCTTCCAAAGTTAATTTTATTCATAAATGTTGACCACTTTTCTAACATAAAAACTCTTTGCTAAGATTTAAAAAAGTACCGTTCGTTTTAGACGGATCATCTTTATAAACCGTACGTTTTACCTTATTAAAAAGAAACTCGTGCGTTTTACATTACAATAACGCACAAGTACGTAATGACATACATTACGATATTGAAATTGGTGAAATAAGAGACCCTTTACGAGCAAATATGTTATAAAAAGGTATTTATTACCATTTCCAAAGTAAATTGGATCTAATTACTGATTAAAACGGGTATTTATCGCGTATGTACCTTTTTTATTTGTTATTCCGACTTTTCGACTGCAACAGCCGTGGGCACGGGCAGACTGGAGTACTTGGAGCTATCGTCGAGAAATGATGGCAGCTGCAGAAACTACCCTCACTTGGTCTTCAGAATAAGAAATCTCCTCGTTCGTATTACGACACACTACACTACTTGTATCTACGCACTGAGACGACTGATCACGACGTGCACACCTAGCAATCACCGGGTTCCAGAGCGCTGAGAGTCTATAGCCATCTTCCCGATTAAAATTTGGAAATTTCTTGATTTCAATCGCTTCACGAACCATTCTCTTATAATAATGTACAATATTCTCAATTCAGTCTCAGTAATTAGGTACAATGTACAGTGATCGTGAAAGTTTCAAAATAAATTGTATCTGATATCTCAAAAGCTTTGCATAATCTTGTAACTTGAATGCTTGATACTTTTTATGAGGTATCTTGTACTTATCTTCTTAGAAAGGGGTTCAGTGTTCAATATTTATGTATATATAGTTATGAAAAGTCTATCACAAGGTCAATATACAGTATCGGTTTAAACCTGCGCCGACGCCGGTGAAATTACTGCCCCAAGGGCAATAAACGCAATGTTACAAAATTGCAAACTGCAGTTGGAGTTAGCTAGCGCATCTGCTGGGTTTTATTAGATGACCGGTTTAGCTTTGGCTATTTTTAGAACATGCCTTTGGGTCCGTTTTTGCTTAATTAAGGTCTGAGCATCGCATCTATGTGAATATGTAATACTAGTTGACCAATCCGCGTAGTTTTTCAATAAAAACATTACCCTTCTGCGCAGTTGGTTAAAAAGTAACCTATATTACTCCGGGATAATACAGCATTCTAATCGTGAAAGAATTTTTGAAATCGGACACGTATTTTTGAGTTTATTTGTTACAAACATACAAATCTTTCATCTGATAATTATAAGTAATGATTATTTCGTAGCAATCTGTTTTTTTATTTATTCATTACAGAATCAATAGCACTTGATAGCGATGTAAACAAACTCTTAGATATATCTTATGATTTGCCAATGACAGATTCTCATTTTATAGACATAACTTTGTAGAATCATTTACATTCCCTTGTCAATACATCTATGAAAATGTGATGTATGTTCACAATATTCATTTGTTTAAGAAAAATAGCGATAATCATAATTTTAATACTAGAAATAAAGACTCGCGATAAACTCGCTGTTGCCACTTGTAGACTCCATAAAGTTAGTAAATCGTTTAAAGGGCAAGGTGTACGCTTTTATAACAAACTCCCAAGTGATGTACAAAAATTGACAATTAACAAATTTAAAAAGTAATTAAACAAAATCTTTTTAAAAAAAGCCTACTATAAAATAACGGATTATTTAGATGATAGAGAAGCTTGGGATTGAAATTGCTCCAACTCGTTCAAAAATGTTACAATTTAGACGTAATTTATTTTCTTTATTGTTACGTATTCTAAAAGGAATATTATGATTTTAATGAATAAAAAGATTTTGATTTTTTGATTTTAGAAATTAGTTTAGAATCAGAAATTTTAAGTGTAGTAGAGTTTGAAAGGGCTTTCCATGAAACTTCTACCACCATACCTATTTCCGCCGCCAAGCAGTATTGCTGTGTTTCGGTTTGAAGGGAATGGTTTCCGGTGAAATAACAGGCACATAAGGCTTTACACCTATATTTTTTTTAAGCTGGATATATCTTCTTTTGACTACAATCTCACCTGATGGTCTAAGATGAAGCACGAAGATCTAGAAGAAACCTATTTACTCTACCTTAAAGAGGCTCAGATTGTATTCTATAGGAAAAACAGACGACGGTAAAGAGTTCCATACCTTAGCTGTACGCATCAAGAAATCAGGTGGGCCATAAGCTTGTTCCATTTCCAGGTCGTATAAAAAAATCATTTATTGATTTAAGAAAAAAAAACACTTTAAATCTTATTGTTTGGAATAAGAACACTTTTGACCACTTTATCTCAAATTGTCCCATACAAAACCTATTGTTTTTCGCACGGAGTAATCTCAAGGCCAGAGATACACTCAATATGATATACCTACGTTCCGATTCCCCAAGTCTTTATAGTTTGAGTGTTGTTAAGTCTTTTTAGAAATCTTTTTTTACCCTTTCAGTTATCTGGTTCCCATAGTACAAGCTGTGTTTAGTTTGGGGCTAGATAGCGCTGTGCGAAATGTCCAGCAATATTTATTTATCTAAACAGTTTCTTTGAGAATCTCCATCTTTTTTAAGTTGGTTAAAAATATGTTTGCATTATATGTGTAGTGCCTGGATGTTGATGGGTTGATTCATTATAGGTTAAGGGTGAGTTTAATAAGTAAAAACTTTAAGCACAATTTAAATTTTGAATTTTTTTAAAATTTTGAATACAAATTTTTATTCAGAGCACAGTTACAACAAAGGGTTTGACAAGTTGTTCATGGACTTCTAGAATCACCGAAAAACCCTCAGCTTTCATAGTTAATTAAGTATTTTACAAAGAAAACATTATTTATTGTATTATATTTCTTAGAAACGTGCCCTACGATACTCTGCCTCCGTCTATCAATTTGAGGCATACAGGTGTAAAGCCTCATGTAATAATAATGTAGCCGGAACTATTGAACCAATTTTAAAAATTCTTTCACCAATAGAAAGGTACACTATCCGTTAGTGTCATACGCTATATTTTAATTGATTAAAATCCGTGCGAAGATGGGGCAGGTAGCTGTTATTATTGGTGATATAACCTTAAATAACATATACAACCACCTGCTTTGTTATGTACGACATTAATTTAAAACAAAAACGCAATACTGTTCAAAACGGTAGAATCCATACGTGATCCTCACGTAATTAATGAACGCCCCCTAACATATAGGCTACTTCTAGACCAGACACTATGTAAAGATTCTAAATAAATATGTAAATATGCAGATTTGACACTTGCTCAAATATTTAGTTAAACTTTTTGAGAATATAAAGGAACAACCTTGATTTTATTTCACTATTGTTTGGCAAAAGTTGTTATTTGTATTCATATTATAAAAAAACATTTATTTCAAGCAATTATGTAGCTCATATAGGGAAGGGCACGACACAAAAGGTATGCTAAGGTTTATACTAAACAGGGTTTTTGAGAGCATGCCTGTGACAGCAATGTCTGGTGTACGGGCAATCTACCCTACCGGCTATCATTGCCAAGACGGTGTTGGCGCTGGCCCGCAGCCTGCGCACTAGGGACGCGGCTCGCTTGTGCTTGACGGTATGGAAGTAGTCGACTCGCGCCGCCGCGAACATCCCTGATGCACTGCAGTAGCGGGGCAGCCCCAGCATCGCCCTGGCTGCATTGTTATACTAGAGTGCGCTGGAATGAGGATGGTGGAAGATAGCTAAGAACAGATGATTAGATGGATATGGGTGAGACCTTTGTCCAGTGGTACGATAGTTTAATTAAAAAAATACAGCCAATAGTCGCATACTGGAGACCTTTATTAGGTCGCCTTTTTACAACTAGTGGGGCGACATTATGACTGATGAGCCAAAATTTCGACGACCTCCGTGGATACGAAGCTGGAGGTTGCGAGTTCGACTTCCGCCGCGGAACAAATGTTTGCATGATCTACAGATATTTGTTCCGGGTCTGGTTGTTTCTCTATATACTTTAAGTATGTATTTACAAAAAAATCGTATAAAAGTATTCTATCAGTTATCTAGTTTCCATATAGTACAAGCTTTGTTTAGTTTGGGGCTCGATAGCGCTGTGTAAAATGTCCAGCATTATTGCCATCAGTGCCATCTAGCCCCAAACTAAACCCAATATAGAATATAATTAAAATATTTAAAGGGACAACCAAACCCGGAATAAATATCTGTAGATTATGCAAACATTCGGTCCGGTGGGAATCGAACCCGCTGTCTCCTGCGTCTCAGTCGGCTATTCGCCCATATGCCACTGAGGTCGTCAATCATCGACGTATAATACTAGTAATAATATTGGATGGTGATCACACTAATATTATAAACTAGCTGTTGTCCGCGACTTCGTACGCGTTACACTACTAAATGTGTAGGTAACCTAGAAATAAAGCGAAACTCGCGGTTGCAACTTGACTTGACGCCCCATTTTTATCCCATGGGAATTGATTTATGGGATAAAAGGTAGCCTATGTGGTAATCCAGGTTATAATCTACGTATATACCAAATTTCATCGAAATCGGTCAAGCCGTTAAGACGTGATTGAGTAACAAACAAACAAATAATCAAACAAATAAATAAACAAACAAACATGCAAACTTTCGCATTTATAATGTCGCATAATGTGAAAGTTTGGATGATTATTTGTTTGTTACTCAATCACGTCGTAACGGCTGAACCGATTTCGATGAAATTTTGTATGTAGATAGATTAAGACCTGGATCAAAACACATACTACTTTTTACTGACAAAAAAATAGTCTATGCCCTTAGGCAGAACCTACTGTCTAATAAAGTGGCGATCACAATAGTCTTCGTGGCCGAAGTGAAACAAAAGCCACACAACTAAAAAAAAATCTACTAACGGTTTTCAGTTGGACTTTGATTGCAATTTTAACAAATAACGGTGAATGTCCTTAAAATTTGCCGATAACCTGCCAAACAGCCTTTAATTTGCAATTGAGGTCGATCAGTTCATTCGCCTATAGGCATTCGACGGCCGGAAATAGACACGTTTACCTCACTTCTTATTTTGCTAGCACACCTTAAATATCATTGATATATATTTAACTACCTAAGTACCTACCCAAATCCATCAATACTGTCCCACTAATATTATAAACGCGAAAGTTTGTATGGATGTATGTGTGGATGATTGTTACTCTTTCCCGCAAAAATAATGAATGGATTTTAATGAAATTTTGTATGTAGGTAGATTATAACCTGGATTAACTTACTTTTTATTGACAAAATAAGCGTACGAAGCCGCAGGCGGAAGCTAGAAATATTATAAATGCGAAAGTATGTAGCTCTGTTTGTTTATTACCTTTTTACGACTAAACGGCTAAACGGATCGTAATGAAATTTGGCAAGTAGATAGATTATATTCTGGGGAAGGACATAAGCTGTATTTCTTATTACGTACCAAATGACTAACTCTGAATTGTCTGATCCCTAACATGAGGTATTATGGATTGCCCATACAAATTTTCAACCCCTATTTAACCACCTTCAAGATTATTTTTTGAGACAAAAGATGTCCTTCTCTAGGATATAATCTCCTTGCCGAACATTACGATTCGTTCAGCCGTTTAGTCGTGAAAAGGTAACAAACAAACTAACAAACAAACAGAGTTGCATTCGCATTTATAATATTAGTGTGGATGGTAGTATAATATAATAATGTGGCATGTTAAAATAATGATATTAATCGGAAAAACGCAATACTGTTCAAAACGGTAGAATCCATACGTGATATTATTTTGCAAACTTCGCTTGAACCGTCTCGTATTTGATAACTCCGAATTGTTTATCAAACATCTGCGAATATTTATAAAACAATTCCTCTACATTACCAACTTTTCCGTATCCTGCATTGTCAGTTTGTTTGTAAAATAGTGTAGTGCGGTGGAATTTATATGTGTTTGTAATTTCCTTTAATGACCCCGGCTTTGTACGAATATTAATCAAAATAAAATATAGAAAATAATTTGTAGTAATTTATTATGTTTTTTATTTTACTTATTTCATAAATGGCACACAAAACAGAACAAGTCCAGTAAATATGAAATAAATACACTATACATTATAATTAGATAAAAACAATGTAAATGTATGTTATGCAATTTGCGATCTTATCACTAAATAGCGATCTCTACCAGACAACCTTTATCTGGGTCAACGCATAAGCATTGCAATTCAGCGTAATGCAGCAAGTGACTTGGGGACACATCCGCCTGGTAGTGATCTGAAGCAGTCGAGCTATCTATAGATTGTTTGCAACGGTTTTTAGATGATTCTACTGTTTCTATTGTATTTTATAGTGCTGTAAATAATTGTATATTTTTTCTGATACTAAACATATTTGTTTTATATCTAGATATTATAGACCTCGCTGGCGAGGTCGACGAGTCCCTTCAGTCGCCGCCTACACAAGGTGCAAACATATACCTGGGCGTTTCATTCCTATCCCCCTTGGCAACGGCCCAAGCCGAGGTTCGCACCTAAGTGGTGCCCTTGCGCTAGTTTCCTTATCAAAACTTACAAGGATGAGCGTCCTCTGCACTCACCAAAAGTTTGGTTAAGCTGTATCGGCCTCTAGAGGCCAACAGCGAGTTAATAATTCAGAAAAATAAATGGCACTCCGGGAGTGCGGACATAAGTGAAAACTTGAACAATTACGTGTGTATTTCTTTGAATCGTCAGAAACGGTGTCGGTAACGGTGACGGTAACAGTGTCGTGAGTTCAATGGTTTTTTCCCATCTCAAAACATGCCCATCGCGCCTAAAGAAATTTTCACATCAAAAAAATTTGGATGTTGCAAAATGATCATGATGGATGTAGCATAAACATGAAAATTTACTAAGAAAGTTGTCTTATGCATCTCCACAAACAAAAAAAATGTAATTGTAAATAAACCTCTGTATATACAGAGGTGTCTCAACTCCAGAACACGTTTACTCCAAAAGTTATCGGTTCCGCGGCAGATATGACCGAAGTGCCACCTTTTTATTTATTTCATCGCATTGGCTGGGAAAAAATTGGCATTGCCTGGGAATAAGCCCGAGGCGAGGCGTGACGAATTTTTCACTTCAAAAATTACCGGTATTCTGAATTTTGAAACCTTGATGATAATTCTTGAATGGGGTATTCTTCAGGATAATAAGTGACGTTACAATGACATTGTGTCATGTCGTTGCCAGTGTAATAACTGAATTAGGCAGACAAAATGCCGGCTATTGTACTGATGCTCACAAGTTACACAATAATTGAAGGTCATACAATATTTGCGTGATTTAAGACAAAGTTACTTCGTTACATTGTTTACGTGTACTTTGTACTACAAGGCAAAAAAACACGTGATCAGTTTATGCTGAACATAAAAGGGTTGTATTTTGAACTGATTTATATATAACTAGCTGCTGCCCGCGACTTCGTACGCGTTACATTGCTGTGTAGATAACCTAGAAATAAAGCTAAACTCGCTGTTGCAACTACACCCCATTTTTATCCCATGGGAACTGATTTATGGGATAAATGAGCTTATGTGGTAATTCAGGTTGTAATCAACGTGTATACCAAATTTCATCGAAATCGGTTCAGCTGTTACGGCGTGATTGAGTAACAAACAAACAAACATCCAAACTTTCGCATTTATAATATTAGTATGATAAATAATGATGGAAATTTCACACAGCGCTATCGAGCCCCAAACTAAGCACAGCGTGAACTACGGGAACTAGATATCTGATAAAACCTAATGTAATTACATTAATTTAGGACCTCCATGACGCAGTGGACGATCGCTAAATACGTTTACGAATCGTTGTGTAAGCCGGCCTTAATTTTTGACTAATAAAATAGTGCCACAAAATACGCATCCAACTAACTTGACCTACAGTTTCATTCAAATTACAGGTAACGGGAGTTCATGTTATTTGGTTACATTTTTTTGGGGTAGAAATTGCAGTTATTCTGAACTTCAGACTTTTCCCTATTGCTGTGTCACTAAAGCTACACGCGCACCAAATTTCAGCACTGTGGGGTCACTGGTGTACCCTGTGAATTTTTTCAAAGTTCAGTTTTTGTTATAACTAATAACTTAAAAACTACAAGGTTAAAACTAAAATAAAAACGGGCGTGAAACCCGAAAACGGGCACAAAGACCTTTTATAAGACGTGCCACTTGACCAGATAATCCCATGCTGGTTTTTTTATCCCTCTTGAACCCCGATATCTCATCAACCCTCCCATATTTTTAGCTTATTTAGTCACACCAAAATTGTGCCATCACCATCGGTGATGATCGGATAAACGCTTTGAAAGTTATCCTCGGACAAACAAACATACATACATCGCCGATTTGCCCAAGTTGATTTGGAGATCTCGCTTCGCTCGATCAATTAATAATAAAGACAGGAACACAGAATAACCAGTGAACGAACTTACACAACGAATTACCGCACGGAGTATCATAAAATAAACATACGATTCGTGACGACAATCACGACAGCTATTGTTATGGTAATCGCAAAATGGCTATATTCACACGTTGAGGTTATTATGTGGGTGTAATCTGATTTTCACTGTGTTACCGTACCATGCATATCAAATAAAATATAAAAATTGTTTTGTGACATCACCAATGTACGAGCAAAACAAACACACACTTCTTTCTTCTTCTTCCTGCCCTTTCCCCACATGACGCTCGGTCGGCACAACATGTATTCCTCATCCACATCTCTATATCAGCTGTCATCTCCGTTGTCATTTCATTCTTACCATAACTTAACATATCATTCTTCACATAGTCCATCCATCTCTTTTTGGACCTTCCTCTACTTCTATATCTATCCACATTCATTTCTAACACTCTTTTAGTCACACGATTTTCTTCCCTCCGCATGACATGTCCATATCACGCTAGCCTCGTCAACTCCTCAACTGTTCTATCACTGGCGCTACTTTCAAACTTCCTCTAATATAGTCATTCCTTATCTTATCCATTCTCGTTGCCCCACACATCCATCTCAACATTCGCATCGTCAATACATCTATGAAAATCTGATGTATGTTCACAAGAATATTAATTTGTTTAAGAAAAATAGCGATTTTCATAATTTTAATACAAGAAATAAAGATAAACTCGCTGTTGCCACTTGTAGACTCCATTAAGTTAGTAATCGTTTAAAGGGCAAGTTGTACGCTTTTAAACTCCCAAGGGATGTACAAAAATTGACAATTAATAAATCTAAAAACGTAATTAAACTAGCCTACTATAAAATATCGGATTATTTAGATGATAGAGAACCTTGGGATTGAAATTGCTCCAACTCGTTCAAAATGTTACAATTTAGACGTAATTTATTTTCTGTATTGTGTATTGTAAAGGATCATTAAAAAAAACAACCAGCCTTGTTTCTTGCCTTTCTTTCCTGGCTTGGTCGCGAAGGAACAGGCAGTAAAATTGACGTTTCAAAGTGATCCTTGTGATTTTAAGGAATAAAAATATTTAACTTTGACTTTGACTTTGTATGTCCACCGCGTGCACTCTTCTTTCATCCGTCCCTTTCGTGGACCAACACTCAGAACCACGCATTACGACAGGTCTTCTAATCGTCTTGTAAATTTTCTCCATAAGTTTAAGGGGCATTCGAGGATAAAAACAAACAGACACAAGAAACATAAAAAACGGTTTTCTAAGGTTCGTGACCTACGAGGCAATACTTTGCTATAGGCGATGGTTACCACCTAACATCAGGTGGGACATATGCTTGTTCCATTTACAGGTAAAATAAAAAAAACCATCGACACGTTTGGAAGAAGAATTTAGTTTGTAATTGCTAGTTTAGCAAACAATTGTTTTTATATTTGTAGTCCAGGCAACTTCCACCAAAAAAGGTCGTTTGTAAGATAGAACCAACCCATTGCGTGGAATAATGTACTATTGACAATTGATATTATTAGTATTATTTACACTTTATTTTTCAAAATAGCACTCAAAATTGAGTACTTTATCTATATAATATTTTTTTCTTTTCTCCGAAGTAACCTAACCGAAATGTTAGGTTACTTCTAAGCTTGCGGCCTCTCAGGCCGAGGGCCACGTCGGGCCGGGGGCCTGTTGCATTTTGCCAGTCCTGCCACCCTATAGTTACGCCGCCACTGGCCATGGCTATAGAAGAGCGGTATCTTCTAATACAAGCATAAAGGAGATACCTAACCCTAAATGTAAATTATTTATAAGTTACCGAAATAAATAATTTTATTTTATTTACTAGTGGTTCCCCCCGAATTCAGATCTCGCGAGTATCCCTAAAAAAAGATTACTCATAATCTTTAGTTAATAAAATGGTGCCACGAAATGAATCATCAAAATACTTGATCTACAGTTTTATTCAAGTTACAAGTAACGGGAGTTCATGTTAATTGGTTATTCTTTTTAGAGGTAGAAATTGCAGTTATTCTGAATTACAGACTTTTCCCTATATTTGTATCACTATATTTTAAGAGACTGAAGATTCTAACCCTACCATGCCTATATATTAACGAGGTTGCCACTTTTGTAAGGAGTAACTTAAATCTTTTTAACATTTGTCCCAAAGGAACCCGCCGTGCGAGCTGCATTCGCCTTAAATCGTGTAAAACTCATCTTTTGCGCATGAGTGTGTTCTGTATGGCACCAATAATCTATAATAAAATACCATCAACAATAAGAGGCCAAGAAAGCATCATGGAGTTTAAGCATGCCCTCAACAAATTGCTTATAGAAAAAGCATATTATTCAGTCGACGAATTTTTAGAAGATAAGAATTTTTAATATATTATTTTATGATTTTTATATTGTACCTACGTCTAAAACAGATAAACTGTGTAAACTTGTACTTAAATGTTTAAGATCTTTATTGTACAACAGTTTTAATTACACATAGTCAAGAATAAACTTAATGACATATTAGTTAAGATAGCATATTATGATGTTAATGAGTTTTTAGGTGACCAAAATATGATATAATATTCACATTACATTAACTAGAATTCTAATTTAAATCGTAATTACTATTTTTGACATTTTGTTTTTCTGAATTTAAGTAACTATGTAATTTTTAATTATTTGCATGTTAAGTTTATTATTAATTATAAAATACTTGTACGCCGCAAGGCAAAATCTAGCGCTTATATAAAACTCCTACCACCTAACATTGTACCTAGATTTACAAGGAATAAATGAATTGAATTGAATTGAATACAAAATTTGGTTAATTACAAAACTGTGGGGTCACTGGTGTGTGTACCACTGGTGTGGTCACCCTGTGAATTTTGTAAAAGTTCAGTTTTTATTAAGGCTAATAACTCAAAAACTACAAGGATTAAACTAAAAATAAAAACGGGGTTGAAATGTACCAATGAAAACCTTTCATCACGTCCCAAGAGGGGTAAAAAAATCAGAATGAGACTATTATGTCAAATGGGACGTCTGATGAAAGGTCTTCATTAGTACATTTCAACCCCGTTTCTCAACAACCGTCAACAATGTCTCAACCCCCCCCCCCCCCACATTTTTAGCTTAACACCAGAATTGTGCCAACACTATTATATATACCAAATTTCATAATGATTGGATCCACGCTTCGAAAGTTATCCTCGGATAAACATACATACATACATACAACGCCAATTTTCCCAAGTTGATTTGGAGATCTCGCTTCGCTCGATCAATTATTATGGTGTTATATTAGTAGTGCAATATAGAATGTTCTAATGTAGTCTATTGTTTTGTTCCAGGGTTTGTACTGGCGTCAGCTGTTGTGCTTCTCCTCCTGGGCATCATCTGTGCGATATTCTTCGGCACCTGGGTCCGACTATTCATAGACCATGTAAGAAACGTACTAGATCGTAATATACACGATTAACTGCTATCTATTCATACAAATATTATAAATTCGAAAGTAACTCTGTTTGTTACGCTTTCAAGTTTCATAACGGCTGGACCAATTTCGAAGAAATATGTTATGGCGTAGCGTACGACGGCCCCCCGCTGGATGGAAAGAACTGATCAAGGTTGCTGGAAGCCGCTGGGTGCAGGCTGTACGAGATCGGTCGCTCTAGATATCTATGGAGGAGGCCTATGTTCAGCTGTGGACGTTCATTGGCTGTTAGCGATGGAGCGTTTCACAAGTAGCATGTGAAACATCATATGAAATAAAAAAATTGGCACTCCGGGTTTACCGACAGTGAAAACTCAAGTTTTCACAATTACGAAATACTTATATACAGAGGTGTCGGTAACGGTAACAGTGTCGCGAGTTCAATGGTTTTTTCCCATCTCAAAAAATGCACAACGCGCCTAAATAAGTTTTCACTTCATATACAGAGGTGTCGGTAACGGTAACGGTAATAGTGTCGCGAGTTCAATGGTTTTTCCCATCTCAGAAAATGCCCAACGCGCCTAAATAAGTTTTTACATCATATACAGAGGTGTCGGTAACGGTTACAGTGTCGCGAGTTCAATGGTTTTTTCCCATCTCAAAAAACGCCCAGCGCGCCTAAATAAGTTTTCAGTTCATATACAGATGCAGCGGTAAAAGTAACGGTAACAGTGTCGCGAGTTCAATGGTTCTTCTCATCTCAAAAAATGGCCAACGCGCCTAAATAAGTTTTCACTTCATATACAGAGGTGTCGGTAACGGTAACGGTAATAGTGTCGCGAGTTCAATGGTTTTTCCCATCTCAGAAAATGCCCAACGCGCCTAAATAAGTTTTTACATCATATACAGAGGTGTCGGTAACGGTTACAGTGTCGCGAGTTCAATGGTTTTTTCCCATCTTAAAAACGCCCAGCGCGCCTAAATAAGTTTTCAGTTCATATACAGATGCAGCGGTAAAGGTAACGGTAACAGTGTCGCGAGTTCAATGGTTCTTCTCATCTCAAAAAATGCCCAACGCGCCTAAAGAAGTTTTCCCTTCAAAAATCATTTGTCACACCTGCTACTTTCCTTCGCATAACCTGTTAAAATAATTCATATGAAATCACTTTCGGTTTTCATCGTATATCGTCGATGAAAACCGTCGGTCGGAATCATTCGGTGCTACAAATCACAGTCGCGTTATTCGCGTTTCTTTGGAATTCGTCGAGCGTTTTCGTAAATAACAGATCATTCGTTTTTTCTCGCAAGACTTCGGTCAGTTTCGTATCATGCCTGTAATTTTTCACATGTGAAATAGCAGTGATAAATAATAATCATTCATCATATGAAAATGAATTAAAAATAGCAATAATATCCATGCTTAACAGGTTTACATAGATATCTCTATTTTGCACCAGACAACAAGTCGAGATAAATTTTGTCACGTTACGCATGTTAGCTCTACAGGATTTAAAGATTGCAAGTTCTGTAACGGAACACAGTTTCGCAAAATTTACCAATACTGGTGCATCAGCATATTTGGGTCTGATAATGGCCTCGATAATAACTACTGTAGCATAAGCTGTTATGTCATTGCGTTTCGAATCGTATTACGTTGCATGTTGCTGCGTAATATTTATATGCAGTCTCGTGGCAGACGGGGCCAATCCATGCACATGTTTTATTCCTTTTCAATACAGTTACTGGTAATTAGTGTTATCGATTGGTACGCTCATCACTAACGGCTTCCGTAAGAGCTGTAAGAGTGAGTGAGATAGAAATACCATCGTTGTTTGTCGCACGTTTTATGACTACAGCGTTGACGTTTAGTATAGTCTCAGTATCCGAAGTGCTTGTAATGTGACTTGTTTAATCGTTCAGTTGGGTTTAGCAGTCTGATCAGCTGGTAACCCGTGGCTATTCAACTCATTGATTTATCAGATACTATCTTCAAAAGTCTAATCTTGGGGTCTGCCAGAGAGCGATGGCGATGGAGGATAGTCTTCTTCTTCCTGCCCTTTTCTCACGGCCACATGCAACATGTATTTTTCTTCCATACCTCTCTATCAGCCGTCATCACCGTTGTCACTGCTTTCCTACCCATATCATTCTTCACACAGTCCATCCATCTCTTCTTCGGCCTTCCTCTACTTATATATCAATCCACACTCATACCTAACACTCTTTTAGTCACATGATTTTCTTCCGCATTCTATCTCAACATTCGCATTTCCGCCGCGTGCACTCTTCTTTCATCCGTTCCTTTCGTGGTCCAACACTCAGAACCATACATTAAGCGATGGAGCGTAGTATTTGGGGTAAGATTTACTGATCGCATACTACGACGGTCCGAGTTTAAAATCGCAGATGTTACGCAAAAAGCAGCAATATTGAAGTGGGACGGGGCTAGACACTTGACTTGTGGACTACGATAGCCACCGAGTGGGTCAACAAGGCGCACGAAGCGTGTGGCCCAGGAGATGTCGGGACGAACTTGACGCGCACAGTGCGAACTAGTCGAGAGAAGCCCTATAGACCGGGATGAATAGAAAGGGAGACCTTTTTCCAGCAGTGTTATACAGCTCTATAGATTAGATACTGCGCATAACGAGGGTATGTTTTTATTGAAAAACTACTCGTGCGAATCTGCGGATTGGTCAGCTAGTTTTAATTAAATTGGTTTGTTAGCGGGCAGAAAATGTAGAAATAATCTACCAGTTTTCTTGTTGATTAATACTACCCCGAAAACACGTCAATTTAATAGAAATTACTTAATTTTAGAATTAGCGTGACGCACATTTGGTCATTCGTGTAATAAAATAAGAACGTTCGATTTTTTTTGTTATCTAAACAACAGAATCACAATCATTGACTCGAAAGAAGAAGAATCAAGCGTAGTTAAATTTTTTAAGCAAATAAAGATAAAAAAAACTATTTTGTCACCACGTCCATCAGCGAGATGGGTCGACGATATCAATAAGTAAGTGAGATGTACACAGAAATGGAATAATATCTTAAAACTAGGCGTAGGCTAATAGATACATAGTGACACAAATGACCACCACTCAGCATGTGATATGGCAATAGCTCGGTTTTCAACAATAGTGTGGATAAATCCATCTTCGTCTTGGCAATGTATTGGCCAAAGGTTCTATTAGCGAGCTATCTGTGCCAAGGCAAGCGCATAATTGGCAGTTGCTGTCTCACGAGCTTGCACAAGCTTCGATTGGCTTAATGTTTCAATGGTACTGGCTGGGAAATGGTTGATGGTATCTCAGCTTTTAAACGATCGTTATGTTTCTTATTTATCTTTAACGAGTTTTTTTCGAAACACGTGTTTGAAGCACGTCATTGCCATCGTCATCTTTTAGGGTACTTGTTTTTTTTTAATCTTAAGGTTTTCCCGCAAATATTCATTAACGCTAGAAAATCAAATATCATCGAATTCACTAACGTATAGCAAATATAAGTTCAATTTTGATAAATTTCAGTGTTTATTAATAGCGTTTTATAATTTAAAGCAATGTAATGAATAAATAAAAATATCATTGTTCTGTTTAGTTTTAACTGAGTCATAATAAAACTATTTCATCATGACTTAGTTAACCTCCTAAAATAAGTATCTAACGTCTTTGCTTATCATCTATAAATAGATATAGATATCAGATAGATAGATATACTCATTAATGCACACCAAACTCATTGTAATCTCTATTGTTAATTATACATAGCGCGTTCCACAAAATACTTTTCAGAAACTCACACAACATAACCTCCCCTCCAATCCCTCCCTCTCTCACTCTCAAGTATACACATTTACACAACATCTCTCCCACCCTTACTTTCTTCAAACGTTTACCTACTAAATTCCTCTAAAATATTAGTTTTTAATAATTCTCTAAGCTCTAGGTGACTAATTTCTAAAAAGTTATGTCCATAAAATGAGAATCTGTTATTGGCATTAAGCATTAGCTTTAAGAGTTTGTTTACATTGATATTAAGTGCTGTTGATTATACGAGTATAAAGAATGAACAAAAAAAAATGTTGACTTGGGGTAAAATATTGGATCAACTCTAGGGGAAAAACTTATTGAAGACATACTCATTTATTCAAACCATAGGGACACAACAAAATACTTGATTAGGCCAATAATAATACTTATATATATAACTACATATGCTTTATCTACGTAGTAGCTCATTGCACCATCATTTTAGAGGCGTTAGAAACAGACAAGCATTTCATATATATTTAAGCATTTAAACACTGATTAATAAGTACTTAAGATTATAGCTGCTGTAGATGGGAATTGTCAAATAATTTATTATATACTTTATTTAAATTCTAAATCACTATGTATGTCAATAGAAAACAATAATTATAAACATTGAATTGCATTAAGACATTAATTACATATTGAAAAATGTCAAGAATAAATTAAATGTCAGATCGTAGTTGCTGTACATACAATATAACGGCATTTTCAAAGAAGTATTATGTAATTGGTAAATTGACTCATAAATTAATATCAAGATAATCTATATCTGTTTTAAATACATTTCCTCTTCATCCACAGGAGTTGGTGCTACGCCCCGGCTCGATGACCTTCGAGTGGTGGGCGCGGCCCCCCGTGCGACCCTTCGTCAAAGTATACGTGTACAACGTGACAAATGCGGACGAATTCCTAAACAACGGCTCTAAGCCTATCCTGGATGAATTGGGACCCTATGTGTACTCGTAAGTAGATTTAATCTAGTTTGGGAACTAAATAACAAGATAAAAAATTAAGAGTAGACAGAAATTATGCTTCTGCGTAACTCTGTTTGCTATTTTAGATCCTTATGTCAGACTTTCTGGACTTTTCCAAGGCAAATGACTGTGATCAAAAATCAAACACTTCTTTTAATGAAATGTTTTCTATAATTTAAATGAATTTATGAATATAAAAAATTAGAATGCTCTTTTTTTCTCGATATAATAATTATAGTGCGTCAATCGTCAAGTCACCTCCTAAAAAACTCTCCCGTTCAGGCGAGATGGCAACTGCTCACGGATTATATTTTGTACAACAAATTTTCATTTATATTTTAATTAATTGACATTATTTTTTTACTCTGACATTTTTTTATATTGTTTTATGCTTTGAATTGCCGTATATAGCATTCACTGTTATATGGTTGATACGTAAGTAAATTCAAATTCAATTGTTCATTTGCTAGAATATACAAAAATTACAATAAAAGGTCTTAAATCTATGCTTGTCAATGTGTTCAACCTGGATGCAGGCGTGCAAATATTTGTCAGTACGTATTTATTTAACAATGTCAATATCTTGTATTAAAATACAAAAAAATCATTAATACTATAAAAACAATTGTGAAAAAGTGTTCAACACAAACATTTCCCAGAAAACCACTTCTAAACTGGTTATGGCATGTAACACACGTAATTTCTTGAGCAAATTCTAATAATACAAGAGTTTTTGTAAACGCTGTGATTTTAACTAAAGTTTTCGGGGGATCAATTTTAGGGCCCTTTCTATTCGTTATTCTTACAATCACACATATAATTTTCTAGACAAAACAAAGCTGTTATAGTCTTGCTCAGGAACTGTTTCTTTTACGGTCTGTAGCCTTCTAGTTATTTTTGATGTTACTTTTTAATATCTTTAGTAACTGTACGTTCTAATCATAAAAAAACTAAAAAAACATATTAATGAGACCTGGTTTGTATAACGTTATTTAAATAGTTTCTGTCGTTAGCCTTTAAAAATACCGTTATCATTGAATTTTAATTAATATGATAATTTGTAATCTATTACAAATGTTTTTTTATCCTTACAAACACAGTTTTTGTGAAGAGGGCTATTCGTGCAATTTATAATATACGCCCCAGAAAAACATTACGCTATAAGTTTAAAGAAATAAATATTATGACATTCTCTTGACAATACATTTATGAAAATCTGATGTAAGTATGTTCACAAAACCTTTGATGTTTTTAACAAAAATAGCGATAATCATAATTTTAAAACTAGAAATAAAGATAAACTCGCTATTGCTACTTGTAGACTCCTTATAGTTAGTAAATCGTTTAAAGGGCAAGGTGTATGCTTATATCACACAAAAATTGACAATTAGCAACTTTTAATATAAAAACAGGGGTCGACATATAATTTTTTTATCTTTATTTTGCGACTTTAATGTTTTTTTTCTAAAAATAATTACCTACTTAAGTATTTTTACGTACTTTGTATTAATAATTATTGATTACACTTGACATTTACTGTATTTTATGTCTATTTATTTTGTGAAATGTTGATGAGAAAATGATGTCAACTTTACTCACTTAACCAACCGCAAAGTTTTTAGATTAGTAAGTAATTTGTATCAATAGGAAAAAAACTAGAGATAAGATTTTTAAAGTAATTTGTCTCTTGCCCAAAATAGTTTGGGAATCCCTGATTTAGATGATAGAGAAGCTTGGGATTGAAATTGCTTCAACTCGTTTGAAAATGTTACAATTAAGACGAAATTTGTTTTCTTTATTATATGTATTCTAGAAGGATCATTAAAAAGAACAACCAGCCTTGTTTCTTGCCTTTCTTTGTTGGCTTGGTCGCGAAGGAACAGGCAGTAAAATTGTCGTTTCAAAGTGATTTTTGTGATTTCAATTAATAAAAAGATTGATTTTTTATTTTACCTATTTTGAGTCAGATTAAAGACTTCACTTCTATTGTATTTTACATGTTTGTAAAATTATATGTAGTAGTATCTCACTATGGGCCTTATAAGACGGAAATGAGGATATTCGTATACAAATCAAAAACACTAATATAACTTAGAGCAGGGGTCGGCAACCTTATGCTATAGCCGGGCCACATATGTTGCCAGAGTATCAGTGCGGGCCGCACTTATATTTATATGTTCGGGCATGTATTTTTAATATTTGAAATAAAACGCATATATATTCATACAATTATCTCTTTTTTAATTGAACTACTATACTAACATAAAAGTAAGAACTAGTGAGATTTTTGAGGCTGCATTTGACTTGCAAGTTTTTTAACGTCTGCTTTCATTTTAGTAGTAGACACGCGCAGTATCGCGTCTAAATGTTCATCCGTTAACCGCGAACAATTCTTATTTTTGCGGTAGTTGAGAATTGAAAAAGTCTGCTCACACAAATATGTACTACCAAACATAGTTATTATCTGCTGAGCAAACTTTTTCAATTCTTTGAAGTTTTCAGAACTCAAACCTCCGTAGAACTGTATCAAGTCAGTGCTTTCCTTAAATGCCGTTTTAAGTGTGCTATTACTTTGCAAATCTACTATGTTCATTTGCAAATTGCTTGGTATCTCACTAATATCAATTGCAAAAGGGTTTTGGAATATTTCCATGTTAAGGGAGCTCTTTTTAAAGTCGGTGAATCGATTTACAAACTCAGTTTGTAGTTGTGTTAACACGTTTCTCATTGTAATATTTTGCCACACAAAATTATCTCCAGCTTCTTCCACGGCTTTCTTGCAATTAGGAAAATGGTCAAGCTTTTTTTCATCAATATGCTTGATAAACAGTTTCAGTTTCATTTCAAATGACTTTACATCTGTATACATATCGCAAATCAATTTATTTTTTCCCTGCAAGCGTTTGTTGAGCTGATTCAGGTCCTTAGTCAAATCAGTCAAAAAACCAAGATCGATAATCCACTGTTTGTTAGTAAGCTCTTCTACTGGCTTTCCTTTCATCTCCATGAAGTTGCCAATTTCTTTCCTCAAATCAAAAAACCGTTCCAAAACGGCACCTCGACTGAGCCACCTCACTTCACAGTAGTAAACCACGTCACCATGTTCAGCTTCCAGATCTTCCAAAAACTTTTGGAACTGACGGTGTGTGAGCCCATTTCTTCTTATAAAATTAACAGTGGATGTTACAGTATCCATTATTTCTTTCCAGGATATAACTTTGGAGCACAATGCCTCTTGATGGACAATACAGTGAAAAATCAATGGCACAGTAGATCCAGAATCTTTCACTTTGCTGATGATTCTCCCAACAACACCTTTGTTTTGACCGCTCATGTTCTTGCCTCCATCGGTAGTGACACTTGTTAACTTTTCCCAGCTTAATTGCAATGAATCCAGAGCTTGTTCCACATGGTGAAATAAATCTTCTCCCGTAGTTGTACCTTTCAAACTGCACATTTTCACAAGCTCTTCGTAAACAGTAAAGTTTTCGTCAATGCCGCGTACAAATATGAGTAACTGTGCTGTATCCGACACGTCCGTACTTTCATCCATCGCTAAAGAGAAGCAGTCGAAAGACTGCGCCTTATCCCTGAGTTGTTCACACAAATTAGCACCCAAGTCTTCAGTACGTCGGGTGCAAGTTCTTGCAGAGAGACTAAGACTTTCAAACATTTTTTTCTGCTCTGGGCATATTTCTTCTGCGATAGCTAAGACACACTCTTTTACTAATTCACTATCGGTAAACGGACGTCCACTTTTTGCAAGAATCTCTGCTACCCTGTAACTGGCCCGAACATTCGATTCGCTGTTGTCTGCCACAACCTTAAATATGTTTTGTTGATTTTGTAATGACGATTTCAAAGTGGAAATTTTCCTTTTCCGTATTTCTTCTTCAAGACAGTCAAATTTAGCTTTGTGCTGGGTGTCGTAATGTCGCTTCAGGTTATATTCCTTTACTACAGAAATACTCTTTTGACAAATCAAGCATAACGGTTTTCCTTTAAACTCGATAAAAAAGTATAATTCTGTCCATAATTCGTTAAAAACTCTTTTTTCTTCTTCTATCTTCCTTTTTCTTGAAGCCATGTTTATATAATTATTCTGTAACAATAATGAAAAAAATTAAATTCGTTGTAAAATTATATGTTCCAGTTAGCACCTACAAATTCAACTCCACATTCAAATAATAATTAAAACATGACACACTCGTAACTAACTTCATGTCATGTAACTACTATCCCCGTCCTTATAACATTTACCCATCAATCTGAAGGTTCACATTAACAAGCAGTAAATAAAATAAAACAAAATGCTCGCGAGTGCATACAACTTACCTCATACGTCGTGCGTGAGAAGCTATCAGCGAAGGGAAGAAAGGTGAAACGAAACGCGTAGCTAGCAACCAGATGAGACGTGAGTTTCCGGCGAATTTCCACAACCGAATGTGGCGAGAGCTGCGCGCGGCTGTGATTTTAACTAAAACCGGTCGCTTTGAATTTTTTCGCCGCCGCACACCTGCGTCTAGTCAAAGACTGCCGCCCCGCCTATTGTCTCAAAGGAGCCGCCCGCCGCCGCACGTGCGGCGGATAAACGCAAAAGAAATTGCCAAGAATTGAATAAGTACAGCAAATATTTATTTTCGGTAGAAACAATACATAACATCACAGTCTTGATAAACAGTTCTTAAGAAATGAAATAGAGGTACATTTTTATCACCCCGCGTGGGAGCGAGCTTTCAAGAATACTCTCATGGCCCAGCAGCATGGCCGTATAAATTCTAGTGAATTTATATGGCCTTTTGCTTCGGTATTTTTTTCTTACGGACCTCAGGGTTGCGGGCCGCACCGAGATAGTCTACGGGCCGCATGCGGCCCGCGGGCCGCCGGTTGCCGACCCCTGACTTAGAGGATTAGTTAGCTGAAGTGACAGTGGGCGCAGTACATAGCGCGAAGAACTGACGGCCGTTGGGGCAGAAACGTTCTCGAGACCACGCAGTGGAAACCGCAGCGTTAAACGGCCCCTCATTATGATGGATTGATGGATAGAGGACCTGGAAAATGTTGATGGGAGCCGCTGGGTGATGACCGCACAGGATCAATCGCTGTGGAAATCTATAGGAAAGGCCTATGTCATAAAAAAACTCAGTGAAGAGGAAGATTTTGATCTCTTCATGATTTCTTCGACGAAATTCACAGAAAAGGCAGTACCTATGTAGTAGTAGATAGTTAATTCGTAATATCGATTTGGTAAATTATTACTGGCAGGATATTATAAACTAGCTGTTGCCAGCGGCTTCGCCCGTGTTGTTCTGGGATGCAAAAAAATGGGAACTGATTAATGGGATAAAAAATAGCCTATGTGGTAATCCAGGTTATAATCTACGTACATACCAAATTTCATCGAAATCGGTTCAACCGTTTCAAAGTAATTGAGTAACAAACAAAGAAATAAATAACAAACATCTAAACTTTCGGATTTATAATACTAGTGTGACTAGTGTGATGTTACAAAGAAGAAAGAAAGAAAGAAGAATAAATAGATAAATAAAATGTTCAAGAGTGGACTGTGTAGCTGATTTGATGATAATGAAGGTTTTGTTTTTATTCCTTCTCTAAATAAAATGTTCTTTTATCTTCTCCAGGGAAGAATGGGAGAAGGTGAATATAACAGACAATGAGAATGGAACCCTCTCCTTCCACTACAAGAGGACGTATACCTTCCAGCCGGAACTGAGCTCCGGTGCTGATGATGATGCTGTTGTCGTCCCGAACATACCTATGTTGGTGAGTAACTTTGACATTTATAAGTCTTCTCCTTCCTGCCCTTTTCAAACATCACGTGGGGTCGGCACAACACGTATTTTTCTTCCATACCTCTCTATCAGCCGTCATCTCCGTTGTCACTTCTTTCCTACCCATATCATTCTTCACACAGTCCATCCAGCCTTCCTCTACTTTTATATGCATCACTCTCATATCTAATTTTAGTCACATGATTTTCTTCCCTCCGCATGAAATTTAACATTTATAAGACAGGATGATTTATATAAAACTAGCTGCCCCGCTCGCGGCTTCGCACGCGTAGATTGTCAATAAAAACATTACCCTCCTGCGCATTCGGGTAAAAAGTAGCCTATGTCCCAACCCCGGTCACAATTTTATTTATTTTATTTTATTCGGAAAACAAACAGTACTTATTTCTAACAAGAACAATTTTAAAAACGTCTTATTACCATTTACATGTTTTCGCATATAATATTAAAGTGAGCTTGTTTGTTTAATTAACATTTTCAAAATGAAAAGAAAGGTAAAAAATAATATATAAGTAAAAATATGAAAGTTTCGATGAAAGTAAAAGTGATAACTAACAGTTATTGAACCAATTCAAACCAGTGTTCCAAAAGAACACGCTTAAATTTTGAGGGATTTAAGTTAAATAAATCTAACTCAGGAAAGTCAACCAGTTTATTATAATAATTAGCAGATCTGATAAAGAAGGAGTTATGCCGATAGTTTGTCCTACAGTGAGGAACATAAAGAGAAAGAAAAGGTATCCTTACGATTCTTTTAGGGACTCGTAGCCGTATCAAGGAAAGAAGTTGAGGGGAGTCAATGAGAGACTGTGCAATTTTTACCAACATGGAAATGTCCAATATCTTTCTTCTTTCCTGGAGTGGAAGCATATGGTGCCTTTTGCATCTCGTCTCATAATTTTTGTCATATGTGTTACACTTGTACTGAACAAATCTCATAAACCTACGCTGTAAGGATTCTAGTCGATTTATGTAAAAATCATACTGCGGATTCCAAATTTGTGAACCGTATTCAAGAATGCTACGTACAAATGAACAGTAGAGGACTTTGACAATTTTGACATTGGAAAATTGAGAGCAAGATCTTATAACGAACCCCAATGCCTTATTCGCTTTTTTCGCAATATGATCTATGTGTTTCTCATATGATAGCTTGGAATCGTGAATTATACCAAGATCTCGAACTTCATCCACACGCTTCAATTCAGAACCTTTAAGGGTGTATCTATGCTCCACTACACTGAATTTACGAGTAAATATTATTGAATAACATTTAGAGACGTTGAGATCAAGATTATTTTTTTGACAGTACTTTTCAAATCTGTATATGTATCTATATACGTAAATCTATATATGTATATGTAAATGTATCTATATATCGACTGCACATAGGACATAGTGCATCTAACCTACCCTACCTAAGCTAAAGTTTATTTACCATCTATTTCTGGCAATACCACTTTATCTACACTACGCAAAGGTAAGCTGGAAGAAAATGCTAATTAGCATTAAGTTCGACTATCTATTATTTTATCAGTGCCTTAAAAAAATATAATCTAATCTAAGGCTTGCACAAAAAAATCGTTACGTATTTGGCCTCCAATAAGTCTAATCTAATCTAAAGAGCCCGCTGGATCCCACTGCTGGGCAAAGGCCTCCCTTCCCTTCTTCCATTCATCCGGGTCTAGGGCTTCTGTCGACCAGTTCGCACTGTGCGCGTCAAGTGCATCCCGCCATCTCCGCCTGATCAAGATGTGCGTGAGGTAATTCAAACTGGACTCAGAGGAAGAGCAGCGCTGCGGCATATTAACATGCCGTAACATCATGCTGAGCTGAGTACCAATTCATCCCCACACAGAGCTTTTTAGTTTGTTAGTGCTTAGGTTAGATTTTATTGCTGTTGTGTTTATTTTTCTTTATTACTGTGTGGTGTTTTGAATAAAATGTTTTCTTTCTTTCTTTCCATCTATTTGTGAGTTTACCCGTGATCATGGTGCATGCAACTGCGTCGGAATATCGGGATATTCAAAAACTTATAAATCATGGTAAATATCCCGGTTTTAGTGCAAATAGTGCTCATAACCATGATAGTTTCAAAAGTTACATGTTAACTCATTATAGTTCCTTAAGGACGCTATAACAAATTTGACGCGTTCGAATTTAGGCATTTGAGTCGCCACACAAGCGCAAACTGGCCATCTACTACACATTAAAGTCGCTTTTTGCTCGATTTTACATTACTAACTAATCTTGGTACTTGAAGGTTACGTAAAGTTATTAAATTGAATTAGGTGACAAAATTTTCTCATCGTATTTGATACTAGATATTATGAAGATTTTTGTGTATGAATGTATAACCTTTGATTTGATACCATGGTATCCGCACGATTGTGATTACTGATTCATTAAATGGTACCGGTAGTAGCTCATAAAACAGCGATATATGTTTCAACACCCTTAAAATCTCAAAGTATTTTCCAACGATCGAAAATTATTTATAAAACGATTAGTTTTTCGTAATGTGGTGGTACTATCAACATAACGAGGTATAGTTGGTGACCTTGCCTAAACCGGAAAGTGATTTTGTCTAAATACACATACAATAAAACGACAAAGTACCTGCATACAAACTTATGGTGCTTCTAAACGAGCAACTTTTTCACGGCAATAGTTGCCCACGAGTATGGTCAGCAATGTTACGGCAATATTACGGCCTCTCCGAAGGCCAGGGCAAAGACTTAAACAGTTGAGGCCCCCTCACAAGGACTAAGGTTGAAAACCAAGTGTGTGTTACAGCAATACAATTTCCGAAATAATTTATATTTTTTGTTAATTTATAAATTACTAGCTGTTGCCCGCGACTTCATACGCGTTACACTACTATATGTGTAGGTAACCTAGAAAAAAAATCATCATGACTAAATTTCATCAAAATTGGTTCAGCCGTTACGGTGTCATTGAGTAACAAACAAACAAACATCCAAACTTTCGCATTTATAATATTAGTGTGATCGTAAAAATTACGAATCAGACAGGACAGACACGTAGTGATAAATGGTAAATTTAATGTTTAGAGTAAGTTACAAGATTATAAAATGTTTGTTTCATCTAAATATTTAGGAGTCATGCGAATTATCATGAAAGTCATAATAACCTAAGTCTACGTCAGTCATTCATTAAGGGCAAGTTACGCAACGATACCTAAATGCATATATTGGTTAAATATGATTTAGAGAGTTGACAAATCATACAAATACGTCAAAAATAAACATGTGCAGTCGCGAAATACGTTTAGGGATCGTTGTGCAAGCCGAGCTTAGTGTATAGTAACATTTTGTAGGTTATAACCACAGCACAGAAGGCCAACCACAATCTCTTGTAGCAATATTAAATAATATTACAGTGACATTTCGTACCATGACCATTTACCATTAGTAAGCTTACTTTATTATTGTAATGGCGAACTAATTTTGGTGACGTCGCCATAAATCGTGCACTCGAAACATTTCACATAAAGAGTTCAAATAAAGCGTAAAATTATCCTAAAAGGTAAGTAAATCGTGTTCATTTTCGCAATGTTATATATTGAACGTGGTGTAATCACTAGAAAGCACTAAATTTACAACATTATTAGGATTATAACAGTAATGTTTAAAAGTTTTCTGGTTCAAATCGAAGTAATGTTACAAGCTTGAAATAAAACGCTTTTGAAACAAAATGATTTACTAAAATATTGTGATATAACTTTTGAATATGGCATTTGTGACGCCGGGCAATAGTGTTGCTCGTTTTCAGCAACACTACCATGAATATTACTCGTCTAAGAGCAACTGTATCTTTTTGATAAAATCAAAAATGTTTTGTCGTTATTATAATTAGTTTCATAATTGATATTCAAGGTAAAAAGTTGTAGATAAAAACAGGTAGGTATTATGTAGTTTTAAAAATAGTAGGAAACCAGACACATATGCTAATGCATCTGTTTATGACGAAGACCGCAGTGGCACCGTGGGCGAAGAGCCGACTGAGACGCAGCAGGTTGCGGGTTCGATTCCCATCGCGGAACAAATGTTTATATGATATACAGATATTTGTCCCGGGTCTGGGTGTTTTTCTATATATAATAAATATAATGTATATAAGTATTGTATCAGTTATCTGGTTCTCATAATACAAGCTTGACTTACTTTGGGGCTAGATAGCGCTGTATGAAATGTCCAGCGTTATTTATTTATTTATTCGTTTTGAGAACATACCAATCTACTTTTTTGTAATGCCGTCTGTGCCTATTATACCCACTAAAACAATACAACATTTTAATTCCTAAATAACGAATTATAATATATATTTTAATTAGATACAGATAAACTTATCGATCGATCAAGCGCAGCGAGATCTCCAAATAAACTTGGGCAAATCGGCTTTGTATGTATGTATGTACATAAATGTATGTATGCACCGCCGTCATGTGATCAATTATTATCTATTAAAGGTTGTCTGGAAGAGATCGCATTTAGCGATAAGACCGCCCATTGTACTAAAACTATTTGTAAAAATTATGTTCTGTATTTTACTTTGGTGTACAATAAAGAGTTATCTTATCTTATCTTATGTTTGTTTGTCCGAGGATAAGTTTCGATGCGTTGATCCGATCATCGTTCAAATATACGCTTGCAACGTCTTGGACTTTAGTCCGCGTGCGAATTTCCGTATTGGGGAGTCGGTCTAGTAGTGTGATGCCGAGCATAGCGCGCTCCATGGCTCTCTGTGCGACTCTAATCCTGTAGGTACATAGTCTCTTCGTGAGCGTCCATATCTCAGCACCGCTTAATGTTGGCAGGACACATTGCTTGTAGAGGCGAGTCTTCAGACATTTTGGAACGGTGGAAGATTTTAAAATAACGTATAGCTTGCTGAATTCTCCTAGATATCTCTTTGGTCTGTAATTCTTTTCCGAGAGATAAAACATGACCAAGGTACCTTAATTAGTTAGAATTGATCATTCTTACAACTACAGATTAGCATTATAATAAATGCATTTTATAATAATAGTCATACGAGTTATATATAAACGACAAAGTAATTACGTTTTACACGACATTGATACCAATGTGTAATTATGATGTATTACTAACTTCCGCCCGCGGCTTCGCACGCATTGTTTGTCAAAAAAAGTAGCCTATGTGTTAATCCAGGTTATAACATACCAAATTTCATCGAAATCGGTTCAGCCGGTACGACGTGATTGAGTAACAAACATCCAAACTTTCGCATTTATAATATTAGTGTGGTACTCCGTCCAGCAGGTTTTATATGTTTTTTGACAGGACAGGACAACTTTGTAGTGACGTCTATCAAATTATATCGCTACAAATAAGTTCGTTATATTTAGAATCACATCTTTACAATATTACGTTTACTTGAAACCAATTTTAGGCATGTGGTAAATCGATAAATCAGTAATCTATCAATTTTAAATTCACTTGTTAGTATTAATTTACAAAACTAGTAATGTCTTGTGACGAAGCATGCATGTATAAAACATTATAAAACAAGCATAAATAAAAAAAAACGTGTTTGAGTGTACTTATGTATGCACGAAAGAAGTTATACTTCTTTGGCGTGACAGAACAAAAATAGCTAAAGATTTAAACCCGTATGCCACAACTCTTTGTAAAAGGAATGATAAATTAATAAATATAGTTATGAGTTTTCACGGAAACTTGAGAGACAGTTATCAGCTAACTTCATCATGTCGCTTATTAGCTGTCGGTGTGCGCGCGCATTTGACATTGATCACCTTACTTCATCATGTCGCTTTTTGGCTGTCGGTGTGTGCGCGTATGTGGCAGTTATCATCATGTCGCTTATTAGCTGTCGGTGTGCGCGCGCATGAGACATTTATCACCTTACTTCATCATGTCGCTTTTTGGCTGTCGGTGTGCGCACGTATTGTAAAAATTTTACTCTAATATTTTTTTCCAAACGCGCCAAAAAAGCATAACTTCGAAAACAACATATCCAGTATTTAATTTTATATGACTTGTAATTTGCACGCCACTGTGTCCCAATATGCTGAAACGATTTAATTTTGTAACTTCTGCGTAATTCTACCCACGTTCTGACAAACAAATAAATCTTTAATCTTTAACAACATAAACCTTGTAGTATCGATTTAGCTAACAATATTGTAATATAGAGCCTACAGTTTTCCGAAGTTTTCCCCAGGGTTCTTCAAAAAGGGTATTTTAAAATTTTTAACGGGTCGGCAACTCCCGAGTGATACTTTTGGTGTTACAAGCGTCGAGCCTATGGACGCTTGTCCACGGTAACTGTTTACTATCAGGTGGGCCGTATGCTTGTTTATTACGTTAGTAGTATAAAAAATGTTTGTTAAATACCTAAATATTTTCAATATATATCGGTATCGAAAATCATTTTCGCTGCTTTAATCATTAATTCCATCTGTCAAAAAGCAAATAACATGATGGATACGTTCCGGCTTCGCACGGTTGGATTTTTGTTTTGTAAATATTTTTAAGCGAAATTTTTTTACACCTTCGGTTACATTATTGAAGATACTGTAGGGATCCCTAATTGTTTCTAATAATAAATATAGCCTATGTTACTCAAGGATAATGTAGCATTCTAATGGTGAAAGAATTTTTGAAATCACAGCGGGCTGAGACGCAAGAAGTTGCAGGTTCGATTCCCGCCGCAGAACAAATGTTTGCATGATCCACAGATATTTGTTCCGGGCCTGGTTGTTTTTCTATCTATATATTATAAATTATGTATTTATAAAAAAAGTATTCTAACAGTTATCTGGTTCCCATATCTTTGCTTAGTTTGGGGCTAGATAGCGCTGTGTGAAATGTCCAGTATTATTTGTTTATTTATAGAAAGAGAGTCAGAGTTACTTTCGAATTTATAATATGTGTGGATTATACTAAACTGATCGCTAACATAGCGATGTCTTCCAGCCAACATTTAGATGCAAATGGTAGATTGGTCGAGGCGTATTAGTTTGTTCGTACGTCCGATGAGTGAGTGAGACCAAAGTAGGTCAACTTGGCTTTCACTTGAGACGCGTCTGCACGCCCGGTAGATAGGTACGCGGAAATAATGCGCTGGCGCACGCATATGACGTACAGACGTGTTTAATGTGTGTTTAACTTATGTGTCCCAGAATATGTGTGTTATCCTAACATTTACATCTTAAATTTTTATCAGTTACTAGTTACATAAATATAAATATTGCTGGACATTTCACACAGCGCTAACTAGCCCAAAAGTAAGCTGAATCCGTAATATGGGAACCAGATAACTGATAGAATACTTATATACTTTTTTTTGTAAATAAATAGTTATAATATATAGAAAAACAACCAGACCTGGATCAAATATCTGTAGATCAAGCAAACATTTGTTCCGCAGCGGGTATCGAACCCGCTACCTCCTGCGTCTCACCCGGCTATTTGCCCACTGCACCACAGAGGTCGTCAAGTTGTGCCCGCGACTTCGTCCGCAATTTATTAGATCTTGACAACAGCGCCACCTACTGGGTCTCGAATCTAAATCATCCAGGGACCTGATTAAACACGCAAAAAAAAATCATCAAAATCGGTTCACCCGTTTTTGAGTTTTAGTGACACTAATGAACAGCAAAAGAGCACACTAATATTATATATATATATAATATAAATGCGCAAGCTTGGATGTTTGTTGATTTATTTGTTTGTTTGTTTTTACTCAATCACGTCGTAATGGCTGAACCGAGATTGATAAAATTTGGTATTTTTTTTTTAAATTGGATATAACTTCGTTTGACCACAATCTCACCTGATGGTAAGTGATGATGTGGTCTAAGATGAAGCACGAAGATCTAGAAGAAACCTATTTACTCTTACCTTAAAGAGGTCCGGCTTGTATTCTTTAGGAAAAACAGACGACGGCAAAGTGTTCCATACCTTAGCTGTATGCAACAAGAACGTAGAACCAAAACGGTGTGTGCGAATGGGTGGTATATTGACTAGGTACGGATGGTACTGAGCCGTGCACCTGCTTGTCCTTTGATGGAAGGGAGATGGCGGGATCAGATAGTTCCTGAGCACATTCCCCAAAATGAAGAATAGAGAGAAGTAAGTAAGGGGAAGTATGTCTACATACTTCCCATACGCACAAAGCAGTACTCTTGCACCTTTATTATGCGTTTCCTGTTTCAGCCCAGGGGTCTTCAAGTCAAGAGTAGATAGGTCTCTTCTAGGCAAGCGTGTACCATCGTAGACTGCATCATCGCTTACCATCAGGCGAGGTCGTGCTTAAACGCCCATAACTAATAAAAAATCAGAAAAAGTGACCTTAGTTTGTGTAAGAAATCATAATTTGTTTTGATCTCTTAAACAAACACCAAGCATAACTCTCTCCATAGCAAGCATCATTAACTTTGTAATAAAATATATGTAAAACTTGAGGATATTATGAATAAGTAGGTACTCTTAGATACGTCTTAGAGAGCAATATTCCTTATAATTTTATCTAATGAAAATATTTCCTAAATCACCTCCAAAACTTTGATTAAACCTGTAGTATTAATTACATGATAATTTTGATGATAATTGTTCGTTTTGAGAGATGCAACGATACTTGTTCACATAATTTAGTATTATGAATTGAATCTTGTTGGAGAATGCAATGATGCATTCACCGTGAACACTTAGATCCGTGCACGCAGACTAGGGCTGTCAACTTGACACTGATAACTAGTGGTTCGCCCCGAACTGCGATCTTGCGAGTCTCCCATAGAAACAAAAAAAAATTGTAATCTTTGACAGTTGAAAGTTTTGATGTTAGTTTGTTTGTTATTCAATCACTTCAAAACGGCTGAACCGATTTCGATAAAAATTGGTTTGTACGTAGATTATAACTTGGATTAACATATAGGCTACTTCTTATCTCATAACTCATGTTCCATGGGATAAAAATGGTGTGTCAAGTCAAGTTGTAACAGCGAGCTTAGCTTTATTTTTAGGTTACCTACACATTTAGTGTACGAAGTCGCGGGCTTGTAGTAGATGATTAATTATCTTACCTTATTAAAAATATTCTTAAGTAGTAGTTATTGATTTTTATATTGGATAATTCTAACATTCTTGCGGAACAGTTGTCCACTAGGTTATTTCTTATAGATAATGATCTTGGTGCATAGCGTAGTTACCTTGAATCAGTCGGTAACGAGGTAAAGCCATGACCTCAGTGTTTTTATAAGGTCTTAGGTAATACCAGCCCCGGATCTACGATATTTCCGAAACGGGGCAGAACATTTTAGTGCCCCCTCTCCTCCAGCGTTTGAGATACGGGAGGGGGGGGGGGTATATTAATATGTTAATATGAGACACGCAGTTTTTACTATCTGTCAAATGTCAAAGTTTTATTTTCATGGATTCATTTTGGGACTATTTTTTATTTTTTTTATTGGTAGCCAACTTCTTGATTACTACCTGGTGGTAAGTGATGGTGTGGTCGATGGAGCACGCTTGCCTAGAAAGAATCTATTCACTCTGGGCTTGAATACTCCGAGATTATACTGGTTCGGAAAAACATACGGCGGAAGTAGAGAAGTGCTGGATTACTTCACACTTTTATCGGGCGTAGTACGACGATAAGCGCTTTGTGAAACAAGTTTTTTTTCAAACATGAATTTGGCTCCCCCTGAAGTTGCCACCCGGAGCAAGCGCCCCGGTTTGCGCCCCCTCCCCCTACATCCGGGACTGGGTAATACGAATAATTATAATGTCTGTGTGTCAGGATGTGTGAGCACAATCAGAGATGAATCGATTTAAATGATGCTTTTCAACTCAAAAATGTTAACTAGTTGTATGCCAGCGACTTTGTCCGCAATGTATCTATAAATACATTACATACATATAACAATAAACTTAAAACTAACACTTTGATTTATTTGGGGGATTATGCTACTCATTTTTCTATGTCAATCTATATTGTCCCACTGCTGGGCAAAAGTCTCCCCCAAGTCCTTCCATATATCTCGAGATCTGATGGAAGACACGGTCAGGGTCGGCCAAGAAAGCATTGGCGAGACGATCGTGTTGCCTTAGCAGGAGTGATGTACTGTCGCACAAGATAGAGATAGATTGTACTCTTTATATAAATAAAATCATTCATTATCTTAATTACTGATTAAAACGACGGTTCGACTATGTTGCAACAGCCGTGGTCGCGGGCAGTGTTTGTTCAGAAACGTCGGGATAACAAATAAAAAAGGTACTTACGCGATAAACACCCGTTTAAATCAGTAATTCTGTACAGTGATCGTGAAAGTTTAAAATACAATCATCTTATCTTCGATATCTACTCGTACCATCACATGACTGCCAGCCCTAAGCCAAACTCCTTGAATCGGAACTGACCAGTGCAGTGGAACCAAAACTGTTATTGGTAGCGTTACTGTGATATCTCAACACACTGGTTGTGTTACCATCCTTCAAAGGTCTTTTAAGGCCAACGTACCTAAAGTTGTATTTAAAATAGAATAATCTGTATTGTAAACTTCTTCTTCTTCTTCCTGCCCAGATATGATGGTAGTACTTCCCCGGGCAGAAGATTAAAAGCAGTGCAGTAGTTTGGTTTTTTAATCAAAATAACTTGAAAAATAGGTCATCCAATTAAACGAAATTTCAAATTTTGCTTTCCTGTGACTTTTCATCTGAAGTCGGTTATATTTTTTATTAAAATGTTACTTAATAATATTACTAATCAATATTATTTTGGCGCACCCTTTGCGCACCTATAGGTATCGTTTATTATCTATCCAACACCCTGTGGTTACACACATCATTGAATTTGACCACTAGACCATATAGGCAGTATAACCATAGACCACAAGTAGTCCACAGCCTTAAACACAGGATTTCTATGTAATGGGCTGTAAATAGGTTTTCTATAACCTCGGTACATGATATGGTAGCTTAATGATATGTGCATTCATCGGGACAAATACATTCTTAGCCCGGAACTGACAGTTAACACACCTAAGAATATCCTTGTTTCTAACAGCTATAGGCCTTAGGGGTGAACTATGAACGCCCCCATGAACTAGGGTCGACATCAACACAATAGGCTTCGTGGTCGCAATGATATTAAAGCCGCAAAAGCAAATTTAAAGTATACAAGAATAGATAAATGATAAAGGGATTTTTTTCTAAAGTAGGAAACAAGTATACCTGATTGTAAGCGGTTACCGACCCTTTAAAATTTTCAAAACGCTCTTTTTGAAGAACCTCATACTGTATACCAGTGGTGGGCAAACTTTCTTAATGGGAGGCCAGAAAGTTTAAGAAATTAAAGAGGACAGTCAGAATTAAAGGAAAAATGCATTTTGCGTTGAAACTTTTAATCATATAAAAACATTAAAGCATTACACACTTGCACAAATGTTAAAAATTACAATTTAACTTTTATTCTAAGGCCCTGCCATAGTAGGCGTGTGAGACATATGAAATTGCTTTTGATTTGCCATAATATTAAGAATTTTTTCTTAGCATTCGAAAATGCTAAGAAGAAATTCTTAAAATTTTAGTCCCGAGTTGGGAATTATAGAGAGGGAGCACTGTACTAAGTAGAATCTATTTTTTACTTCTGGACCGTCAAAATATAATTATCGCGGGCCATATACTATTCATGTCGAAGGACCGTCGGCGGGCCGGATTAAATGCTTTCGCGGGCTGGAGCTGGCCCGCGGGTCGTACTTTGCTCATCACTGCTGTAGACACTGGACACTGGGGAAAACCTCGGCAGGGAGACCATTCCCACAAGCGAAGTGTTCGTGCGAGGAAATTCTTCTGGAACCTCATGGTACGCGACCACATCGTCTCCAAGGTGTGTGGATGGATTCCCTACGAATGGCGAGCGCTGCGATGATAAAATTTGTCACAGCCAATAAACGTTCTTTGTATATTTTTAACGCTGATTTTATTGTTTCTCTGTGGCATTGTAATTCCCAAGCGGATGGACCGATTTGGATGTGGTTTTTTTCAATAGATTGCTAGTTTTAACTACGGTGGTTAGAATGAGATAAAAAAACGAACTATTTTAAAATTTAGGATGTCTGTACAGTGCCCGTCTGATGAAGCATATGAAATTCTACCTACCTGCATTTACTAATATTAAAGAGAGGTTAAAATTTGTAATTTGTAAGTGTTTGTGTTTGTTGGGGGTAATCACAGAAATTACTAAACCGATTCTTAAAATTATTTCACGTTTAGAAAGCTGCACTAAACCCAACATGCTAAAAAAAAATCACTACGGGGACTGGTCAGCTAATAAAGTTATTAGACAGTGGCGAATTTACCAGTAGTCTGAGTAGACTTTAAGCCTAGGGCGTCAAATTTGGGGGCGTTTTTTTTAAGATTTCTGTTAGGCGGTCTTTTGATGTTTTGCAGAATGAAGTCTACAAGCCATCTCTCCGAAAATTTTTCTCTCTTCCTGTTAGTGTATACTAGCTGTTGCTCGCGACTTCGTACGCGGTACACTACTAAATGTGTAGGTAATCTAGAAATAAAGCTAAACTCGCTGTTGAAACTTGACTTGACACCTCATTTTTATCCCATGGGACCTGATTTATGGGATAAAAAGTAGCCTATGTGGTAATCCAGGTTATAATCTATTTACATACTTAATTTCATTGAAATCGGTTCAGCCGTTACGACGTGACTGAGTAACAAACAAACAAATAAATAAATAAACAAACATCCAAACTTTCGCATATTAGTGTGATTTAAGCGACGGTACCACAAACTTAATATTCCATGGTAAAACACCCAGTTCGGTAGCCCCCGGTAGCATACCTACATTACCCCGCCTCGTACATGATTAAGCTTTGATTAGCTCAGAAATATACCCAAAAACTATGTATTTCTTGTACAATTTCAACACCAAAGTTGTTGGATTGAAGTAGCAAAAATGTAACAGCCAATACTTGGGAAATGTGTAAATTCGCCACTGAGTAATTCATCATGTCGTGGATGAACTGATTTTAAATATTATGTCATTTACGTCATATTATGTTATGCGGAGTGAATAGTTACTTACTGTTTTCCCACGACTTCGCGCACTTTGTACCCGGATAACAAGTAGCCATTAGGTCGAATAGTATGATCATCATTCACGGCTCGACTTCACCTGGACATGCTGGATATTTCAGATAACACTAGCTCCCTACAAACTAAGCAAAAACTGTCGAATTGAGAACCTTCTCTATTTTTGAAGTCGGTTTAAAAGGCTCCATCCAACTCGGCATTTTATTATTATATATATAATTAATCATTCAGTTATTCATTCAGACAACATTTACTGGTCCATTTGTGTTAGTAAGACTTATGAAAAACACTAAAATAGCTACCTAGGGCTATCTAGGTACCTAGGCTAACCTAGGTAGCTATTTGTGTATAAGTATTCTATCGGTAATCTCGCCTGATGGTAAGCGATGATATGATCTTAGATGGAGCACCAAGATTTAGAAGACACCTAACTTAAAGACGCCCGGTTTGTAATTTTCAAGTAAAACAGACGACGGTAAAGTGTTCCATACCTTAGCTGTACACATTAAAAACGTAAAACCAAAACGGTGTGTGCAAATGGGTAGTATATTAACGAGGTATAGATGGTACTGAGCCGTGCGCCTGCTTTTCCTTTGGTGGAAAGGAGATGGTGGGATCAAATCATGTAGTTCCTGGGCACATTCCCCAAAATGTATCCTGTAAAAGATGGATAGGTATGCAACTTTACGGCGGTGTTCCAGGCTTTGGATCTTAACCTCAGCCATACATGCTCGCTTACAAACTTAAATAGAGATATCTCTTTATGTACGAGTATACCTGTGCTAACGTGTGCATGTGCACCATAACTAAACAAGCTTGAGCCTGTGCAAAATTTCTGCATTCGTTTTATTTTTGAACTCCGTAAATTTGATCACATCTCCGAATTTCGTCTCAAGCTAAAGTGGTTACCTATTCTTCTTCGCCGGAATGCTCATATCCTTTCCCTCCTGTACAAAATCCTCCAAAATCCCTTAACCCCTTCCTACTTGAAGAAACGATTTGAGTTCCTTCACTGCTCCTCACTCGCTCCGATCGTCTGAAAATTTGATGCTGAAAATCCCAGTCCATAGAACTAGATTCTATGATGATTCCTTTACAGCACAAACAACACGTCTTTGGAACACATTACCGGTCTCAATACGGCAAGCTCCATCATTAGTCACATTTAAAACAAGAGTGAAAATATTTTATCTCTCAGAAACGTAGTAGTATTGCTATAGATATATATGTATGTATGTTTATGTATATTTTTATTTAATTTTATTTATCGTAGGTATATTATTGTCAATATTTACTTAAGTATATTGTTTTATTTTATTGTAAATGTTCAGCGCTCTCCTTAATATCTATTATATATATATATCTTTTATTATATATCTATTATATGATCAGCGTTCTGTTAATATACACCCACCTCCATTATTGTAATGTTACAAAAATCCTCTCCATCCAAAGGTTGTCTGGAAGAAATTGCTTCTAAGTGATAAGACCGCCCATTGTACTTGTTGCTTTGTGAATTTTTATTTTTTTGTTTGTTTCTTGTGTGGTGTACAATAAAGTATTTTCATTCATTCATTCATAATTTAGGTAAGCATAATTTTTTTGTAATCCGGTTTCCCGCGATACAGGCTAGACCCAGTGCGGGGACCATTAGCAACATTAGTCTACACTTACAATGTATCTACTCTAACTCTAAACTCTTAGCTAAAATAAATGTATTTTTATTTGTACATATCTAGTATTTTTTAAACTTTCGTGATCACTGTACATAATTACTGATTTAAACGGGTATTTATCGCGTATGCACCTTTTTTATTGGTTATCCCGACGTTTCGGCTATATTGCTACAGCTGTAGTCAAATACCGATACAGACTCAACGTCGGGATAACAAATAAAAAAGGTACATACGCGATAAATACCCGTTTAAATAAGTAATGTTGTACATATCCTCATGGTCCCAATACTCAGGGTCTTCCGTAGATGCAGTTGTTTTTTACTTAATTTTACTTATTAAACCCAGGAAATGATTTTAAGAGTAGTAATCATAAAAGCCATTAAAATAATTTAAAAATTAAAGCTCAAAGTTTAAGTTTTGACCTCAGTTAAGAGAGGTCGAATTTCCGCGTCTTTATGTAGGTATTGTTAAGTATTTGTGAATTAACAGCTTGATTCAACGTTTTTGAATAAGGACGGTTAAGCATTACAGGCACTTATGACTTTTCACCTTGTCTCAAGGTGAGGAACTCAGTGCTATGTAGATTAAGTCTTATTTGCACTTAACATATGGGATGTGACATAATGTTACTGTGACATAGCACAAATTTAGTAAGCTGAAATGGTAGTGCGCAAACCACTTTTAAAATACTCGTATCGTAACTTCTTCTCGTCCAAGTTACCTCAGTGTTTTAAGACGAAAGTCTTTCATCAGTGTGTTACCAGTGATGACGTATGATACAGAAACGTAATCTCTTACTATGGGCCTTAAAAGGTCGGCTCGCGGTCGCTCAGCGTGCTTTGGAGAGGGCTATGCTTGCTGTTTCTCTACGAGATCCAAGCAGAAATGATGAGGTAGTTCGAAGAACTGACGGCTTTTGGGGCAGAAGGATTTCTAGTGGAGAGTGCAGCGTAGGACCCCCTCCCCGTCCCCCGTCCCCCCCTTTAGGAAAGATGACCTGATAAAGGTTGCTTAGAGCCGTTGCAGCACAACTCAATCTCAAATCTATGACTATGAAAAATTACTTTTCCGATTCTGGAAATTCTTTCACTAATAGGAAGCTCCATTATCCCTGAGTGCTATAGGAACTATAGATTAGGAAAAATCTGCAGTCAGGAACAGTAAACAGTAACAGACCTATATGTTTAAGAGCTCGGATTGCTACACGGTTTTTAAACCTTTGCAGCAGTGCTGCCAGGTAGCGGGTTCGATTCCCGCCGCGGAACAAATGTTTGCATGATCTACAGATATTTGTTCTGTGTCTGGGTGTTTTTCTATATATTATAAGTACATATGTATTTACAAAAAAAAGTATATAAGTATTCTATCAGTTATCTGGTTCCCATATTACAAGCTCTGCTTAGTTTGGGGCTAGATAGCGTTGTGTGAAATGTCCAGCAATATTTATTTATTTAATAGAAAAAACATCCAAACCCAGAACATTTGTTCAAACATTTGTTCCGCGGCGGGAATCGAACCCGGTATCTTTTGCATCTCAGCCGGCTATTAGCACACTGCGCCACGGAGGTCGTCACTAACTTGTTATTACGTGATTTTGTATGATTCATCATTTAATTACTTTTGTCACATATTTCCTTGAATAATTATGATGTTGTGAATGCAACTGGAGTAAAGCTAATATTACTCATGCCAGTAGCATGATAGTACTGACTGCTGCCAGGTACTGGCATAATGTGTTGATTTTAATAATAAACAAGACATATTCACATGTTATGACACAGGTGCAGCCAGGTTATAGTGTCGGGGTTGTTTTATGAATATAAAACCACAAAAATGTGCACGAAATGACTTCTATACGAATCACACTAATATTATAAATGCGAAAGTTTGTATGGATGTTTGTTCCTCTTTCACGTCGGAACGGTTTAACCGATTTCTTATAATATCTAGAGAAATAACCAGACCCGGAATAAATATCTGTAAGTCATGCAAACATTGTGTTCCACGGTGGGAATCGAACCCGCTACCTCCTGCGTCTCGGCCGGCTATTCGCCCACTGCACCACGGAGGTCGTCAAATTTTGACAATATGTACATTAATAACAAGTTAGTTTATTGTTATTGTCTATGATGCTGCATTTTTTTAATCTGTATAGATCTTCGTTCGACCACAATCTCACCTGATGGTAAACGATGATGTGGTCTAAGGTGAAGCACGAAGATCTAGAAGGAATCTATTCACTCTTACTTTATAGAGTCCCGGATTGTGTTCTTTAAGAAAAACAGACGACGGCAAAGTGTTCCATACCTTAGCTGCATTTGGTAATTTTGGAAATCCAACCGAGTTTATTGCCTGACTTTTTCCGGTCATTTGTCGCGAGGAACGCGAGCAAGTTTGTTGACGCGAGTTGACGTTTCGAAATTATCTACAAGATTTCGATGAATAAATTGACTGTGTCTAGATTACACCTTTATTTTTGTGTCGGGGGCTAATTGGACTAATTTAGGCACCTGCCTAAATTACTAAAAAAATTAAATACTCAGTGAAAGTAGGTATTAATTATTTTCCATCATTGTGTAACGTAGTGTAACGAGCGAAATCGTCATTACTATTATATTTATAAAATAATATAAATTACCATAATTCTCAAAATTTACCTTAATGTTACGTGTTGCACACATTCTTTTGTATATAATAAATATTGCTGGACATTTCACACAGCGCTATCTAGCCCCAAATTAAGCAGAGCTTGTACTATGGGAACCAGATAACTGATATAATACTTATATACTATTTTTTTTTTGTAAATACATACTTATAATATATAGAGAAACAACCAGACCCGGAACAAATATCTGTAAATCATGCAAACATTTTGTTCCGCGGCGGGGATCGAACCCGCTATTATAATTACTAATAATATTATATTAAAAATCATCAAACTGTTTCTCAGTGTACTCTAACAAATCACAGTCCGGGTTAGTCTGTAGAAGAGCATTGAGCGCCGTGAGGGTGCGAGGCAAGGGTAATTTAGAGTGCGCTCATGTGAATAAATGTGCACCTAATGTTGTCTGGAAAAAGTTGCTATATAACGAAAAGACCACCCACTGTACTATTTACATTGCGTCTTCTATTTTTTCTGTAATTTTTATTTTTTACTAGCTTCCGCTCGCGGATTCGCACGCGTGGTTTGCCAATAAAAAGTAGCATATGTGTTAATCCAGGTTATGATCTACGTACAACCAAATTTCATCGAAATCGGTTCAGCCCATATTATATATAGTGGGATGGTGTAAAATAATAATGGTGCGCGCCATGCTCGGCATCACTAAACCCAATACCCCAATACCGAAATTCGCAAGCGGACTAAAGTTCAAGACGTTAGCAAGCGTATATTGGGACTCAAATGGAGTTGGGCAGGTCATGTGGCCAGGCGCGGTGATGACAGGTGGAGCAGGGTGCTGACTGAGTGGTGGCTCCGAAATGGAACCAGGAACGCAGGTCGTCCACCCGCAAGATGGGTCGACGACATTATAACAATCACAGGTCGTATATGGGTTAGAACAGCGCAGGACAGAGGTGAATGACAATAACGAAGAGAGGTCTATGCCCAGCAGTGGGATGAGAAGGGCTGACGACGATGATGATGTACAATAAAGTCTTTTCAATCATTAAATCATTCAACTCACTGATGCCGAACTTTTGGTGAGCGCAGAGGGCGCTCAGCCCAGTAAGTTATTATGAGGAAAGAAGCTAGTACCATTAAAAAAACCTACATAAAACGCTTAAGAAACTACCTATGAAATAGGTACTCTTAAGATTTGTAAGCTATAACATTGTTAAAGTGGCGTTACAACCGCGAATGAACCCAACACAACAGAAATAGAAAAAACCCAGCTAATGCCAGCATGTTAATTGGCTGTTCACGACTATATGACGAATATATTACCTACTTGGATCAGTGGTGCTATCAATATTTATAGTAGACGAGCTGACCCGCTTGCGGCTTCGCATGCGTGGTTTGTCAGTATAAACATTACCCTCCTGCGCAGTCGGGTAAAAAGCAGCCTATGTCTCAATCCCGGTCACAATCTATCTATATACCAACTGCTCATAGGGAGTGTATGTGTTTCAACTTTTTTGCAAAAGTTGAAACACATATTTCTTATTACTTACCAAAAGTCTAAATCTGAATTTTCTGATCCCTAACACGAGGAATTATGGATTGCCCATACAAACTTTCAACCCGTATTTCACCCCAATCAAGATTATTTTTTAAGACAAAAGATATCCTATGTCGTTCTCCAGGATCTATCTCTTAGCCAAATTTCATTACGATCCGTGCTGCCGTTTAGTCGTGAAAGTAAACACACAAACAAGGTTACTTTCGTATTTATAATATTAGGATGGATGGCTGATTTAATTCCTAAACCTCGCGATTCGTCTTGTATAGTATACCTACCTCTACAACTAATGATAATAATTATGATAATGCTGGACATTTCACACAGCGCTATCTAGCCTCAAACTAAGCAAAGCATGGGAACCAGAAAACTGATAGAATTCTTATTACTTTTTTTTAAATACATACTTATAATTTATAAAAAAACAACCAGACCCGGGACAAATATCTGTAGATCATGCAAACATTTGTTCCGCGGCGGTAATCGAACCTTCAACCATGTTAACTTCAACCTATGGGTCTTTAAGTAGCGAGTAAACAGGTTTCTTCTCAGCATGCGTGTGGAATGTGGTTTTAAACAAAATTCTTAAAATTAAAGTTGGACCCATCTAGGGTCCAACTTATTTGTATCACAAAGGCATTCAAATTATTAAATAAAAATAATCATTTACAAATTACAAAATAAGTACCTACATTATTAAATTAAATAAAAATAAACACAAACAAACCAAAAAAAATACAAATTCAGTGTCAAATAAAAATAATTAATCAAATTCACATGTCAGACAAGACGTGGTAATGGCAGATGGAGCAGAGTAGCGACTGAATGGTGGCCGAGGAGCGGGTTAAAAGGGTAGGACGTCCGGCAGCGAGATGGCTGGACGACATCGTAAAGGTCGCGGGCCGTCAGTGGGTGAGACTAGCGCAGGATCGTGGTGGATGGCACAAACTTGAGGAGGCCTATACCCAACAATGGGTGAAGTCAGGCTGTGGATGATGATGATGATGACATGTCAAGCATGCTTATTTACCTCCCTGTCTAATAAACATCCTCTCATTATCAAATCAAATTGGTTGTAAAATACGAGTATAGGTTAATAGGTAAAGGTAACATACCATTTACGTTTAAAATATACCAATCAAAATCCATTTTAGCCACGTAATTCCAAAAAGGATAAAAATACTAGAAATACCGCGATTCTCCTAGCAATAAATAATGTTAGCATATTCGTCACGGTTTAGCGCCAATCAATTGAACACCTACTCGTGTAACGGTATCTAAATATTAGCATAAAGAACCGTTATATAACCATAGTATTATATTAGAGAAGCAACACATAGAGGCCTTTTAATTTAAACCCATAAGTAAAAACAGGAGTGTTATGACTTTGACGCCTTCTTCTTCTTTCGTGTCAATGGCTGTTTGACTTCTAAGTTTTATAAGCCCAATAGAGAGCAACTTCCACACCCCTCTCTGTTGCCTGGTACAAGTCTTTTCGTGTGCAAGTGGTTGGGCAGAGAGGAAATGAGAGCAGGTGGGTCATTGTTTGTAAGGTGGCCCCACAGTGGCACTGGCTCCGGAATGGGTCGATGTAGCCACACTTGGCTAGATTGTCTTGGCAGCGGCCAACTTGAGTGCGCAACCGGTTTAGGGACTTTCAAATTGGCCACTGCAGTTTGACGCTTGGTCTGTCTGTCTGTCTGTGTGTGTAGCATCGTATTCCCAAATGGATGGACAGATTCGGACGCGGTTTTTGAAGTTATACTTCTTTTGGCACGTTTGGAAAAATATATGAGTAAAATTTGTACGACGCGCTCGCACACCAACAGCCAAAAAGCGACATGATGAAGTTAGCTGATAAGTATCTCATGCGCGCGCACACCGACAGCCAGAAAGCGTCATGATGAAGTTAGCTGATAATTGTTTCATGCACGTGCACACCGACATCCAAAAAGCGACATGATGAAGTTAGCTGATAACTGTATCATGTGCGCGCACACCGACAGCCAAAAAGCGACATGATGAAGTTAGCTGATAACTGTATCATGTGCGCGCACACCGACAGCCAAAAAGCGACATGATGAAGTTAGCTAATACGAGGCATGCCTTTTAAGTTCTGTCGTTTCCATATTTTCCGGCAATTTTGAATTTGGAACTGTTCTATATTCGAATGTGTTTACATTTTGAATCTCAAAACAGTTGAAAGTATTAGGATTAATGCTATTGTTTAGTCACAGTTTCGATTTGAATCTGTCAGGTCACGTACGAAAATGAATCTTTCTAAGGAAAATGTTCGTGCAATAATTTTCTACAACTTTAGAAGAGGCCTGACACGGCTTCAGTGTTTAGAAGAGCTAACATCTGTGTTCAGTGATGTAGCCCCATGTCTGCGGACTGTCGAACGCTGGTATTTAGAATTCCAACGTGGACATACTAGTGTTAGTGACAGATTTCGCGAAGGACGCCCAAAATCCGCCTTCACTGAAGATAACATCATTGCTGTGAGACAACTAATTCTCGAAGATCGTCATGTGATATATCGAGAGATAGAGGCTCTATTAGGCATCTCAGGGACAACCATTCAGAAGATCTTGCATGAAGCGCTTGGTGTGAGAAAGCTAGTTTGCCGTTGGATACCGCATCTGCTTTCCGACGATCACAAGGCGGCCCGCGTCAGATGGTGTAAGAAAACTCTGCAAAGGTTCAACCGAGGGGAGTCAAATCACGTCTACGACATCATAAGTGGTGACGAATCTTGGATCTATGCCTACGATCCTGATACCAAACAACAATCTACAATCTGGGTCTTTCAAGACGAGCCAAAGCCGACTAAAGTTGTTCGTTCTCGAAGCACTTCAAAGAAGATGGTGGCCACGTTCGTTGGAAAAACCGGCCATGTTGCGACTATTGCACTTGAAGATCGTAGAACGGTTAACGCAGAGTGGTATACTACAGTTTGTTTACCACAAGTCATCGCCGAACTTCGAAAATCTAACTCAAAGCGACGCATCATCCTGCACCACGACAACGCAAGCTCACACAGCGCTCGTCAAACGATTGAGTATTTGAAGCAGGAAAAAGTAGAAATTCTTGACCATCCTCCATACAGTCCTGACCTAAGCCCTAACGATTTCTTTACATTTCCTAAAATTAAGAAAAGTCTTCGTGGTCAAAGGTTCCAGTCCGGTGAAGAAGCAGTCGACGCTTTCAAGACAGCCATTTTGAACACCCCACTTTAGAGTGGAATAAATGTTATAATAACTGGTTTGAGCGAATGGAAAAGTGTTTTAAGCTACGTTGTGAATACTTTGAAAAACAATAAAAAGTACTATAAGGTTCTAGATGTGTTTTTTTCTTCAAACGACAAAACTTAAAAGGCATGCCTCGTAACTGTCTCTCAATTCAATAATATAAATACGGTTTTTATCACGTACCGTTTTATCGGTGTTTAGACCGACAATGTTTTGGTTCAATTCGTGAGCAATTATTTAATTCAATTATTTCTCATTAAAAAGACGTCTACATTTCTTGCTGAAGTCCAAGTCCTACACTACTCCCACATGTAGATAATAAAAATGTTGTACCTATATGTATTTATTAACATAAATGTAGTTTCTTATGTTTATGTATATAGTACTAGCTTCCGCCCGCGGCTTCGCACGCGTAGTTTTTCAATAATAAATAATAGTTTCAAAAACCTAAAAAACACGCTTTTGTAGATATCGAATTAAAAAGTAGAAAATAATTTTCAATAAATTTCAATTATGAATAGTGTAATTAACAAAAAAAATATGTATTTTAATGTAAAAAACCGTGATGTCAATTGTTATAAATATTTTATTGACAGTTTACCAGTCATTTTGAAAATATCTTATCTGCGGGTTTTTTAATGGGTCATCATTGTGCCTATATCTAACATGAAGAGAGTGTACTGCGGTCGCTGTGTCGTTTTGGCGTGAGGGGGTAGCAAAGAACAAAATAAAATTTCTTTTCTCATAAGAACTGATTTATGAGATAAAAAGTAGCCTATATATTATTCTAGGTCTAGAACTAAACTTTTGCAAAGTTTGTGCCCAATCCCTTCAGTGGTTTTGGCGTGAAGGGATAACAAAGAACATAATATATTTTCTATAGAAACTTTAACGACTCAGTCTTACCTTATGGGAACTGATTTATTAGATAAAAAGTAACTTATTCTAGGTCTTAAACTGATTTTTTGCAATGTTTGAGCTCAATCCGTTCAGTAGTTTTAGCGTAAAGTGGTAACGAAGCCCCAAATCGTTTTCTGTAGAATCTTTGACACCCCATTTTTATCTCATGAAAACTGATTTATTAGATGAAAAGTAGCCTATACGTTATTCTAGGTCTAGAACTAAACTTCTGCAAGGTTTGAGCTCAATCCGTTAAGTAGTTTTGGTGTGAAGGGTAACAAAAACCAAAATAATTTTTGTATAGAAACTTTTATATCCCATTTTTACCCCATGGGAACCGATTTATGGGATAAATGGTAGCCTATGTAGTGATCCAGGCTATAATTTACGTATATATCAAATTTCATCGAAATTGGTTCTGCCTTTATGGCGTGATTGAGTAACAAACAATCATCCAAACTTTTGCATTTATAATATTAGTGTGATTAGTGTGATGTTATAGGTTTTTTTTATTTTTATGTCAGACATGTTTATGTAATTAATATTTGTGCTTGGATTCTATTATTATCTGTGTTTCTTATCTTAAGTCCCCTACTTAAGATAAGTTAGATCATTAAGTTAATATCTATTAATAATAATAACTCGTTTAATTCAGGCAAAATCAAATAGATACAGGATATTAATTAACTTATTCTACGGCCCATAAAGATACCCTATTTATGGGTATATACATATATATATACCTTAGCCTAAAATACATATTATAGTAATTAAGCTCTCCTCTCCACTATGCTAGTACCTCTAAGGTTGGCAGGTAGAAAATGCTTTTAGCATTAAGCCCACCTCTTGTACACTCTATGTATATTTCGTGCAATATAATAAAGAAATAATTTCTTCAACAGAGCGCGACATCTCAGTCGAAGCACGCAGCCCGCTTCCTCCGCCTGGCCATGGCATCCATCATGGACATCCTGAAGATCAAGCCGTTCGTGGAGGTTTCTGTGGGGCAGCTACTCTGGGGGTACGAGGATCCGCTGCTGAAGCTCGCCAAGGATGTGGTGCCGAAAGAACAGAAGCTTCCGTATGAAGAGTTTGGACTATTCTATGGCGTGAGTAGAAAATGACTGCTTTTTATAAGCTTTTATTCATCTTGCAATGTTTGTTAGTTAAAGTCAAATCTTGCAATTGTATTTTAATCCAGTTCCGACACCGATTGAGCTGAATGACAATGCAATAGTATGGTACCATGGAGGCGGTCTCATGATGGAGACGGATGCTAGATAAGGGAACTTCTGAATGGATTATAGTAGGCTAATATTGTTTGAGCTCATTTGAATCTGCTTGTGGCTCCCATAGTGAATTTTATAAAAAGCTTTTATTGAAAAAGTAATTTTTCAACAACAAAACTTATTTTTCAAATAAAATGGACCCTACCTATTTCCTGGCTCCAGCCATTTCCAACTCCTTAAAGTAGTGGAGTAGGACTTTGGTTTGACGGGAGCGGTTTTCTAATATCCCCGAGGGAAATGTTGATGTCAAATATTAAAGGCTAGCTGATGCCCGCGACTTCGTACGCGTTACACTACTAAATGAGTAGGTAACCGAGAAATAATCCCATGAGACCTGATTATATGGGGTAAAAAGTAGCCTATGTGTTAATCAAGGTTATAATCCGTACTAAATTTCACCGAAATCGGTTAAGCTTTTACGACGTGATTGAGTAACAAACAAACAAACAAATAAATAAATAAACAAAATCCAAATTTTCGCATTTATAATATTATTGTGAAGTGTGATAGATATAGACAATCATTTATTTGCCGAATAAGACTGTTGGCTTATATTTAATTCTTTTCCCTAGAAAAACGGCACATCCCCTGACGTGGTCACCATGTTCACCGGCGCCAACTCCATCTCCCAGTACGGCATCATAGAGCGCTACAACATGAGAGAGAGACTGCCTCATTGGACCACAGACGCATGCAACTCTCTAGCCGGCTCTGATGGCTCGATCTTCCCCCCACACATCACTCCGAACGACTCTCTCGCTATCTATGACAAGGATCTCTGCCGACTGCTGCCACTCAAGTGAGTTTGTTGGTTTCGAGTGCTATCATTTAGAATGTTATCATAAATTTATAGTGTTGTTATTTCAAGAATTAACATTTTGAGTTACTTTAGAGCGTTATAACAAGGATTTCTGTAGACTGCTGCCACTCAAGTGAGTTGTTTTATTTTGAGTGCTATCATTTAGAATGTTATTGTAAATTCAGAGTGTTGTCATTTAAAGAATTAACATTTTGAATTACTTTAGAGTGTTATAACAAGGATCTCTGCAGACTGCTGTCACTTAAGTAAGTTTTTTATTTAGCGTGCTAACGTTAGAGCTTGAAGAACTGACTGAAAAGCGAATCGTATGCTCTATGGCTCAAAGACTACCTAATAAAGGTTGCTGGGAGCCGTTGGCCGCATACTAAGATTGTTCGCTGTGAAAATTTATGGGGAGAGCCATGTTCAGCAGTGGACCTCCTATAGCTCATATGATGATGAAAATAAAATAAAAGGATACAAAAAAAATCAAGCGTTAGTCTGGTGGCCGTTGTCGTTGTAAAATTTACAACGAATTTACTTTCCTTTACTTTACCATAGTTTAAGTTTAAATGAATGAATGAAATACTCTTTATTGCACACCAAACAAAAATACAGTAACAAATAAAATGAATAAATAAATATTGCTGGACATTTCACACAGCGCTATCTAGCCCCAAACTAAGCAGAGCTTATATTATGGGAACCAGATAACTGATAGAATACTTATATAATTTTTTGTAAATATATACTTATAATATATAGAAAAACATCCAGACCAGGAACAAATATCTGTAGATCATGCAAACATTTGTCCCGCGGAGGGAATCGAACCCGCTATCTCCTGTCGTCAGTCATAAACAATAAATAGCGGTACAATGGGCGGTCTTATCGCTAAAAGCGATCTCTTCCAGACAACCTTTGGATGGGCATGATAAACGATAATCAAAAACGGCAATCAATCAGAAAGTTTGACTGGTTTTATTTAATCAAATCAGTCAAACTTAAATAAAAAAAGCGCTTTTTGCCTCAGGGATAAAAAACCAACTCTCTCGACATATTTAATTTAAATTCATCTATTGGAATGGAATATATCAACAGATATTCTGAACACGTGCAAGTTACGCAAGCTATGTGAGGTGAGGTGCCAGTGCTGTACGGTTTATTAAAGTTTGTTAGTGCATATTGTTTGAATGCGGCTGTAGATCACACAGGTTTGTAAGAAATAATCTATTACAAACACACTAATATTATAAATGCAAAAGTTTAAGTGTTTGTTTGTTACTCAATCACGTCGTAACGGCAGAACCGAAATCGATGATTTGGTACGTAGATTATAACCTGGATTAACGCATATGCTACTTTTTGTTGAAAAACAATGCGTGTGAAGCCGCTGACGGAAGCTAGTAGGTATTATTATAAATTCGAACTATTAAGACTCTGTCTGTTTGTTACGTTTTCACGATTAAACTACTAGACTGATTTTGTTTAAATTTGGTATATAGATAGATTATGAACGGGATTGGGATATAGGCTACTTTTTATTGCAAACCACGCGTGCGAAGACGCGGGCGGGTAGCTGACCCGTACCTACATAAATTAGGAATCAATTTGAGAAAACTTCTTTATGTCGACACTTAAAAAGACTTTAACGCGCACTTAGTGCTACGAAACTGCTACATTTAAAGGAATTAAAAAAACTACGAGCCTTACAGTAGTCGCATATGATGTGTAACATCTGACCACCGCGCGCGCTCATTGGTCAAATCAAATAGCTCGTGCTGACTCGGTTTCCTGTTATACATTTCCGTCCCTTTTGCCTAAATCACTCCCACAAACCGAGAGGAAAGATGTTACACACCAAAAATAATATAAGCCTTAAAGATTCAAATAAACATTAATTATTATGAATGTAATTAAATTAATACTAGTTGCCAGTTCACAGTGGTTAAAATACGACCTTTTTACTACTATTTTTACTTTATTACTAAGACTCCGCTGTCTGCCTGTCTGTAACCAGGCTGTATCTCATGTCATGAACCGTGATAGTTAGACAATTGAAATTTTCACAGATATAATTAGAACAGAATAAAATAAATATTTAAGGGGGCTCCCATACAACAAACGTGATTTTTTTGCTCGTTTTTGCTCGAAATTGAGAACGGCAACAGGTAGACGTTTGAAATATACACAGAATATTTAGTTATATATTCACTTTCAAAATAACTAATTAAATTAAAATAAAACAAATATTTAAGGGGGGCTCCCATACAACAAACTTGATTTTTTTGCCGTTTCATTAGATATACGGGACCACCCTTCGTGCGTCCGACTCGCACTTGGCCGGTTTTTTATTTTTTTCTTTGTTAGTTTTAGCTTTTGCCCCATATAGTTTTTAGCATGACTGTTTTAGAAATCTTACACTCCTGCGTACGCGCAATAAGCAAAACAAACTATATAAGTTTAAAAACTGAAACCCGACTACGTAATACCTATGTTAATGGTAGCCAATGTCACCCGGACCATGATAACGAATCGATTGATATCTCATTCATCAAAATCGGATGAGTAATTTAGGTGCTACGATGGAACATACATACATAGACTGCTAAAAATATAACCCCTCTTTTTGGCTTTGTCGTAGTCGGGTAAAAAGAGGTGGGTAAGTTTTCTCTTCACATAATAATTTATAGATTATTTTATTATAATTTATTTGAACAGCAACATAGTAATAATTAAAAACTATATAATGAATCAATTAATATTTCTACGAGCGAATGATACTATAATTACAGGTGAAGACTGCGTTGTCTGGTTTAATGAGCGAGTAACGTAAGAAAACATAACTAAAACAAAAATACTCCGAGCAAAATCTTACAAATAAATGCACAAAACATATTTACAAAATGGTCGCACTCCTCCGAAACGGTTCGACCGATTTTAACGATTTTTTTTTTGTGTATTTGATAGGTATGAGAATAAGCCGTAAAGTATTTTTCATCCTCCTACCCCCACCCCCCATGTTTTAATAGCAATTTTAGTATTTTTGTATGAACAATATCCATATAATTTAACCATCGTTTATTGATGTGAAGTCATTTACATGAAGTGTCGCGTCACTTTAACAGGCGTGTTTTATATAGTTTTTATCCCAAAGTTCCCACGGGAACGGGAAATTTCAAGCATACGAAGTCATAGGCGGCTCAGTTAGTAAATCAGTCAAATAAATATTTATATATCAACGTTACACTACCGTGTAAATTCTATCGTTCTCCGTATCGCAACGCGTCAAGTTCATTCTCAAGTAGGTATTGTTAGCTGGGAAACATTCACTTTTGTTAACCTGCAAGTTGTAATGTAACCTAGGGATGTTTGTCAACTTTGAGAATCAATTGTTACTAACGAAAGCCACTGGGAACTTTCTTACTAAAATACAATTTAAGAGAATTATTTTTTGAAGAGTAGTAGAGTTTCTTGCAAAAGGGCTCGCCTGGGGTGTACCCGGGGTGAGCAGTATTTGAATTATTTGTAATTAAAATACGAAATTGAAATACAGATACGTATATCGTATTTTTAACTAAATTACTTCATAAAAATGTAATTTGTAATTGGTATTTCAAATACGCTGAGTTATTTTGTAGTTGGTATTTCAAATACATTTAGCGATCTTATTAATGGTGCGTTCTGCAGGAGATAGCGCTCGATAGTTTTCGTACGAATAGATACGCTAGCAAAATGGCGGCCGTTAAATATGTCAATCTTTAAAGTTGGCAACACTGCGTCTGTGCTGTTCGTCTTGTCACCTGACTGTATTTTGTATTTCGTATTTTCAATACGTGCGAAATAGTATTTTGTATTTTAATTAACGCAAAGCATGTATTTTGCCCAGCTCTGCTACCAACTTACCTTTATCTGTCACCAAACAGCATTGCTGTGTTTCGGTATGAAGGGTATGGTTTCCGGTGAAATTACAGGCATATTAGGCTTTACTGTAATATGCCTCAAGTTGATGGACCGAGCGTGACCTACGAGGCAATACTTTGCTATAGGCGATGGTTACCACATAACGTCAGGTGGGACTTAAGCTTGTTCTATCTCCAGGATTTATATAAAATATTTTACCTAATAAACCCCGGAAATATGGAAATAGTGCTTCAAAAACTTACAAACCATTCATAACTGATTAAGTTAAGAATTCGTTGAGTGCGGCACCAGATAGGTTGCTCTAGCTGCCGCCCGCGGCTTCGTTTGCGTGGGTTGTCAATGAAAACACTACCCTCCTTCTGCATAGTCGGGTAAAAAGTAGCTTATATCCCAATCCAGGTCATAATCTAATTATATATCAAATTCCATTGAAATTGGTCTAGCCGTTTAGTCGTGAAAATGTAACGAACAGACAGAGTGAGTTACTTTCGAAATTTGAATTTATAATATTAGTATGGAAGAGGGAGGCCTAAATCCAAACTCCGACTCCTAGCATCCTTAATCAGGTCTTCTTTCCATCTAGAGGGGTCCTAAGATGCTCTTACCAGTGCGTGGTCTCCACTCGAGAAGCTTTCAGCCCCAACGGATGATATTATAGTCATATAGTATATATAGTAATATTTATAGTCAATATCTCCGTTCTGTTATTATTGACATTTAATTAGTTTTGACAATAATTTTTGAAACATAACATGTAATAATTTGCCTTTTGACAAAACTACATACATGACCAATTTTATTGTGTAATTTTTATTGTAAAAAATCACCAGCTAGCAATCAGTAATTTGCGTTGCTGGTAAAGGGAAAACAAGTATAAAGTGCCATTACCTAGTTTTTAAGACCTTATTTAACCTATTTATGACTTATTAGCCCGGACACATAGGCAAATTTTTATCCCATAAATCAGGTCCCATGGAATAAAATGGTGTATCAAGTTTCTATAGAAAAATGATTTTGGTCTTTGCGCGTGCGAAGCCGCTGGCGGGTCAGCTAGTTCATTATATTCACAGCAGAATTTCTTCTTCTATTCCAGGTTCCTGGAAGAAGTTCAGTCCGCAGCTGGAGTCACTGGCTACCGCTTCACCCCCCCAGAGGACGTGTTCGCAGACAACGAGTATAATAAGTGCTATTGTCCTGCCGGACCTCCGTGCGCTCCTAACGGCCTGTTCAATGTATCTTTGTGTCAATACGGTAAGAGAAATATACCTTAGGTCAGTATGGTAAATTTCATAGACTTTAGTGTGTCACTACGGTTAGATTTTGTGTCAATATGGTAAGTATTTGTTAAGAACCTTAAGCTAAGAGTTAAAACTCTCTTTGTATCTAAAGCTCAGTGCCGGCTTAAGTAAGCGCGGGGCCTGTAGCAAATTCTATCGAGGGGCCCTTGATCTGCTATTGGTTATTAACTTATTAAGTAGAAAGTGGTAAAAAAAACAAGACTCAACCGCCAATTATCGGGCCAATTCAAATTCTATAAGACGATACGAGCGACTTTTTGTAGAACTTGTGCATTTAGCATATTCAATTCTGCATTTATTTTCGTCCACGTAATTATCGGTTACCGATTGTCTGATGTGGTTTGTCTTAGTCGGAAAGGGTGTTACGTTTCACGTTTTTGTGGCATTATGTAAATTCAATATACCACGTCTTAATAAGTTCCACCTAAAAAAATACGCTCAGGCGGAGATGGGGTTTAGATACGCGGGGCCCCCCTTTGCGCGGGGCTCGTAGCAATTGCTACTCCTACTATGTGGTTAATCCGGCACTGCCAAAGCTTACTACTTACTTTGTTATATCTAGAAATGTGTTTATTGTTTAAGTATGTGTTCATGTTGTTACAAATAAACATTAGGGGTCTTACCACAAAAAAATTAAGCACCAGCTAAATACTGTTACAAAAAATCCTATAAAAAAATTGGTAAGAAGTTTTTTAAACACGCGTTAAACAGGGCTTAACGTTTTTTATGGTAACAAGGTATAATTTTTGACGTATATAGTAACGCCATCTTTCAACAAGTCTTGTCAACTCTAGTTCTGACATAGAATATTATTACAGACTCGCCAGTGATGCTATCATTCCCGCATTTCTACCTCGCGGACCCGAGCCTCAGGGAGGCTGTGGAGGGAATCTCGCCGCCCAACGCGGAAGACCACAGACTATACATCGATGTACAGCCTGTAAGTACCTCTTACCTTATATCATCTGTCTGATGACGAAAGCCAGTCAGTGTGTCTTAACTGTTATGAGAAATGGCACAGAAACGTGATATTTAACTATGGGCCCCATAAGAAGGCTCGCGGTCGCGCAGCGTGCTATGGAAAGGGTGCTATGCTTGCTGTTTCTCTTAGAGATCTAATCAGAAATTAGGAGATCCGTTGATAAACCAAGGTCACAGACACAGTGCCGGATTAAGTAAGTGCGAGGCCCGTAGCAAATTGTATCGAGGGGCTCTTGATCTGCTATGGGTTCTTAAGTATACATAAAGTGGCGGAGGTGGGCGGATTTGGGAGCCCCTTTTTGCGCGGGGCCCGTAGCAAATTGTATCGAGGGGCCCTTGATCTGCTAAGGGATTTTAAGTATAAAGGGGTAGGGTTGGATACACGGGGCCCGTAGCAATTGCTACTTTTGCTACGTGGTTAATCCGGCACTGCACAGACAGCCAAAAGGATTAGCAAGCTGAAGTGGCAGTGGGCGGGCACATAACTCGAAGAACTGACCGTTGGGGAATAGTAATCTCCCAAGTGACTAGTTACTATAATATGTTATTTTGATTTCTAGGAGATGGGTATAGCAATGCGTGCGCGCGCGCGGATCCAGATCAACCTCGCCGTCAGTCAGGTCGTTGACATCAAGCAGGTCGCTAACTTCCCTGACATCGTCTTTCCTATTCTATGGTTCGAGGAGGTGAGTTGTTTCACTGTTATCAACTAGATGGCGTTGATAATTCAATGACATTTTGAATGTGATTTTTTTTGAGAAACGTAGATAAGTAGTTACTATTAAGTATTAATACGCATGATATAAACTACAATGATTAACAACACGAAAGTTATATAGTGAAATATATGTATTTGCTAGGGGGTAGTCAAACTAGCTAGGTTGTGGCTAACTCCGACAATATTGTCTTTCCTATTCTATGGTTTAAGGAAGTGAGTTGTTTCACTGTTTACAACTAAATGGCGTTGCGAAAGCATAACATTTTATTTTCAGTATTGACTATTCTATTAGTACATTTCAACCCAGTTTTTATTTTTAGTTTAGTCCTTGTAGTTTTTGAGTTATTAGCTATAATAAAAACTGAACTTTGACATAATTGACAGGGACATAAATATGTATAGGGAAAAGTCTGAATCAAGAATAACTACAAATTCTACGCCAAAAAAAGTTAACCAGTTAACATGAACTCCCGTTACTTGTAATTTGAATGAATCTATAGGTCAAGTAAGTTGGTAATGCATTTCGTGGCACTATTTTATTGGTCAAAGATTATTTATGAGTAATATTTCACGAGATCTCAGTTCGGGGCGAACAACTAGTAATTGGATTTGTAAAATCTTTATACCTACAAACTAACAATTGCAAAATTAACTTTGTCCGTACTTGAAAATTAGCTGAAACGAACCCTTTACTGTGCGTATTCCAACACGTGCTTAACCAATTTATTTCTCTTTCTAGGGCATAGATGAGTTACCAGAGCAAGTGTCTTCGTTACTCAAACTGGCGACCAAGGTTCCCCCCATTGCGAGAGGGGCGCTCGCGTGGGGACTGACGGCCTTGGGGGCGCTCCTTATCCTGTTAGCTGTTACTTGTTTAATACGGTGAGTTGCGAGGTCAAGGGTTAGGTCATGGAGTTGCGGTTGTTGCGACTGATGGCTTTATAGGCCAAGAGAATATTCCAAATCGGTGGATAATTGACGGAGTTCTGATGTAAATACATAAAATTGAAATGCGTCCCTATAAAATTTAATGATTGCCCTCGATTTTTTTGGAATCCATCATCAGATCCTGACTTGGTGACAATGGGACCACCTGGGAAGTATACCCTTTTAAACAAAGAAGAATTTCTCGAATCGGTCCAGGCGGTCTTCGAGTAATCGGGGAGCATACCTACATAAAAAAAAATCCTACGAAGTGAGAACTTCCTCCTTTTTTTGGAGTTGGTTAAAAATACAACCTCCGCACTGGGAAGAACTAATAATTGTTGCTGTATGTCGCACTCTTGTGCCGGTCGCTCTGAAAATCTATGGGGAAGACCTTTGTTAAGTAGCGAACGACCGGTGGCTGATAATGACGATTTATCCGGCCATTTTGTCCTATCCGGTATTATCTGGCCAAATTTGTACTATTCGGTATTATCTGGTCATTTTTGTACTATTCGGTCCCATGACATTATGACGACCTCCGTGGCGCAGTGGGCGTATAGCCGGCTGAGACGCAGGAGGTAGTGGGTTCGATTCCCGCCACGGAACAAATGTTTGCATGATCTATGGATATTTGTTCCGTGTATGAGTGTTTTCTATATATTATAAGTATGTATTTACAAAAAAAAGTATATAAGTATTCTATCAGTTATCTGGTTCCCATAGTACAAGCTCTGCTTAGTTTGGGGCTAGATAGCGCTGTGTGAAATGTGCAGCAATATTCATTTATTATTTTGTAATATCCGGTATTATCCGGTAATGTGTATACTATTGGGTCACATGACATTATATCAATGATTCTAATTAACAAATAACCTTTTCAGATCATCTCACCGACAAAGCACGTTAAGATTAGAAGGTCACGTGGTCGCAAAACCCCCACCTCCTAAGAAACCCAGCAAAGAGAATGGATATGAACTGAACAGTAGGAGGTAATGTTACATAACACCTTATAGAGCCTTCAGCCAGGAATTCGAGAGACATATAGCGTCCCATGTAAGGAATTCAAATTTAATATTAATCAAAATTACAAGTATCATTTTTAAATGTCAATTGTATCGCCTGTTTCTCGGGGACTAAGGCAGGAAATTAAATGAAAACTGACATCAAATTAACAGAAACCATCCTAGAAATAATTATCCTTAACATAGACGGTTAAATATACGGAAAGGATAAGAAATAGAGATACAACGGCTACCCGGTATCTGGCCTATCCAGCCGGGTATACCGAATAGTAAAAAATGTTTACTATTCGGTATACCCGGCCTAACCGATTATTTTGTATTCCGATATCCAACCTATCCGACCGTTTTCATACTATCTGGTATCCGATCTATCCAGCAATTTTTATGATATCCGGCGTATTTAAATATACAGGGTGAATTTGTAAACAGTTTGTAAAATTTGAGGAACGGCACTGCTTAAATAATAGGTCGGATTTTCAAATTCATAACTGAATTTAAATACAAACTATATGTTCGGATGGATTAAGGACAAAGTCATTATTAAAAATTTGCCTACTGTTTACAATTACACCCCGTTGTTGTAGGTACAGTAGTTTTTTTTCACATTTTCTTTGGCTGAAGGCAAAATTTAAAAAAAATTGTATATTGTTACGATAAATTAATTAAAATCAGAATTACATAGGTATCTTGTAAAATTTTGAGATATTTAATTTTAAAATTGACTACTAAACACGATTTTTTTATTAATTTCCAAAAACTATGTGTCGTTTATTAAATTAAATATTTTCGAAAATGAACCATCAAAATAAAAATAACATTAGAATGTGATTTAATGACATCATCGTTTAGAAAAAAAAAAATATTTTTATTGTAACTGGGCATTTTAATCATCAACATCAGCGCCATTTATGTTTCAAAATTATGATATATTTATACATTTTTTTGTCTATCATCACAATCAAAACACACAAAGTTCTGTACTGTATTGTAATTATGTATTTTAATATAAATACTAATATAATATTTTTGTACTCTGAAATAATATTATAAATCAATTTAAAAGAGTATTTTTAAATATTATATTATTGTTTTCTTAAAGCGAAATTACCACCAATGTATTACCGGGTGATTATATTAAAATGATATAACTTAGAGATATTTCACTACTTAAATGCAATAATTAAATTAAATAGGTATTGAAAATGCAACAAAATCATTTTTTGATATATTTTTATAATCATGTATAACGCGTATTGTTTTTATCTTGATGTAGCTCGAAATATTAAACTATTTTTTTATAAGTATGCCTGTCTAGTTATCAGCTATTGTGATAAATAATACAATTTTAATATTAATTTCTTACTTAACGAACAATTTAAGTTAGGGTTGAATCTTGACATTAATTAAGATATTAAAAGAATTAAATTTAATTAATCACAATCAATTAAATATTATTATGATCTAAGTATATATATTTTTTTAAATATGTACCTTAAATATTATTTGTGTTATGGTTGATTAATTTTAATTTTTTGACATGGATTTTAAAGATTTGACTTATCATGACTGTATTTCTGTAAATAATAATTATTTTAAATGGGGTTAGGGTATGCCATTTAAAATTAAAATTGGTAATACGGTGTTTACTTCATTTATATGTACTTAAAAATATGTTTACTATATAAACTATTTACTACTGAATAAGTTTAAGTACCAATAGTAACTAGTCTAATTTGGGTCCGTCCTTAGGTTAAGTATTAACCCTTCTTTTTGCTATAGAGGGTATATATTTTTTCGTTGTTTAAATTTCTTAATGCTTAAAAAAACATAAATTTTATAAGTCTTCCTACATCACTCTTTTAATAAGTAATTTTTATTTCATATTTTGACAAAAAATCATAAAAAATATATAACAAAATACAATATATTTGCTGCTTCGCTTATTTGTTAAAGGATTTTTTAATCAAAATATTGTATCTAATGTATTTATCAAGATAAACAAAGAAATCATATTTTTATCACATTTCAAACAAAATTATAATGTTTATTAATTAAATTATTGGGTCTCAAAAACTGGTGCTTTTATACTATTTTTCATAAAAAATTTGAAATACTAAAAAAATGTGCATTAAAAACAGTCTTTAATCAAGCTAACAGATGGCGCTGCTTCGAGTTATCAATTATTAATCTACTATAAAGGTCGTTCGATGGGAAAATGGTTGTAGAGTTGACGGATCCAAAATCTAATCCGACAAAAACAGAGGCATCCGATCCGACAGCTTTCCGACGGATAAAAATAGCCCCCAGAATACATTCCGATATTTATATAAACTTAAACAGCGCCCTCTAGCGATGAAAAACTGCAGTTAACGAGGTAGAAATCTCAGGAAAGGGTTGCTCAGTTATTATTATTTAGTTTTTAATTAGACAACGGTTTTTGTGTACTTAAATTGTTTGTAACTTGTAAATAAAGTAATGGTGTAAGTTTAATTTGGTGTTTTATTTTAAACTTAAAATTATATTGGTTCTTAAATAAAAAACATGTACTTAAGTAATATTAATATTTATTTATTTGCTTGATAGATAGGTAGGGACATAATAAGGCAGCCATTGTGCAATCAAATCTATTGCTATAGTCTATGCACCGAAACAAGATAATAGGGAAGAAATGGACTGGTATGTTATAGGTAGAACAATAAATAAAATAAATAAATCAATATTGCTGAACATTTCACACAGCACTATCTGGCCCCAAACTAAGCTGAGCTTGTACTATGGGAACCAGATAACTGATCGAATACTTATATACATTTTTTTTTATAAATACATACTTATAAGATATATAGAGAAACAACCCGATTCGGAACAAATATCTGTAGACTATGCAAACATTTGTTCCGCGGCGGGAATCGAACCCGCTACCTCCTTCGTCTCAGCCGTCTATTCGCTCACTGTTTGGACTCTTGATAATGTTGTAACGTGTGACCCAGCATGTATTTTCGACTGATCGAACAATTCTTAATATACGTGGGAAGTGACAGCTACAGTAGTGATGTCGGAATAATGTGATGACTCTATAAATGAAAATCTTTTTAATAAATGTAAACGTTGCATATGAACATCTTTATCCGTTTTGTGTCCTTGTCTTTTTTATGGGATTGTGTGGCAGAGACAACGGTCCATTACTTGTTCCGGTGGATAGAGTATAAAAATAATTGCTAAAGTAAATACCTAAATATATGTGAAAAACTTATAAAAAAAATCTTTGTAAAGAAATACATAAACATACATACGTTTAAGAACATTTATAACAATGTCAAATACATTTGTTAAATTAATAAATTATACCAATCTTCGAATACTTATTCCATCAAATCATAATTTAATTATTATGAACCAAATATTGCGCTCAATTATTATTATATGTAATCCAGAAAATATTACAAAAATTAAATCTAATAGAAAAAATAATTAAATGTAACAAATTAATTCATACACAATACAAAATTTTATCCTAAATAACGTACCCAATAAATTTAGAAATTTGTATTTGTACTTCACGGCAAGGGAACGTCTGGAAGAGCGATAAGACTGTACTGCAGTAAATTAGTTTGTTTTTATTATATTTTCTTTTAATATTTTTATCACAATTGTCAAGAATGATTTTTCTGGGTCTCACGTTCAGTGAGGTTCGCTATTATTTATGGAAATAAATTTTAAATCCTAGAATCATAAAAATACTACTTTTAATCCAGAAACTACGTGATTTAAATCATCCAGACTATTTTGTTTAAGTATTGTTTTAACTTTTCACTGCAGTCATAGAACATACTCAAGGAAAATCTAATAGATCGAATTTGACAGGTGTCAAAATACGTTCGTACTAAGTTATCACGGCAAAATGATGATGTTAAATCGGATCTATTAGATATCTTTAGTGTAATCCTGTTTTCTTTAGTTTTCTCCTTGTCTCTTTTCCTCCTTTCAAGTTAGAAAGAGATCACCCGATTTTTCTCTTAGATTTCAATCCAAAAACTTTGCAAACTCTTTACTTAGTACGTTTAGGCATTTTAGAGTTCATCTTTATTATTTGCTCATTTTCAGATTTACGTTTTAATGGATACCAGATTGCTTTTTTAACGTTTGATGATTTTGGAACTTCGTTAGCGTTATCCTCGTTAACAATCTCAAATTTAACGTTATCAACTATATCCGGAGTTTTTATTAATATATTTTCAACTATAACCGGTTTCTTTTTTGTTTCTTCTGTTTTAATTTTCCTAACTCTTTTTTCACCCTTGCTAACTTCGTTAGCGTTATCCTCGTTAACAATCTCAAATGTAACGTTATCAACTATATCCGGAGTTTTTATTAATATATTTTCAACTATAACCGGTTTCTCTTTTGTTTCTTCTGTTTTAATTTTCCTAACTCTTTTTTCACCCTTGCTATCAATTTCCTCGATACTGACATTATTACCGTCTTTTATAAGTATATATTTATCGAAGTTCTTTGTAACGTTAACTTGCCCTTTGAAATATTTAGTGTATGTTAGTTTGTTTGCCACTAGCATCGATAACTCTGCACAGTTGAATTCTTGCAGTAGTACGGTAAGGTTGGAACCACCGTGATTCTCTATAGTCGGATCTGCGCCCATATCGAGAAGAATTTCTATGGTTTTTCTGAAGTGGTCGACGACTTTCGATTTGTTACCAAGCTCTGAAACAAAAAACAAAAATTAAAAACATATACAACCTGTTTTGTTATGTACGACATTAATCTGAAACACACATTCGAAATAGTATGTACTGATTTTAGAGGGTTTAATAAAAACAAATAAAAAAAAAATTTATTGCCAAAACAAAAATACATCATTTGCCACGTTTTTTAAACCAGATACAATATTTTTTTAAGAGCTTGACAGCGAGACCCAAACTAAGCATGGAGCTTGTGTCTTGGACTTCTAGAGTGCAGTTTACAAATGTAAGTAGGTAATTTTATAAGATGTAATATTGCTATCAGGTTATACATTACTGTAGAGTTCCTTCCCAGGCTTCAAATGATAGGCTCGGGACGTAGTGGACTGTATTTTTCTTTCTTCTTAGTTACTAGTTTACAAGGTATAAATCGCGTACTTGATGATCACAATTTTTCTTTTTTTTCCGAATGGACTAATCTCGCTGTTGGCCTCTGAGGCCGTTGCAGCTTAACCGAACTTTTGGCGAGCGCAGATGGCGCTCAGCCCTGTAAGTTGTTTGAAGAGGCAACTAGCGCAAGGGCACTTAGGTACGAGCCTCGGCTTGGGCAGTTGCCGGGGTGGGGATAGGAGAGAAACGCCCGGGTACATGTCTGTACCTCGTATAGGCGGCGACTGAAGGGACTCGTCGACCTCGCCGGCGAGGTCAGTGTTTCTGTGAAGTGTTTGCTCTGTCTGATGTAGGTGACTCAGAGATCGCTTCCGCGTTAGCGGAGGTGATTTCGTCATCCGGGTCTCTGAGAACGTGTCTCGGACGACGGAGGATTTGTCACAATTTTTCCGTTCAAATCGGTTTATACTTATACAAAATTAGTCCTCGCCCTAGCCGTGGTGCGGGGATCGTAATCTACATTTTCACAAATCAACTTTCTACATCGAAATTTCTGGAAAGCCTAGACATGGACTTACATATAGCTATCTCGCTCTTTTGACCATTACATTTTATATTTAAATCTAGCTTTGATCGTCCGTTACAATTACAATTTATCAAAAAAAAAATAAGTAAGGATTCATATGACATTGAACGAGGAACGAGGGACGAAGGTTTGAAGAGGGTGAAAAGGGGGGGGGGAAGGATTGTTAATACCGGTAGCTTGAATATTTATCTAGTAATGGATACATTTCCAATAAACAATTTTTAACATTGAGGGCGATTCCGTTTAGTCAGTTTAACAGGTACCTACTTACACGATGAATGAATATGATTTGTTTACCTATTGTATACAGGCATTACATACAGGCTACAGGTATACAGGCTATTCATTGATATTTTACGATTGATTGATATTTGCAATGAACTTGAAAAAACCTATTTTACAACAATAGTAGCCACTAGCACTACCCGTGCTTTCATTTAATGTCCTACATAACAAAACACGTAGTATAATATTATAGATATTCCTTACCAGCGGCGACGGTGCAAGCGGCGGCTACAGCCAGGAACAACGAAGTATTCCCACAGTTGGGCATCTGTATGTTTACGGCCTTGGGCGATGATTCTAGGAGAAGGCGGACGTTCTCGTAGTGACCGAGCTTGCTGGCTAGCATTAGGGGAAGGTATCCTGGAAATTGTTAGAAAAAAAATTGTATGCTTAAATTTTAGAAATATGAAAAAAAATATATATATATATGATTTATTTTTATTTTTGTATGATTATTTTCATAGCGTGCTATGGAGAATGGAGAGGAGAGCCTGGTGTTTCTAAAAATTGTATGAATAAATTGTATTTTTGTATGATTATTTTTTAGCGTGTGATGCAGAATATAGGATCAGAAATCAGAAATGAGGTAAAAAAGACAAATAAAAGTTACTGATATAGCACAGAGGATTTGTTCATTTCAGCAAGCTGAAGTGGCAGTGGGCGGGGCACATAGCTCGAAGAACTGACGGCCGTTGGGGCAAAAGGTTCTCGAGAGATCACGCACTGGAAAGCGCAGCGTAAGACGGTCCTCACTAGATGGAAAGACCTAATAAAGGTTGTTGGGAGTTGTGTGTCGGACAAAGTCGCTTTGGAAATATGCTATAATGAAGGTCTATGTTCAGCAATGGACGTCCTATGGCTGATATGATAATGACAATGATGAGTTTATAATGAGCAAAAAAACAAAACGTGCTGCGCTGGGCTTTGTTTAAAACAGCACAGCGCAGTATAGCATAGCTCAAAGTTGATTAGAAAGAAAGAGAGAATACAATAACATATAATCAATAAATAAAATAAAAATAAAATAATATAATAAAATATATCAACTAAACTTATTTACATTAAACTCCTGACGATCTTACGATTTGACTTTGTCAAAATACAGAGAGTAGAGGTGGGAACTAGAGTATAAATAAAAAATCGGTTGCTATAAAAACCGATTCTTGAGACATTTTGATTTGTATTGTTTATTTTTATTATTTGAATTGTATTGATTTGTATTATTTGCATTGTACAGGGTGTCTCAAAAGAAAGTTCACATTTAAAAAATCGATTAAAAAAAAGTAAGATGTTTATTGAAAAAATGTTTATTACATATTAAAATACACTGTTTGGGAATTTATTTTTTAAAAATGACATCGTCCAAATGTAAACCGTTGCGTTCACGGCACTCGTTTATTCGAGCACTAAAATTTGCTATGACGGCTCTGCAGGTATTCTCCGAGATGGCTGCGATTTCGTGACGGATATTTTCTTTTAATTGTGCCAGGGAAGTCGGTTTGTTGGCGTAAACTTTGGATTTGAGATAACCCCACAGGAAAAAGTCCATAGGTGTTAAATCGGGACTGCGTGGAGGCCAACTTATGTCACCTCTCCTGGAGATCAATTTGCCAGGAAAAATTTCACGAACTCTTGGCAGAGACCTGTTGGACGTGTGTGAAGTGGCTCCGTCCTGCTGGAACCATGTTCTTTGGTTATAACAAGGAAAGTGCTGCAGCTCAGGCACGAAGAAAACGTCTAACATCTCCACATAACGCTCTGAATTCACTGTAACTGTGCGTCCCCTTCCATCTTCAAAAAAGTAAGGGCCGATAATTCCTCGCGCCGACATTGCGGCCCATACGGTGACTTTAGGCGAATGTAGGGGTGTCTGATGTTTTTGTTTTGGATTGGTTGCACTCCAGTAGCGGCAATTTTGCTTGTTAACATATCCAGTAAGATGAAAATGGGCTTCATCCGAAAAGAAGATGTTGGTAAACGTTGGAAAGCGCTCAATCATCTGGTTTACGTAGTCAAGCCTCTGACCAGCATCCTGAGGCTTTAATTCTTGCACCAACTGAATTTTGTACGGGTGCAGTTTTAAATATTTATGCAAAATGCGGCATAATGACGATATGTGCACGTTTAAGGCCACAGCACGCTTCCGAATTGAAAGGTTCGGATCGTCCCGAATAGACTGGGCGACACTGTCTACGTTTTCGACCGTTCTCGAAGATCTTGGACGCCCGGATTTTGGTTTTTCCAGTATTGAACCGGTCTCTTCAAACTTCTCGACCCATTTTGCAATGAGTCGAGTGGTTGGCGCATCATTCAAGTGACGAATATGTCGAATGCTGCAGAATTTTCTACGCGCTACAGTCGCCGAATTACCGTTTTTATAAAACTCGCGTACGCACAACGCACGGTCCGCTCCCGAGAAACGCTCCATAGCGACTAAATTCCCAAGAGCCAGGCTACCGACTGACACTCCCCCCGCGCCCCTCAGAATAGTTGCGTTCACGCAATAACCAAAACAAATGTGAACTTTCTTTTGAGACACCCGGTACTAAGAATTTGTTATCGTTAAGTTTAACTTAGGTTAAATTAATATCGAACTAGTTTGGCTATACATCATATATACATAATTTATATTGTTTTTCATTTAAGAAAATATTGACGATATTCATAAGTAGATTAGATTAGAAAATTATGTATTGCACTGATTAAATAATGATGAAAATCCCTCATTGTGGGTGCAAAATCTATAATGGATGCATATGTATAAAACATAAAAAAAATATAAGTTTCTGTTTTATAAAATTAAAGTTTAGTAAATGTTTAGATTTTTTGTAATAATCGATTTTGTTTGGTTTTCAAGTGGTTAAAATGATCGCAACTAATCGCAAATTTTATGTTAGTTTAGGTTGCTTATTATTTGTTCAATAAAGATTTTTGTATTTATATTTAAACTAGGGTTCGGGTCCCGGGACGTCTCGTGTCTCGAAGTCCCGTGACTTTTCGTAATTTTAGTTGTCTCGATCCCCGGGACTTTCAGGTCGAGACTCGAGACTAGACAAGATTGTCAAAATTGATATGTAATTATTTTTATTTTCATAAATTTAAGGAGCCTAGCGCCATTTGTTAGTTTATAAGCTGTATAAAGCCTTAAACACAATTAAACAGAAATCTGTTGAAAACGAGAGAGTGTTCTTCTTTCCCGATGGCATTATTATAAAAATCAGAAACAGATTGTCGGACAAAGCTGTTGACACTCCGATTTTTTCAAAGGCCTATTTTATTAAATCAGCAAAGAAGTCTAATTAATGTGTTGGTTGATTATTTAACAGACTGATTTATAAGTCTGTTTTATTATTTATATTTAGATTATTTAATTATGAATCAAATCAGTAATTATGAGAATTAATAATGTTGTGATTATGACCAATGATTAGATACTAGAATTACTACATAATAGTAAAGTTATTAAGAATTAGTATAATTTTTAACTTAGTTCGTTTTATAACTATACGATTTAACTGCTTAAAAGTGAATCTGTGTGTGTTAAAAGAAATGAACAAAGCAATTATTAAGACTGAAATTAACGTTAAAGTTATTAAGATTTAATTATCTGTTTAATAAATTTTGGTTTTGAAATAAATTGCCCTTTTTATTATGTTTCAACAGGGAAAACAAAAAAAATTATTCGTGACCCGGGACTTTGAAATTGTCGGGCCCAAACCCTAATTTAAACTCGGCATTGAGCCTAATGATACAACATTGGAATAGCTTCGGTAAACATAATAATTATTTAGCATTACATGGATGATTTTTCGACTTCTTGTGTAGACGTTCATTCAAAGTTATCACAGCGAGAAAAATGACAGACGTCAAATCGGGCTTATCATAACGTCGCGAGTTTAAGTCTAAAATAAAAATTTACTGCATAGATACTACCAATCTACTGGGAAACACTCTAAATAGGTAGAATTGTAGTTTACCTTGCTTATCGAACAGTGAACAGCACATGTAGTCTAGAAGCAACGTGCTCAGTTCTTCATCACTCTTCTTCTCCCAACCCTCCTTCTGCAGCTCATCCACGTGTTGCAGGATTATATCCCTGAAAAAATAAACAAATTATTACTTGAAAATGATGATGATACCACAAAATTGATAGGTACTGCGGCGGACGGTCAAGAACGAGATATAGCTGATCGTATATAGAATAAACAAGCTATACAACCTGTTTTGTTACGTACGACATTAATTTAAAACACAAATCTGCAATAGTATTAACAGATTTTAGATGAGGGTTTAATACCGGTAGCTTGAATATTTATTCAGTAATCGAAACATTTCCAATAAACAATGTTTATCGTAAATCGGTGGCGCCTTTGCGATGCCGCTTAGTCAGTTTAACAGGTACCTACTTACATGATGAATGAATATGATTTGTTTATTTATTTTATACAGGCTGTTTCACCTATATCTTAGGACTTGAAATGCAGGTTGTTTGATAATTTTAAATCTTTTATGGTAATTAATTTGAAAAAAAAACCTATTTTACAACAATAGCCATTAGTCCTACCCGTGATTTCATTTAATGTCGTACATAGTAAAACACGTGTATTAAAAAAAACTACATAAGGATTCTATCAGTTATCTGGTTGCCAAAGTACAAGATTTGCTTAGTTTGGGGCTAGATAGCGCTGTGTGTGTGAAATGTCCAGTATTAGTTATTATTTATTTAATTTAGTATCTACTCTTATCACACTTATATTATAAATATTAAAGTTTGGATATTTGTTTGTTTGTTACTCAATCACGTTATAACGGCTGAACCGATTTCGATGAAATTTGGTATGTACGTAGATTATAACCTGGATTACCACATAGGCTACTTTTTGTTGACAAACAACGCGTGCGAAGCCGCGGGCGGAATCTAGCAATCTAATAAAAACGTCACTATGATTCGCTTATCTTTGTATAGCTAGATCTAGAATGATGATGGTGTCCATTACGTTACGTCGGTGCGTTCTAAGATGACTTGAGTAGCCAATCGTAGCTTTAAATGTGCGTGCATGTAGTGTAGTATTGTCTTACCCGGCATTCAGCTTGCAGTGATGCAGCAGTACAGCGAGGTGGTCGGTCCGCAGCTCGGCCGCGAGATGCAGGCTCGAGCTGTGAGCGGAGTCGGCTCGGCACGGGTCTGCCCCGCGAGACAATAATGTGGAGCACATGCTGGCTGAGCTCGCGAACAGAGACAACTTTAGCGCAGTCTGAAAAAGAAGACATTGTTTTTTTTATATAAATTACTAGCGACCCGTCCCGGCTTCGCACGGGTGGACATTTATTTTTTTAACATTTTTTATGCCAAATTTTTTTACACCTATGGTTACATTATTGAAGTTTCTGTAGGGATCCCTAATTTTTTCTAGTAATAAATATAGCCTATGTTACTCATGGATAATGTAGCATTCTAATGGTTAAAGAATTTTTTAAATCGGAGCAGTAGTTTTAGATTTTATTTGTTACAAACATACAAAAAAACAAATCTTTCCTCTTTTTAATATAGTATTATAGATAGGCTAGCGTTTGACCACGATCTCGCCTGGCGTGCAATAATGGGGTCTATGATGGTACACGCTTGCCTAGAAGAAACCTATTCATTCACAACTTGAAGACCCCTTGGCTGTAGTTATCAGGAAACACAGACTCAGACAAGGCGTTCGACTCCTTGGTGGTGCGCATAAAAAGGTAGAAGAGTACCACTTTGTGCGTATGGTTTTTACATGATCTAGTGATAAAGCAATAATGTGTATGTCTTTGTGTATGTATAAATTTTTAAATAATATTAATGTTAATTTAATTTCTATTACTCAATAATTATAAGTCAATGGCTTGAAATAAACAATCTTTATTTTTTATTTATTAATAGACAAGCCAAATTGGTTGGACCCACCCGATGTGACGTCACGCGAGCGCGACCCAACGCAGCACTCTTCCTTTCCAGTAGGAAAAAAACGAATTGAAAACCTCCTCCTCTTTTTTTGAAGTCGGTTAAAAATTGAGGTGGATAGCTAGTCAGGTACCCACAACCCAAATAGAAGAGTCAGGAGCATACCCAACGTCGCACAAAGGTTGTGGACGTGGGTATGAGGATCGCAGGGCTGAAGTGTAGATGGGCTGGACTCTTGGCTAGGAGGGATGACGGGCGTTGGACGAAGGCGATTACCAAGTAATGCTCGTAGACCATGAGGCAGACCATCCGCCCGATGATCGAATGACACAAGCGTAGCGTGTCAATGGATGAGACTCAAAAGGGCCCGGAAAGAATGGCGTAATAAAGAGGCCTATTATACCCAACAGTGGAAGCAGCTGAGATGATGATGATGATAATGTACTTACCAGGCCGTTGCTAGCAAGTATGTCCACGGATTGGTTCCGTATCTTCAGCACAACGCATTGCCGTTTCAACAGTTCCATATCGTCGTTAATGACGGCTAGATGGATAGGCCTGAAAATCAAAAACTCTATATTTTACAAACTTAGCTAGGTATTTCATCGCGTACATATGGTTCTTATAATAATAATAAATATTGCTGTACATTTCACACGGCGCTATCTACAGGGGCGTAGCTACCGGAGGGCTAGACGGGGCAGTGCCCCGGGGCCCCCAACCTCAGGGAGCCCCTCGGACTCTAACTTACAAACTATAAATTGAACTAGTGTAAATTTCTTCCACATTCGGAATATAAATAAACCAGATTCCAGGAACGCGACTTTAATAATGGCAACTTATTTGAAAAAATATAGTTCAGAACACGACGAATACGTTTTTGTTTCGTATTCGTCGTGTTCCGAACTCGACGTACTCCAGATTCGTCGTACAACGTACCTATAGTCGGTCAAGAAAGTAGTGTTATTGGTTTAAAAATCTCCACTTAATAATGATTCCGTACCCAAAGGGTGCTCAACGGGCCCCTATTAACCGCTCCGCTGTCTGTGTGCCTGTCACAAGACTGTATTTTTTGAACGGTAACAGGTAGATATTTTTTTTTTATTTTCATGAAATTATTTTAAATTGTTCATTAAAGTAAGTTACAATTTGTATTTGGTTTTTAATTTTATTATGGATTCGAGTGTATTACGACGAATCTGGATTACGTTGCATTCGAAACACTACGAATACGGAACGGAACAAACGATCTTAAATAGTTTAGTTGGGGCCCTAGTTTATTTTTTGCCCCAGGGCCTTTGGTTACCTAGCTACGCCACTGGTTATCTAGCCTCAAACTAAGCAGAGCTTGTACTTTAGGAACCAGATAGTTGATGGAATACTTAAAAACTTTTTTTGTAAATAGATACTTACAATATAAAGAAAAACATAGACCCGGAACAAATATTCGCAGATCATGAAAATATTTGTTCCGCGGCGGGGCTCGAATCCGCAAATTTGGTATACAGATAGATTATGACCAGGGGGCCAATTCTGCTAATTTATAAGAAAAACTATTATGGAGCCATACCATTATTAAACGATTATGATTGTTATTCCTGTCATATGCTACCAAATGTTCGATGGGGTTGTCATAGCAACGGCGGTCATTGAAAAAAGATTAATATATAAATAAATATTACTGGACATTCCACACAACGCTATCTAACCCCAAACTAAGCAGAGCTTGTACTGTGGGAACCAGATAACTGATAGAATACTTATATACTTTTTTTTGTAAATAAATACTTATAATTTATAGAGAAACACCCAGACACGGAACAAATATCTGTAGATCATGCAAACATTTGTTCCGCGGCGGGATCGAACCCGCTACCTCCTGCGTCTCAGCCGGCTATGCGCCCACTGCGCCACGGAGGCAGTCTAAATTTAATATTATTTATTATATTTTTAATATTATAAATTATTTATAAGTGATAGTGATTGTGTTAGTAGAATACCAAAAGGTATCTATAGTCGCGATTTTTCGACGATACCATAGTCATAGTGAAGCGATTGGTTTAGTAGAATTGGGGCCCAGGATTGGGACGTAGGCTACTTATTAGCCAACTGTACAAAAGGAGGGTAGTGTTTTTATTGACAAACCACGGGTGAGTCAATTAGTAAAAAAATAAATTACAGAGTATGTAACTGTTCGTTAGGTATTCATGATTAAACGGCTGGACCGATTTCAATAAACTTTGGTGGATTGAGTCACGCTACGTTTTATTGATAAACAACGCGTGCAAAGTCATTGGCGGAAGCTAGTTGTCTTAAAAGTTTTCCTTGTTTGTTCTTCTTCCTAAAAATATTTTTGGCGAACTCTGCCATTCGGATACATCATACGAATTTATCAGTATTCAGTAGGTACTTTTAAAAAGTCCCAAGGATTATTAAGATACCCCCCTAGTAATGTGTTCGTATATTTCGCGGCCCCTCGATGTGACGAGGTGGCCGAGTGGTTAAGGCGTTGGACTGCTAATCCAATGTGCTCTGCACGCGTGGGTTCGAATCCCATCCTCGTCGTAAATTTTTGCACTAAATAATTTAATTTTTTCGTTAAAACATATTAACCAATGGTTGAAATTACTCAATTACTATTTTTTAACGCATAAATAAATACTTATATTTTTTCCGCAATATTATAAATTCGAAAGTAACTCTGTCCCTGTATCTGTAACGCTTTCACGACTAAACGGCTGGACCGATTTCTATGAAATTTGGTATATAAACAAATTATGACCAGATTTGCGACATAGGCTACTTTTTACGCGACTGCGCAGGAGGGTATTTGTATTATTGTTAAACCACGCGTGCGGAGCCGCGAGCGGGTCAGCTAGTTAGTTCTTAATCTTAGAACTAGTTGGGGCAGAGATTATCTGGAGACCACACATTGGAAAGCGCTTAGCACGCCCCCCACTAGATGGAAATACCTAATAAAGGGGGCAGGGAGTTTGGTGCACAAGATCGATCGCTCTGGAAATCTATGGCGGAGGTATATGTTCAGCAGTGGACGTCGTATGGCTGGTATGATGATGACAATGTCTGTATATCTATATTCACCTTACTACAGAACCCTTCAGGCCTTCACAGTGCGTAGAAAAATATACGCTTAAGGAGGCGTCCATTAATTACGTGAGACGTTTTTGACGATTTTTTGACCTCCTAGTGGTGAGATGTTGCAAGATTTGCTTTGACCCCCCTCACGTAAGATTTTTCAAAATTTGTATTCATTTGGTGCGGCCAAGTGCGAGTCGGACTCGCGCACGAAGGGTTCCGTACCAATATCTATAAAAACGACGAAAAAATCGTGTCTGTTGTATGGGAGCCCCACTCAAATATTTATTTGATTCTGTTTTTAGTATTTGTTGTTATAGCGGCAACAGAAATACATCGTCAGTGAAAATTTCAACTGTCTAACTATCACAGTTCATAAGATACAGCCTGGTGATAGAAGACGGACAGACAGATAGTGGAGTCTTAGTATTAGGGTTCCGTTTTATATTTTGGGTACGGAACCCTAAAAATACAATTGGCTTCATTATTTCAAGATTGCTTCTCGCGTAATCTAGATTAACAGTGAAAAAAAAAGTTACGTGATATTACTCGAGACCCCCCCCTCTCCGACGTGAGATTGGGCGAGATTTGGCTAGACCCCCCCCCCCCTGAACACCTCACGTAATTAATGGGCGGCTCCTAACCAATTTTTACTTGCTCGTCGAGATACAGTCTTAAATTAGTTCGGAGGGCAGGACTTTATAGAGCTTTTCACTTCATTTATGTACGAGGGATGATCCAAAAGTAATGATAATCAATAATAAACACAATGAATAAAATTAAAAAATAAATTTATTTCTCAACATAGTCTCCTAGCAAGTCTATACATTTAGTCCATCTCTTTTCTAAACCTAAAATTCCCTTAGAAAAAAAATCTTTATCTTGACTCTCAAAAAAGTCCTCAACCGCGGCCATCACGTCGCTATCATCGTCAAATTTCTTGCCTTGGAGGTGTTCCTTGAGTCGTGGAAAGAGATAGAAGTCACTGGGGGCTAGATCTGGTGAATAGGAGGGGTGTTCCACCAGCTCAAAGCCCGCTTCCTGAATGGCAGCCATGGCAATTGCAGCTTTGTGAACCGGTGCGTTGTCTTGATGGAACAGCACTCCAGCCCGCAGTTTGCCTCGCCTTTTCTCCTTAAGCCTCCCGCAATCTTCTTATTTGTTCTGCATAGTAGGAGCCTGTAATAGTGGCCCCCTTTTCCAAGTAGTCCACCATGATTATTCCTTTAGCGTCCCAAAAAACAGACGCCATAACCTTCCCTGCTGAGCTTGACACTTTGAATTTCTTCGGCGTCGGTTCATCGGATCTTTTCCATGTCATCGATTGTTGTTTTGTTTCAGGATCAAAATGGTGGATCCAGGTCTCGTCCATGGTCACAAAACGTGACAAAAAATTATCTTTGTCTGCCTGAAATTTTTCGAGATTTGCTCTTGACATGTCGACTCGTTTCTTCTTTTGCTCGTCGTTTAACATTTTCGGTACCCAACGCGCGGAGACCTTTCTCATATGCAATTCGTTCGCAAGGATTCTTTGAATGCTGCCATATGAGATCCCTGTGACCTCAGCTACATGCCTGATAGTCACTCTTCGATCTTCCAATACAACTTCTTCAACTTTTTCTTCAGTGAGGGACGTCGATGGGCGTCCTTCGCGGTGTTCGTCTTCTGTCGATGTTCTTCCCAGCTTAAACTTCTTAGCCCAGCGTGCAACTGTGGAATATGGAGGAGAAGAGTCCCTTAATGTTTCCACCAAGTCGCTGTGTATGTCTTTGGTACACATTTTTTTCAAGTACAGGTATTTAATAACAGCTCTGATTTCGTGTTTTTCCATTTTTATGTTCACTCCTTGACAGTCCGTATTCAAATGAATGTAGCTCCCGGGAATCGTGCCCTATTTATATGATTTTTTTTCCTAAACTAGTGGGTAACTGAGCAAGTGACTGATATTTTTTTGTATTTTTGTGTGCACTAGAAATAACTGATTATCACTACTTTTGGATCACCCCTAGTACCTAATCCGATTATTACAGATATGGCATACTAAACTTACCTGAACGGGTATGGGGGTAATATGGGGGTACAAGGTGTTTAATAATACATAGTATAAGTGCAACCATGTTCAGCGTTTTACACATGCAATGTCGAGTCTAATTAGGAGGTTCCATTTTAATTGTAATAAGAATGTCAAAATGATTGAGTTAGTAATTATTATCAAACAAGATCCTTGTCATCTGAATATACTGTAATAAGCTTTTTCTACAAGCAATTTTTTCAGATTTGCCTTGAATACATTCATAACTGATTTTAGAGGTAGGTTTAATACCGGTAGCTTTAATATTTATCCAGAAATCGATACATTTCCAATAAAGAAAAATTAACGTAAATCAGCAGCGCCTTTGCGACGATGCCGCTTAGTCATTTTAACAGGTACTTACTTACATGATGAATGAATATTATTTGAGTACCTACTTTATTATACAGGCTGTTTCATTGATATTTTAGGACTTGATATTAAGTGTAAAAAAATCTATTTTACAACAATACTAGCCATTAGCCCTACCCGTGTATTCATTTAATGTCGTACGTAACAAAACACGTAGTATACTCAATGTACAATAAATAATGTAACAATGGAGGAATTGTTTTGTCTATGATATAATGCGCAAATTTCAGGGATTCCCCGCTAAACAGTTTATAGATTTCAGTATGCCTAGCTCGTAGCTTGATTTCGTAACTTTTACTTAGACCTCAAGAAGTTCGCACACTTAATGAGAAAGCTGTCTTCACCTAATTGTGAAGAAAGTGATGCACCAGAAGATGTGCACCATATTTTGATGGAGTGTGTCCGGAACCAAGCTGAAAGGCGTATAGTTCTTGCTGAGTTGGATATAGGTACATATTGTCAATGTTGGATTTTTTACAGTATCTTATCGTATCCTAACTCAAAAGAAGCCAAATTGATTTATAGTTTTGTTGATTCGGCAGGTGTGTAGAATGGATGCGGGTGGGCACTTGTCGATAGGTACATCGAAGGGTGCGCGCTTGCATTTGTTTTGCGCACTGTTTAACTTTAAGTTACTTATACCTATGTTTATTTCAATAAGGGAATTTTTTTTTAAGATTGTTAAATTCATAATTTTGTAATTATAGGGCTGACGAACAGACAGACCGCAGAGTCTTAGTAATAGGGTTCCGTTTTACCCTTTAGAGTATGGAACCCTAAAAATGTCAAAAGTAAAAAATGTTATAGGCCTCCCCCATAAATTACAAGAGATTAGTATTTTAATTTATAGAATGTTTATGTATTACAAAATATTATGTAATGTAATGTAACGTATGTATAAATGTATACATTTATATTAATTTTACCTACCCTGTTTACTATTTAATTTATTATAAGTAGGTATTTTGTTTCGCTTATGTAAGTACACAGTTAAATAAAAATCTTAACTTATAAAGCTACCATCCTATAACGTTCTGGTAATATCCAGTCAATCCAAAGGTTATCTGGAAGAGATCGCTTTTAGCGATAAGACCGCCAATCGTACTATTGCGTATCTAGTTTTAAGTGTTTAAATTTAAAATATAATTTGTTAATTTAAGGTGGTATGCAATAAAGCGTTTTCTATTCTACCAGAGCAGCACATACTACTTGGTGAAGGAGGATGCTTTGTAGCTATTTCTGTAGACAATTATGGAACTGACATCATCGTAAAGAAAGAGGCAAGATCCCTAAAGAAAACCAAAGTGGCACTCTGGGAGTGCCGACAAAAGTGAAAAATTTAGCGCTCAATGTTTGCAAAAGCAGACTACACTACAGACACTTATATACAGAGGTGTCGGTAACGGTAACAGTGTTGCGAGTTCAATGGTTTTTTCCCATCTCAAAAATGCCAAACACACCTAAAGCAGTTTTCACTTCAAAAAAAAAAAAAAACCAGAGAAATCGACCTTGTGCAGCCTGCACAGCTCACAGTAATACAGTACCTATAGTTATATTAAATATTACTTACAGATTTCCATCTTCATCCTTGAAGCTTATACAGTATTTATAATCAATTTGCATCTGGTGGAAAAGGAGCTTTTTCCTGGTATCCTGGTCCACATATTGCAAATTTTCTCTTGTTGCTATATGAAAAGCGTCCTCCGGTTTAAAAGGCACTTTTATAACAGTTCCGTCCATTAAGGTAACTGAATGATTCGGGAGAATAATCTTATCAATGGGTTTTAAGTTCTCGGTTGTGTGCCGATCAACGTTATCAACTATTGATATCGGGTTTATAAGTAATTCAGGTATTGTTTTGAAGGAATGGAGGGTCGAGAATGTTTTAACACTATCGTTTGAGTTATCGTCCTGCAGGTATCCTAAGTCTGGTAAGCTCTTCCCATTGTCTGAAGTAGTCGATATTAACAGATCTTCCTTATCTGTATTGGTTTCAACAGATTCAGATTTAATTGAGCTTCCGTTAAATGGCTGAAACTCAATGTTTCGATTCTCAATAACTTGCGTACACTTAAAAGTATCAGGTTTTAAATTGTACGGGTCTATGGTCACCTTCATCAATTTATTCTCATCCGGTTTAACAACATATGGTACCAGAACTTTGCGAACACGTCTTTTATCCTTCTTTTTCACAATATTTATCCTTGTCTCATCTGTTTGACATGACTTATTTATCAAACAGGCTACTTTAACACGTGTAGATGGGTTCGAGACATCTTTAACAATTTCTTTCTCCAGTGTATGTTTTACTGTTAGTAGCGATAGCAAACCTTTAATTTTATATTCCTGGTTTATCACAGAACATAACGCGTAAAAAACTGTATTATAACCCTCATGGCCTAAAAGCTGAGTTACATTATCAGATGTTTTCTCTATAACTTCGCCTAAAGGAGTGACACATCTAGCTATAGTCTTGCAGTTATTCGTGAGGTTGTTAAGTTTGTTTATGATTGAAATCGAGTGGTATTCCCCTGGCAAAAATTTCTCACCATTTGACTCAAATATCACGTCTTCTCTGTATAGTGGGATTTTTATCAGTTTATGATTAAGTTTCTTGATAGGTTTCAAAGGAATCTTATTGCCTTGCGACTTGATTAACATTCTTTTTAGAATGAGAGGCGTTTTTACGTTATTCACAGACATAATAAAGCTAACCTAAATATTTGCACACATAATCACAAACACTATTTGTTTTCACGATCATTAGTCTTTAATTTAGATAATTTCCTATGTAGTTACTGAATAAAAATCACTATTACGAAATAAATCATTTTAACACTGCCTTGCTTTTGGGATTTCCCCTTTTTGATGCTAGCATTTGTCATTTCATTCATTTCGCAACCAGCGATTTTCCGAGACACTGTCTGTGGAAATAGGGATGACGATCTGAGATAGATAATCGAAAAATCGATTTCTCGGGCCAAAAACATAGATTTTTTGAATCGATATGTAGTACTGAATCGATTCAGTAAATCGATATTTCACCCTGAAAATCGACATTCGTTTTTCTAAGTTAGGTAAAAACCATAAAATGCCGGCAACATCTCAAGTGATGAGCGGAACCGCTTGGATACCAGTAGACTTGACAGACTCTTGTTTATAAAAAGCTTAGTTATGAAGCATTGGGAACCAAAGCTATGTTATCTATTTTTATAACTTATTATTGTAACAAATACATTTAGAAATTAAATGTCTTCTTTTATACCTGATACTTTGTTGTAGGTAATAAAAATAATTGTCATTATTGAATTCCTTGAACTAAAAAAATCCCTGATTTTACTGTTAAGAGATCGTTCGTTATGTATATTTCTTGTTTTTTATAAAATGGAATTATATTTACATTATAAATAAAAGCTTAATTAAAATAGATTTTTTAGAAATCAATCTTTTATACCTCGATTTTTTTGTGAATCGATTTATCAGGTTACGATTCGAATAGATATAAAAAATTCTTTTTTCGAAAGAATCGCTATCCCTATATGGAAACATTTACATGACGCGATTAAAACAGTACGACACAATTTTCACTAAACTAATAGAGAAGTAAATACATTAACTGCGTAAAATCAATAAATTTCGAACAATGGTAGTTATTTTCAAGGATAACTTTAGTACAAAACAAAAAAAATTACACTTTAAAACTTGGAACTGTCAATTTTGGCGATTATTAGATCGAAATCCGAATCGTATCGTTTAAAAATGTCTTAACGTTTCATTTCACGTTCGAGATATTACGGTCTGCAAAACGGTAATAGGACACGTGGAACGGAACGTGTTCGGGTATTCACCTTGAAACACTTGTTATTGTTGAAATTAATATGCATCATATCACGTCAGCTTTAGAGTTTACTTTGATTTGAGATAAACATCAGAAAATAAAAATTCTAACAAGCCACGAGTCACGAATATTCTACCTATGTAGTTAGTAGGCGATAGGGCTGCCTCTTTTACTAACACAGAGAAACTAGACATAGAATTAAAAAAATATATTAGCCGATTATGGAGGATCTGAATTTTATGTTTAGTTTATCATCTGAAACTATGTAATAGGTACCCATTTTTGCATTGATTGAATTGATTAAAACTATGTCACAACGTACTTTAATAATAAGTACCTACCTACTAATTAACAACAAATATGTACCTACTGCGATGAGATTTTTTCGGGGACAAACATAAGTAGATTAATTGTGTAGGTACATATTATTAGCATTTAATTAATTGGTTCGTCAACGAATCTTCTCATTTTTGATTCAAGGAGTTCTAAATTATATTATATAAAGCTCGATTACCACTCACTGACTGACTGACTGACTGACTCATTGACATGTTTGTTCTCCCAGATGCCACCTCGTAGGGTGAAAATGTTTGGTGGGATCGTATAGAGGGAGTTCCGATGAGTTGGGAATAAATCCTAAAGTACCCCTTTTGTCCCCCATTCGCTCCCATCCACCTCGTATCTCGGAAAGTATAGGTCTTACAGCGTTGGCGCAAAAACTAATGTTGCAGAGGACATTTTTTTATATCCGGTTCCATGAAAAAAAAATTGTCTTTCATACAAAAAAAAAATTGTCCCATACAAAATATTTCTGTATGAATACCGTAAACCGTAAATTTCGTTTGCCGTAATTTTCATACTGTTTTTGTAGGGAGCCCACGGCTTGTGTGTACTATAAAATTACTGTAAATTTGCTTGATTCTATATAATGGTGGTGGAGGGACATGAGATAACTTTCATAGTTTTTGCAAAGGTCATCATCATCATTTTGGAACATCCAATTTTTTTTTTTTTTTAGTATGCAACGTTCATCATGTTTATTTTGGAACATCCACATTTTTTTAATTATGCCTCATCCACAATGATCACTTTGAAACGTCATTTTTTTTTTATTATGCAACATCCACTGTGATCATTTTGGTACATCATTTTTTTAATTATGCCTCATCCACAATGATCACTTTGGAACGTCAATTTTTTTTTTTTTTATTATGCATCATCCACTGTGATCATTTTGTAACATCATTTTTTTTCAATTATGCCTCATCCACTATGATCACTTTGGAACGTCAAATTTTTTTTTATTATGCAACATCCACTGTGATCATTTTGGTACATAATTTTTTTTAATTATGCCTCATCCACAATGATCACTTTGGAACGTCAATTATTTTTTTTTTTATTATGCATCATCCACTGTGATCATTTTGTAACATCATTTTTTTTCAATTATGCCTCATCCACTATGATCACTTTGGAACGTCAAATTTTTTTTTATTATGCAACATCCACTGTGATCATTTTGGTACATAATTTTTTTTAATTATGCCTCATCCACAATGATCACTTTGGAACGTCAATTATTTTTTTTTTATTATGCAACATCCACTGTGATCATTTTGGTACATCATTTTTTTAATTACGCCTCATCCACAATGATCACTTTGGAACGTCAATTTTTTTTTTATTATGCAACATCCACTGTGATCATTTTGGTACATCATTTTTTTAATCAAGCCTCATCCACAATGATCACTTTAGAACGTCAATTATTATTTTTTTTATTATGCATCATCCACTGTGATCATTTTGGAACATCATCTTTTTTAAATATTCCTCATCCACAATGATCACTTTGGAACGTCAATTATTATTTATTTTTTTGTATTATGCAACATCCACTGTGATCATTTTGGTACATCATTTTTTTAAATTATGCCTCATCCACAATGATCACTTTGGAACGTCAATTATTTTTTTTTTATTATGCAACATCCACTGTAATCATTTTGGTACATAATTTTTTTTAATTATGCCTCATCCACAATGATCACTTTGGAACGTCAATTATTTTTTTTTTATTATGCAACATCCGCTGTGATCATTTTGGAACATCATTTTTTTTAATTATGCCTCATCCACAATGATCACTTTGGAACGTCAATTATTATTATTTTTTTTGTATTATGCAACATCCACTGTGATCATTTTGGTACATCATTTTTTTAACTACGCCTCATCCACAATGATCACTTTGGAACGTCAATTATTATTATTTTTTTGTATTATGCAACATCCACTGTGATCATTTTGGTACATCATTTTTTTAAATTATGCCTCATCCACATGATCATTTTGGAACGTTAATTTTTTTTATTATGCAACATCCACTGTGATCATTTTGGAAAATCTTTTTTTTTGTAGCACAAATTTTTGGTGGAATCGTTATTTTACGGTCATCATCGCCCTTGCCATCATTTTGAATTCTTCTCTCACTTCCTTTTCGTTTTCGAATGTTTCTTCCACATTGATATCCTCTTTAATTGTTTCTATAACTTCGAAATCCTCTTTGATGGCATTTTTACTTCAATATACTTTTGAATTGTTTTTTCTATTTTTCTATTTTCTTCAATTACTTCTCTTACTTCAATATCGACTCTACAAAATTATGGGTTTTAATACAAATCTTAAATCGCTCGTATCTTCTAAACGGGAAGAGTTACCCCCAGCAAACTTTTACAAAATATTGGTACTAATTTTTATTGGAATAGTTTTTTTAATACCATTATTGCCCTTGAGATCCTTTTTGAATGCTTCTCTTACTTCGTCTTCCGCTTTGAATGCTTCTTTCACCTCGATATCCTCTATTTTTGCTTCTTCCACTTTGATATCCTTTTTAATTGCTTTTTTACTTATATATTTTCTTCAATTGCTTCTTTTACTACAATTTCCACTCTACAAAATTATGGGTTTTAATACAAATCTTAAATCGCTCGTATCTTCTAAACGGGAAGAGTTACGCCTAGCAAACTTTTACAAAATATTGGTACAAATTTTTAGTGGAATAGTTTTTTTAATACCATCATTGCCCTTGACATCCGTTTTGAATGCTTCTCTTACTTCGTCTTCCACTTTAAATGCTTCTTTCACCTCGATATCCTCTATTTTTGCTTCTTCCACTTTGATATCCTTTTTAATTGCTGTTTCTACTTATATGTTTTCTTCAATTGCTTCTTTTACTACAATTTCCACTCTACAAAATTATGGGTTTTAATACAAATCTTAAATCGCTCGTATCTTCTAAACGGGAAGAGTTACGCCTAGCAAACTTTTACAAAATATTGGTACAAATTTTTGGTGGAATAGTTTTTTTAATACCATCATTGCCCTTGACATCCGTTTTGAATGCTTCTCTTACTTCGTCTTCCACTTTAAATGCTTCTTTCATTTTGCTTCTTCCACTTTGATATCCTTTTTAATTGCTTTTTCTACTTATATGTTTTCTTCAATTGCTTCTTTTACTTCAATTCCCACTCTACAAAATTATGGGTTTTAATACAAATCTTAAATCGCTCGTATCTTCTAAACGGGAAGAGTTACGCCTAGCAAACTTTTACAAAATATTGGTACAAATTTTTGGTGGAATAGTTTTTTTAATACCATCATTGCCCTTGACATCCGTTTTGAATGCTTCTCTTACTTCGTCTTCCACTTTAAATGCTTCTTTCGCCTCGATATCCTCTATTTTTGCTTCTTCTACTTTGATATCCTTTTTAATTGCTTTATCTACTTATATATTTTCTTCAAATGCTTCTTTTACTTCAATTCCCACTCTACAAAATTATGGGTTTTAATACAAATCTTAAATCGCTCGTATCTTCTAAACGGGAACAGTTACGCCTAGCAAACTTTTACAAAATATTGGTACAAATTTTTGGTCGAATAGTTTTTTTATTACCATCATTGCTCTTGACATCCTTTTTAAATGCTTCTCTCACTTGGTCTTCCTCCTTGAATGCTTCTTTCACCTCGATATCCTCTATTTTTGCTTCTTCCACTTTGATATCCTTTTTAATGTCTTTTTCTACTTATATGTCTTCTTCAATTGCTTCTTTTACTTCAATTTTCACTCCACAAAATTATGGGTTTTCATACAAAACTTAAATCGCTCGTATCTTTTAAACGGGAAGAGATACCTCTAGGAAACTTTTACAAAATATTAGTATGTATAAGTTTTTGGTGAAACCGTTTTTTATTTTTATCATTGTCCTCGACGTCTTTTACTCAATTTCAATTTCCTCTTTAATTGTTTCTGCTACTTCGATATCCTATTTGATTGCTTCTTTCACTTCAATATCCTCTTTGATTGCTTCTTCCACTTCGATATCATCTTTGATTGCTGCTTCCACTTGGATATCCTCTTTGATTTGATTGCTTCTTCCATTTCGATCGTCTTTGACTGCTTTTTACACATGGATATCCTCTTCGATAACTTTAAACAGCTCGATATCCTTTTTGATTGCTTCTTCCACTTTGATATCCTCTTTTATTGATTCTACCAATTCGATATCATCTTCGATTTCCTTTTGATTGCTTCTTGCACTGCAATATTCTCTTTGATTGCGTCTTCATCTTCGATATCGTTTTTGATAGCATTTTCACTACGATATCCTGTGTGATGGCTTCTTACACTTCGATATCTTCTTTGATTGCTTCTTCCACTTCGATATCCTCTAAGATTGCTTCTTCCTTTTCGATATCGTCTTCGACTATTTGTTTCACTTCGATATCGTCTTTGATTGCTTTTTCACTTCGTCATCCTCTTTGAATACTTCTACCATCTCGGTATCCTCTTTGATTCCTTAGTCAACTTCAATTTCCTCTTAGATTGTTTTTCCTACTTCGATATCCTATTTGATTGCTTCTTCCACTTCAATATCCTCTTTGATTACTCCTTCCACTTCGATGTCATCTTCAATTTCCTTTCGATTGCTTCTTGCACTGCAATATTCTCTTTGATTGCGTCTTGGTCTTCGATATCGGCTTTGACAGCATTTTCACTTCGATATCCTCTGTGATGGCTTCATCCACTTCGATACCCTCTTTGATTGCTTCTTCCACTTCGATATCCTCTTGATTGCTTCTTCCACTTCGATATCCTCTTTGATTGCTTCTTCCACTTCGATATCGTCTTTGACTGTTTCTTCCACTTCGATATCGTCTTTGATTGCTTTTTTCACTTCGTCATCCTCTTAGAACGCTTCTACCACCTCGGTATCCTCTTTGATTGCTTACTCAACTTTAATTTCCTCTTTGATTGTTTCTGCTACTTCGATATCCTATTTGATTGCTCCTTTCACTTCAATATCCTCTTTAATTGCTGCTCCCACTTGGAAATCCTCTTTGATTTGATTGCTTCTTCCAGTTTGATATCGTCTTTGACTGCTTCTTACACATGGATATCCTCTTTGATGGCTTTTAACAGCTCGATATCCTCTTTAATTACTTCTTCGACTAAAAGAAAAACACGCGAGCTGCGAGCAGCTCGCGCACAACGCAACCTCTAGTTCTTGTATAATTCTAGACGTCCTCTTAGAACCTTTAATTGTTTTATCACACGACCTCAACGACATTTTAATAAGAGTACCTACTAGGTAATTACCTACTAAATTAATATTTTATTATTTTCGACACGAAATCATTGCTACAAACATTTAAAAATTAAAGTATTATGTACCTACCTACCTAATAGTAATCTAAATGATAAGGGTAGGTATCTACATGTCGTTAGTAGGTGGCAAAAAGTATAATTGCAATTAATTGCATTCTAAATGCTCACTAAAACTAATTAATAGGTATGTACGTATAATATGTATGACCGAGAACCGTCGAGAGAATTCATAATTATAAGTAGTTAAGGTAAGGTACCCACTAACATAATATAAGGAATAAAGTCAAAATCTTTTATTCATTAAAACCACAAGGATTACTTTGAAACGTCAATTTTACTGCCTGTTCCTTCGCGACCAAGCCAGGAAAGAAAGGCAAGAAACAAGGCGGGTTGTTTTTTTTAATGATCCTTTTAAAATACTTACAAATAAAGAAAATAAATTAGGTTTAACGTTTAAATTGTAACATTTTTGAAAGAGTTGGAGCAATTTCAATCCCAAGCTTCTCTATGACTTAAATAATCCGATTTTTTATAGTAGACTTTTTTATAAAGACTTTGTTTAATTACCTTTTTAAAAGCGTACACCTTACCCTTTAAACGATTTACTAACTTTATGGAGTCTACAAGTGGCAACAGCGAGTTTATCTTTATTTCTAGTATTAAAATTATGATTATCGCTATTTTTCTTAAACAAATTAATATTTTTGTGAACATAGTTACATCAGATTTTCTTTAAACTTATTGCGTACCTACCTAAAGATTCTCTGGGGCATATGTTATAAATTGCACGAACAGCCCTCTTCTGCAGCACAAAAACGGTGTTTATATCTGCAGCACTCCCCCACAGCAGTATACCGTAAGACATAATTCTGTGGAAGTAGCTGCAGTAAACTAGTCTAGCTGTGTCTATGTCTGTAATAAGACGATAATATTATGTACTTACTTAGTATTTTTAAACTGCTTGGGCGGGACCTGACGGTATTAAATGTATGGGAAAATAGTTCTATCTGTTGCCGTACCTTTGCTGGTAAGGCTAGCTTCTATGTGCAAATTAACTTTTCGCGACTGAATGCTATCGCGTTACTGACGAAAAATTTACGCAATGACGGATTTTCATTTACGGTTTAAAAAGAAAAACTATTTCCAGCTAGTGTAATAGACGGAGTTAATCTCGGCCAATCTTCCATTAACATATAACTTCTCTCCATCCTAAGATTGTCTGGAAGTTATCGCTTTTTTAACGATAAGACCGCCCAATAGAGTTGGGTTTAGAATTACCTTGGTGGCGTAGGTACAGCTTGGCAAAAATGATTAAAAACGGAACTAAAACTCTAATACGCAGAAATCCCCTTTAAAAATGTCAGGGACAAGTATAGTAGGTAGGTTCATCAGTCGTGATCATCTAAATTTCGGTAATTTAGTGACTACAAATGTCCAAAAATATCTAACAGTGTTGTCTCCATTACATTCTATATTTTTTTGCCCGCTGTAGTATTTTTATATAATGTCTGTGCTTTTGCTATTTCATATCTATTCTCCCGCGCAGGCAGTATTCAGACTATGAAGTCTAGTCTATGGTCGGGTATTACGGTATAAGTGGCTGAATAATAGCATTGAGTAGTGCTATCTCTTTTTAGACAATAGTGTTGGAAAGAGATGACTGTGTTAGGATCTTGGCCGCCATGTTGTTTAATGTAAATGGAGAACTTATTGTGAATCGTAGAATACAAATGTAGCTAAGTTTAGTAGCTTTGATAATATTTTTTTGTTATAATTGGTACTTTTGATCTTGATAGAGGTACAAATAGCGTGTATGCTTAAATACTCCTGCACGTGAAGTAGGTAGGTATATGTGAGTACCTTACCTTACTTACTTAGGTTTGTGTGATTTAAAATCAGTGATCTACAAATGTTATCTAGGTAACAGATAGTATTTATATTTAGATTATTATAAATCAAATTATCAAATTAAGCATTTATTAGGTCGTATTTTTATCTAGTTGGGACCGTCCTACCACACGAATAATTATTTATAATCATAATCGTTTATTTTTTGTACTTAATCCGTAACTATACGGATTACACACAGGGTAGATACATAAACTAGTGGTTCGCCCCAAACTGAGATCTCGCGAGTCTCCCAAAAAACCAAAAAAATATTACTCATAATCTTTGACTAATAAAATAGTGCACCAAATGCATGCAAATTACAAGTATTGGGTGCATGTTAATTGGTTATGCTTTTTAAGTTTATAAAGTTACTAAAGCTACGAGAATACCAAATTTCATCACTGTGGGGTCACTGGTGTACCCTGTGAATTTCGTTAAAGTTCAGTTTTTATTATGGCTAATACTCAAAAACTAAAAGGATTTAACTAAAAATAAAAACGGGGTTAAAATGTACTAAAGATAACCTTTCATTAGACGTCCCATTTGACCTAATAGTCTCATTTTTGATTTTTTTTACCCCTTTTGAACCCCAATATCTAAAGAACCCCCCCCCCCCCTTTTTTAGATCAGTTATTCACACCAGGATTGTGCCATCGTTACCTACCAATATATCAAATTTCATGATGATCGGATCAATGCTTCGAAAATTATCCTCCGACAAACAAACATACATTATATACAGGGTGTCCCAGAACTCAACGTCAAGCCGAAACGGGGTGACAGGATTGATCATAACCATCACGAGAAAAATCTGAAAAAAGATCTATCCCATGCAGTTTGAAAATTATGGGCATTTTAAAAAAAACCTAGAAATTTGATCAAACTGTACCATTTTTCGGTTATTGTGGTTATTCTTTTTTATTTTTGTTCATTTGAACTTTGGAGACGTAATTCTAAATAACATTTCTAGAATCCCAATAAAAAATAATGACACAATTGCCTCAAGTTTCCGAGAATTGAGACTATTTGTTAAACTACAAATTTAAAATTTTCAAGATTCGTCGACTTTGACAGGCCCTCCTTTAAAAAAAATGTACTAGAGTGCCTTGGCAAGTGGCATTAAAAGTTGGCGCATTTAATCATAATTCTAAAATGATACAATACTTGTTAGTTCCATACAATAAAAATGAGTAAAAAAATTAAAACCTCAAGTAACCCGATTTTTGCTATCTCAGTTAAAATGTTTTTAATTCGCACAAGCTCTAGGTAGGTTCTTAATTTTAAGGCAAAATGATGATTTACAAAGGCTCATCGTATTTTGCAAAGAGCCGAAATGCATCCGTTTCACGTACAACGAGTTCAAAGTCTTCTACCTCGAGATTATCAGGAAAGGATTTCTTTTTGTAGAACAATGCTACAGAGGCATAATGAGAATCCCCAATTCATCAAAAAAATTATCTGGTCAGATGAATCGACATTTAAAAAAGATGGTTACATAAACTTGCACAATTATCACGGATGTGGAGAATCCACATTTAATGCGAGAACATAGATCCCAGTATCGTTTTAAAGTAAACCTGTGGACCGGAATTTTAAACGGTCAAATTATTGGGCCTATTGAACTGCCTGAGAACTTGAATGGAACTAATTACCTACATTTTTTAAGAGAAGATTTACCAACCCTGTTAGAGGACGTACCACTAGCAGATCTTCGCGACATGTGGTTTCAACAAGATGGCTGCCCAGCGCATTTCGCAGTGCAAGTAAGAGATTTCCTTGACCAGGAATATCCGGTAAGTTGGATTGGGCGTTCAGGCACTGTCTCGTGGCCCGCCCGTTCACCAGATTTAAATCCCCTGGCTTTTTTCTATTGGGGAGTTCTCAAAGAAAAAGTTTACTCAAAGCCCATTGAGAACGTAGCCGACCTGCGTGAACGCATTTCTCAAGCAGCTGAGGAGATCACTCTCGAAGATATGCCCGACTAATAAGTAGATCTTTTTTAAGAAGATGTAGGGCTTGTATTAAGGCTGATGGTAAACAATTTGAACATTTATTGTTATAAGAAATGTTATGTCTCTATCTGACTTTTATTCCAGCAAACCTAAATTAAACTAGATCAAGATTTTTCATTATTTTACTAATTTTACTAACTTTTTTCACTTTGGTAAAAGTGGCGTCACTATTTGTCTCGCTCACTCATGGCAAACATACCCACTATCCATCTCTCTCATCATTTTGCCTTAAAATTAAGAACCTACCTAGAGCTTGTGCGAATCAAAAACATTTTAACTGAGATAGCAAAAATCGGGTTACTTGAGGTTTTAATTTTTTTACTCTTTTTTACTGTATGGAACTAACAAGTATTGTATCATTTTAGAATACTGATTAAATGCGCCAACTTTTAATGCTACTTGCCAAAGCACTCTAGTATATTTTTTTTAAAGGAGGGCCTGTCAAAGGCGACAAATCTTGAACATTTTAAATTCGTAGTTTAACAAATAGTCTCAATTCTCGGAAACTTGAGGCAATTGTGTCATTATTCTGTATTGGGATTCTAGAAATGTTATTTAGAATTACTACGTCTCCAAAGTTCAAATGAACAAAAATAAAAAAGAATAACCACATTAACCGAAAAATGGTACAGTTTGATCAAATTTCTAGGTTTTTCTTAAAATGCCCATAATTTTCAAACTGCATGGGATAGATCTTTTTTCAGATTTTTCTCGTGGTGGTTATGATCAATCCTGTCACCCCGTTTCAGCTTGACGTTGAGTTCTGGGACACCCTGTATATATCGCCGATTTGCCCAAGTTGATTTGGAGATCTCGCTTCGCTCGATTAATGAAACACTTTAAATGCAGTAAAAAAAATTCTGTCGCACTTTCCAGTGCCCAACCTTATAGACATTGGTATAGGTGACATTGATATTCAGTACGGTCATTACTTTCCATCCAAAGGTTGCCTGAAAGAAATCACGATAAGGCCGACCATTGTACTATATTTATTTATTATAGCATTAGCTATTTTTTTAAAGTATGATTTTATTCTATTCTACAGTGAATGTGATGCAAAACAGTACCTACTGACTATTAATTACATACGTATTTTAGTTAATGGAACCAACCTTTTAAATTCCTACGGCTGAGCCTTGAGTAAAGTTATACTGAATTTCATTCAATCGCGGGCATAATGTGATTCTAATTTGGAACCTCATTTGTATTAAAATTTGAACCAGAAACCCACTACACACAACTAATTCGTAAATCGAACTAACCTCTGCACATAATGCACCAACCTGGATTTGGTTTTTATTGTCTCGCAGAAAGTTTCAAAATTAGAGTATCGTCCTCGTGGATAAAGCTGTCTGTATCTCGGGCGTGCTTATATCCCTCTCTGCACTCAGGGTTCTAGTAACCTAGATTCCTACATTACGTTCGGGATTCAATATTGCGCCCGTGACGCAACACACTGCTTTATCCCCTCGTTTAAATAATCTACTATTATTCTATTAGATGGTGTAATAAGTTAATAGTCAATCTTATGTAAAAGCATACTTTATTTCTTACATTAACAATCGTTACATATTCACAGCTTTGGTCTATTTAGAGCGCACTCCTTCAAAAATATACTTTTAAATTTTATTCTCTGTAATCAAAATACCAAATATAATAGGAAATTGACTGAAAAATTCGGATGTTATTGTCATTTTGACAGATGATAAAAAGATATAAGTTAACATATAACCAATAAAATATAGTTGAATCATCTAAAGACAGTTGCAAACGATCTATAGATAGCTCAACTCCAGGCGGAAGTATCCCCAAGACACTGGCAGCATTGCGCTGAATTGCAAAGCTTATGCGTTGACCCAGATATGCGCCAGCTCTCAGTTTAAACTTCGCTTCGATCGACAGGAAGATAATAAACACAAGTGGATTTCTAAATATTAGGCCGATTAAAAACACATGATTTAAAAATGATCTTAAAAATTATGAACCTGACGGGATTTGAATCCGTAACCTTTCCTCTGACACGGGGCACGATACCAATTTCACAATTGCGAAATTAATGGTTTTTTTTTTCTACAAAGGAAAATTGACAAAACCAACGTAAATTATATAATTTTACTTGTGTAAAAGACAACTAAGAGTTTAAAATATACAATTTAGATTTTTTATTTATTTGTCATTAATCTTTATTTACTTATTTAAAAAATTTATTACTAACATAGATATAAACAAATGTAGTACTAACCATATTTGGAATAATACGTCTGAAATAAATGTTATTGAATTGAAAAATAACAAATTTTTAATAAATAATTTTTCAGTCAATTTCCATAACAAAAAAATCAACATTTTGTACGCCCTATCATCCTATCACCTACTTTCCCGCTTTTTCTTAATCTATGGTATATATTTGTTTTAAACTAGAAAAAAGATTTAAAAAAAACTCTAGCGGTCTTCTCTAATGTGCGCTATAAAATTGTACTCTTATATAACAAAAATGCAAAGAATTCGGAAAAATCGAGCACCAAAATTTAAATGACTTTATTAAGGTTATTCTTCCAGACTTTACTGACGTAACTTTAGAAATTATGGTTATATGCCAATAATACTCGAAGACTTATGTTTACTCGTGATAATGGAGCACGCCATTGCGCCGAAATATCGGACATCCCTGTTACCCGTGGTCCCACCATGATATCCCACTAGTGGGTTCACGGGTAATTTATTTAACCCGTTGTCCTACCGCTCTAAAATGGGTTCACAGGTAATTTATTTTACCCGTAGTCCCACCGCTATAAAAAGAGTTCATCAATGGGTTCACGGGTAATTTATTTTAACCTTAGCCCCACCGCACTCGCAATTGTGTAAAATCTCTTGATTTGATGAACTCTTTTTATAGCGACGGGATTACGGGTAAAATAAATTACCCATGAACCCATTGGTGAACACTTTATAAAGCGTTGGGATTACGGGTAAAATAAACTACCCGTGAACCCATTGGTAAACACTACGAGTATATATCACAACACAACCGGAACACATATTTGAATAAAATGCAAACATTTGTCCCGCAGCGAGAATCGAACTCGCAGCCTTCCGTCTCGGTCGGGCACATCCACAACACAGAGATCATCGAAATGTTGAAGTTTGGATAACAGAGTTATTTTGTCAGTGAAGAAGTTTCATAAAAAAATGTGAAACTACCCACATTTTCTCAAAAAATTATATAAGGCATCAGCATTTGTCAGAGAAAAACAACCTTAACTCAAGCCATGAAAGTCATGTTTTGTCCCTTCCCCACAACTTCATCTTACAAACTATAATTTATTCAATCCCTCTACCATATTTTTTTCTTTTTTATAAGAACTAACGTTTTATCTTGATTTTTCCGCAACAGGATTAGATTTTGAGTATCATCAAATTACATATAAATTAAATATATATTACATATTAAATTACATATGTATCAGTATTATATCATACCTCATAAAAAATTTACATCAATTTTTTTTGTATTATAAAAATAAAGTACGAGGTGTGTACTGAAAACAATAGTATTTGTTTGAATTTTTTTCTAAATTATAGTACGTTTTTTTATTAAGTATAGTATTTTTTAACATAGATCGATTTTTATATGACCACACTCTCGCCATCTGGTAAGCAATAACGTCCAAGATGGAACACGAAGATCTAAGATATATTTCAGTACGAATTATAGTACAAAATACTATATTTATAGTACGCAATCTAAACCTGCTGCGTTATATCATTGACAGTTAAAAAGTGCCCTACATTTATCTAAAAAGGCCTATAAATTAACCAGTGTGTGAATTAAATGGTAGAGGCAATGACATCGGAACTTTGGCAAGATATTTGAAAAATCAATTAAAAATTTAGATAAATTGTGACGAAACAAAACATTCAATATAATTCTTACTCTACTACCATTTCAATAGATTGCCAAGTAAATTCGACTTTATCACTTCATCAAAAATGTTTGGACTACCCGCGTATTTAAGGGGAAAAAATTCAAGGCATTTTTCATACAAAACTATAATCATACTAATATTATAAATGCGAAAGTGAGTTTGTTTGTTACGCTTCGCCGTAGCGGCTGAACAGATTTCGATGAAGTTCTTACATAGATGATTTTCGACAAACTAGGCGTGGAAGGAAGTAATTAAATATGTTTGTTTTTCATGAAGTTATAGCACCAGTCCATAACCCATCTGATGTTTATGGTACCATTAGTCATCATACCATTAATGGTACCACGGAATATTTAGCTGTCATTATATTTAAAGGTACTATGGCAAAATACACTAACCAGCTATTGCCATCCAGAGTGGTAATGGCAAAAAGCAGGAGGTTAGGTTTTTTTTGCAGCATAAATTACCTTTTATACCCATTTTATTTGTGTTAAAATTGTGTTTAAGTAAATAAAGCCTTTGAATTATTTTCATTTCATTTGGTTTCTAGTTTTTATAATTTATTTTCTCAATGTACCACGAATAACAAAAATAACATTTGTCATGGTACCATGACAAAACAATATTTGCCTCAGTACCATCAATGAAAATAACAATTGTAATTTATCTCGGCGCAAGTACTCATAATGTTTGTATGAAAAAAGCCTTACAATCTTCATTGAGACATACAATCGAATATTTGGCAATACACAATTTACAATATTGGTAACTATTTTCACATTTATATACGGAGGAATACAAAAAAATACATGATTTAAAGAAAACATGATTAAAATTATAAATTTAAAAAAAGATTTTAAGTTTTAACTAACAAAAATCCAACTATTTAAAAACATCATAAAAACAGACCAGGCGGGATTTGAACCCGCTACCCTCTTACGATGCAATGACAACCACGAAATTCGTCATCTAGCTAGGACGGGGGTTCAAATTCCGTTTGGTTCATAATTGCTAAGATGATTTTACTTATAAAACAGATTTTTCAACACCGCTTACAGGAAAATATAAATATTTTTATCTAAATCAAACATAAAGACTAAACAACAGACAATATCATTTTTTTATCTTATTGCGAGATGTTTTTAATGTAACCTTAATATAAAAGAAAATAAGAAAATGGCAACAACACACGTAAGGATACTCACAGTCGAAAAAAAATGTATAATTAAAAAGGTTCAAAAAAAGCTCCTACCATGTCTTACCCGGCTATTGCAAACTCTGTTAGCTCATCTAAAGGTACTTATTTTGACTTGTTTTATGTATATTGACTATATCTTGCATAAAACCGTTCATTACCAAATGTGTTTTCAATAAATGGCGTGTAAAGTTTTCTTAACTACATCTTGGATAAAGCCGTCCATCAAGATGGCGACATTTCATAACACTGGTTTAAGGTCCAAATAAATAAATATCAAGACCGTGCTGAGGTAAATCACTAACATAAGGTTGAAAAAGAGTCAATGGCTAAGCTGAACACGTGTTGTAAACTCGTAACACCTATTAATATCAAACCTAAACCTAATTCTTGGCTCCATACTAATTAACACCTTTCAATTAACGTTGATACGTCAGATTTTTATGAAAAACATGGTAGAAGTTTAACAAATGTAAAAAATGAAAAATTTAGCATTTTTTTGACTGTTAAGGCGACACCGGATAGACAGGAATATACAGACTATTGAATTAAAATATAAAAATATAATATGCACCGCGCATACCCAGAAAAAGCTGTATTATTTTTGGAAAACATATTTTTCACACCCCCAGCTCGACAATGTCAAATTATATGTCATGTAAACCTCACCGAAAGCAGGTGATTAAATCCCTACGGCTGAGCCGGGAGTAAAGTTGTTCTGAATTTCATTATGCCCTTACGAGCATAATGATTTGAATTTGGAACCTCATCTGTATTAAAATTTGAACCAAAGAGACTCACACCATAAGAACTTATTCGTAAATCGAATTAACCTCTGCACAGAATGCAGCAACCTAGATTTGGTTTTTATTGTCTCGCAGAAAGTGTGACAAGTATTCGCCTCATGGATAAAGTTGTCGCAATTTGGGCGTGCTTATATTCTGCACTCTGGATGCTAGTAACTGTAGAATCCTTCGTTACGTTCGACGTTCAATATAGTGACCGTGATGCAAGACCTGCTTTATCCCCTTGTTCAATAATCTACTATTCCTTGCCAAATATTTTTATGAAAAAATACGAACAATATTTTTTTGAAATGTGTGATAATATCGTTAATACATTTAAATATGCATTTAATGGTAAAAAAACCAAATTCTCGTAATATTCTTTAGTAAGTCAACTTTAATTCTATTGATTCACAATATCTATAGACCTTTCACTTACAAAAGTTGCATTGACATCGACATTAGATAGAATCTTATTTTTTTTATATTCGTTTATATCTGAACAAACAATATTTTCCAAAAAAAATATTAAACAACAGAAGCAAAACATAAAAAATAGCACTAAGTTTATAACTTATATTATTTCACATCAGTGAAAAAATCCGGTGTCAAGATTTCACAACTTATCAATAAAAACTAACTTCACAGCATCAAACACGGGCAAGCATTTTTTGGTGAACAGTGCCGTCCAGTTTTAGTATCGATTAACAAAATTTTATCAAACACGGCATTTTAATTCATTTCAGGAAGTGCATGACGTATATTATAATTAATTTTATTTTAAGTATAGAATTTTGCAATGAAATTAATAATATTTTATTATACAGGATGATTTGTAATCAGTAAAATTTTGAGGAATGACTTTGTCAGTAATCCATAATAATAATCTGTTTCAACTGGATATCGCAACGTACGACGGCCCCCACTAGATGAAAGACGACCTGATAAAATTTGTTGGGAGGCGTTGGGTGTACAAGATCGGTCGCTCTGGAGATCTATGGCGGAGGCATATGTTCAGCAGTGTACGCCTTGTGGCTGATATGATGATGATGATGATGAATCTATGTTTATTTCAATGCAATATTAAAGATGAAAATTCATATTTCCATCCATGAGATGGATTTCAACGTCATTATTCATCATCATATCAGCTTCCTAGATCTCCAAAGCAACAAATCTTACGCGAACTGCATCCAACGGCTCCCAGCAACCCAGATCGTTTTTCCATCTAGTGCGGGGCCGTCCTACGCTGCGCTTTCCAGTGCGTGGTCTCCACTCGAGAACCTTTCTGCCCCAACGGCCGTCAGTTCGAGCTATATGCCCGCCCACAGGCACTTCAGCTTGCTAATCCTTTGTGCTATGTCGGTAACTTTGGTTTGTCTACGAATCTCCTCATTTTTGTTTTCATTACGGCATTATTTGGCCTTACCACAAAAAATAAAACACGCGTTGAACACCTACCTAGTTACCACAAAAAGAATTAAACACTGTTTAACGCGTGTTTTAAATATTCCTTACCAATTTTTGTTTAGGATTTTTTTAACCACGCGCTAAACAGTGTTTAATTTTGTTTGTGGTATTCAAATATTAGTATATAGGATTTTGTGCAAAGCCGTTTCTAAAATATTTCGTTTTTGGCCTAATTATCAGAATTTGTAAATCCATAAGGGCAATTTTTACAGGAGCAACAAAAAACTGATTTTCTCACAAAGTTTGAGAGGTTTTTTTTGAGTTGCTCTTATTTTACAATATGAGGGTATTTTACCTACTGACACAGTTTTTTGTTGCTCCTGTAAAATTTATCCATACTTACGAATTTTGATAATCAGGCCGACGAAGTTTACCCTGTCTAATATTACTACTACTAATATAAATGTTAAATTAGTTTGTATTGGACGACACCATTCATTGTGATGGCCACGAATTTTGCCCAGCACTGGGATAATCCCATTTAAAAACTATTACATCTATTTATATAATTATATAAAAACGGAAATATCTGTACATTTTATACACATTTCTGTACAAATGTATAAGACTGCCGTGTTTTTGTTTGCATTTTTTAATATAATTTTTAATATAACTACTCCCGCTGACTAGAAATCGACCTAACATGATTTTATCATTGAGAAAAATCTTTTTAAGATCAAGATCTGAATTTCCAAATAATATAATATAAGCTTTGGGTTTTGACTTAGGCCATTTTTTATATATATTGCACAAAATTTAGATTCTCTGATTTTATATATTTTGATACAATACTAATAAACTCTAACAGTGCTAATATAATTTTGTGTTTAATACAGACAAAAACACAGCAATTACAGTACAGACCCTTTATTTTTTTATTATATATAATGGACATAAACAAATAACATTGAGTATGTAAATAATATATCTAAATGGGGTCTGCACAATTCATTAACTTAATATAAGTATAATATATAATAAAGGAGAGGTTAACGTCAACAAAAGATTTGAAATGTTCGATTGTGGAATGTCTCACTGGAGAATTCGCGATAAATCCTGAAAAAGAAATATAGTTTTTTTTATATGTGGTATAATTTTAAAAACTATAATTAATATTATACATATAAAAATCTCGTGTCACGGTGTTCGGTCGTGTTCGGCGCACTCCTCCGAAACGGGTCGACCGATTTAAATGATTTTTTTTTATATTTAGTAGGTATGAGAATAGGTCGAAAAGTATTTTCACCCTCCTACACCCCCCCCCCCATTTTTTAATCAAGATTTTAGTATTTTTGTATGAACAATATCCATATAATTTAACCGGCGTTCATTGACGTGAAGTCATTTACATGAAGTGTCGCGCCACTTTGATAAGTTGTATATAGTTGTTACATGAGTATGAGTGTTGTATATAGTTTTTATTCCGAAGTTCCCACGGGAACGGGAAATTTCAAGCGTGCGAAGCCGCGGGCTGGTCAGCTAGTAATTAAATATTATTAAGTTTGACATCATGCTACCCTAATACTCGTAATTTTAACTTTAGTTTTTAAAATCATCGAAAAGCCGAACAGGACTTGAACCCGCTAACTTCCTTTAGAACAAATGTTTGCATGATCTACAGATATTTGTTCCGGGTCTGGATGTTTTTATATTTAATATATGTATTAAAAAAAAGTATATAAGTATTCTATCAGTATTTGGCTCCCATAGTACAAGCTCTGCTTAGTTTGGAGCTAGATAGCTAGATATAGAAAGTCCAGCAATATTTATTACTTATTTTATTTATAAATAAAAATAACTGTAAATAATCGATCATTAAAATCTGAAATACTTGATCTTTCCATACTGATTTTTTTTTAATTGGGGTATGGCTGTGCCATGGACACAGCCGTGTGTTGTACGTGAATACGTGTACGTACATGTAATATTTTCTATACAAAATATAAAATACGCTATTTTATGTAGTAAATAATCGATCATTAAAATCTGAAATACTTGATCTTTCCATACTGATTTTTTTAAATTGGGGTATGGCTGTGCCATGGACACAGCCGTGTGTTGTACGTGAATACGTGTACGTACATGTAATATTTTCTATACAAAATATAAAATACGCTATTTTATGTATGTTATAATCATGTTTGAACACTAAGAATTCTCCATACTAAATAGAAATCTCGAAACGCAGCAAAATGACCTCAAAATAGCGGCGTTTCCCCCTCCACCGCGCGCGATGCGTCACTATCCTCACTTAGCGTAACGGATTCTTTGATCCTTTAGCTATCCAGTGGTGTTATTACATTTTGGATAGAGATAATAGATATCTTGCAACACCAAACTGTATCCCCCGATTTTGTTATCATTCGTCTTTTGAATTGCTTCCAGCTATAGAAGCAATTTTAAAAAGGAATTCACGTCAAAAAACGTGCGAGGAGTGTGTAGTTTGGTGATTGGTACGACTTACCTCATATCTATGCAGCAACTGTGGCGTGTTATAGGGAGGGGTTTCACTGTAGAAAAACGGTCGCTTCATGGTGTTCTGCCCTAAAACAAATATTCATATTAGTTTGTTTACTGAGAACAAGCTGTCCATTTTCACGACTAAACGGCTGGACCGATTTCGATGGAATTTGGGTGTCCCGGAACTGGTATGTTATGCGTAAACGGGGTGATTCCGACCATGAATCAAAACAACTTTTCATAAAAAATATTTCGTTTTTATTTATTTTACCAACAAGATGAACCCCAACACATTAACTAGAGGCCATTTTTTAAGTTAAAGAACTACTAGACGAAAATTAAAAAATATTAATTAATTTAAAAAGTACATAAGTATTCTATCAGTTATCTGGGTCCTATAGTACAAGCTCTGCTTAGTTTGGGGCTGTACAGTGCTGTGTGAAATGTTCAGCTAATTTTTTTTTTACTTGCGAGTTTTAGTATATTCTATATTCTAGTATCTTAAAAATCTTATTAACATTATCTATATCCTTAATTATTTATATATTTTTAACAGCATTGTACTTTGTTTTGTATTTTGCACACCATTATAAACATTCATAAAAAAACTAAATATAAACTTTTTTGCCTATTTGTACTAAAAACGGGATATTTACCATGATTTGTGAGTTCTTGAGTGTCCCGATATTTCGACGCAGTTGCATGCGCCATGATCACGGGTAAACTGGTTAATCACCATGATAGTTTAAAAAAAAAAACAAAAAAAAATTTTTTGCCTATGTTTCACAATAAATGATTAAAGATTTTATTTTGCATCTTTTTGTTGAATTCAGACTAATTTTTTCATGTAAAGTGTACTAATTATAATTTTTATGTATGCTTAATCATTTGGAAATTATATAAATCAGCTTAAGTAATAATTATGTATATTAATTACTTTGCGTGAATTTTTGCTTTATATATTAAGATTATTAAGTAATCAATATTGCTTAATCAACATTCCCCCAAAATCTAGAATCAGTGATAAAATAAAAAAAAATTACGTGATATTTGCCTAGACCTCCCCCCTCAGCCCCACGTGAGATTGGGCAAGAGTCGGCTCGACCCCCCCCCCCCCCCCCCCGACCACTTCACGTAATTAATGGTCGCCCCCTAAGTAGTACTTACATAGCTGCGTGTGCGCTGCTAAAGCGTTTTGTTTAGCTATTAGTAGTTCCGGGCCAGGCCGCGACAGCGGGTCGTAGTAACCTGAACAAAGTAACATTTTAATAAAACCTGTTTTGTTATGTACAACATTAATTTAAAACACACATCCGAAATCGTATTAACTGATTTTAGAGGTGGGTTTAATACCGGTTTGAATACTTACCCAGTAAGTAATCGATTCCAATAAACAATAAAAAATTTAACGTAAATCGGCAGCGCCTTTGCGGCGATGCAGCTTAGTCAGTTTATCAGGTACCTACTTACTTGATGAGTGAATATGATTTGTTTACCTATTATATACAGGCTGTTTCATTGATATTTTAGGACTTGATATTAAATTTTTTTATAAACTTATAATTTTCCATGGTAATTAATTTGAATGAAACCTAATTTACAACAATACTAGCAATTAGCCCTAACCATGTTTTCATTTAATGTCGTACATAAAAAAACACGTAGTATAAACTGTTTACAAGCCCAACGCAAATAGTAGACGCATAATGGGCGGTCTTTTTACTTTGAAGTTTTGTAGATCTATTGGTGAAGTTTTCACGACTAAACAAAGGCTGTATCAATTTTGATGAAATTTGGTTTATAGATAGATTGTGACCGGGATACAAAGAAATGTTTATATAATTAGTTTAAATTGCAACACCTTGTATATTTACCTGGCATGTTATTGTGGCTAGTAGGCGGGTAGTACGGACTGCCTTGAGGTTGCATTACTTCACAGCCTGAAACATACATTTTGTATTCTTATACATAGTGATGGCTATGCTTTTGTATTCTTATACACAGTGATGACTAGGCTTTTGTATTCTTATACACAGTAATGGCTATGCTTTTGTATTCTTATACACAGTGATGGCTATGCTTTTGTATTCTTATACACAGTGATGGCTATGCTTTTGTATTCTTATACACAGTGATGGCTATGCTTTTGTATTCTTATACACAGTGATGGCTATGCTTTTGTATTCTTATACACAGTGATGGCTATGCTTTTGTATTCTTATACATAGTGATGGCTATGCTTTTGTATTCTTATACACGGTGATGGCTATGCTTTTGTATTCTTATACATAGTGATGGCTATGCTTTTGTATTCTTATACACAGTGATGGCTATGCTTTTGTATTCTTATACATAGTGATGGCTATTATTTTGTATTCTTATACACAGTGATGGCTATGCTTTTGTATTCTTATACACAGTGATGGCTATGCTTTTGTATTCTTATACACCGTGATGGCTATGCTTTTGTATTCTTATACACAGTGATGGCTATGCTTTTGTATTCTTATACACAGTAATGGCTTTGCTTTGTATTCATAAACACAGTGATGACTATGCTTTGTAATCATATACACAGTAATGGCTTTGCTTTATATTCATAAACACTGATGACTATGCTTTGTATTCTTCTTTGTATTCATAAACACTGATGACTATGCTTTGTATTCTTATACACAGTAATGGCTTTGCTTTGTATTCATAAACACAGTGATGACTATGCTTTGTATTCTTATACGCAGTGATGGCTATGCTTTGTATTCATATACACAGTGACGACTATGCTTTGTAGTATCAGTTGGGAACTCTAATCTCTAAGTTGTAGACGTGTACGTCTACCTAGGACAAACAGTCCAGTTAGGTAGGTCCAAGTTCGAGGAAGAGGTCAGTTGACAAATCCAACCCTCAAAATTGTACAATTTTTTATAGTATTTAGTTTTACGAATCAGTTTCCTCTAAAACAAAAGTTTAAAATTCTTTACTGCTTTTAAATCCTTATTTTATATAAATCCGAATATAAGAAATTAAATTAAAATAGTAAAATTTTTTAGCTTCTTTTCAAACTTTTGCGATCACTATACATAATTTTTTATTTTTTTATTTATCACATATGCACCTTTTTTATTTGTTATCCCGACGTTTCAAACAGCCGTGGTTGCGAGGAGTCAGCCCGCGACCTCGGCTGTGCATCCACAGATAATAAAGAAATTGTTATCCGTTACAAATAAAAAAAGTTACTTACGCGATAAATATCGTTTAAATCAGTAATTTGTTAATTTTAATCCAGCTCGAAGGACTTACCGTTAGCTGCGTCTGGCTCCTGCTTCACTTGCTGCTGTATGTGGTCGAATAGGCGCTGTTGCTGAATTCTTCTTTCGTTGTATTGGTTTGCATCTGAAATTATTACATTAATATAAAGATAAAAAAAATTGGTTGTCTGTGAAGTCGGTTTACGGACGATAAATTTACGTGATAGATGTGTCACAAGCCGAACGACGATCGTGCCTCTCTATCACTTGTTCCGCGCTCTCGCTTGCACGCTTGGCTCAGGCGGAACGTGACAATGAGTTATGCTTTTTCGTGCAGCCGGCTTTCATAGATTTATAAGACGTTATCACGTCAAAAAACGTTTGTTTTGTCACCAATGTAAATACACATAAATGAAATGAAATCTTAAAACTAGGCGTAGGCTGAATAGTACATGAGAAAGATGGCACTATTATACTCCTTAAAATCTAAATCGTTACATTCGTACTAAAATTATAAATTCGAAAGTAACTCTGTTTGTTAGTTTGTTACCTTTTCACGACTAAACGCCTGAACGGATCGTAATGAAATTTGGCAAGGAGACAGATTATATCCTGGAGAAGGACAGCTAACTGGCTATTTTTTGTCTCAAAAAATAATCTTGAAGGGGTGAAATAGAATAGGGGTTGAAAGTTGTATGGGCAATCCATAATTCCTCAAGTTAGGGATCTGAAAATTCATATTTAGGCTTTTGGTAAGAAATAAAGAAATACGTGTTTCAACTTTTTTTGCAAAAATCATCCCTAAGGGGGGGGGGGGATAAAGTAAGTGGTTAAAATTATGAGGTATTATTCTTTAGATGCCCTACCTATGTACTGTTGGTATATAGATAGATCGTGACCGGGATTGGGACATAGGCTACTTTTTACCCGACTGCGCAGGAGGGTAATGTTTTTATTGACAAACCATGCGGGCGGGTCAGCTAGTACATTATATTTTGTTATTTACTAGATAAGTAGATGGACGTCAAAGGCCAGGTTTCTCCCAATTTATCAGTAAAGATCATATGATTCACTGCTACTCGTTATTAATCAACAAGGTTAGCTTTGTTATCTCGACCGATATTTTTATAGGTGACCTTTAGTGGCATTATAATGCGTTTGTCTAAAAAATCTGTATCTATCGTCCTAAAAGTTGTCTGGAAGGATCGCACTAGCAATAAAGCCACCTGTATATTTTATTTTAAACCAGTTAGCCGGCGAACTTCGTACCGCCTTGACATGCATATGACGCGGGCTGTCAATGCCGGTAGAATTGTCAATCGGCCATCATTAGCTGCTCTATGTATGACAGAATTAATTTTCTTTATATTTTTTTTTGCGTTAATTATTCCGGTATTTGAATGGTTATTCTGCTATTCGGGGTCAAGACAAATCTGGATGTTTATATATGTATATATATTATAAGTATGTATTTACAAAAAAAGTATATAAGTATTCTATCAGTTATCTGGTTCCCATAGTAAAGCTCTGCTTAGTTTGGGGCTAGATAGCGTTGTGTGAAATGTCCAGCCATATTTATTATTTATTTATTTACTTCCCTGAGCGAGCCCTTTCACCAAAAATATGGTGTGGCTCTGTCATGGACACGACCGTGTGTTGTACGTAAATACGTGTATGTAACAGGTAATATATATTTTTTTAACACCATTTATATTCAATGTAACTGTTTTACACTAATATTTTATATATGCAATCGATAGAATTTGACGAGAGCTAACGATTGAAATTTAACGAACGTCGTCATAGCTTCTTCGAGTCAAAAGTTATATACTAAATGGAAATCTCGAAACACAGCAAAATGACCTCAAAATAGCGGCATTTCCCCTACACCGCGCACGATGCGTCACAGTCCTCACTTAGCGTAACGAATTCTTTGATCCTTTAGCTATCCAGTGGTGTAATTACATTTTGGATGGAGATAATAGATATGTAGCTGAAACAGCAAACTGTATCCCCCGATTTTGTTATCATTTGTTTTTTGAATTGCTTCCCAGTATGGAAGCAATTTTAAAGACGTATACACGTCGAAAACTCTATTATGATGATGATGATGAGTTGGTACTCACCCAGCTGTTCCTTGGTCCTCTCGTACATGTACTTGTCATCATCCGTGATATCAATCTCCTGCTTTATGTGATTCTCGTTGAAATAACTCTGATTTTCCATTCTATGCTGTTCCTGAAAATCAATATTTTTTTTATACTTACCTTTTAAAATTAAATTTATTATTTTCAGTATGTATCTAAAATATACTATCTGGTTCGTGGAGTACAAGCTTTGCTTAGTTCGGGGCGAGATAGCGCTATGTGAAATGGCCAGCATAAAAAATATATGTAAAGAAATGGTACATATTTCTTTTAATTTGAAATGTGGCGCGCTTCGCGGTGTCGGTAAAACAGGTTAGGCATGTTGAAAAGAATATGGCGGTTTGCAAAGTAAAACGCTGAACTGTTTTTGATATTAAATTGTAATGAGATAGAATACCTAATAAAAAGTGTTATGGAATTGACTTATTGAAGAATAAGCTTTAATGTGCTTTTCTGTGGTATGAAAAATAAGTTTGTCTGTGGTAGAAATAAGTTGGACCCATGGTTAAAACCTTATTTGATGCAAATAAATGCTTGATTTGATTGTAATGTCGTCTCTTTGTAACACTTCTTGTTTACCTATTTTATGAGGTTTAACAGAGCGAGCGAGATAGCAATATCATCGTCGTTTGTCGCACGTTTTATGACCCCGACTTCCGAGCGATGGCGTCTAGTATAATTAATCTTAGATTAAAAACTTACCGTTCGCTCTTGTAAAATTTGTAAATTGTGTTGTTGATTTCTAAGCAAATCTGCGCTGTCAGAATACGAGTTTTGATACAAATAAGGGTTAGATTCCCTTGGATAAGTCTTATCATAATAAACGTCGGGTATTTTATGGTAGCCCTCCAATTTTTGTTTTTGATAAATCTCTTTGAGATCATAGTTTGTGTGAGATTTTCTTTCGAGCGCATATTTCTCTGCTTCCTTATTATATTCCTCGTTCGTCTGTGGTATATAATCTTCCGAACTTTTTGTATAATCTTTTGGTTTAAAGGGCTCCTTTTCAAATTCTTTTTGGTTTTGGTAACTTCCATCCTTTGGGTAACTACCATCCTTTGGGTAACTTCCATCCTTTGGGTAACTGCCATCCTTTGGGTAACTACCATCTTTGGGGTAATTTTCATCTTCTTTCATAGGGTAGTCTGTGTCTTTAGGATACCCGTACTGGTCGACCTCTGAACTATACGATTTCTCTGAGACCTCACTGTAACTATTGTTAGGTTGAGTATCATCATCATCATTATGTACGGGGTCGGTTTGCATAATCGCGTCCTGTTTTTTAGGTTTTAATGTGTGGGGGGTGGCGTGTTGGGGTGATATATTGTTCGCCATGTGACCTAGGGTCTGTAGACGATAGGCGAGCTGAAAAGATAAAAAATGAATGAATGAATGAACATTATTTATTGCACCTTACAAAGACAAAAGACACAACAGTTAAAAATAAATACAACAGTTCATTCACAACAAGCTCCCGGACTCACTGATACCTTGTTAATGTTTCGGTGAACGATAACAACTGCAATATTAATACATCTTACTATACCATACTACCATACCAACTAGGTTGTACTGAAACGCACACGAACACAAGAGAGGACAAAAAATATATGCGGGTCCAAAATACTCGCCGGTGCAGTGCAGGCCGAATCTATAAAACTGTTATTCGGCCTATCTTGATGTATAGATGTGAAGCTTGGACGCTGACCCAGAAAGAAGAGCGCACACTTCTGGTGACGGAAAGAAAGGTGCTAAGAAAGATCGTAGGCCTGGTGCGGCGAGAAGGTGGACTATACGAGTGAGGAAGAATGGGGAGGTAGCGGAGCCAAACATCATAGGCGAAATAAAATCTCATCGATTACGCTGCTTGGTCACGTTGAGCGAATGGGGGACGATCGTGCTGCCAAACGTGCCCACCTAGGAATGCCGGACGGAAGGCCGAGGACCAATCGGCCGAACCAGATATCGCTGGAAGGACAAGGTGGAGGAAGACCTTCGCGCTCTTCAAGTGTCAGACTGGCAAGAAGTGGCGTCTTTTAGTGTCGGGAGGCCAAGACCCGCTTCGGGATTGATGCGCCAGGATAGTATGTAAGTAAGTACTCTACCTTAATAGAATATATAAATGAAAAATATTAGCTAAAATTGTAACAATTCTAAACATTTATTTTTTACTTAGCAAACTTTGGTGATTGATTTCAATCATTATCATAAATACGGGATTACTCACCCTGATGAAGGTTCATGAATTGAACCGAAACATTGTCGCTCGAAACACCGATAAAACAGTACGTGATAGATCTCGTATTTATAATAATGAATATTAATATAGATTGGTGTTACTGTCATTAGATTTTAAACCCTACCTGATTTCCTGTCCATATTTGACATAAGACCTGGAGTAAACGAAGGGAAATTAAAAATAAATATTACAGTCAAAAAGGAGGTAAAAAGCAGGTTCAATTTCCGCTGCGGGACACATGTTTACATGGTCTACAGATATTTGATTGATTGATTGAAAATACTTTATTGCACTTATAAAACTAGTACAAAGGCGAACTTAATGCTAAAGAGCATTCTCTTCCAGATAACCTTTGTGTATTGTAGACAAAGATGTGTAGGTAGTGCACAGGAAAGGTAAAAAAAGAAAATTTGCACAGGACTAATAAATATAGCGTAATATAGGTACATACTACATAAATAAACCTACTTAAATAAATACTTTATATGATAGACTAAACTATACCAATATCGAATAAAAATACATACATAACAATAGAAGAAGTGTTATGGAAATATTAAGTTGCTCATTTTTGGTCGGTTTGACCGAGAAGGTGCCTATAGATTCTCAATCTGAATGCTTCCACTGAAGTAGTCTCGAAATAGTTTGGTGGCATATTATTCCAGAGACGAGTAGCGGTTATGGTGTAAGAGTCAGAGTTAGTAGCCGTGTTATGTTGTGGAGTAATTAGTTGGAAACGACGAGACGATCTCACAGGTCTGTCCTCAGTTGATACGGATGCAAATCGCTCTCTGAGGTAGCTGGGAGATAGAGGGTTACGAAGAATATTATACAGGAGGGATAGCATGTGCGCATCTCGACGAGCTCTGATGTCAAGCCATTTTAGCTGCTGACGAAATACCGAGACATGATCATATTTTCGTAGACCGTAGATATAGCGAATGCAAAGATTCTGCAGACGCTTCAACCTGTTCAGTTGCTCTTCCGTAGCATCGGGATAGCATACATCCGCATAATCAAGGATGGGTAAGAGTAACGCATTAACCAGTGTGGACCTCGTAGATTGGGGCTTGAAATTTTTTAGGCGTTTCAGAGTATGCATGGTACCATTACATCCTCCTACTAATCTGGGTAATATGGTGGTCCCATGACAAATTATGGGTGATGAAAAGGTCTAAATTCTTAACCTCCTTGCAGAACTGCAGTGGAATATTATTATATTAAACCGGAGGAAGAGTGTAAGATTAATTTTGATTATATTTGTTCCAAATTTGGGTATGTTTCTATATATTTTAAGTATATAATACAAATAAAATATATATAAAAATTCTATCAGTTATCTGGTTTCCATAGTACAAGTTTGCTTTGTTTGGTGTTAGATAGCGCTGTGTGAAATCTCCATCATTTTTTTTTTTATTTGAAGTGTATAATTTCGTGAACGTAATATCGAGGTTGATGGGCAAGCTCTACTCACTACGTCGATGAGTATATCTAATTGGGCCAGTTAGTTTCTTTCAAAAACAGGCAAGATAAGGAGGTCGATCGCCGCATCGAGAACGCCTAGAAGAACTACTGGTCCATGACAGAGCTGATGAAGGGCACCCCTCCTATGTCACTAAAGCGCAATCTCATCGACCTGTGTATACTGCCCGTACTTACCTATGGCTCCCAAACGTGGTCTTTAACCAAGGCTCAAAAATCCAAACTCAAGGTTTGCCAAAGAGCAATGGAGCGCAGCGTGCTTAGAGTAAAGAGGATTGATAGGATCCTAATACCACGCTGCGTTTACAGAACGGCATTGCTGACGCAGAAAATAAGGCTGCCAGGCTAAAATGGGATTGGGCGGGCCATGTAAGACGAATGCACCTGGACAGCTGGGCAACGATCGTCACCCAGTGGGTGACTGAAGACGGGCGACGGCGCCGAGGATAGTACACGCTGGCGTAATGATTTCGAGACAGATTGGTGGGATTTGGCACGCGAGCAAAAGTCCTGGAAGACAGTGGGGGAGACCTTTGCCCAGCAGTGGGATGACATAACTTAAATAAAAAAACACTTTGTATGAACGTATACATTATAAATAAAAAAATCAACCACAAAAAGCCAAAAAAGTATTATGTTTTACACTATAACAATGAGTATAATTAATAAGCACCAATTTTTGCTTTATATTTTAAAAAATTACACACAAAACACTAGTAAAACACTAGTAAAACACTAGTTAATCCTGAATCAATATTTCAACGTATATCATCGTATATATCAATAAAAAACGTTATTCCAATGTTATATAATTCGGTTATGCAGATCGTTGGTAGTATTTTGACACCTGTCAAATCTGACCTATTAGATTTCCGCAAGTACATTTCAGGACGTTTTCAAAAATGTAATTGAATTAGGCAGAAGTACATATATTGGAACATTGCAACCTTACTTCTTTTCGGGGTTAAACCAGTAACTTTTTAATAATAATTATAGCAAACTTCAGATAACAGAAAAACCAAACTACTGAACCGATTTTGATGAATTTACTATGGGACCAATCTGAATCTGGGACCTTTCTAATAAAAAAATAATTTTACAAATCGGTTGATAAATAACGGAGTTCTGCGGTCTTTTTTTATTTGAACGGATATACTTTCAGATTTGTCCCATAGTCCCATTGGGGTATTAAGAGGTACTTACAACGCTGTTGTCATGGTCTGCTCCCCCCATTGGTCCTTCAGGGGTGTTTGAGAGGGGTAGTGGGTGGTGGGGCATGGGCATCTGCCACTTGTCGGTCTTATCACTGCAATTTGGAAAATAATACATTGTATTGTAAGCCACAGACAAATAATATACTACGTGTTTTGTTATACAGTACGACATTAAATGAAAACACGGGTACGGCTAATGGTATTGTTTTAAAATATGCTTTTATCAAATTAATTTCCATAGAAATATGTTTCAACTTTTTTGCAAAATTCATCCCTAAATGGGCGTAGGTGAGTAAATAAGGGGTTAAAAATAAATGCATTCCCTACGTACAGTTGGTATATAGACAGATTTTTTTTAAATATTTATTATAGGCCAGCGTTTGACCATGATCTCGCCTGATGGTAAGCGATGATACAGTCTACGATGGTACAATATAGATAGGTTGTGACCGGGATTGGGACATAGGCTACTTTTTACCCGACTGCGCAGGAGGTTAAAGAGTTTTTATTGGCCGCCTATAAACTCCTGCAGTCGCGTTGCCTAAAACTTAATGCCTTATTACACGAGAGGTGTAAAGACGAGAGGAGGAAAGGACATTCATGTTGAAGCCCACCGGGTAAACCTCCAGAGGAAGGTCATTCCACATCTTGCAGGTGCGTGGAAGAAACGTGTGGGTGAATCGCACCGTATCAGACCTCCACGCATCTACAATATGTGGGTGAGCTCGTTGCCGGGTCAGTTAGTAAGTTAGTACTTATATGAAGCAGTCTTACCACTCGTCCTTCTTGCCGTCCCGGTACTTGACGGTGCGGCTCTTGCGGATAACCATAACGGTGCCATCAGGGTTCAGCTTAGGTAGGTTCTGAGAGGGCACTGCGTCTTTGCTCAGGGTCTTCCATTGCCCTGAAAAAGAGAATCGGTTTAAAGTCTTCTTCTTCATCCTGTTCTTTTCCCACATTACGCGGGGTCGGCACAACATGTATTCCTCCTCCACATCACTCTATCAGCCGTCATTTCCGTTGTCACTTCCTTCCTACCCATATCATTCTTTACACAGTCCATCCATCTCTTCTTCGGCCTTCCTCTACTTCTATATCCACATCTACATTCATATCTAACACTCTTTTTTAGGCACATGATTTTCTTCCCTCCGCATGACATGTCTATACCACGCTAGCCTCTTATCACTTTTCTATCACTGGCGCTACTTTCAAACTTCCTCTAATATAGTCATTCCTTATCTTATCCACTCTCGTTACCCCACACATCCATCTCAACATTTGCATTTCCGCCGCGTGCACCCTTCTTTCATCCGTCCCTTTCGTGGCCCAACACTCAGAACCATACATAACGACAGATCTTATATAGAGGTTTAAAATACTGAAATTATTGATCGAGCGAAGCGAGATCTCTGAAACAACTTGGACAAATCGCCGTTGTATGTATGTATGTTTGTTTGTCCGAGAATAACTTTCGAAACGTAGATCCGATCATCGTGAAATTTGATACATAGGTAGGTCGAGATGGCACAATTTTGGTGTAACTAAATGAGCTAAAAATCTCAACAACCCGTGGGCGGGTAAAACTGTATATATTTTATACATATATTGGGGGTTCACGAGGGGTAAAAAAATATGAAAATGAGACTATTAGGTCAAATAGGACGTTAAATGAAAGTTCTTCATTAGTACATTTACCCCCTTTTTAATTTTTAGTTTATTCTTTGCAGTTTTAGACATAATAAAAAATGAACTTTGACAAAATTCACTGGGTGCACCAGTGACCCTACAGTGCTGAAATTTGGTATGCGTGTAGCTATAGTGACACAAATATAGGCAAAAGTCTTAAATCCAGAATAACTGCAATTTGTAACCCTAAAACAATTAACCAATTTACATGAACTCCCGTTACTTGTAATTTAATTGAAACTGTAGGTCAAGTGTGTTTGTTATGTATTTCGTGGCACTATTTTGATAGTCAAAGATTACGCGAGATCTCAGTTCGGGGCGAACCACTAGTATTTTATTTTTAGAATTCCTGGAAAACTTACAGCTAGGTTAAAGAAATGGCATTTGAGAAGTAATTAGAAGAAACAACTATAAATGCTACATAATAAAAAGGCCAATTATAAGTTTCCGCAGATATCTGAGCTTTACTTTGGTAAATGGAAATAGTGACGGAACTGAAATATGTATTTTTGGCCCCTAGGGAGGAAATTACCTCGTAGATCAATTAGTCTAATAATAATGAGCCATTTACACATTCCTAAAACAGAAATTATTTTACATTTGATGGTAATTCAATTAAGTGTAATAATTTGCACACTACAAAAGTAATTTCATGCATAATTTTTTTAACATTGTACCTAAGTACTTTAAAATAAACATTGTTAGCTAGAACCATTAATTTTAAGTGACAATTTTATTTTATTAGCATATTATATGATTTCTTATAATTATTTTTATTGGTTTTTCTGATGTAATCAGATCGGGGCCTATGCCCAGCAGTGGGATGAGAATGGCTGACGATGATGATGAATTAGCTCTGCTTTATAGAGCTGGAAGTACTGGAGCACACAGGCCTAAGTCAAGTGTACATTAGTTTGCTCGATTATGTATTCAACGTATTCAACGACATTTCAGTTCATAATATATTTTCATCAAAAAGGAAAAATGCTGATCTTCGTATGACATAGCTAAGAACCACCTCAGTTAAACAAGCTTTATATTTAAAAAAACCGCGTCCTCCATCAATTTTTTCATCCATTTGGAAACTAAGATACCAGACAAACCTATAACAACTTATAACACCCATCCTTTTGCGCAATGCGGGCCGCAAATCGCATTTTCGAAACAGTTTTCAAGTTAACAATGACAAACTTTTCAGAGCATCAGTGATGATTCATCACTGATGACATAGTCGATTATAAAACGAGGGCATAAAGCTGTGTCTTGCGTCACGGGCGCTATATTGAATCGCGAACGTAACGAAAGAGTCTAGAGTTAACTCACGAGCGAAGCGAGAGAGTAACTAGTATCCTGAGTGCAGAGAGGGATATAAGCACGCCCAAGGTGCAGACGACTTTGTCAGTTCAGAAACGTTGTCTCTTTGGTTCAAATTTTAATACATTTGCAAATTCATACAGGGCATCCGCGGTACAGGTGTTACACCTAGTGCCAGTGTAGGGCGTAGTTAACTACAAGTAGTTATGATTACATGTAATCTAACTACAGTAATCAAGTTACATAAAGTAATCGTTAATCTGATTACTGTAATCGAGTAGTTATAACTACTGATTACTTTACTTCTATGAATATCTTGTTTTGTAAGTAAATATGTTTAAAAGATAATATTTACAAGTATTTTTTAATAAATCAATAGCTAATTGAAGTAGTTTTATGTAACCACAAAATTATTTGTAAACCTGGGGCGGTATGAAAAAAAAATCGGTGGTACGATAGCAATTTTGGGATATGTTTGTATGGTAGCGACAGAAATAGCGTTACATCTGTATCATTTTGCGATATCGTGGTGAAGGTAGGTGAATGACCTTTATTGAAACTTATCTCACACGAACTATAGCATTTTTTGTTTATGTACCGACCGACCGAGTCATCTCGGATTAGGACAAAATCAAGGTTAACGGGTTGGAGAACTCGGGTTACCCGGGTTATTTTACTCGAGTCGCCCATCCATACCCCTCGCTGATGTGGTTTTTAAAAAATATATAAATAAATTAATAAATATTGGTGGACATTTCACACAGCGGTATCTAGCCCCAAACTAAGCAGAGCTTGTACCATGGGAACCAGATAACTGATAGAATACTTATATACTTTTTTTTGTTTATACGTACTTATAATATATAGAAAAAAGATCCAGACCCGGAACAAATATTTGTAGATCATGCAAACATTTGTCCCACGGCGGGAATTGAACCCGCTACCTCTTGCGTTACAGCCGGCTATACGCTCAATGCGCCACGGAGGTGGTCAATATACATACATCTATATAGCATTCAGAACACATAAAACAAAGTAGTTTGAAGTAAACGTAAGTAGTTACAAAAAGTAATCATGTAATCGTGATTGCAACTACAATTTGTAGTTAGTAATCAAAAATTTTAACTACATAATACGATTATTTTATGTAATCTTTTATTATGATTACTAACTACAAAATGTAATCGTAGTTAGTAATCAGTAGTTAGATTACATTTTGCCCAACACTGCCTGTTGCGGAGCTCAATATGTACATAAATATATGTTAATTCTTATTTAGATAAATAAAATATTTGTATTTGTAAGATGAGGGTCCAAATTCAAATCAAGTAAAACTTTACACCCGGCTCAGCCGTAGGGATTTAATCACCTGCTTTCGGTGAGGTTTACATGACATATAATTTGACATTGTCGAGCAGGTTGTGTGAAATAGTATATTGTTATACAAGGGCCGTAAGCCTCGAACTCTTTACCGTCCTCTCTCACATTCGCTTGCTCGTATACTAAAATATATCATGTGTAATTGATCGCGAACGCTCGAGAATAACACAACTTTTCATCACAAATGCGAGGAAAATAAACAAATATTATACAAAACATATTTTCTTTAGTTTAGATTACACCAGTTTGTTGCTAAAAATAAAAAAGAGAAATAAGGATGTCATGGACATTGTATTCCATTGTACCGTATTATAAATGTTATGAACCTCGTTCTATTTCTGATTTACTTACGGCCCAAGGGCCGTAAATCTTATTTATGAAACAGAGAAAAGTTTTATTGCATCTAATTGATAATAAGAAACTTTTTATGAGCGACTTCAGAATCGAATCGAAATCAGTTATTTTGATTTAAAACCCAAACTACTGAACCGATTTTGATGAAATTTCTATGGTATCAATCTCATAGATGATCCATACAAATAAAAAAGAATTTTTCTAATCGGTTGATAAATGACGGAATTAAAAACATTCAAAATAAACAAGCGAATCGAGAACCTCCTCTTTTTGTGAAGTCGGTTAAAAATACAACATTTAGTGGGTCGAGCACTTAGTAGAACGTGGGTTTTTGCCTCACCACACTATTAAAATGCCTTTTTCCTTGTAGTTAGAGAAAATCATATTGTAGCGTGAAAATAAGGCAAGGTTATGTCGTTGTTTCAGGGTTCCTGACCAAAATGGTAAAAACGAAGCTCTTATGGTGCGACTTTGTCCGTCCGTCCTTCGCAGCTGATTATATCAGTAAGTACTTGTGAAATAGTTAAAAATAATACCGGCCTACCTGTATTGTAAGAAAAAAATTATTTGTAATTTCACTTTATTCTTTATTGTACACAAATAGATTACAGACAAAACAGCTTACAAAATGGGCAAGTACAAAGGCGAGCTTAACCCCAATAAAAGTTTTCTTCCAGCAAACCTTAGTAAACTGACTTAAAAAAAGGAGGAGCTTGCCTCAGAACTCCGTCATTTTATCAACCTATTTTGAAAATTAAATTTTTAATTAAAATTTGGATTCAGGTTGGTCCCATAGAAATTTCGTCAAAATCGATTCAGTAGTTTGGTTTTACTGTTATTATTGTTAAAAGTTATTTGTTAAAATTTTGAATGCCTAAGGGGTCAATGATGGGGTGTGTTAATCTTTATGTATCTACAATTAAAAAAAAATTATCTAAGTCTTATATAGTTATCTGGTTCCCACAGTACAAGTGTTCGGGGCTAGATAGCGCTGTGCGAAATGTCCAGCATTATTTATTATTTCACAAATAATTTAATCGTATGTAAACAAAGTAGGTTAGGTACCTATTACAATTTATAGCGCAAGTACATACCGTAGGTACATATTCAAATACCGCATTTCCTTATCGCAACATTACAACGTCATGGGGAATCCCGTACCGTTTATCGAGTAACCAGGAAAGGACCGCAATAAGAATAGATACTTCCTACTAAAATGTTAATTCAAGTTTGTTTTGATGGTTCAATTCCAACTGTAACGATTTGGGAACAAGATGGATAATAGTAGATTATTAAACGAGGGGATCAAGCAGTGTCTTGCGCCACGGGCGCTGTATTGCCTAGATCATTGGTTCTGAACCAGTGGTCCGCGGACCACTAGTGGTCCCTGGAGGCATTCCAAGTGGTCCGCGAAGCCATCCTAATAATATGTGGCGTAACATAATGAGTCGAGTCGAAACAGCGCGAGCCGCGAGCGCAAAGCGCGCGCGGCACTAGTCCGAAGGCGAAACGCGGTGCACGAGGGCGGGGGCGGGGGTTTCGTTCCATTCGTTCCTTGTTTTAGCGGCGCGGCCGCGCATGTTGCCGATCGTCCGTCACTTCACTTGCAACGTCGACGATGTAATGAGCGGTAGGGATTTATAACGTGGCCTTGAGAGAGTGACGAGTATTGTACCTACTGAGTACTTGGTTTAATTTTTAAAGTTCGACAGCAAAAACAAATATCCTTAGTCTACGAAGGTAGTTATAGTAAATAACTACTCCAGATATAAATACTACGTAGGTAAGTAATTACTATTTTATTCTATTCTTATTAGGTACTGTGTACAAAGTTTTTAATATTTTTTATAAAACGGTAAATAATGCATAGGTAATTCAGTATTTTTGAGCCTTATTTGACTTGCATTGTTTGTGTGTAGGTAGGTAGGTTTGTTTGTTCGGGTCTAAACCTTACAACTTAATATTTCAAAGCAGTTATTCTCAACCAATTGAGGCAAAGTTGGGAATACATGTCATTTCGGTGACAATGCAATTGTTTGGTATAATTGAGCAGATTATGATGTATATGTAAATATAGGTACCTACCTAATAATACCGTCGTATTTGAGCTCATTTGATACGTCTTGAGCAGTAGATACTTTAACCGTCATTCCCACAGCTGGCCATAGACCTCACAAATAAAAGCTTGTCAAAACAACACATTTTTATTATCTTATACCTGTCCATATTATCACTAAAACTTCGTTTTCAGAAAAATGCCTCCAAAAAGAAAATATGACGACGACTATATTAAGCTGGGCTTTACTTCAATAGAAATTAATAGAAAAACTAGACCGCAATGCGTTTTATGTGCAACTGTTCTTGCTAACGACGCTTTAAAACCGGCAAAGTTGGAACGTCATTTGAAGACCGTGCATCCGAAGTTTTGTAACAGTTCGCGAGAATTTTTTGAAGGCAAACTAACAAATCTTAAAAAAATTAAACTTGGACCCAGTGGAACAAATTATGCAACATCTGAAAAAACATTATCTGCATCATGTGAAGTTTCAAAATTGATTGCCAAATCGAAAAAAGCACACACAATCGGCGAATCTTTAATAAAGCCCTGTATGCTTAAAGTTGCAGAAGAGCTTTTAGGCGCGGAAGCTCAAAAGAAAATTCGTGAAATACCGCTTTCTAATGACACAGTTAAGTCGCGCATTCAAAAAATGTCAACTGATATTGAAGACCAAGTTATTGACAAGATTAAAAACAGCCCTTATTTTGCATTACAATGTGATGAGTCTACCGATGTTTCGCAATGCTGTCAATTACTAGTATTTATTCGATTTTTGGAGGACAATAAAATGTTTAAAGAAGAGTTATTATTTTCTCAAGAACTGAAAACGACGTCGCAAGGTGCAGATGTTATGAATGTAATAAGTCAATATATGGAGAAACATGGACTTATGTGGGAAAGGCTTGCCGGGTTTTGTACTGACGGTGCTGCTGCTATGCTTGGTTCTCGCTCTGGTCTTGCAGCATTGGTAAAAACCAAAAATCCATCCGCAATAACGACGCACTGCGTTATTCACCGTCAAGCATTGGCTGCCAAAACGCTCCCGGAATGCTTTACTATAGCTCTGAAAACAGCTATAAAAGTAGTTAACTTTATTAAAAAGAGCGCACTCCATACTCGTCTATTCAAACAGTTGTGTTCTGACATGAACTCTGAGCACGAAACTCTGCTTTTCCACACAGAAGTTCGTTGGCTTTCGAAAGGAAACATGCTGTCGAGGTTGTACGAACTAAGAGAGGAAGTACAAATATTCTTAACTTACAAGGAAAACAAAGAGTTGCTAGATCAGTTCTGTGAGCCCGAATATAAAATACGTTTTGCTTATTTGGTCGACTTTTTTGCGCAAATAAATAAATTGAACCTTCAACTACAAGGATCAGGAAATTTGAAGTTGCAAGGCATGAACAACATATTTGCATATGAAGATAAAATCAGGGCGTTTATTGCTAAAATCGAGCAATGGATTAATAAGGTCGAAAGAAAAAACTTTTCTGCATTTGATACGTTCAACCTAATTATTGACGGACAAGGTGCAGATATTAAAGAAGAAATTCAGAAAAACATGATGCTCCATTTGACAGAATTAAAAAGTGAATTCAATCGCTATTTTCCTGACTGCGGGGACAAAAGTATTCAGAAACTGATCCGGAACCCTTTCATTCTCAATGTTTCCGAAGTCTCTGATGAAATTCAAGAAGAAGTGATTGAAATGCAACACGACACGAACTTAAAAGATACATTCGAATCAGGAATAAATCTTGAGGAATTTTGGAGCCAAAAAGCAATTTCTTTTCCAAAGCTTCGAGACATTGCTACGAGGCATGCCTTTTAAGTTCTGTCGTTTCCATATTTTCTGGCAATTTTGAATTTGGAACTGTTCTATATTCGAATGTGTTTACATTTTGAATCTCAAAACAGTTGAAAGTATTAGGATTAATGCTATTGTTTAGTCACAGTTTCGATTTGAATCTGTCAGGTCACGTACGAAAATGAATCTTTCTAAGGAAAATGTTCGTGCAATAATTTTCTACAACTTTAGAAGAGGCCTGACACGGCTTCAGTGTTTAGAAGAGCTAACATCTGTGTTCAGTGATGTAGCCCCATGTCTGCGGACTGTCGAACGCTGGTATTTAGAATTCCAGCGTGGACATACTAGTGTTAGTGACAGATTTCGCGAAGGACGCCCAAAATCCGCCTTCACTGAAGATAACATCATTGCTGTGAGACAACTAATTCTCGAAGATCGTCATGTGACGTATCGAGAGATAGAGGCTCTATTAGGCATCTCAGGGACAACCATTCAGAAGATCTTGCATGAAGCGCTTGGTGTGAGAAAGCTAGTTTGCCGTTGGATACCGCATCTGCTTTCCGACGATCACAAGGCGGCCCGCGTCAGATGGTGTAAGAAAACTCTGCAAAGGTTCAACCGAGGGGAGTCAAATCACGTCTACGACATCATAAGTGGTGACGAATCTTGGATCTATGCCTACGATCCTGATTCCAAACAACAATCTACAATCTGGGTCTTTCAAGACGAGCCAAAGCCGACTAAAGTAGTTCGTTCTCGAAGCACTTCAAAGAAGATGGTGGCCACGTTCGTTGGAAAAACCGGCCATGTTGCGACTATTGCACTTGAAGATCGTAGAACGGTTAACGCAGAGTGGTATACTACAGTTTGTTTACCACAAGTCATCGCCGAACTTCGAAAATCTAACTCAAAGCGACGCATCATCCTGCACCACGACAACGCAAGCTCACACAGCGCTCGTCAAACGATTGAGTATTTGAAGCAGGAAAAAGTAGAAATTCTTGACCATCCTCCATACAGTCCTGACCTAAGCCCTAACGATTTCTTTACATTTCCTAAAATTAAGAAAAGTCTTCGTGGTCAAAGGTTCCAGTCCGATGAAGAAGCAGTCAACGCTTTCAAGTCAGCCATTTTGAACACCCCCACTTTAGAGTGGAATAAATGTTATAATAACTGGTTTGAGCGAAAATGGAAAAGTGTATTAAGCTACGCGGTGAATACTTTGAAAAACAATAAAAAGTACTATAAGGTTCTAGTTGTGTTTTTTTCTTCAAACGACAAAACTTAAAAGGCATACCTCGTATGCGTTACCTAACTTTATTTTCATCGACGTATCTATGCGAGCAGGGGTTTTCGACGCTTCTGATGATTAAAAACAAGCATCGAAATCGGTTGGATGCCACTGCCGACATGCGTTTAGCTTTGAGTAGCACTGAACCAAGAATTCAGAAGTTAGTAAAGAGTATGCAGTCACAAAAATCACATTAAATTAAAATCTCTAACTTTTACATTTTTGCTAAATAATAAATAAATGAGTGCTAGTTATAAAATTGTGCTTGTTTTCTTTATCAAACAATCCTTAATTTAGGAAAACCAACTGGGTGGTCCCCGGCAAGATAAACATTTGGTAAAATGGTCCCTCATGACTAAAAGGTTGAGAACCACTGGCCTAGATATAAGCACGCCCAAGATGCAGACAGCTTTACCCACGAGGAGAATACTCTACTTTTCCCACTTTCTGCGAGAATAAAAACCAAATCCAGGATGGTGCATTCTGTACAGAGGTTAGTTCGATTTAAGAATAAGTTCTTTTAATAATTTTTTAAAAGGTTTTATAAGTTTATACCCCTTATAAAACTAGTGTTTCGCCCCGAACTGAGATCTCGCGAGTCTCCCATTAAAAAAATTGTTATCTTTGACTATCAAAATAGTGCCACGGAATAAATAACCAAACAACTTGACCTACAGTTTCATTCATATTACAGGTAACGATTACAGGTAACGGGAGTTCATATACAGTGGTTACTTTTTTTGGGGTACAAATTGCAGTTATTCTGGATTTCAGACTTTTGCCTATATTTGTGTCACTTCAGTTACACAGCTACACGCATACCAAATTACAGCACTGTGGGGTCACTGGTGTACCCTGTGAATTTTGTCAAAGTTTAGTTTTTATTATGGCTAATAACTCAAAAACTACAAGGATTAAACTAAAAATAAAAACAGAGTTAAAGTGTACTAATGAAGACCTTTCATTTGACGTCCCACTTGACCTTATAGTCTCATTTTAATTTATAATACCCCTCTTGAACCCCAATATCTCCACAACCCCCCAACATTTTTAGCTCATTGAGTCACACCAAAACTGTGCCACCACTACCTACCTGTGTACCCAATTTCACGATGATCGGATAAACGCTTCGAAAGTTATCCTCGGACAAACAAACATACATACATACAACGCCGATTTGCCCAAGTTGATTTGGAGACCTCACTTCGCTCGATCAATAAAATAAATCTTTATTTTATTTTGTTTTTAGTATTTCTTGTTATAGCGGCAACAGAAATACATCATCTGTGAACATTTCAACTAACTATCACGGTTCGTGAGATACAGCCTGGTGACAGATGAGACGGACATACAGACAGACAGACGGACAGACAGGCAGCGGAGTCTTAGTAATAGGGTCCCGTTTTACCCTTCGGGTACGGAACCCTAAAAAGGGCTCTATTTTACCTCTTAACACGTCATGACAGCGATCTTCTCTTTTATCTGAGTCATGTAGTTTATTCGATTTCCTCTTTATTATTTTCCTTCTATGGTATCAATGTTTACAGGTGTCTTACGCAACGATGCCTGAACGTATTTAGTGACTAAATATGATTTAAATAGTTGTCCAATCATACAAATTCGTCAAATGTAAACATAGTCTTCGCTAAATACGTTTAGAGATCGTAGTGCAAGCCGGCCTAAGTCTATCTATACTAATATTATAAAGAGGAAAGATTTTAATTTAAGAGCAAGTGTTGATACGCAAAAAAAATCTAATTGAATAATACATGACTCATACGAATATACGGCATTAATTAATAGCCAGAATGCATTTCATGACGTTTCAAAGTGATCCTTGTGATTATAATGAATAAAAAAAATTTGCTGAAAGGAATCACAAACCAAAACATTATATGGGTATATATTTTGTTTTTTGTTGATTTTCTTAAGAAACGCTAAATCAATTTCGTTAAAATGTATATGGTACCACCTCTGAAGTATGATCTACCAAACAAGAAAAGAATCATCAAAATCGATTAATAATTGGCGGAATGATCGCATAAAATACAGACAAAAAAAACTTAATTAAGTACCTTCTTCTTTTTTTAAGATGGTTAAAAAGGAAGTTTGTTTGGAGGAGGTTATCTCAGAAACTATTAAAACCTAGATACTTTGTTATCGGCGATGGTTACCACACAACATCAGGTGGGTCATATGCTTGTTCCATCTCCAGGTAGTATAAAAAAAAACGATTCTAAAAATTATTTACTTGATAGAAATCTAAACTACTGATGTAGCGACTTCTGGACTACGGATTGCAATCCAGCTGGATGTATGCTGGATCATAGCAAATCCAGCTAAATCCACCACGGATTTAGCATTAATCGATTTTTCAAAAAATTGATTTATACTCTGGAAAGTTCACATCACATATTCGTTTTCAGTCATAGCAATTTTTTTGTTAGTTAAGTACTCTAATACCAAGTAATAGTTACGAGTATAATATATTTTTTAAATTATTAGAATACAACCTAAAATCTCATAAAGTGACATCCTAGATATCTGACGTAGCTATTCCTATTTTACTATAGTTATCTGGTCTGTTTCTAAGTCTCACTAATTTTCAAAATAAAATTGCGTAGACAGCATGTAAAATCTTTAGTTAATTCTTATTACTTCAGAAGTAAAACTAATAATATAGGGTGTTTCATAATATACCCTCAAAAATAAAAAAGGGGTTATTTTGATGAGTATAATAAATAAATTTGTGAAATGTTTACCATAAAAATTTGAAATTTATTTGTAAAAACAAACACTTTATTAAACTTATGCTGTGCTATTGCATAATGCTTGCTATCTAACCACAGATACTGTATTGGTGACGTATCGTCTCGAGATATCTTTTGTCGTCCCTTTCTAACCCAAAACCCGCAGACATTTCCGAAAGAGATATCAAATCGGCCTTTATTTTTGGATGTCGATTGCAAGAGTAGGCAGTAAGTTTTATATCGAATTAATCGCCTAAACTTAGTCGATTTTCTTTACAATTTGATAATATAACTAGTAGTTTTTTTTTGAGAAGTAGTTTTTTTTATGTTTGAGAAACCGTCACTTGAATATCGTCAGTAAGTTACCAAACACCCTGTATAACTTAAAACTTGACTTGTCTTTTTAAGAATGAATCCAATCAGTTAACAGTTTTTTTTACTTTTCTGAAAGTAAGATCTCAAGAAACAAATGTTATTGATGGTGTTATCTATCTCCCAGCCTACTTCTTAAAGAACTGCTTATTTTTACGTGATTACGGATCCGCACCGCTGGATCCAGCGCCAGATACCGGATCCAGTAAGATCAAAAATGTGCTGGATTGCTGGATCCAGCATTGCAATCCCTATTCTGGACGTAGTAGATCTCCCTCAAGAAGCGCCACTGAGCCCGATATTATCTTTCTTTACATAGTATAAACTGAAGTTGCTTCCGCTGTCTGTTACCTTAGATCTTTTAAACTACTCAACGGTTTTTAATGCAGTTTTCAGCAATAGATAGAGTGATTCAAGAGGAAGGTTAATATGTTAATACATACATAGTAACTGCGAAAGTAACTGTTTGTTTGTTACCTTTTCATAACTAAACGGCTGAACGGATCGTAATAAATTTGGTAAGGAGTTAGATTATATCCTGGGGAAGGACATAGGCTACTTTTTACCCGAGTGCGCAAAAGGAGGGTAATGTTTTTATTGAAATACCACGCATGCGACGCCGCGGGCGGTTCAGCTAGTATTATACAAGTATTTAATAAAGCAATTATTGTTATATTAAAACATATTAAAATATTTGTATCTGATGACGTATCTACTTAAGAACTTCATCTAAAGTCAGGCGAACAATTTTTTCATTTTGTATCAAATGAGTCAAAGTAATTTGAATATTTCCTTAAATTACTGTAGAGATACGTCAGGGCTAATATTTTTATTTATATGCATTAGTAAATATACTGGTTCTTGAACTAGCTAATGCCTACGGCTTCATTCAGATGTTTTTTTTATAGTTCCTGGAGTCGGAACAAGCTTATGACCCACCTGATGTTAAGTGGTAACCACTGCCTATAGCAAATCCAAAGTAGAAAGTAACTTGTCCCTCAGTCTGTTTGTTACGCTTTCACGACTAAAGGGCTGGACAGATTTCGATAAAATTTTGTATATAGATAATCTATGACCGAGATTGAGACATATATGCTTCTTTCTATGCGACTGCGTAGAGGGTAATGTTTTTATAAATAAACCACACGTGCGCAGCCGCGGGCGGGTCAGCTAGTATATACTTGTTTTGTTAGTACGATATTGAAAGAAAACACGGGTAGGACTATTGTTGTTAAAAAGGTTTTTTCAAATTCATTACAATAAATTTAAAAAATTAACGTTAATTTGAAATCCTAATAATATCAAAGAAACATTCTGTAAATCAAATTATAAATGCGAAAATTTGGATGTTAGTTTCTTTATTTATTTGTTTGTTACTCAATCACGTCGTAACGGCTGAACCGATTTCGATGAAATTTAGTATGTACGTAGATTATAATCTGGATTAACACATAGGCTACTTTTTACCACATATAATCAGGTCCCATGGTATAAAAACGGGGTGTCAAGTTGCACCAGCGAGTTTAGCTTTATTTCTAGGTTACCTACACATTTAGTAGTGTAACGCGCACAAAGTCGCGGGTAACAGCTAGTTCTGTATAAAAAAGCTAAACAAATCATTTTCATACATCATGTAAGTAGGTACCTGTTACACTGACTAAGCGGCATCGTCGGCGCTCGCCGATTTAATGTTTCAAATTGCATATTTTTTTACGGATATAATTTATACTGGATAAGCTACCGGTATTAAACCTACCTCTAAAATCTATTAATACAATTTCGGATTTATATTTTAAATTAATGTCGTACATAACAAAACAGGTTGTATATTAACCTATTGATACTGTTACGAGCTGAGGGTTCGGGATAAAATAATGGGAATCAGTCTGACCAAAATAACACTTTTATTCAACACGAAAAAGATGAATACACGAACTTGGTCACACGTAATCACAACACACTAATTCACACCACTGGTGCACCACTTAAAGTCACCGAAATGTTCGCACGTATAGCTTAATCCAGACTGACTCGGGAGCAACTACTGTTCACGCGAGACCCTTCTCCACGTCAGTCCTCCAGGGCCTCGCTGAGACTGACTCACTGACTGGCCATCTCTCCGGCCTATTTATATCGCGCACATTTCGATTGTTCGAGAACGATTTCGATCGTTCCAGGAAAGGGGTCGGTGTTTCGACAGAACGACCAATCCCCATTGTGCGCAACCGCAGACAATAACAACAATAACACAGCAAGACAAAAGCGTTCGAGAAGTTTCGATTATTACTCATTCTTTAACAGCCTCGGCGTAACACTGCCCCCTCCTAAAACATGCTCGTCCCGAGCATTCTTAGCCCCATATCGCGGCAGCCGATCAACATGAACAATTTTAGGCGCACCTCGCGCTGAAGATGTAGCAACTAGAGGAGCCACATTGCCGTCTCCAGTAATTCAGGACACCCAGAGTCCCTTTCTCATCAGCGATCCCAATTCCAGCTTCCAAAACACGGCTCTCATGATTTATATCTATTCTTTCACTTCCTGGAATTCCTTTCCAGATGAACCGAACAATTCCCTCATCAGTCGAGCCCGCTCTTCTTGCCAACGTTGCTGATCTTCCTTTTGACGACGCTGCTCTTCTTTATCCTGACGTCGCTGTTCCTCTTGCAACCGAGTCTGCTCCACCTGTTCACGTCGCTGTTCCTTCTGCAACCAAGCCTGTTCTTCCTGCTGACGACGCTTCTCTTCTTAATGCTGACAGCGTTGTTCCTCCTGCAACCGAGCCTGCTCTTCCTGTTGACGACGCTTCTCTTCTTTATGCTGACGGCGTTCTTCCTCCTGCAACCGAGCCTGCTCTTCTTGCTGACGACGCTGCTCTTCCTTATCCTGACGTCGCTGTTCTGCCTGCAGCCGAGCCTGCTCTTCTTGCTGACGACGCTGCTCTTCCTTATCCTGACGTCGCTGTTCTTCCTGCCAACGTTGCTGCTCTTCTTGTTGACGACAAAGCATGGCCATAATAGCAGCAAGATCGCCTGTCACAGGAGCTTGGCCCACGGATGATGATGATGAAGCTCCAAATGGTTCAGTGGCGGCTGATTCCATCTCCATCGGCTGACGACTCTGCCGAGCTTCTTGAACCGGAGAATCCCCAAACCGCCTTTCATCTATTTCCTGTTGTCGTTGACCTCTCGTCTTTACACCGTCCAAGTTATCCTTTGGTAGACCGGCATTATTTTAACCCACTTCTGACACCAAATTGTTACGAGCTGAGGGTTCGGGATAAAATAATGGGAATCAGTCTGACCAAAATAACACTTTTATTCAGATGAATACACGAACTTGGCCACACGTAATCACAACACACTAATTCACACCACTGGTGCACCACTTAAAGTCACCGAAATGTTCGCACGTATAGCTTAATCCAGACTGACTCGGGAGCAACTACTGTTCACGCGAGACCCTTCTCCACGTCAGTCCTCCAGGGCCTCGCTGAGACTGACTCACTGACTGGCTTTTTTTTTTTTTTCGAATGGACTAATCTCGCTGTTGGCCTCTGAGGCCGTGACAGCTTAACCGAACTTTTGGCGAGCGCAGATGGCGCTCAGCCCAGTAAGTTTTTTAGGCAACTAGCGCAAGGGCACCACTAAGGTAAGAGCCTCGGCTTGGGCTGTTGCCGGGGTGGGGATAGGAGAGAAACGCCCGGGTACATGTCTGTACCTCGTATAGGCGGCGACTGAAGGGAGTCACTGACTGGCCATCTCTCCGGCCTATTTATATCGCGCACATTTCGATTGTTCGAGAACGATCTCGATCGTTCCAGGAAAGGGGTCGGTGTTTCGACAGAACGACCAATCCCCATTGTGCGCAACCGCAGACAATAACAACAAAAACACAGCAAGACAAAAGCGTTCGAGAAGTTTCGATTATTACTCATTGTTTAACAGCCTCGGCGTAACAATACGCTCATCTGAAGCTTTAAGTCTCCAAACCCCTGTCCACAGTTCTCAATTTTTTGGTGATTCCTTTACAGTTGAAGCTGTGCGGCTGTGGAACGCCTTAGCTTTCTCTATCAGATCATCTAATTCACTTTCTATCTTTAAAGCTAAGGTATACAACCATTTCCTATCTTCGTTGTTGCAACTTGACTTGACACCCCATTTTTATCCCATGGGACTTGATTTGTGTTATAAAAAGTAGCCTATATGGTAATCCAGGTTAATATACGTACATACTAAATTTCATCGAAATCGGTTCAGCCGTTACGACGTGATTGAGTAACAAACAAACATCCAAACTTTCGAATTTATAATATTAGTATAGATAAACACAGATTAATTGTTCAAAGTCGTTCCTCGAAATAATGTTTACATTGCACATTCATGCATATTTATTTGATTTAAATATTTTTATAATAAAATGCAGAATTAAAATTCAAATTCAAAATGGTTACCAACATTCGCGCAAGGACACGTTTTGAGAAAAACAATTAAGTATTTTGTGTGAAACTCATTGTATTATAATGATTGTTACGTGACCTTGTCTACGGGGTAATTATGCATGCCGTATAACATATGCCAAATGCATCTTATGTTAAAATTAATAAGTTTTCCAGTTGGGCGATACATATCATTGATCGAGCGAAGCGAAACCCCCAAATCAACTTGGGCAAATCGGCGTTTTATGTATGTAGTATGTTTGTTTGTCCGAGGATAACTTTCGAAGCGTTGATCCGATCATCGTGAAACCTTGTAGTTTTTATATTATTAGTCATAATAGAAACTGAACTTTGGCAAAAGCAAAGGTATACCAGTGACCCCACATAACTGAAATTTGGTATGCGTGTAGCTATAGTGACACAAATATAGGAAAAAGACTCATATCCAGAATAACGGCAACTTCTACCCCAAAAAAACCAATTAACATGAACTGTCGTTACCTGTAATTTCGATGAAACTGAAGGTCAAGTTAGTTGGTATTGCATTTCGTGGCACTGTTTTGATAGACAAAGATTACAATTAATATTTTTTTGTTTTTATCGGAGACTCGCGAGATCTCAGTTCGGAGCGAACCACTATTACAAGCTCCCGCATGCGGCTTCGCATCACGCGTGGTTTGCCAATAAAAAGTAGCCTATGTTTCAATTCAGATCATAATTTATCTAGCCTTTCCCGTCACCAAAGTCGCCCAAATACTAAATTAGTGTTTGACGATGGCTTAGTCCGTGCGGTACCCGGAATACCAAATTCCATCGAAATCAGTCCAGCCGATTAGTCGTGAAAACGTAACAGACAGTTACTTTCGAATTACACCCATAAGAAATTATCAATATTTTTGCGCTTTTTGACCATTATTCCTAAACTATCCACATTGGTACAACATACATGAGGGTGATTCAGATGGGGCCATGCGGTCCCCAATCCGCCAGTCACCGATAAACGACCCCCTTGTTACGATCTGTACATCGGAACGCTCAAAAACTCAGATGTCATGGAAAAAATCACTTTTTATATTATTATTTTTATATTATTATCTGGAAGATGGAAGTGCCACTGGGCTTATTCCATACATGCCTAACGTGAACTATTCACCAAACTCTAGCTCAATGCCCTGATGGGTAGATTGCAAGCAAATAAGGAGACTAAAAATAAAAAATAATAATATATTATTATTTTTTATTTTTAGTCTCCTTATTTTCGGATTGGTCAGCTAGCAATAATAATATATTATTATTGCTAGCTGACCAATCCGCAGCTTCGCACGCATAGTTTTTCAATAAAAACATTACCCGCCTTCTGCGCAGTTGGTTAAAAAGTAGCCTAGGTTACTCAGGGATAATGTGGCATTCTAATTTTCGGATCAGTAGTTTTTGAGTATATTCGTTACAAACATACAAATCTTTCTTCTTTCTAATATTAGTAAGTATAGATTGTTAATTAGTTTATTAAAACAACAATGAGGCACTTATCCGGCTCCGTCGAGCGGAGGTCCGGCTGAGACGCAGGAGGTAGGGTTCGATTTCCGCCGCGGAACAATTGTTTAGATGATCTACAGATATTTGTTCTGGATGTATTTCTATATAATATAAGTATGTATGTATTTGCAAAAATAAGTACCTATATAAGTATTCTGTCAGTTACTGGTTCCCATAATATGGTCTCTGTGTGAGTTGTTACTTTTTAATAATTTTAATTTAATTTGATTTGACTTAGGTACTTAATTTAATTTGATTTAATTTATTTGATTTGATTTGGCTAGGAAGGGCGTTGGACGAAGGCGATTACAGAGCGGTGGTCAAGGGATGCTCGTAGACCAAGAGGCAGACCACCCGCCAGATGCTCGAATTACATTGAAAGCGTAGCTGGGTATCAAATGGATGAGACTCGCAAGGGACCGGAAAGAATGGCGTGATAAAGAGGAGGCCTATACCCAACAGTGGGTGCAGATGATGATGATTTGGTTTGATTTAGGTAATATAATTCTTGAAATAACCTATTTTTTAATAGATAAAGCTCTGCTTAGTTTGGGGCTAGATAACGCTGTGTGAAATGTCCAGCAATATTTATTATTAATATTATTAAATAAAATGTGATTTAGTCGTCTGGATAATGCACAATACCCTATGCGGGACGGCGTTGCAGATCTTAGGGGGCGTCCATTAATTACGTGAAGCGTTTTTGACGTTTTTTTACCCCCCTCCACCCCCGTGAGATGTCGCGAGATTTGGGTCGACCCCCTCCCCCCCCCCCCCTACCCTTACCTCACGTGAGATTGTTCAAAATTAGTTTTCATAAGGTAAATTATTGCGTTGGAATTATTAAAAAACAACACAATTGGCTTCATTATGTTTATTTAAGAGTAGTATTCGAGATTGCTTCTCTCTTAATACAAAAACAGTGATATTTGCCGAGAATCCCAACGTGAGATTTGGCTCACCCCCCCCCCCCCCCTGAACACCTCACGCAATTAATGGACGCCCTTTATTCCCCCCCAACCTATAATTAGAACTAGTCCTCTGGATTTGTCCGCTATTGTGTTAGTGACAATAAACTTACTGTAGAATGTTTATTATCGATTAGATTAACAATACGCAGATACTTGTAAAATACATTTTTCCTTATTGAATAGAACTAAATCATTATACATATCAACCTTGACATTTATCCGTGTTATCATATTAAGATGCATAGATTTTGTAGCCAGATTTACATGTTGTCATTAAAATTTATCGAATACCTTTTAGTTTTTAAGCTAGTAGCGTCGGATAAGAGAATCGGTGGCGTGCAAGCTGTTAACTGTCAAATCATCATCATCGTCACCGGTATTAAAGCAACAGACCAGCCCACTCTGCAGGGGATGTCTCACCGAAGAAGAATAAGCTGCCCACGTAGTCCTGGAATGCGTGGGGGTAATAGCACAACGTGCAGAAATCCTGGGCAATCCAAGGTCACTTCGTGAAGCGTGCGAAGAGCCCAGGAAACTTCTGCGCTTCTGGTCGGAGTTAGGCTGGCTGTCCATATAGTCAACTCTCTCACGCATAATGGACCACTTGAAGAGTTCAAATGCGGAAAAGGGAGTCCACCAACATATATTTACATACCGGTATTAAATAAAATCTTTATAAAAAAGCCTGCCGTATGACGGATGATCAGTGGGGCCAAGCTGAATGGAACCCTGACACAACCCTAAGACGTCGCGGCAGATGGAGGGACGAGCTCACTAACTTCCGAGCAGATTGCACCATAAAGAAGTGACTGGAAATCATGTGGAGGCCCATGCCTAGCAGTAGGACACAAAGGGCTTATAATAATAATATTTAAAAAGCCTACTATAACATATCGGATTATTTAGTTAGATGATGGAGAAGCTTGGGATTGAATTTGCTCCAACTCAATCAAAAGTGTTACAATTTAGACGTCGAAACATTGTCGGCCGAAACACCGATAAAACGGTACGTGATAAATCCCGTATCCCACTAATATTATAAACGCAGGGCAGTGCATCGTAGGGCACGTTTCTATGGCGCGTGACCTATGAGGTATTACTTTGTTATAGGCGATGGTTACCACTTAACATCAGGGGGGGGGGGGGGGGATTTGAAAGTAGCTCTGTATATGGAGAAGTCTATATTACGAGCGATTTAATTGATTGATCCATAATCCATTTTACTTTATCAAACTAAACGGCTAGATCGATTTCGATGAAATTTATAGTATACAAATAGATTATGACCGGGATTAGGCTATGGCTTACTTTTTACTCGACTGCGGGTAAAAAGTACGGGGTTGTTACCACACCAATCGATCGATCGCCGATCGATGCCATCGATTGATGTAAAATAAGATCAGTCGACGTCGATCGACAGTTTCTACTATGCCGAATCGTCGACTGATTTCAGTTTACTATCGATCGATGGCATCGATCGTTGTTCGATCTATTGGTGTAGTAACACCTCGTTTTTATTGACAAACCACACGTCCGAGCCGCGGGCAGCAGTTAGTAGGTATATAGATAAACAACCAGAACTAAAATAAAATATCTGTAGATCATACAAACATTTGTTCTGCAACGGGAGTTGAACCCGCAACCGCCTGTCAACCGGCTATTCGTCCACATCACCACTGAGGTTGTAAAAAAGTGTAAACAAAACATATGAGCTCTTCTCAGTACCTACAGCGTTATAAAATAATATCATTTTTCCTTAAACTGAAAAAATAAATAGGAAAGTCGAGTCAGAACATGATTAAGTACCTTATTTCTGACCATTTGGAATTTTCTTTTAAACATATGAGGGGTCCTTTGAAAACGTGTCAAAAGTTTGACACTAAAGGTCAGCACACATATCAACTCGGAGAGGAATCGTAACGTAATCGCCTCGCCTCGGGACACGCTGACAACCGCGGTGCGGTTAGGGATACCAGATGGAAAAAATGATAATATGAGAGATGCATTTTTTACTTTCTATCATATGTCAAAATTTCATTTTCTTGGATAAATTTTATGTCATTTTGGGGCAATTTGACAGGGCTACATCTATATTTACACTGATATCGGGTGCAGCCAGAGGGGGGTTATGAATAATCGATACGACGATGTGCGCTGCATGCTAGCCAAATGCTTTGTGAAACAAGTTTTTTTTTCAAACATTAATTTGGCGCCCCTTATCGCCCGACGCAAGCCTCCCGGTTTGCCCAGCCCCCCCCCCCCCCCCCCCCCCAAGATCCGAGCCTGTTGTCTACCTGTGATATGTGGGTTTCCAAACGTATAGACCAAAACAGGTGCGGTTTTTTTATAGCTTGTTAAACTGGTGTGGTTCTTAGCTTTGTCAGTTTTAAGGGATTTTAATGTCAGGGGATTTTTAATTTAACTCGTAAAATTATGTACATTTTTATGAGATTGAGATTGCAGGGGAACAGGCGGTAAAGTTGATGTTTCAATATGTTCAATGATTTTCCATGTAAATCCTTTACAAAAAAAATATTTTACATATCTGTATGTATTCAATGAGTTATCTGGTTCCCATGGTACAAGCTTTGCTTAGTTTTTTTTTACTTGTTAGATCTTTATTTGACTACATTCTCACCTAATGGTAAGCGATGATGTAGTCTAAGATGAAGCACGAAGATCTAGAAGAAACCTATTCACTCTTACCTTAAAGCGGCACGGATTGTATTCTTTAGGAAAAACAGACGACGGCAAAGTGTTCCATAACTTAGCTGTACGCATCAAGAACGTGGAACCAAAACAGTGTGTGCGAATGGGTGGTATATCAGCTAGGTACAAATGGTACTGAGCCGTGCGCCTGCTTGTCCTTTAGCATTGCGTGAAATATCCAGCAATATTTATTTATTTATTATAAGGCCAATGTAAAATTTTATACAACTCAACTAGTAATAATTGCAACTGGGTAATTTAATGATGAATCTATTGTTTTGATATGTGAATCACATTGTGGCCAAAGCTGACCCGCGCATTGACATCCCGTGACACATTAACTATCTCGCTGATAATGGACAGCTTGGGAACATATATTATCCTCATGGTGACACAGTGGGGAATAACATAAAATTTGGTTATAATAGTTTTCAATAACATTTCGGGAGACGGGACCCAAATTATATAAAAAAACCGGTTAGGGAATAACACAAAATTTGGTTATAACAGTTTTCAATAACATTTCGGGAGATGCAACCCAAATTATAAAAAAAAACCGGCCAAGTGCGAGTCGGACTGGCGTACGAAAGGTTCCGTAACATTATCTATAAAAACGGCAAAAAATCACGTTTGTTGTATGGGGACCCCTTAAAAATTTGTTTTATTTTAATTTAGTTATTTATTTTTAAGGTGAATATTTCAAGCATCTACCTGTTGCCGTTATCAATATCGAGCAAAAACGAGCATAAAATCAAGTTTGTTGTATGGGAGCCCCCTTAAATATTATTTTATTGTTTTTAGTATTTGTTGTTATAGCAGCAACAGAAATACATCATCTGTGAAAATTTCAACTGTCTAACTATCACGGTTTATGAGATACAGCCTGGTGACAGATGGACAGACAGACGGACAGACATACAAACAGACAGACAGCGGAATCTTAGTAATAGGGTCCCATTTTACCCTTTGGGTATGGAACCCTAAAAATAGCCATGTTCATCATTGGTTTATATTATTAAGCCAGTGTGGATGTATGGGCTACAAATCTGGAGTACAACCAGCAAATCCAATCATGCTATTGTCCAACGCTGTCAGAACAAACTCTTGTATTCCATCTCTAATGCCCCATGGTTCACAACCAACAAGGAGATCCATGAGCACCTAGAAGTTCCCACAATTGACCAAGAAATGGGTTTCATAGAGAAAAGATACCTGGATCACCTAAAAAGCCATGATAATCCGCTGGCAAGAGCAATAATGGAAAATCATTTTGACATAAAGTGGCTGAAAAGAGTCCATGTCTTGGACAACCTGTTTGCTGCTTCTAATGAAGGGAAGAAGGAGTAATGTGTCCTGATCCCGAACACCACAAATAAAACAACTCATCCGCCTATAGTCCTCCAACTGATTGTGAATCACAATGAGAACAAAAAAAAAATGTTCATCATAGTACACATTATTATGATTTGAATTTTCATTATCACTATTTTTAAGACTTCAAAAAAAGATGGAGGTTCTCAATTAGTTGTTTTTTTAATATATGTTAAGCGATAATTTTTTACCACATTGTGTGATTTCATTGATTCTTTTTTTGTTAGAAATGGTGGTCAGGATTTGGTCTAGATCAGATGATGGAAACCATCAGTAAATCATGAAACTCTATAATTTGTTAAAGCTCCTGCACATTTTTAGATTTTTTGAAGTTGGTTAGTTTTGTTAAAAAGTTACACTGTGTTTAAGAGTAAGAAAATAAATTGCATGTACCTACTAACAAAACATCTCAAATAAAATTAATCATGAAACAAACACATTTTCTCGAGCTTGTTGTTAGGTATACGACTTAGGTCTCATCTTTTACAAATATGTTTAGGGTGAGTGATTTCTCAGAGAATGGGGCAGTTTCCCCCATTCTCGGATTCAATTTTAGTTGTTTAGAAGAATTTTTCTAGTTTCAATTATGCAAAAATTTGTAGGTACATGGATTTTAGATTGTATGTATAAGGTAAATACAATCAGGAAATGATTGAGTTTTATGTGGGTATTTTATGATCCCGACGTATGAGATACAGCATAAAAACAAGTGTGGTGATAGGGCTTGATGTTTGATTTGTGTAATTGTTAGTTTGGATGAAAATTTAAAAATAAAGAGTTAAAAACAAATAAGCGAATGAGTCATACTGTAAAATGAACATGGAAAAACCAAAATACCTTTATGCTTACCCATTGTAGTGACGTTATAATCGGCCTGGGTGAAGTGAAGGCTGCAAACTTTCGAGTATTTGGTGTAAGGTTTGCCGCGTTTCAAAATTATATTCCACTTGTCCGCCATAGTCACGTCGCGGGGAAACCTGTGGAATTTCACGTTCTTCGTCTTGCCGGCTAGCGACGTGCATTGCGGAACAGTGCAATAATAACCCATCTTTGTAAATCTCAAGTGCTTTGTGTTTCACAACATCGGAGACCGAATACTTGGCGACGCGCGGCACATCAAAACTCACTGCCCACTGTCCCAGGCGTGTTACATAAAAACTTTGGAGATTACTTTTATTTGTTGCAATCCTTATCACGTTGGTAAAAAAATGGAATCATCACACAATAGCCTTGAATTATTTGACATGTATCACCTCTTTCCCTTCCCACTTTTCTGAAAAAATGGCTGCTTTGTGCTATAGACAATTTTAGGTTTCGTTTCCTGTATGGATTCGATTAATCGACTAAAATCGTTATTGCCAAAAATCAACTAGGCACGATACTAAATAAAGAGACGTTTCTTTTCCTGTTTTTTAAACATTTAGATCTAATGGTGTATGCTTACATAAATGATTTTTTCACAATATCAATTATTTTATCCAAATTAACGCAAAAACACTTATTTTTATGTTCAGAAGTTGTTCAATAATATAGATGAGTAAAGTTTCACCCTTGCAATTCAGCGGCTTTTACCTCTTAGTGAATGTGAACCACAGACATTATGTTAAATTTTTCAACAGGCAACATCCTCCATTTTTTCTGTTTTGATAAATGTCGGCGCTTGGTGTTTATGCGCCAAGTTTTGTTTGTTTTTATAAAATTCCGCCTTTACACCGCCTCAACGACTGTGTGTGTTCATTTAGCTATGCTATTTTATGTGTTAAATTGTTTGCGGTGTTAACAAAATGCCGTATTACTGCACTGTACCGCGGTGTACTTCGATGGCAGGCAAAGCGAAGAATGTATCGTTTCATCAGTTTCCCCGGGACGAAGAGCTCGCTAGACTGTGGAATGATATTCTAAAACGAGGGAAACCGTACACAAAGTACTCTAAAGTCTGTAGTTTACACTTTAAACCGGAGGACTACACAATTACTAGCGTCGGGAAAAACAAGGGTAAGTTTGCACGTTTTATTTTTCTAGGCAGGTATTCCATAACTATACCTATCGCCTATTCAGTACCTATTACCTGCGTGCTAATTACGGTATTACAAAATGAATGAGGGCTCTTGTTTGGCTCTTAGCGTGTTGGTTGAATATCGCCAATTCACGCTTAGAAATACCAGAACTTGATTGTTGAGCTAAATTTTGTTTAAATTGATATTTTCACAGTATTAGATTATTTTCAAATAAGTGGTGTAGCCAGAGGTATCTGTAAAATGTCTCTTAGTATAGGCCTGAAGTAGTTTTAGTTTAGAGACCTAGTTTATTTATTTATAATCTAATTTAAGTTGGTGTTCTCGTGAAGGTCCTAGGTGTAGTTTCATTCCTCCCTTTGCTATGGTACCATTATTCAGTTGCATCGATGGTACTGTGACAATTTTGTTTAGCATTTTTATTGTCGTTGTTTCATTTAAGGTATTTTCTTTTCTTAGCCTATACTTTCCCACTGCTGGGCAAAAGTCTCCCCCATGTTCCTCCATATCTCAAGATCACTTGCCATGCCCAAGCAGCCATCTTGGAATGCATTGAGGTCGTCACGCCAATGCTTCCCTGCCCGCCCCGGCTTCTGACGACTGTTGCCCATTTGTCTGTAAGCCTATGACTGACGTGACCTGCTCACTTCCACTTCAGCCTGGCAGTCTTCTCACCAACATCTGCGATGCTGGTATTAGTGCACAGTGTGGTGTTGCAGATCCTGTCGATCCTCTTTACCTCCTTGAGTTTGGACTTTTGAGATTCTGTCAATGACAAAGTTTGGGCACCATAGGTAAGGTATTATGGCAAAAAAACCTAACTTCCTACTGCTATCCACAGTGGTACTAGAAGATAGTAGTAGGTCGTTAGGTTTTTTGCAGTTATTTGTGAGTATATTATACCATTACTTAATTTGTTTTTACATCGATTTTAAAAGTGACTTGCGCAACTATGCCTAAACGTATTTAGTTTTATATAATTTAGAGAGTACCTACTCAAATTATACAAATACGTCAAATTTAAACATGTTTAAGTAGCTAAATACGTTAAGGCAGGGCTTCCCAAACTTATTTGTACAGAGACACCCTTGAGTAATTGCCATTTTTTTACGACGCCCCTCAACCCAACTCAACACAAGTACGAAGTCGCAAATGGTAATAGAAACTTTAATGCTGCAGTGCTGATGGCACGATATTCATGAGAAACTAAGCTCCAAAATTAGCTCACTCGATTTGGTCGCATCGACACAACGCCCCTGGGACAATGCTGCGACGCCCCAGGGCGTCGGGACGCACACTTCGGGAAGCCACAGTTAAGGGATTGTTGTGCAAGCTGACAAAGTAAATAAAGTTTTTAAATCAGATTTTGTCTAGTCCCTATCATTTATTTCCGTAATGTACCACAGATACCAAACAAACCATTTGCCATGGGTACCAACAACTTAATGGTAAAACAGCAAAAATACAATGTCACAGTACCATCAATAGAACTGACTAATGGTACCACGGGAATGATTTTAGAATAGAATAGAATAGATATTTATTTGTTATAACACCAAAACAAAAAAAAAAATCTAAATAGGTATAAGCACAAAGTATAACATGAATCATCTCCTTTATCTGCCTCATGTAGCGTTCCTCTTACTTATTTTTGTTAAAAAGCTTCATCTTGTTTCTTTATTTTAGGACAATGGAGAACACTACGCAAAGATGCAGTACCCTCACAGAATTTACCATCAGAGACCCCGGCTCCGTACTCCAGGAAACAGTGGGAGTCTTGGAGCCAGAACAGCGGGACTCCTGTTATGGATCCATCTGTAAGTCCACATATGCTTTCAAAATTTGCCTTTTAGTTGTGTAATAGTTTATTTTGTTTTAATTGCTATAGACAATATTTGACCTCTTCTGTACCTGGTGCTAAGTGAAGGTGGACAATGATTTAAAAAAAAAAATTATAGAAAAAAATAATGTTTATTTGACGACCAGTATGTTTATCTTGGACATATTCTACCGTTTGGTAAAGAGCATCATTAGAAGGAGGTCTCTAAAAGGATCCAATTGGGATGGACGGCATTTGGCAAGTTAGACGACATCCTTAAGTCGCTTAAAACTCCACAGTGTCGGAACACCCACTTATTCGATCAATGTGTTCTGCCCATGACCTACGGTGCCGAGACATGAACGCTCACGCATGAGGCTGTGTACAGGTTAAGAGTTGCATAGAGAGCCATGGAGCGTGCCATGCTCAGCATCAGACTGTTAGATCGAGTTTCAAACGTCGAGATCCGTAGACGAACGAAGGTTCATGGCGTTGGGATTTGAGTTATGGAGCACAAATTGTCTTGGGCGGGATACTTCGCTAGACGTGGTGATGACAGATGGACCAGGGCAGCGACTGAATGGTGGCCGAGGAGCGGGTATAGAAGGGTAGGACGTCCGGCAGCGAGATGGGTGGACGACATCGTAAAGGTTGCGGGCCTACAGTGTGAGACTAGCTCAGGAGCATGGTGGATGGCACAAACTTACCTATACCTAACAATGGGTGAATCAACATTCGCTGTGCACACCAAGGTAATAGACCACTAGTCTTCCGTTGGAATCTTTTTTTATTCTTTATTGTACACAAGAAAATACATTAAAAGTACAGAAATAAAGGTAATGTGCTAAGGTGAGCTTAACCCTAAGAAGAGTTAGTGTACCTTTGTGAGTAAAGAGTAATATTTTCTTATAAACTACTTAACTAACCTAAATGCGATATGGCGACGTTCCACATTGACCAGGCTAACTGCGAGAGCCAAGCAGAAAATCGACACTGGGCGGAAAACTAGCAGACGCTTTCTACACCAACGCGCCGCCATCACTCAAACGTCCACAGGGACCCATGTCTGGCAAAACTGCAGTCGTGGCTTTTTTTTATACTACTAAGGTAGTAAACAAGCATATGGCCCACCACATGGTAAGCGGTTTCCGTAGCCTATGGACGTTTGTAGCACCAAAGTTATCTCGCGCGTTGCCGACCCTGTAGTCACTAAGACCATTCCACAAGTGAAGTGTTCGCGGGATATTCCTCTGGAACCTCACGGTGCGCGACCACATCGTCTCTAAGGTGTGTGGATTCCCTAAGCGGTGCAATGATAAAAGGAGCCTGCAGGCACCATCTTAAACAATTCCTCAGAACACACACAGGGAGGCAAAATCTCTCCTGAGACTTATGGGCTCAATAACGCTTGTGTTGTGATCGTCAACAATTCTCACAGCAACAGAGTCAAACGGCCCTAGTTGGTATCCAGACAGCAGTATTCCATAAGGGGCCGGACTTGGGGGGGGTTGCTGCTCCCGTATAATCTAATTCTAAATCTAGGGTAGGGTGAATAAGATCTGCACTGACGTCCGCCATTGGGGTGTATTATGTATTACCCCCTTCTAACCTGACCCCAGCCATCTTAACTCCTTGAAATAACGGAATAGGATTTTGGGTTGATTACAGCTTTCCAGGATCCCCGTGGATGTTATTGTAGCAGTGTTGGTGGAGGATGAAGATTCGATAACACTTTGCAGGCCCGTTCTCAGTCTAGCATCGTTTCTGGCAGTGCAGTGAAGTATCATATGCTCCACGATCTCTTCCTCCCGAAGGCAACCGGGACATAACCCACTGTCCGTGGCTCCGGTCTTCAGGAGGTGATGGTTAACTTCGCAGTGTCCCGTGATAATTCGAGATTTTCGATGCTACTTCAGTGGAAACATCCAGATTGAGAATCTATAGGCACCTTCTCGGTCAAACTGACCAAAACTTAACAATTTAATCTTTCCTTGTCACTTCTATGTTTCTATGTTCTTATGTATGGTTTTTATTTGATATTGGTATAGTTTAGTCTGTTATACAGTGCTGACTCGCCGAACTTCGTACTGCCTTGACATGCATATGACGTGGGCTGCCAATGTACATACGTCGCCCCGATAGAATTGTCAATCGGCCATCATTAGCTGTATTTATGTACATATAAGGAAATGAATTTTTTTCATGATTTATTTTTGCGCGAATTTTTCAGATATTTTAATAGTTATTCTGCTATTAGGGGCGGAGATAAATCCAACAAATCAAAGTTCATCAGAATCGGTCAAGACATTCTTTAGTTATAAATGGTGTAACTAACCCGACTTTGTTTTATATATAGATTTAAGTAGGTTGATTTATGTAGTATGCCCCTATATTATGCTATTTTTATTAGTCCTGTGCAAATTTTCATTAGTTTCCTTTTCTGTGCACTACCTACACATCTTTATCAGCGATACACAAAGATTATCTGGAAGACAATGCTCTTTACTTTAGCATTAACTTCGCCTTCGTAATATTTTTCAAGTGAAATAAATTATTTTCAATAAATCAAAGATTCCCACCATCAACTTAGATCTTCGCGTTTCATCTTTAACAGGGTGTTTGTTGTTTTTCGGTTCTTTGCAGGGAATATTATACCACTTTTTATAAGGTCATTTGGTCATTCTCTACTTTTCCTTACTGTTCGGCTTCGCCACCGGCGCCGTTGCTAATCGGTGAGGATATAGAGTTCAGGAGCCATAGCCACGGTCCTTGATGGTCTGGAGGACGCGCGTGAAGTGGGGCAAATCTATAGAGATGTTCGTGTGGACCGTTGTCGGCACCGTCGCACATTGACCGCCAAAGCCCTTAGTAATTGGAACATCCTGCCAGAAACAGGTGTTTCTGCCGCTACAATAAACTCATTTAAAAACAAACTCGAACTGGCTACGAATTAATAAAACATTGCAAAAAAGAGAGACTCAGCACTGAGTGAGGTAGATATATCAGAATGAATGCTGTTTTCTATAAAAAAAGTATTATATGGTGACATTTCAGATTCACCAGCATGTAGCCCAGGCTATCTATATGCAGACGATGCTGGCCATGCAGGCTGCTGGCACCGCGGAGCCTCTACACCACAACGGTAAGGTTAAAAAAGCAATAGTAAGGCCTTACTAAAAATCATTACATCCCTTACTAAAAAAGTATGGGCTAAATGGCGCTGTGTGAAATGTCTAGCATTATTTATTGTATTCCCGCACATAATACAATCACTAAGCTAGATTAAAAAGAAAATTATAATTGTATTTTTGTTTGAAAATATATTTTGTTGACAAATAACGCGTGCGAAACTGCTGGCGAAAGCTAGTATTATTTATAGTTTAGCTTGTGTTTGTATTCTGTGCGGGAATGCAATATAGTTATCTTGACTTTGCGACTATTAGATAATCCAATTTTAATCGACTTCAAAAAAAGGAAAGTACCTCAGAACATCGTTAGTTACAAACGATTTGTAAAGTTCTTTTTTAATTTGAAAGAATTTGCTTTCAGATTGCTTCCATGGAAATTTAATTAAAATCGGTTCAGTAGTTTGTTTTGTAAATCAAAATAACTAAAAAAAATAATTTATTCAAGTAAACGAAATTGCATATTTTGCTTTGCGTCTTGTACGATTTTCTGTTTTATGAAGTCTGTTTTAAGGTTAAAAGGTTGCTTGTATATTACAGGTCCCATGTTACCCGATACCCCTCACTCTTCAAATCACGAAGACATCCTCAAAGGCAAGCAGACTAACACAGACACCACCTCGTACAAATGCACGGACTGCACCAAGTGTTTCAAGGACCCTGATGTCTTCATACTCCATAAACGGACCCACACAAAAGAAAAAACCAACGGAATTGAAAAAGAAAACTTCAATATGAACCTAACACTACGCTCAAACCCAATATTAGCAAATCTACTGAAAACTAACAGTGAAGCTAATTTTGATCCGAGCATACTCACAATGGAGAATTTATTAATGACAGCGTTGGCGGCTAATATTGATTATCTAAGGAACTTTACGACCAAAGATGGAGAGTGCGATGAGAATCGTGATAGGATAGATTTGAATCATGATAGAATTGATTCAAATCATAGAATCGATGTTAATCGTGATAGAATCGATTTAAATCATGATAGAATTGATTCAAATGATAGAATCGACGTTAATCGTGATAGAATCGATTTAAATCAAGATAGAATTGATTCAAATGATAGAATCTATGTAAATCGTGATATAATCGATTTAAATCATGATAGAATTGATGTAAATCGTGATAGCATAGATTTTAATCCTGATAAAAGCGAAAATAATGCTCTAGCTGATTTAAATCATCTAAAAAGCGAGTTAAACTACCGTAGTGTTGAATTACACTCAAAAAGTGATCCAGAACTTTTGAAAGATTCCAACTATGTTAAGAGTGGTATTGATAGAACTGACCATGAAGGCCTAAATTTGAACCGTAGAGGTGAAATTAATGTAAGAAGTGATTTATCTTACACAAGAAGTGAAGAAAATCATGCAACGGCTGAAAACCATGATTTAAGTAGGGGAGAAGTAAATTGCTTAAGCGGTCCCCTGAGTTACGCTATTGATTTTACTAGCAAAGAAATTGGTGAGAAAAGTTACGGAAGTTATTATAAAAAGGGTTTTAATTGTGAAGTGAATGATGAAAAAAATGATAATTTTAATGAAGCCTGTGATAATGATTTGAGTGAATCTATGGATTCTAATAGTTTAGTGATAGATGAGAGTGTTTAGATTATGTTAATAACTCGATGTCTTATATAATTTTATATATTAAGGTGTGAATTAACTAATTTTGAAACGGTTCTGCCTGTAATTCAGAAATCTATCTAACTAGCCGGGGTGGTAAAGTTTTTGAGATATGCGGTTTACATTATGATTTAATATCATCATCATCATCAGCCCTTTTCATCCCACTGCTGGGCATAGCCTCTCTACCTCTCTTCGTTGTCGCCATAACAATAATATTGTAAATGCAAAAGTTTGGATGTTTGTTTCAGTCAGGTCGTAACGGCTGAACCGATTTCGATGAAATTTAGTATGTACGTATATTATAACCTGGATTACACATAGGCTAGTTTTTATCCCATAAATCAGGTCCTATGGGATAAAAATGGGGTGTCAAGTTGCAACGAGTTTAGCTTTATTTCTAGGTTACCTACACATTTAGTAGTGTAACGCGTACGAAGTCGTGGGCAACAGCTAGTTAATATATATATAATTCTAATTCTAGGGTGGGGGTAATCAGATCTGCACTGCCGTCCCACATTGGCGTGTATTGTCCATTACCCCCCTTCTATTCTACCCCAGCCATCCCATCTTAAAGTAGTGGAGTAGGACTTTAGATTGGTGGCAGCAGTTTTTCAGAAGTCCCGAGGTCGTTGCTGATGTCGAAGATGACTCGATGAGATTAATATATATATATATATATATATATTAGCTGACCCGCCCGCGGCTTCGCACGTGTGATTTGTCAATAAAAACACTACCCTCGCAGTCGGGTAAAAAATAGCCTATGTCCCAATCCCGGTCACAGTTTATCTATATACCAACGGTACAGGGAGTGCATCTAAAGAATACCTTTAAATATAAACCCCTTTATCCCCCCCCCCCACTCCCATTAGGTATGATTTTGCAAAAAAGTTGAAACACGCATTTCTTACAAAAGCCTGAATATGTTTTTTCAGATCCCTAATTTAAGGAATTATGGATTGCCAATACAAACTTTCAACCCCTATTTCACCCCCTTCAAGATTATTTTTTGAGACAAAAGGTAGCCTATGTCCTTCTCGAGGATATAATCTATCTCCTTGCCAAATTTCAGTACGATCCGTTTAGTCGTGAAAATGCAACAAACAAACAGAGTTACTTTCGTATTTATAATATTAGTATGGATTGATTTAATATATCAAAGGCAAAGGCCTACCCATGTATAAACAAACATCCAAACTTTCGCATTTATAATATTAGTGCGATATACTATGCTTTCCAGTGCGTGGTCTCAAGAACCTTGCCCCAACAGCCACCAGACTACTTCAGCTTGCTAATTGGTCATGGCCATCATTATATCAGCTATACGACGTACTCTAAATAGGCCTCCCCCACAAATCCGTTCTACTCTGCGCTTGCTCCTTGGTCTCTAAGTCTTTCTGCCCCAATGGCCCACTGCTGAAAACCCCTCATAAATTTCCATACTGCGTATGCCCAACGGCTCCCAGCAACCTTTATCAGGTATTCCCATCTAGTGAGGGGCCTACTCTGCGCTTTCCAGTGTGTGGTCTCAAGAACCTTTCTGACCCAACGGCCGTCAGTTCTTCGAGCTATGTGTCATAATGTTTATCTAATATCCAACTATATACTATTTTCAAATGCCCTCAGTAATTTTGTAGAAATGTACTAATTATAAACTGGATATAAAAATATTTTGAGTTTTTGAAATGCACTAAATTGCAATAGTTGTATTAGGATTTAGTTAACGACTTTGGCTGTGACGCAGGTCGCTGAATCGAACCCGCAGCCTCCAGCGTGTCAGCCGGCTATTCACCCACTGCTCCACAGAGGTCCACCTAAAAACTGTCATGATTAGAGATAAATAATTATTTCTAGTTAAATCTCATTATAAGTCTTTGACCCTGAAGGGCAGCGCTGCCCACTAAATTACACAGTGCGCGGGCGTGTAGGGTCATAGATTATGCGCCGGTGCATAGTTTGTATATAAGGTGTTGCAATTTAAACTACAAATAATGACGGAGTATATTTTTGAAATAAATAGTATATTTTTATAAATCCAAAATACATAATTTTTGAGATTTTGTGCCTAACATGTACTTTACTACCCTGCCGTACGCACCATACGCTCTCTGTTGACTGGTTGGTTTATTGACCGGGCCAGGTCATTGACTGGGCGAGGTTATTGAACTAGCGGGGTCGTTGGACGGCTCGTAGTAACATTTTAGTAATCAGTGGCATCGTACATGACGATAAGTTCTCTTACATTTCGTCGAGCAAAATTTTATCGATTTTTTTCGAGATTTTGATAATAAAACACGAACATTCTATAGATAAATTAATGATCGATTTTTTTTGAAACCTGTTCGTAGACAAAAAATAATAATGTATCTATAAAATGTTTGTGTTTTATTATCAAAATCTCCAGAAAATCGATAAAATACTGCTCGACGAAATGTTAGCGAACTAGCGTCATGTACGATGCCACAATATAATTTGTTTAAATTGCAACACCTTATATGTATAGTTCTATCTCAGGATTATCTGTGTGAGTGAAGAGTACAGAAAATATGCTTCTTTTATAAGCAACATTTTTTAAACTTTTTATGGACAGGTTGTAATAACTCCTTTACTCCCACAAATAATTACATTCATATTTTTGACGTTTGTGAAACGTCAAAATGCGTATTAATTCTCATCCCATTCGCTAGTGTTTGTTACATCACAATAACGCTGAGTGATTCAATTCAGCTCAATGAGTTTTCGCGGCCATGTTTGTATAACTGCTAACAAGATGACGTGCTCTGTCATACGCTTATTAACGAAAGTGAATTGTCAATGTCAGTTGCCGTGTCAACATTATATTCCAAGGGACTTGAAATAGAAAAACAAACATTTTTTGTTTGTTTATCGGACGAAGTGAGATTGTTTTAGACAAATTTTGATTTGTCTTTGAGATTTTGGCATATAAACCATACTAGCTTCGGCCCGCGGCTTCGCACGCGTATTTTGTCAATAAAAAGTAGCCTATGTGTTAATCCAGATTATAATCTACGTACATACCAAATTTAATAAAAATCCATTCAGTAGTTTTTACGTGAAAGTGTAACAAACATCCACACATACATTCATATAAACTTTCGCGTTTATAATATTAGTGTGATAGGTGGGACTTTTGGCGGCGTATCTCCAGACAGCACCATCTATTACGTTAGTTGGAACTAGCTGGACTATAATCGAAAATGCCCTCGTTCCAGTTCAGTTTTCTTCAAATTGACTCAATCTCAACACTTCATCAACACGGTGATAATGAAGTGAGTCAATGAGTCATCAGATCAACTCTTCAGTTTTTCACATTACTATTCAGTATTCATGTAAAAGTGGCTACCCGTTAAACTTGTTATATGGGCTGTGTATCCATTATTTTCACCGTGTAATGATGCGAAATATAAAATTAGCATCAAATTTGGTTCAGTTTTTGACCATTTTATACAACGATATGAATAGACGTTAAGTTTTTTAATGTCTTCGGACAGTTTTATATTTTGTTTATCAATACCCGCTTGTACTAAAAATGTCAAGTGCGAGTTATACTCGCGCACAATGGGGTCCGTGCCTATTTTGTTTGTGTGAATTATGATCAGGCAACATTTGTGTAACATAAATCAATTAATCAAACATTTATTTGCTTCAAATAAGGTTTACAAACAGGTTCTTAAAATTAAACATTGATAGCACGCGTGTTTTGTCAATATTAAGTAGCCTATGTTTTAATCGAAGTTATATTTTATTTATATACCAAATTTCATAGAAATCAGTTCAGCTGTTACGACGCGATTGAGTAACAAACGAATAAACATCAAAACTTTCGCATTTATAATATTAGTGTGATAGTGTGATAAAGGAACAAATTTTTTTGAAACATTGTTAACTTTTAAAGAGTTCTCGTATGATAACCCGTCTAGTTGGTTGAACTTTTGTATAAAACCCTTTAATTGTGTTTTTAGAGCGAGATTCATACACCATACATCTGTGAAAATTTCAACTTAAAACTATATGATGTGACAGATGAACAGACTGCATAGGGTTTTAAATTGTCAGCTTTTATGTATGGCACACTAAAATGTAAGTTTTTCTTACTTAATTTGTACTTAATAATATCCCACCATAGTTACTTAGGATAAACATTCTGATGTATATTTTTTGTATCGTAACTAAATTTTTAGAAGACTTTTTTAGTATTACATAATAGTTTTAAGTACTTATGTATGAAATATTGTAATTTTAAAAACTTGCTTTTTATTGGATTCTTAGGACGAATAAAAAATTGAGCGCCACTAACTTAAAAGTGAAGTATACAAATTATGCCGGCTGGAATATTATAAAGTACATCACACTTGTAACTGTGCCGATGGGCAGCTTTTCGCAGCATTACAGTAATTCTCAAAAGTTCGATGTATGCTTCGGTTTGCAATGATTTTTTTAATACAAATAAAAATACATCCATAATTACATAACATAATCCTTAAAAACTAACAGAAAAGTCAGTAAAAAAAAAACGTTTGCAATATGCGTCATTTTTCTCATTCGTCCGTTTAATAAAAAAAATGTGCAGAACTCTAAATATTTCTTTAAGTTGGAAAAATATCTGTATAAATTAGTTTCTTTTAGTACTTATGTTTTAGTATTATTTTTTTACACAATTATCTTAAGCAACGTTTAGCACCGCCTTAATCACTATAATAATTATTTTTAACTTACTTAAAAATTGTCCTTGTTACGGCAAAAAAGATAAACATGTGTTTAAAGCTTGTTTAAAAAAATCCTTACCAATTATAGGAATTTTTTAAACAAGTACTAAATAGTGTTTAATTTTGTTTGTGGTACCCTGTCACGGTATAAGTTAGTGAAAACACGATTTAAGTATTAAGTTAGGCCTATTCTATAGTAGCGGAATTTAAGAGAATAAATTAACTAAACGCCTTTTCATACGAAAAGGGTAACAGGATAAAAGGGATAATGGCTAGCCCGGGGAAGTACTACCAACATATTTATTTCTGCCGCTAAGCATTGCTATTGAAGTTGATGTATGCAGGACAGTGTATGGTAGGGCACGTACGTGACCTATGATGCAATACTTTGGTTCATCAGGACCATATGCTTGCTCTATCACCAGGTTGTATTAAAAAAAATATGAAAAGGGATATAAGTTTTTTTCTGTCTAATTAATTACGGTTTCGAAGATTTTTTGTATGGGGTCAAGTATGCTTGTTTTTGACTACATGTATAAAAAAACGTATGGTTAACCTTTTTATCCTGGGTTATCCCTTTCATCCTCGGTTATCCCTTTTTGAGACTACCAACAGAGTTTGTATTCAAAGGCATTAGGTATACTGCGTGTTTTGTTATGTACGACATTAAATGAAAACACGGGTAGGGCGAATGGCTAGTATTGTTGTAAAATAGGTTTTATTTTCAAATTAATTACTACAGAATTTTTTTAATTTTCAATCAGCCTAGTCTATCAAGTACCTAAAATATCAATGAAACAGCCTGTATAAAATAGGTAAACAAATTATAATCATTCATCATGTAAGTAGGTACCTGTTAAACTGACTAAGCTGTATCGTCGCAAAGGCGCCGCCGATTTACATAATATTTTTTGTATTGGAAATGTATCGATTAATGAATAAGTATTCAAGCTAGTGTATTAAACCCACCTCTAAAATCAGTTAATACGATTCCGGATGTGTGTTTTAAATTAATGTCGTACATAACAAAACAGGTTGTATAAAGTTCTTTTAAAATAGAATAGGCCGTTAAAGGTCTCATCCCTTGAATAAGACTGCTATCCACCGATTTTTGTCTCAAATATGACCACCAATTTTTATAACACCAACTTTTACTGAAACTACAAAAGTAGTGTATTTTTATACAATTTAATCAGTGTTTTTGAAGCCATATCAATTTTGAAATAATTAGAGTAGTAAAACTAGGTATAGCGTGAATTTCATGAAAATTTTCCACTAAGCTTACAATTTCAACTTTTTTCGAAAATGCAAAGCCTTATACATAATATAAGAGAAAGAATAAACAATTACAGTAGAGTCTCACTAATTCGGCACTATTAAAAACTAGGGGGTGCCGGATTATTGAAATGTTCGGATTGTATAGAAAAAATCACAATATGTTAATAAAATAAGTGCGCAAGCGCGGCACAAGAGTAGGGTGGGGTGAGCGAGGCGTGAGCGGGGGGAGCCGGATTATTGCACGTACCGGACGACTGAAGTGCCGGATTACTGAGACTACTGTATTTACATGACTAAAATACAGAAGAAACCGTTGAATCATCTAAATACTACTTCAGATCTACTTTTTTCTATTTTAGTTTTTATTTTCATATCAATCACCCTTTCGGGTAAAGGCACGTATTTCAGAGCACTCTGTAGAAAGGATCCAACACATAACCTGTTTAAATGAACTGGCTTCCTTAACCCCTTGTGATAGACAGACAGACAAACTGACAAGAAACCATAAGACAAGCTATTTTTTATAAATTCCGTACCAGAATTCTTGAAGGTCTTGAATTAAAAATCATAGTATACCTAGGTCTAACAGTTAGGGCCTCGTTGAAAGCATTCTGGTACGGAATTTATAAAAAACTACTTCCTTTTCCTACATCTTTCGCAACAGCTATGGGATGTCCACTGCTGGACAAAGGGCTCCCTCATAGACTCCCAGAGCGACCAAACTCAGCCAACGGCTCCCAGCGACCGTTATTAAATAGTGTTTCCTCAGGATGTTTCCCTAAATTAAAAGATTGGCTTAGTTTTATTACTCTAAAAATAATGTTATGTCTTAGTTACTGTTATAACAATAAGGACTTATAATAATACTTTAGCTATAGATATTTAGTGCCTTAGATTATTAAGCATAGTTATTTTTGAAAATTAGTTATGTACTTACCTACTTTTTTATTATGGGAGGTTTTTCAAATAAATATCTTAATGTTGACTGCTAATGTTAGTTCCGTGTTTTGTGGTGAAGGTACTTCAAGGTACGTGACTGAGTATTACAAGTAACATATTATCGGACGCGACTTATAGTCGCGACTAACGACCGCGACCAAAGGTTTAACACAATATTCAATCAGACTAAATGAAAAATACTCTAAATACTGCAAAGTGGTATAGCTGATTAGTTTCTGTTCAGATCGGCTCGGAGAGAAAAGCATATTTTTATTACGTTTAAAAAAGAGTTTTGGGTCATTGAAATTTTATTTTGGGTGATTGGTTTTACACTGAGCGCGTTAGGTTCGGGCGTCCGACGAGAATCTGGCTCCTCTGTTTTTATAATTCGCGGAAGCATCCGACACGTGTGCACGCGTTACAAAAGACGCGAAGCGACCTCCGACACGGTGTAGGGCTATTTTAAAACGTCAGAAAACTGTCGGTCGCTCCGACAGTTTTTTTTTGAGAACGATATTTTGCAAACTATCGACTTTTGAATCCGTGTCGGAAAGGTATCCGAGCTTTGTGGTCAATCCGAAATGGTTGTAAAATCGCGTTTTGGGTTAGATATCGAATCCGAAAAAAAATGTTGGTCCGATCTGACATATTTCCGACGCCTTATAATAGCCCCGCAGATTAGTAAGTTGCGTCCGATAGTATCCATCAGTCGCGACTGTAAGTCGCGGCGTATGTTGCTAACTTCAGGCTCATATCCCACAATCAAACTCGTAACTAAATCAAGAATCAGTTATACTAAGACGTGGAAAACTATGTCAAAAACTCTACGCTTAAGTCTATTAACGTTTGACCACAGTTCTAGAATACGTTCGGGGCCCGTAGCCAAGTTACATGATAATATTTCTATATAAGTTTGTTGTCGATATATCACGTGATATTTCCATAGCAGGTGTCAAATCCCATACATTTTCGGACTTATCGACTAGCGTCATCGCTAATCGAATGTAACTTGGCTAAGCCCTCAGGAATGTCTGACTTTTATTAGACGAACTCAATGCAACCCCATCTAGGCCGACCCCATCTAGGCCGTCTAGATGGTTTTCTTTGTATTGCATAGATGTAGCTTATAAGCCAAATCTGTTTGTTCGTCTTTGCTTGTTTAATATTGAATTTGGAGGCTTGATTCGCTTGTATCACCAAGATCGAGCGAAGCAAGCGGCCTCAGCTTCGATCATCGTTATGCTATTGACTATTATTTCAGTTACTAATTAAATAAATACATATCGGTCAGGCACATTTACATCTCTTTATTAAATACAAAGGAAGTTGAGTCATTTAAAGACCGCTGCAAACGATCTGTAGATAGCTCAACTGAATAAATTAAAAAAGAAATACCAACCTCCCATATTTAAATAAGTTGTTAATTCCACAGTATTACAATGGCGGCTACAATTTTTAATTTTTTTAATATAATTTTATTGTTAACACTTAATTTAGTTATTATACAAAAGTGTAACTTCCATTTAAGTAAATACGTTTAAGTTACGGATTAAATAATTATTCATTTGTAGATGGGGTATATATTTCGCTGAAATATTTGAAATCAACAGAAAAATCGGCCAAGTGCGAGTCTGAGTCGCGCACGAAGGGTTCCGTACCATTATCTATAAAAACGGCAAAAAAATCATGTCTGTTGTATGGGAGCCCCCTTAAATATTTGTTTTATTTTAATTTAATTATTTATTTTTAAAGTGAATATATAACTAAATATTCTATGAATATTTCAAGCGTCTACTTGTTGCCGTTATCAATATCGAGCAAAAAAATCACGTTTGTTGTATGGGAGCCCCCCTTAAATGTTTATTTTATTCTGTTTTTAGTATTTGTTGTTATAGCGGCAACAGAAATACATTATCTGTGAAAATTTCAACTGTCTAACTATCACGGTTCATGAGATATGATCTGGTGACAGACGACAGACAGCGGAGTCTTAGTAATAGGGTCCCATTTTACCCTTTGGGTACGGAACCCTAAAAATGGTAGTCATCTATATTTTTAATTTCGATGACCTCTGAATACGCATGAAGTTGCATTTGCAGATATTTATGGTATACTATTTTTATAGTGTTATCCGAACACTTACGGAAAATTTTAGAATTTTTAAAACCATCTCAAAAACTTTCAAGAAGGGACTTGAACCCGCAACTTTCCTCTTGATTCGAGGATGCACTGCCATTTGTGCTGCAGGCTCTAGGCTTGAAAGTTTTTGAAATGGTTTTAAAATATTATAGTATACGGCAAAAGACTGTCGCAAGATAATCAACTATCTATATCTTCAAAGGTTTGCTGGAAGGAAACTCTTATTACGGTTAAGCTCGCCTTTGTTGTCCATTTTGTAAGCTCCTTTTGTTTGTAATCTATTCGTATACGATAAAGAATAAAGAACTCTAATGAGTTTTCGGAGTATGAATCCTCGTGACGGCATATCTCGCGAACATTTCGACGAGCGTGTACTAATACGAATATTTCTGTTTCTTATGTTTGTTAACCACATTAAATTTGTATGTTCTTTTGTGATATCTTGCCCCATCTACAATGATATTTAGTTCTAAATATCCACTAATGTATACGTCATGTATTTAACGAGACTGCGTAATTATGTACTGATCTCTCCTGTAAAACGACTTAATAAACGTAACTTAGTATATTTTTTGTTTTATTTTCGTATTAGCCGAATCGGCACGGCTTAAGTACCCTTTAATCCACGTTCGTAACTGATCTTTGATAGTCAGATACGAATATGGATTTTTTTCTTGCTTGATAACTAGTTAACGAGAACTGAATGTACTTGCCGTTTTCGTAGCTGAGTTTTATAACTTTGAAATATAAACTTTTCATAACTACATAAAAAGTTATGGTGTATAGTCAATATGGGGGAAAATTGCGTGTTTGTTTTGATACAAACGATTTTTGTAGTGTAATACTTGCCCTCATAATACAATGTTGGGAATTGTCGTTTACAAGGGTAAACGAGGAAATATCCTGCCTCCTTTGACCACAAACACATTCGTAAGCTCAGAAAATATATTTATTTTTAATAAAATAACAAGTACAACACAATGCCTACCCAAAAATAAAACACTTGAGACTCAAGCTTGTACATAGTAAATTTTAAACGGTGAAATTATTTCTAAGCAGTGCCCAACAGTTATAATATTTTTTTTTAAGTCCTCAATTGCGGAATTTATTTCTGTATCAATTTCTTTATAGTTGCGGGATTTGATAGTCTTACTGCGTAATCAGATCTTTGTTTCTTTGAATAAACATTGCAACACTTGAGCTAAGGATGGGGTTTCCGCCCCATATACTTGTCAACAATGTATTATGAGGGCAAGTATTCAATTATACTATACAAAAATCGTTTGTTATTATCAAGACAAACACGCGGTTTTGTCCAATATTGACCATAACTTTTTATGTAGTTACGAAAAGTTTTGAAAAGTTGATATTTCCATGTTATGAAACTCTGCTAGGAAGGTGGATAAAATATTATTAATTAATAACCAGTTATGGACTGAGATAAAAAAACATTTTTATAGCTGGTTATGAAACATGGCTACGAAAACGTCAAGCACATTCCGTTCTCGTAACTGGTTATCAAGCAAGAAAAAAAATCCATGTTCGTATCTGGTTATCAAAGATAAGTTACGAACGTGGATTAAAGGCTTAGTACGGGTAGTAAGGAAGTAGATGGGTATTAATATCGTATTAGCTGACCCGTGCGGCTTAGCACGGGTAGTAAGGAAGTAGATAGGTGTAGGTACCCACCATATTACTTATTTTACCTCTTAATTGTAACGCTTTTGGCAGAGTGGTCGCGGTCGTCATGTTATGATAGTTTTATTATGTAGTTATGATTATTTTGGTGGCTGATATAAATAACCTTAATAACCTTAATAAGATTAGTAAGAGAAAGGTAATAAAATGACAATTTTAATTAATTTTCATAAAAAGAGACGTAAATAGATCCATCTATATCTAGAATACATTTTACGGAATGTGACCAGGAACTTTACGATCTGATTCCGCCATCTCTTTTCCATCAAAGGACAAGCAGGTGCACGGCTCAGTACGATCCGTACCTAGTTGATATACCGCCCATTCGTACGCACCGTTTTGGTTCTACGTTCTTGATGCGTACAGCTAAGGTATGGAACACTGCTGTCGTCTGATTTTCCTAAAGAATACTTACAATCCGGGCCTCTTTAAGGTAAGAGTGAGTATGTTTCTTCTAGATCTTCATCTTAGACCCCATCATCGCTTACCATCAGGTGATATTGTGGTCAAACGAATATCTATACAGTATACAGATAAAAAAAATATTAAACACTGTTAGCGCGGTACCTAAATCCTAAGGTAAATCGCTCTGCGCTGGATCAGCCGTTTATAGATTCTGCTGTATTTGACAGCTCACATAGGTGGACTCATCAAGATCTTTCATTTGATTATGTAAACAAAAACAGCTGAACTTTGAAACCTTATATTCAGGACCACAGTATCTGTAATTCAATAATACATAATCACCTACATAAAATGAAAATCAAATTACTCAACTGAGTAATTATTTCAATTTCGCCATTTCCCCTAAACTTATTAAGAAACAATGTACCCCTATACGGCGTACTTAGGTAGGTAGTAGGTATACTTATTATCAAGGCGGGGTTATAAAGGCCACACCCGAAAATGAGTAATTTTCCCACAAAAAAGACAACTCAACTCCGCCCGCCATCTTACAAACATAACTTTACATCCGTCAAAACTTTGACACTTCTATTATTGACAGATTAAGGTCCAATTTACCGCCAAAGTTTATTTTGAATGTGGAATATGGCAAGGGTACCGGGAGCCGTTCCGTTTGGTACAATTGTAATAATTAAAGATAATTTTCTTCATCGTGTAGGTATTTGTCGTTTTTTTGACGGATGCTTTGGCCCAGTTTACTGGGTTTTTATTTTGGAGAAAATATTTGGGCGGTTGCGTGTTCGGATTTAAGAAGAGACGGACGGTTCATTTTTATAAAAATATTTTACATCAATAAAAAATAATAATTTTGGATGAAAGTAGATAAATACATCTGTTCTTAACTTCTGCAGCATCTACTTGATTCTTGAAGTAGAACTTAGTTATAGTCACAGGAAGAGTTTTCAAAATGATGATCACGTGTGTTTTTGAATTGAAATACTCTCTTGAATTTTTTTTAACAATGTGTTCCTTCATTAGATAAAATAATATTTTAATTTTATTCTGTTTTATGTGTTATCATCATCATTTTCAACCCATTGTATGGCTTTATTTACTCCACTCGCCCTGTGGCACAGGGCCTGTGCCAGTTTGAATCACATTATCGAACCGCGGTCTTATTATTATTTACGGCAGTTTTATGTGCATCATTAACATCATAATCATACTAATATTAGGTATATATGTGAAATGGTGTTTTTTTATTTTGTTAGTTTGGTTGTTTGTTATGCTTTCACGTAGTAAAGGCTGAACCGATGTTAATGAAATTTAACACCAACAACGATAGATTATTACCTGGATTGAGACAAAGGCTACTTTTTTATTGACAAACCATGTGTGCGAAGCCGCAGGAGGAAGCAAGTATTTAATAAATAGATAAATCCTCCTTCGTCAATTGAGCAAAAATGCCACCTCCAAACAAGCACACCTCTCTTCTCACATCATTGGTAAAGAAATTTACACTGTATTTAACGGTCCCTACGTCGTTTGCAGTTTTTTAGGGGTCCGTATTACCTTGCAAAAACAGGTCGTTTTTCATACGAAAAGGCCTGCACCTTAAATACATTCTTTTGCCTGTAAAATTACGTACGATTTATTTGGACCTACGTTTGAGAAAAATTTAAGATGTTAATGTAGGTACCTATTGAGTGAATTAAGAATCATTAAATGCCAGTCCTGGCCTTCGCTCAGTGTGCTAAGGAGAGGGCTATGAGATTGAATCAGAAGTAAGGATATCCGTAGATAAACTAAAATTTACTGACATATCACAAAGGATTAGCAAGCTGAAGTGGCAGAACTGACGGCGTTGGGGCAGAAAGGTGTCAAGTACCACGCACTGGAAAGCGCAGCGCCCTCTACTAGATACAAAAGACCTGATAAAGGTTGCTGGCAGAACAAAATCGGTCGCTGTGGAAATCTATAGGGGAGATCTACGTTCGGCAGCGTTCGTCCTGCGGCAGATATGATGATAGTTAATTAAATTTTGACTGTCTCTAAATTCGTGCATAGTTTTTAGGGTTCCAGACGAAAATGGTAAAAACGGAACCCTTAGGCTACTTTAACACGCTAAGAAAAGTCGCCGGGTCTACGCAAGAATTCGTATCGTTTCTACACTGTGTACTCCGGCGCTGACCAAGAAAAAAAAAAGTGGCTCTCGGAGTAGTGCCGACAGAAGTGAAAACTTGAACGACATATGTACTTATAAGACGTGTCGGTAACGATAACGGTAACAGTGTCGCGAGTTCAATGGTGTTTTCCAATCTCAAAAAATATCCAACGCGCCTAAAGAAGTTTTCACTTCGGTGTCGGTAACGGTAACAGTGTCGCGAGTTCAATGGTTTTATCCCATCCAAAGAAGTTGTCAGTATGCCCAACGCGCCTGAAGAAGTTTTCCCTTCAAAAATCTTGTCTGCACTAGACACGACGCGCTCTTTGTTGATGCGGTGAAGGGAGCGGCGCAGTAGGTGAGGTGTAGTAATGTGTTGTGTTGTCAAACTTGACTAGTGCACCCTACCATATTACTACGCACGACTGCCTGAAAAAAATCTCATCGGTTATACGTTTCTATTTATCTTGTCTGGAGCAGATACGACAAAATTTTGTGGCTAGTTCCGACTAAATTCTAATCGTGTACATGAATTGCTCCTATCTGCCGCAGACACGGTGAAATTTCTTAGCGTGTACAAGGGCCCTTATTTATAACAAAAAATTTATAACAATATATTTTTTTCAAATTAATATATTATTTATTCAACAATAAACTTCAAAATATCATAAACAAAAAATTACAATGGTTTACTAGGTATAATACAATTCAGGATGGAAAACACGTCTCCAAACTAAGATTGACCTGTATGATGGCATACCTATACCTCCCTCCGGACTATGGTTCATAATGGAATGATCAGTGAATCTATGTGTGAGTGTGGGAATATGCTGATTGTGTGATTTGTGTGTGTGTGTGTGTGTGTGTGTGTGTGTATGCGTGAGTGTGTGTCAATATGCATGCGAGGACATGTGGTGAGTGTATTTATGTTGCGACTTTGTCCGCCCGTCACACACAGCTGATTATCTCAGCAACTAAGTAGGTAGGGGCAAGTGCGGAACATGTGGACACTTTCCAGAATTTGGAATATAACATTTTTTATTTCAGAATTAGTTAAGTTTTTTTTATTTTTAACATATCACATGTCTTAAGGGATAATCAGCCTTTCTTAAACTAAAATTCTAGTCTCAATAACACTAATACTTATGCGAATAATCAACTTTTTTTAAAAACACCATATTTGTCCACAGGTTCAACAGACGATTGTACCTATGTACAGTAAAATTGTACCTGTGGACGGTGTTGTACCTATGGATGGTTCACATTAAGTAGACTATAAAAAAGAAAAAAACAATTATAGACTTCTAAAAACAATTTAAAACATACGTAAACATTTGTATGCTTTACGATACTCTTCATACAATTGTTGAGTAGATTCATCGCTATCGTCATCATTGTCTAATACGAAGCATGCCACGCAAACGAAACCTTCAACCTCATCATCAGACTCAAAATTTTCTCTGTGTGACTTCGGAACACAATGATAATGATAGCTATGATTGCAAAAACTACATTTGAGCATTTGGTTTTTATCTTTGGAATAAATTTTACACTTGACACATCTAACAAACGATAACTTCTCGTGTTGAATTATTTTCGTCTTATTTTTGCTAGATTTCTTAGTGTTTTCATTCGAAAGCATGTTGGAAGGACCAGGTTCAGAAAGATTACTAGCCAGCAGAGAAGTTGGATGAGTTTTAGAGCAACTAGCGTCAACTTTGGAGGGACTAGATTGTAAAAGAGCTTTGGTAGAAATTGTTTTTTGAGTAGCTTTTGCGTTTTTTTTCTTGTCCGTTGTCTGGCCTGCTATTTTCTTCTTTTCAGCTTTTTTTAATGCTTCACCTAGAATTTCTTCTTTTTCTGGCGTGTCAGTCAAAATTCTGGTTCTCCCGGGCTTTTTTCCACGTTGAGCACCCTTTCGAGGACCAGCTTTTTCAAATGGGCGGACGGTTTCGGGCGTTATTTGTGGATCTATAATCTTCAGTGGAGTTCGGAATAAAGGTTGTTCTGGTATAAGCTGATCATCTTTCTCGATGGGCGAAACTGGTTCTGGGATGGCCTGAATAACAGAATCTCCTAATAGCTCGTTTTGATCCAAGTTATCTGAGTAGGTTTGGCTGGAAATCTGGTCAACCGGTTGTTGTAAATTCAAATTAACCGTCGGTGTTTCTTGATCAGTTCTAGTGACTTCAGCATCAGGCTGTTCTTGATTTTCTGATGGGTTTAAAGTTAAGTTTTGGCTTGGGTCCGGACGATCAGTTACATAAGAGCTTAAGAAATCTTCGTCTGAAAATACGTTTCTGTTGTATGGATAAATACCTGAAACCTCAAAGCCTTTTACAATGTTTTTTGGTGTAAATGAGACTCCATATGCTTCGCCAGCGATTTCTGCTACGTCATAAATGGTGATAGGTTTACCCGGATGATTGAGCATCCATCTGTCGGCTACTTGGCTGTATTGGCATTTAAATGGTCCAAAAACTGTTCGATCTAGTGGTTGCAAATGATTTGATGTATGTGGAGGCAAAGTTAATAAGACAATACTATTCTCTCTGGCTTTGTCAATTATCTCAATGGAAATATGTGTCTCGTGGTTGTCCATTATTAAGAGAACTGGATTTTGTCTTGTTGGTTTAGCGAATTTAATAAAGTGATCCATGAACATTTTGAAAATCGGTTCGGTTGACCACCCTGATTGGTTAGCCACACCCAAAGAACCAGGTGGAGCTCCTTTCAGCATGTTGTCTTTGTAGAAAACCCGTGGGAATATGAACACAGGAGGCACGGCGTTTCCAACGGCATTTATGCAGCCTATCATTGTGGTATTCACTCCACGTTCTCCCGAAGTCATCTTCCCTAGCTGGCGAATTTCTTTAGGAGCCAATACTTTTCCTGTCTTGTGAACTGTGGAGATCCCAGTCTCATCAACATTATATACCTATGGATCCTGGTAGAAACTTGTGTCGTGTCATGACCGATTCTAAGTTGTTGAAGAAATCATCAATGTTTGCCTTATTAAAGCTAGTTGCTCTCGCTAGGCTCGTTGCTTCGGGCTTGCGAAGAGACAATTCCGGGAAACGAAGTCGAAAATTACGAAGCCACCCGGATCCTGCCATTTTGTACTTTTCCCAGTTAGCAGGTAGATTCGTTTTCTGTTTAGAAACAGCGTATTGGTATGCCAGCTCTCTGCATTGTTTTGTATTTAAACCCATGTGTAGAAATGCAGCTTTTCTTAAATATTTGCACAGCAACACTTCTTCTTCCGGGTCAAATACCTTTCTTACATCATTCTTCAATAGCTGAATGCTATTCCTCAAATCATTGCTTTTATGTAATTTCAAGTATTTAAAAATAGTTGACTTTGGTAGTTTATACTTTTCAGCTACTTTTCTTATCGAATTGCCACTTTTAGCTTCTTTTACGGCTTCTGTGAGTGTATCAGGGCATATTCCCTTTCTTTTTAAACCAGTTTTACTACGAGGCACTGAAAAAATAAACAAAACGGCACATCAGATTTTGTAAGTAAACATTATGACACTTTTGTACCTGTGGACAGTCCACAGGTACACTCATATTTTTGTCCACAGGTACAAATTCAGACATAAAAATAAAACTGATCTACCGTTGAGGATAAGACAGATTTACGGACAGGAAAAAACCACTAACTAAGCACTATTCAACACAGATCATACTGCAAACACGATCAAACCGATATCGTAAGTATTTGCAGGGTAAAACTCATCTAAATAAAGCAAAATAACTTTTTGCCGCAAAAAACTTTCATAGCCGGTACAATAATAACCACGCAGAAAACAAAGATGTCGAAACGTCAAAACTGTCAACCATAGACAAAGCTTTACAGTCGCGTTCAAATTAGAATTTTAGGGTTGCTAGTTTCGTCGGAATCGACTGTATCCACAGGTACAAGCGTCCATAGGAACAGCACTTGCCCCTACGTACTTAATCTACCGGTTTGAAATTTTGAAAATTATGAATAATACTGACATAATAACAATCAAAAAATCATTTTCATTTTGATGGCCAAAAGAACTATATGGTGAGGATCTAAATTACAAAATACAATTACTACGTCAAGTGGGGTATCATATCAAAGAGATTGATTTACTCATTCTAAATACATTTTTACTTTTTTATATTGTACAGTTATGGATTTATGTTGAAAAAATTCGAAAAATACCGTCCCCTTATCTCCGAAATTTGCAAAGTGAAAAATCTGTAATTAATATGATTGTTAGATTTAACATTCAACGATTACAGGAAAATTATAACGAAGTCTAGTTAGAACGATTTTTTAGATATCTGTCTAAAAAATTAAATACTATAAAGTTGGTTTACCTGTCACATAACTAAATATAGATAGCGCTCCTTAGGTAATTAACATTATGACGACCTCCGTGGCGCAGTGGGCGAATAGCCGGCTGACACACAGGAGGTAGTGGGTTCGATTCCCGCCACAGAACAAAGGTTTGCATGATCTACAGATATTTATACCGGGTCTGGATGTTTTTCTATACATTAAAAGTATGTATTTACGAAAAAAAAAAGTATATAAGTATCAGTTTCTGGTTTCCATAGTACAAGCTCCGCTTATTTAGGGGCTAGATAGAGCTATGTGTAATGTCCAGCAATATTTAAACCTAGATATGGAACCCTCGGTGCGCGAGCTTACTCGTACTTGACCGATCTTGTTTTTTATTGGATATTATACATTTCGATTTATTCTAGGTACTCGAGTCCTCGCGAGGTTAAATCTGAATATTATCTTTGCTTAAGCCCGATTGCGTCTTGTATATTAATTACCTATGTTGTTATTGGAGCAATAAATATATTTTTTTAATTTTCAACTTTATTTTCTACTTTTGAAGTGAAAACTTCTTTAGGCGCGTTGAACATTTTTTGAGATGGGAAACAACCATTGAACTCGCGAACACTGTTACCGCCACCGTAATTGTTCGTTGGTTGTATGTAGGTATATAATAGATATATATATATATATATATAAATATATATATTTACATATTATATACATACTACAGGTATATATAAGGCATAGGGCATAAGATAATTTTGTTAGTCAATTTTCATGTTTAGGCGACATCCATCATGATCATTTTGCAAAATCCAAATTTTTTTTTGTAGTGCTGTCTGCTTTTATTTAAGTTTTCACTTTTGATGGCACTCCCGGAGCCACTTTTTTTAATGAATGGCCAAAGAAGAGGTGGATGGAAGAATGATGAGAAGAATGATATGGGTAAGAAAGAAGTATTATCGAAGATAAAATAAAAAATAAAATAAATATTGCTGGACATTTCACACAGCACTATCTAGCCCCTAACTAAGCAGACGTTCTACTATGGGAACCAGATAACTGAAGATGACGGCTGATAGAGAGGTATGGAAGAAAAATACATGTTGTGCCGACCCCACATAATGTGGGAAAAGGGCAGAAAGAAGAAGAAGGTTAACAACCTCTTTTCAAGCACCTTTAAACCTCAAAGTCCTCAAACTTTATTTTTTATTTGCATCGCGAAGCTTGCGCATTCTACCAGTGTTCAATTCATACATCATTTTTCAATCCGTCATTCAAAATGTCTTCATCAGCGAACACTATAGTGCGATATTGCTTTTAACTTAGATGATTAATCTGTCTAGATACCGCGTCGCATTTATTTATTAAAAGAATTAGAATGCCACAAAAAAACTTGTAATTAGCGTTAAATTAACATTAAAAAACACATTAAAGTAGAAGTTATTAGAGTATACATTAAAAACATACATATTATATCTGCCGCCAAGCAGCATTACTGTGTTTCGGTGTGAAGGGTAGGTATAGTTCCAGTGAAATTACAGGCACATGAGGCCTTTACACTTGTATGTCTCAAGTTGAAAGACTCGTAAGGCACGTTTCTGAGGTGCGTGACCTACGAGACAATAATTTGCTACAGGCGATGGTTATCACTTAACATCAGATGGGCCATAATGCTTGTTCCATCTCCAGGTAGTATAAAAGTCATAATATGTAATTAATAACTAACAATTAATTTAACAATCACACTAATATTATAAATGCTAAAGTTTGGATGTTGTTTGTTACTCAATCACATCGTTACGGCTGATCCAATTTCTATGAAATTTGGTGTGTCGATAGAGAGCAACGCCATCTGTTAGCTGTTATAAAAACATGGCCGTGAAAACTCCTCATTCCCCTAAAAAACTCATTTAATTTCTAACCGAAATTTAGGAATGTGCAGTTTATTTTTGTTTTTATATAACCTAGGGTTCTTACATAATTGGCATTTAGCGATAAGCCCCCAATTACTACATGTAACATAATTTAATTCCAAAAGTTATCGTTACCTGGTGTATATCCCACTTATCCCACTAATATTATAAACGCGAAAGTTTGTATGGATGTATGTGTGGATGTTTGTTACTCTTTCACGTCGTAATGGCTGAACCGATTTCGATGAAATGTGGTATGTACGTAGATTATAACCTGGATTATCACATAGGCTACTTTTTGTTGACAAACCACGCTTGCGAAGCCGCTGGCGGAAGCTAGTTTATAATAAGGTCAAAAAAAAACATTGGGCATGGTTACATTGACTAAGTTGGCAGCAATTTTTTTAACTATAAATATTCGATGGCGATTCATATTCGTTTATAAAATTTAAATTATACCATATGCGATCTACCTTAGTTTATAAGCAAGGAATCATAATTCATAAAGTAATAATGAAAAATATGCAAGTGACGGATATTAATGAAGATTTTGACGTTAATTAGATTTTTGTAAAGGCGTATTCGAAATTGTTCCGTAAAAGTTCAGAGCGATTTATACAGAGTGCTAGATTCAACGGAATAAGGGCTTTACATTTTCGATTCAAAAAGAAAAAACTAGTTCCTACTAGCGTAATAGATGGCGCTGTCTGGAGATGCGCCGCCTAAAAATATGGTTTTTAAGCCAAAATCTCAAAGACACAATATCAAAATATGTCTAACCCAATCTCACTTCGTCAGATAAAAAAATAAAAATGATTTCTAAGCGAAGCTTGTACATGCAGGTAAGATTTGCTTAGTTTTAGGTTAGGCTGTGTAAATGTCCAGCATTATGGTTATTTATTTATCTATAAATAAAATAAAATGATAAAAAAGATTTTATTTTCTTTCGACATGTGACTTTAAACTGTAACTATTATCCACGCACAATACAGTTTAACACGTCCACCCGTGATCACGGTTGTTGTAACACAGCCAAAACGTCGGGATGACAAATAAAAAAGTACGAGCCTTACAGTAGTCGCATATGATGTATAACATCATTTTTATTGTACACCATATAAACAAACAATTACAAACAAAATAGAAAACACAAAGCAAATCATAATCTTATCTACCGAATTTATCACTCTGAAAGATAGATAGATTAGATTAGATAATTCCTTTATTGCACACCATTAAATACAAACATATAAAAGAAAATACGCTTTTAAATTATTGGTACAATGGGCGGCCTTATCGCTAAAAGCGATCTCTTCCAGGCGACCTTTGGATGGAGAGGAAGTTGGTCATTGAAAACTCGATAACGGCTCCGTAAATGCGATTAACCGAAAGTAAATTTAACAATAGAATGAGGCTCATTGTATTCATAATATGCCTTATTTCTATCAAATGAAAGAGGCCTTATTATATACTCGTAGTGAAAAACATCTGACCACAGGGCGCGCTCATTGGTCAAATCAAATAGCGCGCGCTCATTGGTCAAAGCGCTTCCCCGGTATCCTGTTACACATTTCCGTCCCTTTTGCCAAAATCACTCCCACAAACCGAGCGGAAAGATGTTATACATCGAAAAGGCACATTCGCGATAAATACCCGTTTTAATCAGTAATTATGGACAATGAGTTTAATCAATAAGCATTAATACCACTATTAATGAAAAATTACACGCAGAAACACTACTTAATCTTGAATATTTCGTCAGGAAGATATTCCAATGAATCATTTGGTTCTGTTGTTCGTTGGTAGTAGTTTGACATCTGTCAAATCCGACCTATTATATTTCCACAAGTTTGATGGTTCAACCTGGGCTTTGTAAAAACTATCTTCACAAGTATGTACAAGATAAGATAACGTTTTTTTTTGACGACCTTTGTGGCGCAGGTGGCTGAGACGCAGGAGGTAGTGGGTTCGATTACCGCCGCGGAACAAATGTTTCCATTATCCACAAATATTTGTTTCGGGTCTGGATGTTTTTCTATAAGTATTTGAATACAAAAAAAAGAGTATTTAAGTATTCTATCAGTTATCTGGTTCTCACAGTACCTACACGCTCTGCTTAGTTTGGGGCTAGATAACCCCAAACTGTGTGAAATGTCCACCAATAAATATATATTTGCTAGAATATAGTAAATACATTAGTAGGTCAGGTTGTGCAACGATGCCTAATCGTTTCAGTGCCTAAGAGTGTTGTCAAATCGTCATACGTCAAATTTAAACATGTTTAGTCGCTAAGCACGTTTAGTGATCGTAGTGCAAGACGGCTCAGTCTTTAAATGCATATTTATGTTCTACCCTAGTTAGTGAAAGGCTTTGATCCGGCAAAATATAATTATGCTTTCAGCATTATGTCCTCCTTTTGTAGATTTTTCGGTTTGTGCAATAATGAATTAAAACAAACAAACAAACAAAATGCCTTTAATAACAGAAAGAATATACAATTATTTACATGACTTAAATACAGAACAAACAGTTCAATCGTCTAAAGACCGTTGCAATGATCTATAGATAGCTCATCTGCTCCAGATCACTACCAGGCGGATGAGTCCCCAAGACATTGGCTGCATGGCTTTGATTAAATTAAAACTCGAACATAGACAATAAAAAAGTCACCCACCATTACTCATAGACAAAGATTGTATCTTGAGATTTGATCTGCGGTATCCGGCCTTAAAAATAAGCCCTACAATAAAATAAAACAGACTTCGAAAGCAAACATTCAAAATATTCAAAAATGTCCAAGTAATATCAATTTTAAATACTTTATGATCTGGGTCCATAACTGGTTGGTCCTTTTCTAATTCTGAAGTTTAAGTCGTTTTTGAAATCAGGCTTTTGATAAAACATCTGTACTTCTTTTAATGGGGCGCTGTGGGTGGATAACCGGCTGAAGGAGATTGCGGGTTCGATTCCTCCAGCGGACAAATCTTTGCATCATCATCACAGGACAACCACTGCCTCCCCCATACATTTCCAGAGCGAACGATCTTGTGCGACGCTAGCCCAACGGCTCCCTGCAACCTTTAGCGTCCTACGCTGCACTTTCCACTGCGTGGTCTCCACTCTAGAACTTTTCTGCCCCAACGGCCGTCAGTTCTTCGAGCTATATGCCCCACCTGCTGCTACTTCAGCTTGCTAATCATCTTGGCTATGTGACCTTGGTATGCCTATGGATTTCCTCATTTCTGATCCCGTAAAGAAAAATCAAGCAAGCAATGTTTGCATGATCTACAAATATTAGTTCAGAGTCTCGCTGTTTCTCTACCTAATTATGTATTAAACCTGTATTTACAAAAAAAGTGGCACTCCGGGAGTGCCGACAGAAGTGAAAACTTGTATAAAAGCAGACTTCACTACGGACACTTATATACAGAGGTGTCGGTAACGGTAACAGAGTCGCGTGTTCTACGGTTTTTTCCCATCTCAATAATGCCCAACGCGCCTAAAGAAGTTTTCACTTCAAGAAAACTACGAGCCTTACAGTAGTCGCATATCCTGTGTAACATCAGATCACCGCGCGCGCTCATTGCTCAACTCAAACAGCGCGCGCTTCCCCGGTTTCCTGTTACACATTTCCGTCCCTGTTGCCAAAATCACTCCCACAAACCGAGAGGAAAGATGTTACACATCAGTAAAGATAATATAAGTAGACATTTAAAATCACAGATAATCTTTAAAAAACGTTTAAAATCCTTAATTATTAGTAATCAAAAAACTGTATTGCCTGGTACGTGCTAGCCGATTGGGGTATTCTTTTAACCAATTTTTTTTTAATATTTATATATTCTGACTTTATTTAAATAAATAATAAATAAATAAATATTTCTGGTTATTTCATACAGCGCTATCTAGCCCCAAACTAAGCAGAGCTTGTACTATGTGAACCAGATAACTGATAGAATACTTATATACATTTTATTTTTGTAAATATATATTTATAATATATAGAGATAAAACCAGATCCGGAGCAAATATCTGTAGATCATGCAAACATTTGTTCTGCGGCGGGAATCGAACCCACTACCTTCTGTGTCTCAGCCGGCTATTCGCCCACTGCACCACGGAGGTCGTCGGATAAATTTATTTTATTTTATAATATACTATTTTGTCATTTTTTTATATATTCCATTATATTTTGACACAACATGATATATCTACCATGACACATAATATTCTCACTTGACAACACAATAGGTAGGTACTCTCAAGGTCTAGTGGCTAAATGGAGCGGTCTCGACAGAATATCAGCGCAGAATGTCAGCATTATTGCTGAGTCGAGTCCCATTTACTGCTGTAGATATATAAACTCTTTATTGAATTACCACACAAACAGAAATAATATAGAAATAAGTATAAGGCTAGAATAAATAAGGCAATACAATGGGTGGCCTTATCGCTGAAAGCGATATCTTCCAGGCAACCTTTGGATGGAGCGAAATTTACAATACGGAGTGCGGTGTACTTTGTAGGATACATTTACACAAATATTCTTAGGTATACTAAAATATGATAAAACACCGCATAGCAAAACAATGTAGCACAGTATCTAACAAGTTCTCTCTTTTTTTTTGATTAAGTGTTTATACTACATATTTAATTGTTTAATTTTTTGTATTTCCGCTATCTTTAAATGTTACTGTGTCGTATATTGTATGCTAATGTAATGAATAAATGATTGTCTATGTCTTATCAGTTAACTAGTGCCCTTAGTACATACAAGCTTTGTTTTGTTCGGGGCTAGATAGCAATAGGTTAAGTACAATGCTATAGGATAAAAAACAGATTTTAGATAGGTACCTACCTAATTATTATAAAGTCAACGTCATAAACCACTTTTAAAATAAGTATCAAGCTCTGAGACATGAATCTAATAATTACAGTAAAAAATTATAAGAAATTCAACGCAAAATTCCGCGTTATCTCAAATAATAAAAAGCTTGTAAAAATCGCCTCCCGGGCATTTGATCGAATCGCCGGTTTTCGGAATGGTTGCGACTTATCGAGGCCGGGACGGACTTTTTTGTCCTTTTTTGGTAGTAGCGTTTACTCGCGACTTTGGTCGGTAACTTATAGTTTTTAACATTTCATTGAAACTCAAAAATTTCTTTGTTTATTTTTTTTTTTTGATCATTTTGAATCAGTGTTAGGTTGTTTATCGCGACCAATCACCGGGAAGAGTAATGTCCGATAGACGGCTGCTGCGGCATAGTGGCCGAATATTCTACGGTTCTACAAACTAGTAGTACTACAAACATTTGTTTATGGTATTGGTGTTTCTCTATTTAGGGTGGCGTCAGTTTTTAAGAAGGTGAAGATATGATAATATACGACAAGACTCAATAAAAAGATAAAATTACGTTTCTTTTTCAAAGTTGATACGACGGTTAAATGTGATTAATTTTAAATAAATTTACTGTCCTTTTCTATGGTATTTACCTACCTATCATAATCAACGAACGACTTGAGGACGAGCGCAGTGCAGTAATGCACAAGGGTGTCCATTTTCAAGTACCTTGCAAAGACATGTGTAATGATATTTTAGTGGAAGTTTGTAACTGATATTGATTTAGACAACCTCTGTGGTGCAGTGGGCGTATAGCCGGCTGAGACATAGGAGGTAGCGATTCCCGTCGCGGAACAAAATGTTTGCATGATCTACAGATATTTATACCGGGTCTGGATGTTTATCTTTAAATTATAAGTATGTATTTACAAAAAAACAGTATATAAGTAATCTATCAGTTATCTGGTTCCCATATTACAAGCTCTGCTTAGTTTGGGGCTAGAAAACTCCGTGTGAAATGTCAAGTAATATGTATTTGTTTTAACTGATATTGATTTAGAATTACCTATAGGTATGTTTAAAGAAGAGTCAACGTTAGGATTGCAATTCAGCGCAATGCAGCCAGTGTCTTCAAGTCACTTCCGCCTAACAGTGATCTGGAGCGGTTGAGCTATCTATAGATCGTTTGCAACGGTCTTTAGATAATTCAACTGCTTCTTATGTATTTTATAGCGATGTCATTGTAGGTATATTATTATTGTAATTAAATGTGAAACAAAATAAGTTGATTCAGATTATTATCCGGGCCCAATTCTACTAAACCAATCGCTTCAGTAAAACAATGGTATCATCGCAAAATGACCAGTATATCTCTCTTAAGAAGTTAATTTAGAGATTTTGCTTCGCTCGATTAATAATGGTATGGCTCCATAATTTTTTTATTCTTTATTGCCCACAAGAAAATATATTTAAAAATACAGAAATGGAGGACATGTACAAAGGCGAGCTTAAACCTAAGAAGAGTCTTCTTCCAGCAAATGTTTGAGGCTAGAGAGAGAGATGATTTTAAAGGTAGGTACAAGAACATAAATAAATATATATACCAAAAACTAATATTACGTATAGGTAAGTACCTAAAGTATGTTATATTAATATTATAATAAATTATATTGAATAGTATATATTATAAATAAGAGGAATTGGGTCCCTGGATGTTTTACAGACAAACAGATTAAATTGTATATGAGTAAGACCGCTCGCAGAGAGACAAAACGCAGGCTATTCGTCCGCATGTATTTAGATGTTCCTACACTTTTTCTCTTTGCTTCTGACCTAAATAAGTGTTCACCTTATTCGCTTTTTATGTTTTTTGTACGCATTTGTTTTCGATATGTTACAAATTGTGTTCAGACTGCGCTTGCGAAATACATATAACTAGTTGCTAGGGAACATTGATTCAGTAATTCATATATTTTTTAGCTTAAATTTAGTATTCATCATCATCATTCTCAGCCCGTGTCCACCCACTGCTGGGCCTCTCTTTGTTTCTGTCACTCTTCCCGATCCTGTGCCAGTCTGAACCACGTACGACCCACGGTCTTATTGATGTCGTCGACCTATCTCGCTGGTGGACGTCCCCTATTTCGATACCCAGTTCTCGGTCTCCACTATGTTACTACGTCCACCTGTCGTCACTACGTCTTGCCTAACTCCACTTAAGCCCCAATATTCGCTTGCTGATGTCATGTACTTTAGTCTGCTTGCGAATTTTGGTATTAGGAACTCGATCTGAGAGTGTGATGCCGAGCATTAGCATTCATAGTCGTAATCATTAATCGAGCGAAGCGAGATCACCAAATCAACTTGGGCAAATCGGCGTTGTATGTATGTATGTATGTTTGTTTGTCCGAAGATAACTTTCGAAGTGTTTATCCGATCATCATGAAATTTGGTATATAAGTACGTAGTAATGGCTCAATTTTGGTGTGACTAAATAGATGAGCTAAAAATGTGGGGGGGTTGTTATTACTATTATGTATGTAATTATTATTGGTATAGAGATGGGGTTCAAAATGGGTAAAAAAATATCAAAATGAGACTATTAGGTCAAATGGAACGTTTAATGAAAGGTCTTCATTAGTAAATCTCGGCCCCATTTTATTTTTAGTTTAATCCTTGTAGTTTTTGAGTTATGAGTCATAATAAAAACGGAACTTTGACGAAATTCACGGGGTACACCAGTGACCCCACAATGCTGAAATTTGGTATTCGTGTAGCTTTAGTGACACAAATATAGGGAAAAGTCTGAAATTTAGAATAAATGCAATTTCCACTCCTAAAAACTATAACCAATTTACATGCACTCCCATTAATTACTTGTAATTTGAATGAAACTACGTCAAGTTGGTTGATTGTGCATTTCGTGGGCACTATTTTACTAGTCAAAGAATAAGAATAACATTTTTTTTGTTGTTTGGGAGACTCGCGAGATCTCAGTTCGGGGTGAACCACTAGCTAGCTTAATTTTAGCATTCATAGTCATAGTTATTTATTTTGCAACATGTTCATAATTTTGTGGACGGATGTTTACAATGCAATGTTCAAATAAGTTAGAGATACATGTATTTCAGTCCCTCTCACTTCTGGATCTCCCAAACATACCTTTGCCTTATGCAGAAGGCAGTAATTTTGAATACTTGCAGGATTGTAAGAAAGTTCTTGCAGACTGCCCTATCCACCGAATTGTCATCTGCACTATCATGTACATCGGTTCGAAATGGTACCACCCGAACCACTGAGGGACACTTGGCATAGGCGCGTGCACCTCAGTTATTAAAATCTAATAAAGAATCATTGTCCTGACTGACTGACATTAGACAACGCACAGCCCAAACCGCTGGTTCTAGAGACTTGAAATTTGGAGGGTATGTTCTTTGTGTATGAATGGTGTGATAAAGTTCATCCCCTAAGGGGGTTAAAAGCTTATCTAGCTTTATCTAAGCAAACTATAGTCTGAGCGGTTCGAGAGGTAATAACATTGTATGAATTACAAGAAGGTAAAGTCTACCCACGCTAACTCTGCATAAAGGTTTTTAATCTGACATTCGAATCCAAAATTCAGATTAGTAGTAGATAGAGTTCCTTGTGAAAGGCTCGCCATGGGAAGTACTACAATCAACAAAGTATGGTTGCCGGTGAAATTACAGGCACATGAGGCTTTACACCTGTATGCCTCAAGTTGATGAACGCAGGGCAGTGCATCGTATGGCACGTTTCTAAGGCGCGACCTACTAGGCAATACTCTGTTAATAGTCGATGGTTACCACTTAACATCATCACACCACACATATATATGCCTGTTCCTCCTCCAAGTTGTATAAAAAAACTCGTCTCAGGTTGCAAGCCCATCGCCGCTTAATAGACTACTAAATGTTCTGGGTCTTACTACAAAAAGTAAGTTTTGCGAGTGTTTACAAAATTCCTAAACTAAAATTGGTAGGTAAGGAATTTTTTAACTATTATATACATTTGTTATAAACATTTGTTTAAATATTTTGTTGCAATAAGGTGAAACTTTTAAATATGTCTTTGTATCCTTAGCGTTATGCAGACTTAACGGAGACTATAGGTAATAATATTGTACAAGTTATAAGTAGGTACTTACTTGTTTATGATCAGGTAGATAGAGTCATTGAATATAGTCTGTGGTCGTAGAGTAGAATAATAATCGTTGTCTTTGCCTACAGCGGAGACGCGCACTTGACCACAATACTCAGGTGTGGTCTGACTGTAAGCGGTTAGAATTTAGAAACAAGTGGTTTTGAGGTGTGGTCAGACTGCGAGCGTGGGTCCCGCTCTACCTCCATCCTAGCTGTTAACTTCTCTAACACTCTCACCCCACCCTACTTTCATTCTATTTACACCTTTATATCTCTCTCTAACCCCCACCATACCTCCATCCTACGCGTATGTACCAACTCGCTATCACTCCGACTTATACTAATCGAAGTATTTTTCTATGAATTTACTATCACTCTGACTTCTCCCTTTGTCCTTAGCATTCTCATTGTAGATCATTTGTTCACATAGACCCTGTACATCCAAAAGTTGTCTAGATGAGTTGTTAGCGATAAGGTGGCCCATCGTACCTATGATTTAAAACTATATTTTCTTTTGTTTGTTTTTTTTAATGGTGTACAACAGGGGTCGGCAACCTTATGCTATAGCCGGGCCACATATGTTGCCAGAGTATCAGTGCGGGCCGCACTTATATTTATATGTTCGGGCATGTATTTTTAATATTTGAAATAAAACGCATATATATTCATACAATTATCTCTTTTTTAATTGAACTACTATACTAACATAAAAGTAAGAACTAGTGAGATTTTTGAGGCTGCATTTGACTTGCAAGTTTTTTAACGTCTGCTTTCATTTTAGTAGTAGACACGCGCAGTATCGCGTCTAAATGTTCATCCGTTAACCGCGAACAATTCTTATTTTTGCGGTAGTTGAGAATTGAAAAAGTCTGCTCACACAAATATGTACTACCAAACATAGTTATTATCTGCTGAGCAAACTTTTTCAATTCTTTGAAGTTTTCAGAACTCAAACCTCCGTAGAACTGTATCAAGTCAGTGCTTTCCTTAAATGCCGTTTTAAGTGTGCTATTACTTTGCAAATCTACTATGTTCATTTGCAAATTGCTTGGTATCTCACTAATATCAATTGCAAAAGGGTTTTGGAATATTTCCATGTTAAGGGAGCTCTTTTTAAAGTCGGTGAATCGATTTACAAACTCAGTTTGTAGTTGTGTTAACACGTTTCTCATTGTAATATTTTGCCACACAAAATTATCTCCAGCTTCTTCCACGGCTTTCTTGCAATTAGGAAAATGGTCAAGCTTTTTTTCATCAATATGCTTGATAAACAGTTTCAGTTTCATTTCAAATGACTTTACATCTGTATACATATCGCAAATCAATTTATTTTTTCCCTGCAAGCGTTTGTTGAGCTGATTCAGGTCCTTAGACAAATCAGTCAAAAAACCAAGATCGATAATCCACTGTTTGTTAGTAAGCTCTTCTACTGGCTTTCCTTTCATCTCCATGAAGTTGCCAATTTCTTTCCTCAAATCAAAAACCGTTCCAAAACGGCACCTCGACTGAGCCACCTCACTTCACAGTAGTAAACCACGTCACCATGTTCAGCTTCCAGATCTTCCAAAAACTTTTGGAACTGACGGTGTGTGAGCCCATTTCTTCTTATAAAATTAACAGTGGATGTTACAGTATCCATTATTTCTTTCCAGGATATAACTTTGGAGCACAATGCCTCTTGATGGACAATACAGTGAAAAATCAATGGCACAGTAGATCCAGAATCTTTCACTTTGCTGATGATTCTCCCAACAACACCTTTGTTTTGACCGCTCATGTTCTTGCCTCCATCGGTAGTGACACTTGTTAACTTTTCCCAGCTTAATTGCAATGAATCCAGAGCTTGTTCCACATGGTGAAATAAATCTTCTCCCGTAGTTGTACCTTTCAAACTGCACATTTTCACAAGCTCTTCGTAAACAGTAAAGTTTTCGTCAATGCCGCGTACAAATATGAGTAACTGTGCTGTATCCGACACGTCCGTACTTTCATCCATCGCTAAAGAGAAGCAGTCGAAAGACTGCGCCTTATCCCTGAGTTGTTCACACAAATTAGCACCCAAGTCTTCAGTACGTCGGGTGCAAGTTCTTGCAGAGAGACTAAGACTTTCAAACATTTTTTTCTGCTCTGGGCATATTTCTTCTGCGATAGCTAAGACACACTCTTTTACTAATTCACTATCGGTAAACGGACGTCCACTTTTTGCAAGAATCTCTGCTACCCTGTAACTGGCCCGAACATTCGATTCGCTGTTGTCTGCCACAACCTTAAATATGTTTTGTTGATTTTGTAATGACGATTTCAAAGTGGAAATTTTCCTTTTCCGTATTTCTCCTTCAAGACAGTCAAATTTAGCTTTGTGCTCGGTGTCGTAATGTCGCTTCAGGTTATATTCCTTTACTACAGAAATACTCTTTTGACAAATCAAGCATAACGGTTTTCCTTTAAACTCGATAAAAAAGTATAATTCTGTCCATAATTCGTTAAAAACTCTTTTTTCTTCTTCTATCTTCCTTTTTCTTAAAGCCATGTTATATAATTATTCTGTAACAATAATGAAAAAAATTAAATTCGTTGTAAAATTATATGTTCCAGTTAGCACCTACAAATTCAACTCCACATTCAAATAATAATTAAAACATGACACACTCGTAACTAACTTCATGTCATGTAACTACTATCCCCGTCCTTATAACATTTACCCATCAATCTGAAGGTTCACATTAACAAGCAGTAAATAAAATAAAACAAAATGCTCGCGAGTGCATACAACTTACCTCATACGTCGTGCGTGAGAAGCTATCAGCGAAGGGAAGAAAGGTGAAACGAAACGCGTAGCTAGCAACCAGATGAGACGTGAGTTTCCGGCGAATTTCCACAACCGAATGTGGCGAGAGCTGCGCGCGGCTGTGATTTTAACTAAAACCGGTCGCTTTGAATTTTTTCGCCGCCGCACACCTGCGTCTAATCAAAGACTGCCGCCCCGCCTATTGTCTCAAAGGAGCCGCCCGCCGCCGCACGTGCGGCGGATAAACGCAAAAGAAATTGCCAAGAATTGAATAAGTACAGCAAATATTTATTTTCGGTAGAAACAATACATAACATCACAGTCTTGATAAACAGTTCTTAAGAAATGAAATAGAGGTACATTTTTATCACCCCGCGTGGGAGCGAGCTTTCAAGAATACTCTCATGGCCCAGCAGCATGGCCGTATAAATTCTAGTGAATTTATATGGCCTTTTGCTTCGGTATTTTTTTCTTACGGACCTCAGGGTTGCGGGCCGCACCGAGATAGTCTACGGGCCGCATGCGGCCCGCGGGCCGCCGGTTGCCGACCCCTGGTGTACAATATAGATCTAACTACCTTAACGACCTCCGTGGCGCAGTGGACGAATAGACGACTGAGACGCAGGAGGTAGCGGGTTCTATTCCCACCGCGGAACAAATGTTTGTATGATCTACAGATATTTGTTCCGGGTCTGGATATTTTTCTATAATTATATAAGTATGTGTTTACAAAAAAGAGTATATAAGTATTCTATCAGCCATTTGGTTTTTATAGTACAAGCTTTGCTTATTTTGTGGCTAGGTGGCGCTGTGTGAAATGTCCAGCAATATTTATTTATCTATTCATAGCTATAACACTGAGCGTACCTGTAGCAAGCTACCTGTAGGATGATGCCCCCTTTTTGCGCGGGGCTCGTAGCAATTACTACTCTGCTACGTGGTTCATCCGGCACTGGGTGGGGTGGCAGTGACAGCGAGGTATATACGCTATCACTCTCACCCCACCCAACCTCCATCCGAGTAAAATGCGTCGACCGCACTCAGCCTCGTACTTTACGACCTACCCGCATCGGTACATAATTTTTTACGACCTCTGATATCTTAAAAAACACTTCAATTTAATAATTTTCACCTTTTTACCCTTATTGCGAATGACATTACGTAGAGAATTATACTCTATGCTGGCATGATAAAGGTGATTGTCGTTTGGACGGAATCGTGCTAATAAAGTATGTTAGGGAGAGGTTCGTATGGATAAGACTATACAAATTAAAATATTATGGGGCATTTATAATTATTTATGAAATATGTTCAACAGCCTTTAAGAGATTGCTTATTGTGTACCACAGCAAATTCAATTTCAACATTCATTTAAATACCAATGATCATTTTGAAACATCAATTTTATGTCAAGTCAGGAATAACACAAGCACAAATGTTTGAGATCATACAAACATTTGTTGATGGGGAATAGGAACCAAACCAGCATTTCGCGTCGCAGTATGAAAATCGCACTAATATTAGAGTTTGGATGTTTATTTACCGATTTCGATGAAATTTGGTATGTACGTAGATTATAACCTGTATTAATACATATGCTTTTTATTTTCACACCACGCGTGTGAAGCCGCGGGCGGCAGCTAGTACAAATATATAAATAAATAAAATCTTTCAATAAAAAAAAAAAAAAATTATGATGACGTGTGTTTGTGTTACTTTACTTTTTTTAAAGGCGTTTCAATTTTTTTTATTATTTTTATTTTATTTATTCGACAAAAAGTTACTAATCGTCTATATCTATACTAATATTATACAAATACTAATATTATTATATAATATACTAATATTATTATATAATGTACTAATATTATATATATTATATAATATAAATAGGAAAGATTTGTATGTTTGTATGTAACGAATAAACTTAAAAACTACTGGTCCGATTTAAAAAATTCTTTCACCATTAGAATGCTTCCTTATCCTTGAGTAAAAAAAGGCTATATAGGCTATATTTAGTACTAGAAAATATTAGGGATCCCTACTATAACTTCAATAATGTAACCAAAGGTGTACAAAAATAGCCCTAAATGTTTAAAAAATAATGTCCACCCGTACGAAGCCGGGACGGGCCGCTAGGATTACATAAAGCACTGTAAAAATTAAGGGTCTTGCCCCAAAAAAAAAATTAAACACTGTTTACGCGTGTTTAAAAAAATTGTATACCAAAAATTGGTAATTTTTTTTAAACACGAGCTAAACAGTGTTTAATTTTTTTTATGGTAAGACCCTAAAGATTATCTTGGTGCTTAGAGACACTCTACGCTACACATTACTTAAATACTTAAAAAACTTCCGTTACTATGCTTTATTAATTCCTTTAAAAAACGTATAGGAAGTTCCGCTATATTTACAAGAATACCACATTACACGCATCCCACGCCATTACACCATTTTTTTGCATTTATTAGCTAACATTCCCATGTACATAAGGTACAATTTAATTAACATACTTTCCTGTAAGCTAGTCCCCCTTATATGTTATAGGCAAGTTTTTATTTACAGCTCTTTGTTCATTTAGCGGACTTTTGAGACGTCCGCTCTAAATATGCCTTTAAGCTAAGCGTTTTTTTTGAGGGTTAGAAAGAAGGAAACTAAGATATTGAGGTGGTATCAGATTCAAATCGATAAAAGGTCTCAAATCTATGCTTGTCAATGTATTCAACATGCATACACTACAGTATTTTTTTTATGTAAAAATTTCCTCAGGCACAACTTTACACTCGACAATTTTTTTTCAGCTTATCTAACCTTTTAGAGCACATCAATATACACAGGATGACAAATAAATCGTGTAACCTTGTCCATTGCAGAGTTATGAGTAACTCTTTGGTCGAGCACAGTGAATTCTGGGGTCCTTTTTCAATCCATTATTTATTTATGCGATAACAGTTAGTGTCTACCACATTGGCTAAGTCGAGGCTCATTGCTGATGTATTTGCACACAGTATTTAATAAATACGGTACCTACTTAATCATAAATTATTTATTCATTTGCAAACAAAGGTACATATGCATAACCAATAAATAGTTTTAAGTATTTTACTATGTATGTTAGTCACTAAAGTAATATTTATATGGCCCGTAGAATTAAGTTTTAACATCAGGTACTTTTCTATTGTTACGAGCTGAGGACACCGTCCACGTTATCCTTTGGTAGAACCGGCAATATTTTATCCCACTTCTGACACCAAATTGTTACGAGCTGAGGGTTCGGGATAAAATAATGGGAATCGATCCAACCAAAATAACACTTTTATTCAGCACTAAACGATGAATACACGAACTTGGTCACACGTAATCACAACACACTAATTCACATCACTGTTGTAGCACTTAAAGTCACCGAAACGTTCGCACGTATAGCTAAATCCAGACTGACTCACGAGCAACAACCCTTCTCCACGTCAGTCCTCTAGGGCCTCGCTGAGACTCACTCACTAACTCACTGAGACTGACTGTCCGGTTTTTTTTTTTTTTTTTTTTTTCGAATGGACTAATCTCGCTGTTGGCCTCTGAGGCCGTGACAGCTTAACCGAACTTTTGGCGAGCGCGGATGGCGCTCAGCCCAGTAAGTTTTTTAGGCAACTAGCGCAAGGGCACCACTTAGGTATCGGCTCACCACTCGGCTTGGGCTGTTGCCGGGGTGGGGATAGGAGAGAAACGCCCGGGTACATGTCTGTACCTCGTATAGGCGGCGACTGAAGGGACTCGTCGACCTCGCCGGCGAGGTCGGTGTTTCTGTGAAGTGTTTGCTCTGTCTGATATAGATGACTCACCTTCCGCATTAGCAGAGGGGATTTCGTCATCCGGGTCTCCGAGAACGTGTCTCGGACGACGGAGGATTGACTGACTGTCCGGCCATCTCTCCGGCCTATTTATATAGCACACATTTCGATTGTTCGAGAACGATGTCGATCCTTCCAGGAAAGGGTCGGTCCCTCGACACAATGGCCACTCCCCATTCTGCGAAACCACAAACAATAGCAACAATAACACAGCAAGACAAAAGCGTTCGAGAAGGTTCGATTATTACTTATTGTTTAACAGCCTCGGCGTAACACTATTATTGCCTGAAATTATGATTTATTTTTATTATAAGTATTTATTTCATAACTCAGGTAATAAGCCTGGACCTATATAAAAGCAATACCGAGGCCGAAGCCAACGAGTAAAAGGCCTGTTTAGTTCTTATAAAAATCACTATGACAAGATGGAGGTGAGACAGATGGTGGTACTATTGCAACACATGGATTAGAGTTCGGGGGCTATGGGAGAGATGAGATACGGCACCTGCCAATTCTGCAATAACAAGCATGATTGAGGCAAGACCACTAAACGGGTCCCCATAAGTGCCGCTAATAGACGGCAGCGTAAGGGGCAACGTTGGTGTAGGCGGTTAAAGGGTTTTGAGAGGTGTGCTGCAGTTTCACTAAGCGCTACTCCCGGCTTTATGCCTTTAACACTTCAACCCTTAAAGCATAGGTTCCGCTCTAGCGCCTCCACTTTTGACCGGTCAACTAAGGCAAATCAAGGGTCAGGGGTTTCTGTCAACCCTAGGCAGTAATGGGGCTCCGCGGTGTCGCCACGCACCGAACGCTCACCACAAGCGTGCCCTGTGGGGGCTATTATTATTATTATAACAACAGGTGACAAATATTAGGTGTAGGTTCCGGACATGTTTTACCATATTAGTTCTTAATTATCTGTGGTTTTTGTTTTAGGTTATCATTTTGGGTTTTTAATAGTATTGCCCTTACCCGAGTCTGTATTTCCTGATTACTACAAGGGGTCTTCAAGTCGCCAGTGAATAGGTGTCTTCTAGGCAAGCGTGTCCCATCATGTACTACATCATCGCTTACCATCAAGCCAGATCGTGTTCAAACGCTATCATAAATATTATAAAAGAGTAGTAAATATTGATTGTCTATCAGTCCAACTTTTTCAGCGGATTTCCGCAATCGCACAAAATCCGCTCAGCATTAATACCGGTAAGCGGATCTAGGAAACGATGCACAGTATGCGCATAGTAAAATAGCTTCTCAGTCGACTAGTTTTCTGTTTATTGGAAAAGCTTGGGATTTACCGTTTTATTTCGAGTAGACTAATTACTGGAATTTAGCGACAACCAAGCGACACAAGGAAAATCTAATAGCTGCGGTTTGACGTCTCATTTTGCAAGATGTAATAACTTTGTACGAACGTCTACACAAGAAATCAAAAAATGAACCACATAATGTGAAATAATTATCCTGAATTATCGGTCAGGCTACTGGGGCAACTTAAAGTTTGCTGAGAGCCGTTGGGTGCCATACAAGGTAGGACGCTCTGGAAATCTATGGGGAGGCTTATGTTTAGCAGCTTTTTTATTTATAGAATAGAATAATGCTTTATTGTACACCAGGAATAATAAATAAAAAAAGAATTAATAATATATATTCAATGGGTGACCTTATCGCTGAAAGCGATTTCTTCCAGGCAACCTTTGGATGGACAGTAATGAGCGAAGAAGTAATGGACAACGGTGCACAGAGTATGAATTTATACTACCTTGAGATGGAATAAGCGTATGACTCACCTGATATTAAGTGGTAACCATCGCCTATAACAAAGTATTGCCTCGTAGATACGCGCCCTATGATGCACTACCCTGCGTTCATCAACTTGAGGCATATAGGTGTAAAGCCTGAAACCAAACCCTTCATACAGAAACACAGAAATGCTACTTGGCAGCAGAAATAGGTATGGTGGTAGTACTTCCCTAGGCGAGCCCTTTCACAAGAAACGCTACTACTTTTAAGCAATATTTTAAATATGAAAACCTTATCCTTACTAAGTTAGCGGCGTTACATTCGTTCGCTAAAATAAAGGGCGATACAAAATGATATAATTGAAATCTTTTTCCACAGAAATATAAATAATATTGTAAACTTTACCCTAAATAAGAGTGCAACGTATTTACACCTTTTTTATTGCGTTGAATAGGTCTTGCTAGCGTTGAATAGGTCCTCATCATCATCATTTTAAGACACATTAACATCATTATATATACACGTTCTGTGGGAGCAAATAAATGTAATTTCTTTCTTTCTTTCATCATATCAATCTTAGGTCGTCCAGTACTGAACATTATTTCTCTTAGATTTCCAGAGCGATTGATATTGTGAGGCCCCTCCCAACGGCAATTAGCATGACATTTATAGAAACATTTATAAAATTCATTTCTGTAGCATTTTTGTTCGAGCTCTCCTGAAAAGTCATAAAAACACACATCCGACGATCACGAGGGTCGAGATTTATTTTATTTAAATTGGCGTGTTTAGTAGAATAGTTAACACCAATTCAAATACCAAAAAAAACATTCGTGTTTTATGAAATTTAAGTCAGTAAACAATAAATCGCCTCGATTTTTCAGCTGAGACGCAGGAGGTAGCGGGTTCGATTCCCGCCGCGTAACAAATGTTTGAATGATCTACAGATATTTGTTCCGGGTCTGGTTGTTTCTCTATATATATATTATAAAAACAATAGCAATAAAAAAAAATGTGAGCCGTCACGGGACGCCTGGCAGATGTGAAACATCGACATTATTTTGTAAAAGTAATATGCAGAAAAGAACATATTGTGATAGGAACTAAATATGTCATAATGATAAAATAAAATATTACGATTTTTTTCCAGATAACGATGACTATTTATTGAATAAACATTTATTTTTATTAAATACAACAATTTACGAATTTATTTCAAATCGTGACTACTTAATTCCGATTGCCGATTGCCGTGGCGACGCGTCGCCACGGCAATTCAGAAATCGGTTTTATGTGCGGCTATAGATGTTTCACATCAACAAGTATATAAGTAGGTATTCTATCAGTTATCTGGCCCCCATAGTACAATCTCTGCTTAGTTTGGGGGCTAGATAGCGCTGTGTGAAATGTCCAACAATATTTATTTTATCTATTTTTGTAGCACCCTTATTTACCATATAGAATGCAAATGGCGACCAAACATTTCACACAGGGCCTTGCAATTTATGATATACTGTTTATTTAAGATTTTTCGTACCAGCAGGTAACTTGCTTGTTTTTTGAGAAACAATGTTAAACCGTCACTTATGGTACTTGCAGTCATTAGTCGCTGAGCAACTAAGTTCCTGAACGCCTATGTACTTATCATACACTGGCTTACTTACTACTTACTTAAATACGAGTACACCACCGTCATGTGATCAATTATTATCATGTCCATGCAAAGGAGGATGTCTGGAAGAGATCACTTTTAGATATAAGACCGCCCATTGTACTAAATCTATTTGTAAAAATTATATTTGACTGCCTCCGTGGCGCAGTGGGCGTATAGCCGGCAGAGACGCAGGAGGTAGCGGCTTCGATTCCCGCCGCGGAACAAATGTTTGCATGATCTACAGATATTTGTTCCGTGTCTGGGTGTTTTTCTATATATTATAAGTATGTATTTACAAAAAAAAAGTATATAAGTTATCTGTTCTATCAGTTATCTGGTTCCCATAGTACAAGCTCTGCTTAGTTTGGGGCTAAAAAGCGCGTGTGAAATGTCCAGCGATATTTATATTTATTTATTTTATTTATTATGTTCTGTATTTTATTTTGGTGTACAATAAAGAGATATCTTAGTTTAATTAGGCCTCGTGGCAGCAGTCAAACTAAAGCCGCAAAACATAATAAAGAAAAGAGTTATCTTAACTTAATCATTATTATATTTACGGGATTTATCACGTACCGTCTTATCGGTGTTTCGACCGACAATGTTTCGGTTCAATTGGTGATCCGGGTGAGTGCGATTCACTCCGAATAACGTCTCGCCTCGTACAGTGAGGCGAGACGAGGCTCAGTGCGAGGCGAGACGTCATTCGGAGTGGATCGCACTCACGTGATAAGTCCCGTACATATAATATAATAATGATCGAAATAAATCACGAAAGTTTTCTGAGTAAAATTATCTTATCTTATCTTAACAATTCAGTCAAAAAGACACGTCTTTTTATAGACGTAGACACAGCTAGACTAGTTTACTTCAGCTACTTTCACAGCATTATGTCGTACGGTATACTGCTGTGGGGGGAGTGCTGCCCTTTACCGTTATATAAACACCGTTTTTGTATTGTAGAAGAGGGCTGTTCGTGCAATTTATAATATCGGCCCCAGAGAATCATTACGCTGTAAGTTTAAATAAATAAATATTATGTCATTCCTTTGTCGATACATCCGTGAAAATCTGATGTATATTCACAAAAATATATATTTCTTTTAAGAAAAATAGCGAGAATCATAATTGTAATACTAGAAATAAAGATAAACTCGCTGTTGCCACTTGTAGACTCCATAAAGTTGGTAATTCGTTTAAAGGGCAAGGTGTGCGCTTTTATAACAAACTCTCAAGGGATGTACAAAAATTGACAATTAACAAATTTAAAAACGTAATTAAACAAAACCTTTATAAAAAGCCTAATACAACATATAATATTATTTAGATGATAGAGAGGCTTGGGATTGAAATTGCGCCAACTCGGTCAAAAATGTTACATTTTAGACGTAATTTGTTTTATTGTTATGTATTCTAAAAGGATCATTATAAAAAAACAGCCTTGTTTCTTGCCTTTCTTTCCTGGCTTGGTTGCGGAGGAACAGGCAGTAAATTGATCTTTATGACGTTTCAAAGTGATCCTTCTGACTTTAATGAATAAAACATTTTGATTTGATTGATTTGATTTGAATCCTTGACGCAAAAAAAAAGACGGGGTCTGTGGTTTTTTGATTTTTAGGTACTTTTTGTTAGAAAGAAGTAAACCTGCGAATTCAGCTGGGCTGAGCAGCGTTTGGGAAACTTCGTCAGGTCTTCTCGTCATCCATCCCACAATGCCTAAAAACGAAAGTATTCAACCAGTGCGTCCTACCTGTGATGACCTGTGCAGCCGAAATATGGACACTTACCGTGGAACGGTCCCCAAATTGTAAGTCGCTCAGCGAACTATGGAAAGGGCTATGGAAAGGATATAATCCGAAACGAAGTTATCCGACAGAGAACCAAGGTGATCGACATAGCTCAGGGAGTCAGTAAGCTGAAGTGGCAGTGGTCCGGTCATATCTGCCGCAGAACCGATAAGCGTTGGGGTAAACGTGTTCTGGAGTGGAGACCACGTCTAGGCAAGCGAAGTGTAGGACGCCCTCCGGTTAGATGGAGTGACGATTTGCGCGCTGTGGCTGTCAAGGATTGGATGAGAAGAGCTGAGGATCGGGCTCAATGGCGCACCCTGGGAGATACCTACGTCCAGCAGTGGACTGTTATAGGTTGATGATGATGATGATGACTTTTTGTTATAAAGTTACTTCTTACAAGTTGCTCAGCTAATTTCGACACAGACTATATGAATAAAAATCATAAATTGTCCCGAGGACTTACAGACCTGTAAAACAAATAACATTTTGTATAAATATGACTGGTTTTTTTGGTCTCCGTAATGGCATCGCGGGGTTTTGCATTCAGCCCGTTCTGTCAAATAACTCATTGAATTTGCATTTCGTACCATCGTTAGGTAAATTGACCACAATAAAATGAGGTGTCTGATAATATATAATTGAGAAGTATTTATGGCGTCTTCCGGTTGATGATGATGATATTCGTTACCGGAAGTTGCTGGTTAGAATGACCCAACAAAGTTTTTTTTTTTGAAACTTTATGCTACTGAAAATTATTTTATTTTATTTTATGCAGCCCTTGGTGTATGTTACACTCTGAATTACTTCGTAGCACCCAAACGACTGGGTGTACAATAACCGTGGAATATTTTTTTTATTAGTTGGCAGGTAGAAAATGCTTTAACATTAAGTCCACCTTTTATACATTTAATGTGTATTTTGTTCAATAAAATACTAAATAAATAATAAAAAAGGTGTTAAAAAATCGTTGATTAAAAAATGGCAATCGCTAAGTACCTACCTACATTTTTAAAGCATGTGAACTTTTCTTCCAAACTGCAGTAAGGGTATTTTTCAAAGTCTCGCAATCACTGCATAATTACTGATTTAAACGGGTATTTATCGCGTATGTTGCAACACAGTCGAAACGTCGGGAAAACAAATAAAAAAGGTACATACGCGATACATTTCCGTTTAAATCAGAAATTATGTAGTAACGGTGTCAAATTTATCATTATATTGCCATAGTAGAAATATATCGCGAAAGTTTATGCTGCGGGCAAATGTTTGCATGATCTACAGATATTTTTCCGGGTTTGGTTATTTGTCTATAATTATATTAAAACTATGTATTTACAAAAAAAAACAAGCTTTGCTTAGTTTGGGGATAGACAGCGCTGTGTTAAATGTCCAGCAATATTTATATTTTATTATAGTGTTCTGTAATTGGCGTGGTGTAAAATAACGAGTTTATCTATATATGTGAGTGGAGAGATGAGGGGGAGGCCTTTGCCCAGCAGTGGGAGAGCATAGCCTAGATAAAAAAAACTGTTAATAACTGTCAAAAGTTGACGAGTACGTCTATCTGTGATTAACAGTTTCATTTTTTTTATCTAGCATATGCTCTCCCACTGCTGGGCAAAGGCCTCCCCCTCATCTCTCCACTCAGATATATAGATAAACTCGTTATTTTAAATGTAGATAAAAAAAATAAAACTGTTAATCAAAGATAGACGTACTCGTCAACTTTTGACAGTTATTAACAGTTTTTTTTATCTAGCCTATGCTCTCCCACTGCTGGGCAAAGGCCTCCCCCTGATCTCTCCACTTATCTCGATCCTGTACCAAATCCCGCCAGTCCCTATAAAAAGCGTTCAAATCATCGCGCCAACGCTTCTTAGGCCTTCCACAGTGTTGCTTTCCATCCGCAGGGATCCATCAACTTAGTGATTAGAATTCCCAACGACCTCTTTCCAATTACCTCCATTCAGAATAGGAGAATAAACCAACATAATACAGCCCACAAGGTCAATCCATGCTCCTGAGATGTACAAAGGGTTACCCTTTCGTGGGACATCGAAAAAAGGACATTCCGATCGACCATAATTCACTTTGGCATATATAACCGATTTTGACGTTAAAAAGGATAGGGGCGTTTAGGGGTTACGATACGATTTTTTCGTTTACAAATTCAGGCGGGGGGGGGGGGGGGGGGGGATGAAGCCTGCCACGAGACGATCTGCAACGTATGTTTTTTGAAATCCTATTTCCCGCGATACAGGTATCTGTAATTTTTTTGCTTTTTGAAGTGATAACTTCTTTAGGCGCGTTAGGCATTTTTGAGATGGGAAAAAACTAATGAACTCGCGACACTGTTACCGTTACCGACACAGTTCCTGACGATTCAAAAAATATTTCCTGACGATTCAAAAAATACACACGTAATTGTTCATGTTTTCACTTCTGTCAACACTCTGGCACACTTTTTTATTTAGTTGAATAGACAGCTAAATTGAAGTGGGACTGGATGGGACACGTATGTCGAATGCACGATGACATGTGGGCTAAGATAACCACCGAGTGGGTCCCACAAGGCGCAAGACCGTGTGGCCGGCCCAGGTGGAGATGGCGGGACGAACTTTACTCGCATAGTGCGAACTGGTCGACAGAAGCCCTAGACCGGGATGAACGAAAGAAGGGAAAAGAGGCCTTTGCCTATCAGTGGGATCCAGCGGGCTCTTTAGATTCTATAACGAACTTTAAGTACTAGATCAATCAAATGAACTAAAAATGTGAAAAAATTAATATTATTTGAAAAAAATACTTAGAACTCGACTGCAAAACCAAATGAAAAGAAATAAAGAAGCTTTTTAATTTTAATAATGGGGAATGCTTGGTCCCTTCCCTACGAGATCGAATCAGAAATGAGGAGATTTGTAGACGAACTAAAGTCACCGACATAGCACAAAGGATTAGCAAGCTGAACTGGCAGTCGGCAGGGCACATAGCTCGAAGAACTATCGGTCGTTGATGTAAAAAGGTTTTTGAGTGGAGACCACGTACTGGAAAGCACGGCGTATGACGGACCACTAGATGGAAAGACGACGATTGCTGGGAGCCGTTGGATGCAGGCCACACAAGATCGTTCGCTCTAGAAATCTATGGGGGAGGCCTATGTTCAGCAGTGGACTGTGGATTTTTTTATTCCACTATGGTAGCCAGCAAGCATACCGCCCACCTGATGGTAAGCGGTTACCGTAGCCTATGGACGTTTGTAACACCTACGGTTATGATGAGTAAATTGGTGTTCAGATCGTGTCGTATCCACTAAAGTGCTCAAATAGGTCGTATTATTGATGACTCCAAGCCACTACCACTGAATATTTAAACACAAAAAGCACCGAAGTATGTTCAACGTATGTTTTGTAAAAGCTATCTCTGGATCAGAGATGCTATCTACAGATGTTATGATTAATTTTAGCGGCAGGCTGCTTTGAGTTTTTGTTTGTCCTTTGTATCTACCTAGGCTTTATTGGTTTTAATATGGTTTGTTCTGTAACTTCCTTTAATTTCGAAAACTTTTGTGGTTTAATCCAATCAATATTATAAATAGGTACGGGATTTATCACCATTCATTTATTTGAGTACGTAGGTAATTCAAAGATTCACAATTTCATTAATGAAAGTCGAGGCTTGCTTTATTCATTTATATACAACCTGTTTTGTTATGTACGACATTAATTTAAAATTGAAACACACATCCGAAAGAAGTGGATTTAATACCGGTAGCTTGAATATTTATCTAGTAATCGATACATTTCCAATGGATAATTTTTAACGCAAATCGGCAGCGCCTTTGCGACGATGCCGCTTAGTCAGTTTTACAGATACCGTCTAACATGATGCATGAATGATTTGTTTACCTATTTTATATTTATGCAGGCTGTTTCATTGATAAATAAATATAAATATGGCTGGACATTTCACACAGCGCTATCTAGCCCAAACTAAGCAGAGCTTGTACTATGGGAACCGTATAACTGAATACTTATATACTTTTTTTTTGTAAATACATACTTATAATACATATATAGAAAAAACATCCAGACTAGGAACAAATATCTGTAGATTATGCAGACATTTGTTCCGTAACGGCAATCGAATCCGCTACCTCCTACGTCTCAGCCGGCTATTCGCCCACTGCGTCACGGAAGTCGTCTCCTTAATCCCCGATTTATATCATAAAATACACATAAGAACCCGTAATCAATTTGCATTTAACAGCTGAGATCCCTACACCAAAAAGAATAAATGCTGAGTCTTCGGATCAACTGACCTGATTACCATCACACATAGCTAAGTCATATCCCAGTTAAACTAGCTTTCTATTTAAAAAAAACTGCGACGCAATCGGTCCATCCGTGGCAGCGTTTGGAAACTACGATGCACATTTTTTTTTACGGACGAACTCGCTGTTGGCTTCTAAGGCCGATGCAGCTTAACCGAACTTTTGGCGAGCGCAGAGGGCGCTCAGTCCAGTAAGTTTTGTTGAGGCAACTAGCTCAAAGGCACCACTTAGGAACGAACCTCGGCTTGGACCGTTGCTAGGATGGGGAAAGGATAGAAACGCCCAGTACATGTCTGTACCTTGTGTAAGCGGCGACTGAAGGGACTCATCGACCTCGCCGGCGAGGTCGGTGTATCTCTCAAGTGTTTGCTCTGTCTCATGTAGATGACTCTGAAATCTCTTACGTTATCCGAGGTGATTTCGTCATCTGGATCTCCGAGAACGTTTCTCGGTCGACGGAGGGTTTGAAAACGAACCACAGACAGACACACAACTTATAACGCCTCTCTTTTTGCGACGTGGGACTTTTTGGTAAAGGGATCTCTGTTATAAAATGGAAATTAGATTAGGGGTTTTATGTATCACGGAATTCATTTAATTTATACTTGTTTGAAAACGTTGTCTCTTCTTTACGTAGGTAGTCAATTCTATGCTACGAGGATGGCTCGTCTGCATTTTGAGTTAAAAAAAAACGTAAAAAAAACTTACATATAAAAATTATACTTGCCAAAAAATCCCGCGACTTAAAAAAGTAATAATTGTTTATCGTCACATTGACGCAAAGATCGTGTAAACATTCTGCCAAGCGCTGATATAAATCGACCATATTTTCACACTTTTGCTCGACTGTGAGCATTTGTTAGTATTTTTTTTTCAATTGAGATCGATATTAGACATCTGGCAATCGAAAAGGTGATAAACAAATGCGCTAAGTTCGTTTTGCGGACTTTGTACCTATGTCGATGGTAGCCACCCGCACCATAATAAAGAATCGATTGACACCTCATTTATCAATATCGGATAAGTACTTTAGGCTAATATAGGTAAATACAAACATAATATATATACATTAATACAAACAGAGCCTGTTAAAAACATAACCATACCTTTTGGGTTTGCCGTAGTCGAGTAAGAATACAACACCATTAAACAAATTATGTAGAAAAAAATTCCAAGATTAGACGTAGTCAGAATCACCATGATTAGTCTAGGTTTCAGAGATTCAGAGAGGTTCAGAGTTTTATCTTAAAAAAACAGCTTTTTCTTTAAAAAAACCAGACAAGCTACGCAACTTATAGGTAGATATTGATGGCTACAAAAGCACTTGTCAAGTCTTAGATTTATTGAGTATTAAACAATTTTAGTTTATCTTATTTACGTTCAAAGTTTAAAATCCTATGAGTGTTTTCCCGGTTCGTATAAAGTCCAGCGTAAAGCCAAGTTTCAAGAAGGTGTAGAGTTCTTGAGACATGGCATCTCTTGTCTTAGATCTTTGCTTTTTTTCTTAACATTCCTAAGACCTTCATATTTAAGTTAAAAATGGTGGAGGGGTTAAAATACTATTTATGCAATATTTTATTGCGTTCAAACGTTGAGATAGCGTACATTATATTGAGACTATTTGAGACGTAATGCAAAAACTATACAAAAAATAGGTAAGCAGTTGATGTTATAAAATATACTGGTTCAAAAACAAAACACAAATGAAAAGAAAAGACAGAACAAAAGAAAAATAACAGAAAAAAAGGATTGTGTGTTTTATGAAACCACCGTAAAAGTGAAACTTAGTTTCACATTATAGACATTTTTCCTCGTTGGCACAAATGAGTAATAGTCTATACACTACACGGTCAGCTGATGCGAACTATAGGCGCCGCCATATTGGCCTCAGCTGCTCTGACGAGCGCCTTTCACTTTATCCCTACTCCGCGGCCAACCGTCACGCGACATGCAACACACAGACGAAAAAGTTTGAGACGATGTAATAAAAGTTTCACTTTAATAATGTAACTATTGTGTATTGGGTGGGGCCAAATAGACCTTTCTCTCAGAATAGTGCCGCATTGGTGCGAAACTAGATACTTATATCACAACTATCTATCAATCTCTATTCAAATCTATCAATCAATCAACACAAATCTAATCTAAAGAGCCCGCTGGATCCCACTGATAGGCAAATGCCTCATTCCCTTCTTCCATTCATCTTGATCTAGGGCTACTCTCGACCAGTTTGCACTGTGCGCGTCAAGTTCGTCCCGCCATCTCCGTCTGGGCCGGCTACGCGGTCACGCGCCTTTTGGGACCAACACGGTGGTTATCTTAGCCCAGAAGTCATCGCGCATTCGACATACGTGCCCCGCCCAGTCCCACTTCAATGTAGCTGTCTTACTATTCAACTAAATAAAAATATATTGGGGGCAATTCTGTGAGCACAAACTAAACTAAATTTAGATTTAATATAACAATAAATCTGCCATCTATATTTGTTTAATACGGATAGATTTCATCTATGTATGTGCTGTCAAACCTAAATTTAGTTTAGTTTTGACCCCATTATGAATGGTGGTTCTAATTAGAACCTTGTGTCAGATGTTAAAAAAAAACAATAAAGTGACACTCCGAAAGTGCCGACAGAAGTGAAAACTTGAACAATTACGAGATACTCATATACAGAGGTGTCGGTAACGGTAACAGTGTCGCGAGTTCAATGGTTTTTTCCCATCTCAAAAATGCCCAACGCGCCCAAAGAAGTTTTCACTTCAACAATACTTCGGTGCGATTCTAAAGACTGTCGTTTAAAACTAACGCTGCGTTTGATATTTGTTTAGGAATTTTACCATTCATGATCTTGTCCATACAAATTTTTGATAAGAAATTTTATGATCTCAAAATTACACGGTCCAATATTATTTTTATGATATTTTGTTCAATGAAGATTTCCTGTTTTACCTGTCATTTGAAATGAACTTATGTGAGGTCACTGGTTTGATTCCGCTCTTGGGTCTTATACATCATATTTTAGGAGTTTTAAATTAATTTTTTTTTGTTTATAACGCTAACGACTGGTTTAGGAGATATTTAGATTTTTTAGGTACTTAGCAAATGACTTTTTTATATTGCTCGTCAGATTGTAAGTATCTAGTCAAATTTAAGGTCGATATAAGTCCACCGCGTCAATTTGACTCACAGGGAAGTTACAGAATGATCTTAATGATTGCAAAGAATACGACAATAACCACAAAAATCAGTAAGATATCTGGATATCACGTTGACCAAACCGTGGCAATTACAACTAATAAACGTATTATATGTAATATAAAGTTGGAATGTTAAAAAAAAAACAAAAAAGTGGCACTCCAAGAGTGCCGACAGAAGTGAAAACTTATACACCAAAAAAAAATACTTAAAAACTTTAACTTTTATTTAATTTATCACATTAGGAGAATGCACCCCGATAGGTGGGCTAATCTAGCCACAACCTAAAGCCCATGATGGAAGACGCGGTCGGGGTCGGCTAAGAAAGCGTTGGCGAGACGATCTTGTTGCCTTCGAGCAGGAGTGGTGGAGTGTCGCACAGGACAGAGATAGATGGAGAGACTTGGGGGAGAACTTTGGGGCAATATAGGTTGACAAAAAAAACGTATTTAAGTATCTATTATTTATATATTAGTTACCTGGTTCCCATAATAGAAGCTTTGCTTTTTTTTTTATTTTGCTTAATGACGACCTCCGTGGCGCAGTGGGCTTATAGCCGGCTGAGACGTAGGAGGTAGCGGGTTCGATTCCCGCCGCGGAACAAATGTTTGCATGATCTACAGATATTTGTTCCGTCTCTGGGTGTTTTTCTATATATTATAAGTATGTATTTACAAAAAAAAAGTATACACGTATTCTATCAGTTATCTGGTTCCCATAGTACAAGCTCTGCTTAGTTTGGGGCTAGATAGCGCTGTGTGAAATGTCCAGCAATATTTATTTTAATATTTATTTTTATTTTATTTTTTTGCTTAGTTTGGGGCTAGATAGCGTTGTGTGTAATATCCAGCATTATTATTATTAGATGATTAATATAAACAAAGTATTTACGTATATCGAGTATTTTACCACGGGTGGTCAGTGGGTAGTGAGCTACCCCCAGGGGTGGTGGAATGTCGGATGAGTCACAGATAAACAATAAATTTATCTGAACGGTAGTGTTTAGGACAATTTTGGGTTTTGGTAAGGAGTGAAGTAAGTAACAAACACAATTACTGATTTAAACGGGTATTTATCGCGTATGTACCTTTTTTATTTGTTATCCCGACTCAGAATTATTGGAGTCGTGATCCTATAGCAGGCCTAGGAATTAGGTAACGTGGCTCCTTACTTTATGTTATTGAAGGAGAGAAGCGGTATTGTTAATAAATGCTCAGACAGGCTTAAAAAAATCTTTATTAATTTATAAAAACTGTGGGTTACACGGGTTGGGATCTCCTCTGATAAGTCGCAATAACCTGTATTAGAGGAGTCCCCTCTTTCTTACGATGATCTTTAAAAACTATGGTAGGTACTTAGGTATTTAGTTAGAATTAAAAAATAGGAACATACATAATATTGAACAGATTTAAAGATAAATAAATAGAAAAATGCAAATTTAAATGATTGAATACAAATATACTAATAAATTTGTAATTAGAAGCAGTAAATATCTACATTAACTGCAAAAATCCTTTCCGTTTGTTTGATGTGATACCATTAACATCATTGGGTTCTACACATTTAAATTATTTTCCCCCAGCTTTACCCAAAAATACCCAAACATTTTGAGAAAATGCCCTGCCTTTTGGCTATAATAGAGAAATTTGTCTTAGGTTATGGCCCAGACCAAACGGGAAAAACAAGATACCAAATACTATAAAGTTTATAAAAAAAAACAAGTGAACCCAACAAAAAGTTTAAAAAAATGTACTACCACCTCTGACCATTCAAAGCTACAATTGAGCTAATGTGGCTCCTAATGGTGCCACATGATTTGCCGCGAATTTGGTGCCGAGCTGATCTTGCATCATCATCATCATTAAGATCCAATCATTATCATTAGGATCCACATGATCCTCAATACGCTCAGCGCATTGACTTCCACGGTGCCATCTTCCTAACAGTAGTGTTAGAGTGCCTGGTGGCAAAAATTCTAGGAGGGGTGGTACAGATTGTGTATTTGGTGCCGGGCTGATCTTGCCAATCATTAAGATCCAAATGATCTTCAGGAGCGGCTATTACGCTCGGCGCATTGGCTTCCACGCTGCCATCTTCCTAACAGCAGTGTTGGAGTGCCTAGCGGCAAAAATTCTGGGGAGAGCGGTACAGATTGCGAACTAGGTACCTATTAAGGCATTGGATATAATATCATCAACCTATCGACCTTAATAGACTTGACGACCTCCGTGGTGCTGTGGGCGAATAGCCAGCTGCGACGCAGGAGGTAGCGGGTTCGATTCCCGCCCCGGAACCAATGTCTGCATCATCTACAGATATTTGTTCCGGGTCTGGTTGTTTTTCTATATATTATAAGTATGTATTTACAAAAAAAAAGTATATAAGTTTTTTATCAGTTATCTGGTTCCCATAGTACAAGCTCTGCTTAGTTTGGGGTTAGATAGCGATGTGTTAAATGTTCAGCAATATTTATTTATTTATATTTAATAGACCGTGAAAATGTGACGTCACAAGTCTATTAGGGTTGCGGGCATGCCCACTTGCTAAAACTAGTGTAATTTGCGCACAATCTTATCATCGCAAAAGAGTTTATTACCGACTTGATTTCCAGTTATAAAACACTATTATATCGTAGGTACTTGTTTTCCTTTTTTTGCCGTATCAAAATTATTATAATTACTAGCTGTTGCCTGCGACTTCGTATGCGTTATACTACTAAAAGGGTAGGTAACCTAGAAATAAAGCTAAACTCGCTGTTGCAACTTCACTTGCCACCCCATTTTTATCCTATGGGACCTGAATAATGTGATAAAAAGTAGCCTATGTGTTAATCTTGGTTATAATCTACGCCCATACTAAATTTCGTTGAAATCGGTTAAGCCGTTACGACGTGATTGAATAACAAACAAATAAATAAACAAACATCCATACTTTCACATTTATAATATTAGTGGGATTATAAAATAAAAATACGTGCGAAGTCGGGGAAGCTTGTTTATAATAAAGCAAGTATCATATAATAAATCATAGAAAGGTTTAACCATACAGATTGAAGAAGTAAGTACTTAAAGCCGTACCGGAGTCCTTACAAAAAGCATTCCCAGCCAGGCTGCTCGTAAAATTATTGTTTTTGAGTTATTGAACAATTTATTTTTATTAAGATAACCATTTTGAAACTCTTTGTGGTCCGTAACCGGGTTTTTTATGGTCACATAACAAGATAATACTTACAAATGAAAAAACTAATTTTTGTGACTGCAATTTCCACCACACACATAAATAATAAATAATGTTGGATATTTCACACTGCGCTATCTAGCTGCAAATTAAGCAAAGCTTGAACCCGATAGCTGATGGAATATCGAAATACATTTTTTTGTATACATAAGTACATACTCCTTTATATAGGTACTATTAGTAAGTTGAAGTGGCAGGACGGGGCGCATAACTCGAAGAACTGATGGCCGTTGGGGCAGAAAGGTTCTTGAGTGGAGGCCACGTACTGGAAAGCGCAGCATAGCACGGTCCCTAACTAGGTGGAAAGACGACCTGATAAAGGTATTGGCAGCCGTTGGGTTAGGGTCACACAAGACCGGTCGCTTTGACAATCTATTTGGGAGGCTTATATTCAGCAGTAGACTTCCTGTGGCTGATATGATGATGAAAAGAGATAGTGATCGCTGTCCGTTCACACTGCCTGTTTAAGAGTAGTAGAGTTAATTGTGAAAAGGCTCGCCCGGGGAAGTACTACCACTTATATCTATTTCGGCCGCCAAGCAGCAGTGTTTCGGTTTGAAGGGTATGGTTGCGGGGAAATAACAAGTGCATGAGGCTTTTCACCTGTATGCCTCAAGTTGATGGCCGCAGTACACGTATCTAAGGTAAATAAAATAAATAAATAAATAATGCTGGATATTTCACACAGTGCTATCTAGTGCCAAACTAAGCAGAGTACTATGGGAACCAGATAACTGATAGAATACTTATATACATTTTTTTTGTAAATACATACTTATAATATATAGAGAAACAACCAGACCCGGAACAAATATCTGTAGATCGTGCAAACATTTGTTCTGCGGCGGGAAACGAACCCGCTACCTCCTGCGTCTCAGCCGGCTATTCGCCCACTGCACCACGGAGGTCGTCAAATGGAGGTGGTCACGGAGATGCGTGACCTACGAGGCAATTATTTGTTATAGGCGATGGTTAACACTTAACATCAGGTACGCCGTAAGCTTGTTCCATCACCAAGTGGTAAAAAAAACTGTCTCTCCCTTAGAACAAAAAACTTGCTAGCCAACTCGCTTCTCGCTAATTGTCAGCAGCGACGGTAGAAAAACTTCCTTATCTTGATCAACCTAATACAACCAATGTCTTGGGGACACTTTCGCCTGGTGGAATTGAGCTATCTGGAACAATTGAGCTACCTTTAGATCGTTTTAAAATTATATTAAAAACGATAACCATCTGCTCTATAATCCAAAAATATTTAAACAGAAAACCCTTTACAAAAACATCAAGTTCGGACATGAATTTGACAAGTAAAAATGGAAAAAGTCAACAAAAAAGGTTTAAAATTGAATCATAGGCCGACCTACCCTAACGTAATCTTTGTAGACGTGAAGTGGGTTCGATTCTTGAGTGGTTCCGTACCAAAAATATCAACAAAAACTTTTATAGAAAGCTTAATAGAAATCGAATTTAACTTTATTAAAAACTAGCTGACCCGCTGAACTTCGTACTCTTGAGTTATAAATGGTCTAACTAACCCGACTTTATTTTATATGTGTATAGATAATCAAATAACATTTATTTGTGACAACACCAATAGTACGAACAAAACAAACACACACAGGAGACATAAAAAAAGAACAAAGGAAGAAGAAAGAATAAAGAAAGAGAGGAAGAGAATAAAGAAAGAAAAAATAATGAAGAGTAAAAGAAAAGAAGCTTTAAGAATAAACATTAAGAATAAACATTAAATATAAAGTTGATTCTTAGATATGTGTAATGAGGATCAAGTCAGCCGATCCGAAGATTAATCAGCACTTATCTTTTTGTGAAGGGGTTTAGGCTTTGAAACGGATTTATTATAATTATACGAATTTTAAAAATATTGCCATGAAAGAACGAAATATAAATTAATTAAGTGCTACATGATGTGTCTAGCATCTTATTATGAATGATTTAATGAAAATGCTTTCTTTTTCTTCCTGCCCTTTCCCACATTACATGGGGTCGGCACAACATGTGTTCCTCCTCCACATCTTTCTATCAGCCGTCATCTCCATTATCACTCCCTTCCTACCTTTATTTTAATTATTGAACAAAATAAGAATAATCTGTACATAGGCGAACTTAATGCTAGATAGCATTATCTTCCAGTTACTTATCTTAAATTTTAGCGCTGGGGGGGTCTTTTAAGCTTTGTAATAATTAACTTGTATTTAATTAGGACATTCCATCCATAGACTCCCAGCAAACTATATCATGGTTTTTTCCATCTAATGGTGTCACAATTTTTATTTTTATTTTTTGTAAGTACTTTTATACCCTAATAAACTATATAAATGTAACAACATAAACATCTATACCTGTATGGTACCTATATAAATATCCAGAAACGTCTTGATGACTCATTTATTTCTACAAAAGGGTTTTGTTATTTCACCACGGAACCCTAATCGGGCCCAAAGACCGGAGCCTCCAAAGATACCCACTATTATGACACACAGCTAAACAAAAAGTTATGTAGTTGACACAGCGAGTAAGGTAGATATTACGTTCGAGCGGTGAGGGTAGCGGAGCGATGATCGGAACGATTTACTAATGTTTTTTTTTTACATTTTACAAAACGTTGAGCTTTGTTAAGAAGGCTAATTTCAGTAATTATTTAGGTTAGCAATGGTTTAAGTTTCGATCTAGTGTTACATATTGGATAAAATTATAAAGAAAACCAACCTTGGTCTTGCCTGATTCTTTACTGGCTTGGTCGCGGAGGAAAGGTTTCAAATCAAATCAAATGTTTATTGCGTAATATGGGTAGATACAAGGTGTTTACTATTACATAGTATAAGTGCAGCCATATGCAGCGTTTTACGTATGCAATGCCGAGTTTAATTAGGAGGTTCCATTTATCAATTTCAAAACGATTGAGTTTGCTATAATTATTATCAAACAAGATTATTGTCATCTAAATACTCCTTACAACTGTAATAAGCTTTTTCTAGAAGCATTTTTTCAGATTTGCCTTGAATACATTCAGACTAGAAGCATATAATACAGACTTAGGAAGTTTTTTATATATACAGGCAGCCTTACAGATAACACTTTTGTTATAAAGAACAGTCCTATTACGAGGGAAACAAATTTTGTTATTGTAGCGTTTGCTGTTTCGTTTCATAAAAAGGTCCATATTTGTCGCAAGTTCATAAATGTAGAGACTGGGTATCGTCAGTATTTTCAGCTGAGCAAAAAATGGTCTACGGGTATCAGTTCAAAGTGATCCTTGTAAAATGAATTTGAAAATATTGAAATTGAATTTGATCTGAAACCCGCACTCTACATGTCAGCCGCATTCGCCCACTGCACATTGAACATACCTAGGTGAAAAATTGTTAGTTGAACATAAATGTGATATTATAATTCATATACTGATGTAATACATCATTTAATTCAGGTAACAATAAAATAGTTACTGAATGGCAAATAACTACTACGACCCATAATCTATGATACGGAGTAACGCAGGTAGAATTATATTGATTCGTATAATATTTCTTCTAACATCCTTATTACATGCATTTCAAGCGATAAATGAATAATATTTTATTTGGAGATATTACCCGCTCTGCTCACCATACCCTCACCTTTACCAACAGACAGACAGACAATAAATCAGTGAGATAGCGAGTCAAAGATCCACCGAACAAAGCTATGTCGATAGTTAAGGGCAGGCTCAATGAGCCTGCTGTGCGATGCTTAAAAAATGAGTTGTAAATTATGTGTCGTTATAAAAGTGAAATTTTATGTGTAGGTCAGTTTTAGTAGTAATTCGTTTGATTTTTTAGAAATAAAGTATTTGGCCTAGATATTTTTTGTCAAATATCTAATATGAATTCGAAATTAGCTCTCTCTTTTTTCTTTTTGTCCCTTGTTTCCATTTCCATTTTGAACCGATTTTGATAAAAATTGGTAAATAGATAGATTATTACCTGCAGTGCTTTAATTGACATACCATACCACGCGTGTGAAACCGTGGGCGGAAGCTTGTTCTAAACAAATACAATTTTAGTAAAAATCTACACCAATATAATAAATTCTAAAGTAATTGTTTCTATATCTGTTTGTTACGTTTCAACGGCTTGACCGATTTCGATGAAATTTGGTATGTAGATAGATTATGACGTGGATTGATACTTATGCTACTTTTATTGACAAACTACGCGTGCGGAGCTGCGAGCGGAATCTTGTTTGTTAGAAACGGTTGGTATATATCATGTTGTCCTGCCTGCCCTTAACATAACAATGTTATGACATACCAGGCACAAGCCGCTAGCTAACGATACTACGAATTCTTAAACCTCTGGATCTCTACAGATGCCTGTCTGCCTACTGGTTTTATTATTGACCGTCTACCATTGAATGTTGACTTCCTCCATAGATTTCCACCAATTTTGTGCGGTATCCAATTCCCAGCAATGTCTATTTTTTATAAATTACGAACTGTTTACCTGCGACCTGGATTCAAATTATTGTCAAAAACTTATAACAGTGCCATTTATCGAAAACGTTTTTATATTTTACGGGAAATCAAATTTGAAAAAGTTAGTCGTAAAATTGGAAAATTTGAAGTTTTTCAAAAGGGATCTTTATATCAACTCAATATCATATAGGCTGTATTATATTTAGTAATCCGTGCGAATCGTTCGGGTCAGCTAGTTTGTTGTGAACAGAAGTTTCAATCGCTTCTCAATCCACGTTAAAAACTTATTAAAGTTTTGCATTTTAAAGTCATTAAACTTAATTAACTGAAGAATCGGACATCTGTACAATGAACCGTGATTATTCTTAACAATATCTACTAATAATATAAATATCAAAGTTGGATGGATGTCCAAAACTGGAGCGATACATCGATCGTTAGAAAAGCGACATGTTATAGAGTCAAATATTTGAAGGAGCATCGTTTAGGCAAACGTTTTTTATAAAAAAACAAAAAAATACATTTTAAAATGATCCTTCTACGCGTTTTAATTATCATCTTTAGACATACAGATCCTAAGATTCCCTGGAAGAAATCGCTTTAAGCTAAAATTTATAGTAGGTGACTATTGTAGCTTTTTTATATACATTTAATAACAGAAAGAATATTTAAATATCTTATAAAAATACAAAAGAAAAATTTGAATTATCTAAAGACCGTTGCAAACGATCTATCGATAGCTCAACTGCTTCAGATTACTACCAGGAGAAAGTGTCTCTAAGACATTAGCTGCATTGTCCCGCTGAAATTATTGTGTTACTTACTTATTACATAATCATTTATTATGTATTTCTTCCGTATTTTGGTTCAGGCAACATTATATTTGTCAATACATCTTGTGATCTTTTAATATATAAAAATCACAAGGATCACGTTGAAACGTCAATTTTACTGCCTGTTCCTCCGCGACCAAGCCTTTCTTTCCTGGCTTGGTCATTGGCAGGCTAGTCGTTCTTTTTATTGATCCTTTTAGAATACATGCAATAAACAAAATAATTTACGTCTAAATTGTAACATTTTTGAACGAGTTGGATTAATTTCAATTCCAAGCTTCTCTATCATCTAAATAATCCGATATGTTGTAGGCTTTTTTATAAAAATTTGGTTTAAATACGCTTTTAAATTTGTTAATTGTCAATTCACTTGGGAGTTTGATAAAAAAGCGTGCCCTTTAAACGGTTTACTAACTTTATGGGGTCTACAAGCGGCAACAGCGAGTTTATCTTTATTTCTAGTATTCAAATTATGATCATCGCTATTTTTCATGAACAAATTATTATTTTTGTGAATCAGATCTTCATTCCTTTTTACAAGTCATAATATATTTTTTTTAACTTATTGCGATTCTCTGGGGCCCATATAAATTGCACGAACAGCCGTCTTTTGCAGCACAAAAACGGTGTTTATATCTGCAGCACTCCCCCACTGCAGTACATACCGTATGACATAATGCTGTGAAAGTGTTTTTTATAGCATATGGTTCAGAAATAAACGACTGGTACTTATGTATTTCTATCCTTGTACTACGCGTGCAAAGTCATCGGCTGAAAGTAGTATATAAACAGTCATAAGTTCAATTGAAGAGATTATTAATCTTTAATAAAGGAGTTCATTCCAAAATCATTAAAACCCGAAATTGTGTCCGCCATCTTGTTTTATTTTATTTATATTGTAATCTAATTATGACAATGAATCGGAAATTCGCGATAATGATTGATGATGTAAGGTTTGTTCACACTGGCCTGTTATTTATAAATTTTTGAATGACGAATATCTCGCACACATGTGTTAAGTCGTCTCTCGTCTAGCTTGCGAGTGACGAGTGCGAATGCGTAAACGTAAAACCTTTAAAAGAGTTATTCGAATTAATGTTTACAAGAAAGGGCGTGGTTTTTTTAATATTATGTGTTTAAATATTTGTTTACAAAAACAGAAAGGCACAAAATAGCGTATGTCCTTCCCTAGGATATAATCTATTTCCTTGCCAAATTTCATAACGATTCGTTCAGCCATTTCGTTATGAAAAGGTAACAAACAAACAGTTACTTTCGCTGTTACTACGAGTATGTGTGTATTACACATATAAACCTTCCTCTTGAATCACTCTATCTATTGCTGAAAACTGCATTTAATTCCTTTGAGTAGTTTAAAAGATCTAAGCGAATAGACAGCGGAAGCGGCTTCATGTTATACTATACAAAGAAAGAAGAAAGATATACATTTTACAAGACACATTTTATGATACATTGTACAGCCTAGTTGTCATACAAAAGACTTCAACGCGCTGGCTCACTTGCCATTCTTCGATGATAAGTTTATTAGTCAACAAAACCTAAACTTGAGAGCAAAAAAATCGCACATCATGATTTTTTGACATAACTAAAAAAAAAACAAAAAATATTATGTTTCTGTAATGCAGATTCATAGTCTATTTTAATACCTATCCAGTGGTATCTGATTTGTCTTTCAATCATTACATAAAAATGCTTTTGTGGATCAATAACAAAAATGCATGTTTAGTAAAAAATTCTTTATTCAAGTATTGGTGTCAAAGTTATGAAATTAAAAGATAAATTAATTTAAAGTTTGTTATTAATACCGAGTGTTCCCTCCCCTAGCCTGAATCACTGACTCCATCCGTGTTTTCATTGATGTTACTAGACTTTTGATAAAGTCTTGAGGAATAGCCTCCCATTCCTCTGCGATCGCCTGTTGCAGCTCCTGTAGAGTCGATGGAGGAGCATCTCGGCCTCGAACTCTTCTTTTCAGCTCGTCCCATAGATGTTCGATGGGATTGAGGTCTGGGCTTCGAGCTGGCCACTCTATAACGGTCACATCCACCTCTTGAAGGTACTCGATCACTATGCCAGCAGTATGCGGTCTTGCATTATCTTGCATAAACAGAAAGTTTTCGCCGATAAACCCAGCAAAAGGTACGACGTGGCTCTCGAGTACTTCCTCAATGTATCGTATGGAAGTCAATCCTCTTGATTGGCGACCAGTATTCGGTCCGGTGATGAAGGCAAGCTCGGTTTTTGCTTCCATAGACATGCCTCCCCAAAACATGATTGATCCACCGCCATAGGCGACACGTTCTGTTATGCAGCATTGGGCAAATCGCTCTCCCGATCTTTTATACACCTTCCCCCGTCCGTCGTTGCCATGCAAGCACATCCTGCACTCATCAGAGAACAGGACTGCACTCCACTGCTCTGTAAAAATGTGCGGATGTGCGATTTTATTGCTCTCAAGTGTACTTTAAGTCATTATATACCCGTATTTAAGTCTAGTCAAATGCAGTTTTTTAAATTTCGGTCTATCCTTAATTCTTCTGAGGACTTAGCCAAGTTACAGTCGATTAGTGATGACGCTAGTCGATAAATCTGAAAATGTATGGGATGACACATGCTATAGAAGAACCACGTGATACAGCGACAACAAATGTATGTAGAAATCGAATAGATTCGTAGCGAATATAATTTGGCTACTGGCCCAGTTAAGTCAGTTCAGTAAAGGATTCGCCGCGTGGAGGATATCTTTCTCGTATAACATTATCCATACTCAATCTGATTCTAATTATAGGGTGGGGCGAATAAGATCTGCACTGATGTCCAGTATAGGGGTGATAAGTTACATTAGTCCCATTCTAATCTGACCCCATCCATCTCAACTCTTTTCCAGGACTTTTGGTTGTTTGCAGTTTTCCAGAGTTTACTGTAAGTGAATTTTTAAATTTACTTACAGTTAATCGCATTTATGGAGCTGTTACCGAGATTTCAATGAAGAACTTTCAGAGTAATGAATTCGGTAGATAAGATTAAGATTTGCTTTGTGTTTTCTATTTTGTTTGTAATTTGTTGTTTATATGGTGATGTTACACATCATATGCGACTACTATAAGGCTTGTATTTTTTTTATGTTGTAACAAAGACTAATTTTACATCAGAGTCGACATGTTGAATATAGTCTTCTGAATTTATTGTACTAAATATTGCAGTGTAAAATGGATTTTCGATTATTTTAAAATCGGTAAGATTTCCATCCATTATAACTGAGCCCTTACGCTCCCAGGTGTAAAATCCATCAGTTCTCTGACGTTGATTACTTGAGTTTTGCCAAACTCAGAAATATCTCATCGGATATTGACCTAAAGTGGAAACATTACGATGAACATCTTACATTCAGATTTATTATTGAAAATGGTTTTGGTATTAGTTAAGTTTTCGGACAGGGCTCGCCCGGGGAAGTACATACCTATTTCTGCCGCAAGCAGCATTCCTGTGTTTCGGTTTGAAGGGTAAATTACCCTCCTTCTGCACAGTTGGGTAAAAAGTAACCTATGTCATAATCCTGGTCATAATCTATCTACATACCGAATTTCATCGAAATTGGTGTAGCCGTTTAGTCGTGAAAACGTAACAAACAGACGGAGAGACAGAGTTACTTTCGAATTTATAATATTAGTATAGATTTTTAAGGAACAAGCGTATGGTTCACTTGATGTTAATTGGTAACCATTGAATTGCCTCGCACAATCTACTGCCCTGCGTTCATCAACTTGAGGACCTCATGTACCTATAATTTCACCGGCCCATGAAATTCGGTATATAGATAGTTTATGACCATGATTGTGAAATTACTTTTTACACAACTGCGCAGAAGGAGAGTAATTTTTTATGGACAAGTCTTGCGTACGAAGCCGTGGGAGCGTCAGCTAGTAATATTATAATAAGTAAAAAAATGAGTTTTTTTTATTTTTAATGGGTAATCTTAGATACTAGGTAAATACGTATTATACCAATTCTGAAAATTATTTCACTGTTAGGAATCTAGGTACAGTATCCCTGGGTGCTATAGGCACTAATATTATAAATGTGAAAGTTGTTTGTTTAGGTATTTATTTGTTTGTTTGTTACTCAATCACGTCGTGATGGCTGAACCTATGTCGATACAATTTGGTGTGTTGATAGATTATGACCTGGATTCAAACATACGCTACTTTATGTTGAAAAAAGCAGTTAGCGAAAGCTAGTTTTATAATAAATAAATAAATATTGCTGGATTTTTCACGCAGTGCTATCTAGCCCCAAACTAAAGAGATCTTGTACTATAGGAACCAGATAACTAATAGAATATTTATATTCTTTTTTTAAAATACATACTTACTAGTTCGCCCCGAAATGAGATCTTGCGAGTCTCCAATAAAAACAAAAAAAAAATATTATTTGTTATCTTCGACTATCAAAATGGTGCCACGATGCCTATTCAAATAGCTTGAACAACAGTTTCATTCAAATTACAGGTAATGGGAGTTCATGTTAATTGGTTATTTTTTTGAGGTAGACATTGCGGTTATTCTGGATTTCTAACTTTACCCTATATTTGTGTTACTAAAGTTACACGCATACCTACATGCAACATACCTAGTGCTGATGTAGCTTACTACATCAGCACTATGGGGGTCACTATTGTACCCTGTGAATTTTGTCAATGTTCAGTTGTTATTATGGCTAATAACTTAAAAACTACAAGGTTTAAACTAAAAATAAAAATGGGGTCGACATGAACTCACAAAGACCTTTTATTAGACATGCCACTTGACCAGATAGTCCCATTTTGTTTTTTTTACCCTTCTTGAAACCCAATATCTCAACTACCCCCACACATATTTAACTCATTTAATCACACCAAAATTGTGGCATTATTATCTACCTATATCCTATATACCAAATTTCACGATGATCGGATAAACGCTTCGAAAGTTATCCTCGGTCAAACAAACATACATACATACATACAACGCCGATTTGCCCAAGTTGTTTTAGAGATATATAATATGTATGAAAACATCCATACCCGAAACGAATACCTTATTATTTTTCAAGGTAAGTGATATTCAAAATAATATTTCATTAATTTGCCCTGACATTTTGTAGGGAGGTCAAAATAAGTCACCTTCAAGACAAAATTCATAGAATTTCTGATCAAAGCAGGAATGTTTGTTAGTTTATTTTTATTTTGACATGTCCTAACATGTATTTATCTAGAATTCCTTTAGACTTATTAGTGGATTTTCGAATTTGTAGGTTATATTCGAGATTATAAAACTAATTAAGATTATGAAACGGCGCGGAACAAATGTTAGCATGATCTACAGATATTTGTTCCGGGTCTGGATGTATTTACATTATAGGTAAGTATTTACAAAAAAGAGTACATACGTATTCAATCAGTTATCTGGTTCCCATAGCTCTGCTTAGTTTGGGGCTGTGAAATGTCTAGCCATATTTATTTATTCATTTATTTAATTCGAGTATTCGTTAATTAATAAATAACAAGCTTCCACCCGCGCCCCGCGGCTACGCACGTATGGGTTTTCAATAAAAAGTAGTCTATACCTTAATTCAAGTCATAATCTATCTATGTACTAAATTTAATCGAAATGGGTCGAGCCGTTATGACGTGAAACTGTAACAAACAAACAAAGAAACTCACTGAAAGCATTATCTACTGGATAACTTTATGCTATTATCTTTATCTTCTTTTTTACACATTATTTGAAACTGCCACAGTAAGTCTGCAACCTTTATACAACCTGTTTTGTTATGTTCGAAATTAATTTAAAACACGCATCCGGAATTGTACTAACTGATTTTAGAGGTGGGATTAATACCGGTAGCTTGAACCTTTATCCAGTAATCGATACATTTCCAAAAAACAATTTTTAACAAACTTTAACTGCCTCCGTGGCGCAGTGGGCGTATAGCCGGCTGAGACGCAGGAGGTAGCGGGTTCGATTTCCACTGTGGAACAAATGTTTGCATGATCTACAGATATTAGTTTCGTGTCTGAGTGTTTTTCTATATATTATAAGTATGTATTTACAAAAAAAAGTGTTTAAGTATTCAATCAGTTATCTGGTTCCCATAGTACAAGCTCTGCTTAGTTTGGGGCTAGATAGCGCTGTGTGAAATGTCCAGCAATATTTAAATTATTATTTATTTATTTAACGTAAATCAGCGGCGCCTTTGTGGCGATGCCGCTTAGTCAGTTTAACAGATACCTACATACATGATGAATGAATATGATTTGTTTACCTATTTTATACAGGCTGTTTTATTGATATTTTAGGACTTGAAATTAAGGTTGTTTGCAAATTTATAATGTTCTGTGGTTTATAATTTGAAAAAACAATTTTGCAACAATACTAGCCATTAGCCCTACCCGTGTTTTCATTTAATGTCGTACATAACAAAACACGTAGTATATTGTAGATAAAAATGTTATAACCATGTGAACTCGAAAACTGACGGCCGTTGGGGCAGAAAGGTGGGGTAGACCACGCACTGGAAAGCATAGCGTAAGACAGCCCCAAAGTTATGTGCCGTACAAGATCGCTCTTAAAAATGAGGCCTATATTCAACAGAGGATGTCTTTTACCTGATATGATGATGTTAATAAAACATTTAAGTACATAAATAATAATGGCGGACGTTTCACACAGTGCTATCTAGCTCCAAACTAAGCAATACTTGTACTATGGTCACCAGATAACTCGTAGAATACTAAAATACGTTTGTGAATAAAAACATTACCCTCCTGCGCAGTCGGTTAAAATGTAGCCTCTGACTCAATCTCGTCATAATCTATTTATATACCAAATCTGACTACATATATGAATTTCAGATCAGTAACTTGAGGAATTTTGGATGGCCCATACAAACTTTCAACCCCTATTTCACCCCCCTTCAAGATTAGTTTTTGTGGCAAAAAAAAGCTTATGTTCTTATCCAGGATATAATCTATGTTCTTGCCAAATTTCATTCAAATTCAAATATTTTTATTCATTAAAATCACAAGGATCACTTTGAAACGTCAATTTTACTGCCTGTTCCTTCGCGACCAAGCCAGGAAAGAAAGGCAAGAAACAGGGCTGGTTGTTTTTTTTAATGATCCTTTTACAATACATAATACAGAACATAAATTACGTCTAAATTGTAACATTTTGAACGAGTTGGAGCAATTTCAATCCCAAGCTTCTCTATCATCTAAATAATCCGATATTTTATAGTAGGCTCTTTTATAAAGATTTTGTTTAATTACGTTTTTAAATTTGTTAATTGTCAAAATTCCAATTCCAATTTTAAATTACAATTCGTTCAACCGTTTAATCATGAAAATGTAACAAACAAGCAGAATTACTTTTGCATTTAAATATTAGTACTTATGGATAGAGAAACACGCAGACTTGAAACAAATATCTGTAGATCATGCAAACATTTGTTTTGCGGCGGTTAATAATGTAAATATCCCATTTTAAGTGAAAATAGTGTTCTTAACCATGATTTCAAAAGTTACAACGTTAAAATATTACTAGGTAGGTATATTCGATGATCTTAATTTAATATGTTTTTCAAATCTGTGAGTTATTTTAATGGGAGCTATAGATCCATTTATAATACAGGAAACCTTAATTTTAGATCAAACCATTAAATCAACCTTTACTCATACTATTTAGACAACTTAACGATATCCATTAAAATACTAAAATCTTTTCCAAAAACCTATAGCTTCAACTTACCTACATAAAATAACTTTAAAAAACTTAAAAACTCAAATACTATAATTTTATACCCGTGGAAGTCAATGGGTAGGGCATAATTCACGGTAATATAAAGATCTATAGATCATTTAGTATAGATCCTCTCGATCGTTCAAAGAATCAAAAAAAGGTCCACTTGAATGCAGTGCCATAATGCATACCAATATACCCATTTCGTTTACTCTTACTGAACTGTACGCAACAGAGAAGGATAGAGCAACCTCTTATTCAAGTAACCGTGTTTCGAACTTCAGTCTCGTTAGAGCTTTATGAGAAAGCGCATGTACGTTTTTGAACTCAAAAAAGTTTATTGTGAGAAACAGTGACCGTGCTGGACCGTTTATGATAAAGATTGTGATGTGCTGTGTTGGATAGACATTAGTGTTTCGGATTTTTCAAAAAGGTTCGTATTTTTGGATTTCTGATAGATTATAATCTTAGTTCGATTTATAGATTACTGATATCATATTTTATTATTCATTGAGATATTTCAGAGCTAGTACTGTAACCATATTTCTAGAATAACCGTTTATTAATCTTATAACGGAAACAAGTGCACCCGGAAATTATATTATAATATGATTTTGACATGAACTTGAAAATTAATAAAAGCAACTTGGAAAGGAAAACTTAACAGAATTTAATGCGTATTGTAAAAGCAATGTCATCATCATCATCTATAGAACATCATTATTGGTTGCAAAAAAAAAATGCAATGAGCCTCATTCTATTTTCAAATTTATTTACGGGCATAAGGCCATGGGGTAAATTGTATTACAGAGCCAATATCGAGTTTCAAATTATCAATTTTCAGAGATTGAGTCATGAAAAAATATATTTATCTTCGCCGTGTGTGATGGTCCATTCGATTTCATGGCTAGATTATAGCATCATCATCGTGTGTGACGCGCGTTACGCTAAATGTTTATACCAGAGAGAAACTTACTTAGCTGCTTATCTCAGATTTGACAGATTTCAAAATACTGCCAACAAACTCTTCTTCTTCCTGCCCTTTTCCCACATCACGCGGGGTCGGCACAACATGTACTCTTCCTCCACATCTCTCTATCAGCCGTCATCTCCGTTATCACTCCCTTCCTACTCATATCATTCTTCACACAGTCTATTCATCTCTTCTTCGGCCTTCCTCTACTTTTATATCCATCCACACTCATATCTAACACTTTTAGTGACATGATTTTCTTCCCTACGCACCAACGAACAACAGAACCAAATGATACAACATTGGAATACCTATCGTGTAGTCGAAATATTGATCCAGGAATAACTAGTGTAATTTTTTAATATAAAGTGAAACATGTGTTTAATATTTATTCTCATTATTTTATGATTTTTTTGGTATGATGTGGTTGATTTTTCGATTTCTTATGTAGACGTTCGTACAAAGTTATCTTGCCTTGCAATGATAGACGTCATATCGGACACGTGTGTGGCCTCCGTTAGGTAGGGTGTTCAGTTTAGCCTGGCAGGCCAAAAACTGTATAAAAGTTTCTTCTGCATTAATAATTTTTCTCAATAAATAAATAACTATTGGTGGAAATTTCACACAGCGCTATCTAGCCCCAAACTAAGCAGAACTTGTACTAAGGGAACCAGCTAACTGATAGAATCCTTATATACTTTTTTTTTGTAAATACATACTTTTATAATATATAGAAAAACATCTAAATCCGGAATATATGTTTGCAGAACATGCAAACATTTAAACCGCGGCGGGAATCGAACCCACTGCGCCACGGAGGTCGTCTAATCTAATGCATCTCATGCAAATCTAATGCAATTATTATCTATACTTCTATATTAATATCATAAAGAGGAAAGATTTGTATTTTTCAGTTTAAAGAATCTTTATTTCTCATTTATACAACATTTAGTCACTTACTCGTGCAAACCACTCGTGCAAAACCGCGGGCTTGTGATATTATAATTTGAAAGTAACTCTGTCTGTTACATTTTACGACTAAATGGCTGTACTGATATCGATGAAATTTCGTATACGAGTATAGATAGGTTATGATCGGAATTGAGACATAAACTACTTTTTACGCAACTGCGCAGAAGGAGGGTAATGTTTTTCTTGAAAAACTACGAGTGCGAAGCTGCGGATTGGTCAGCTAGTAGATAATAAAATTGTAGATCATCAAAGAAGAAGTAGAAGAACGACTCAGTCGATCTTGTAGAGAAATACCAAGCATAGCCGTCTCCATAGCACGCTGTGCGACTTCTTGTGAGGCCTACAGTTATGGACCACGTTTCTGTGCAATATGTCATCACATGTATAAATTGTTACCTAAAAGTAGATATTAATCCCTAATATTAATCTTGGCAATAAGAATAATGGATAAAGATTTATTTATTTACTAGTAACACACACTGATTAAGGCCCTGTATGTAGTGAGTTTAGCGTTTTTGGCCAGTTTATATATATATATATATATTGCTGGATATTTCACAGAGCGCTATCTAGCTCCAAACTAAGCAGAGACTGTACTATGGGAACCGGTAACTAATAGAATACTTATATACTTTGTTTTTTTTTAAATATATACTTATCTATATATATAAAAAAGTCGGTTTAGTTAAGTACACCATTTAAAATTTAAAAACGGCTGGACCGATTTTGATGATCTTTGATTTGTTGGATTTGTCTCCGCCCCGAATAGCAGAATAACTATTAAAATATTGGAAAAAATTACAAAGAAATAAATTATGAAGAAAATTCATTTTCTCATACATAGATGCAGCTAATGATGGCCGATTGTCAATTTTACCGGCTACGTACATTGGAAGCCCGCGTCATATGCATGTCAAGGCGGTACGAAGTTCTGCAGGTCAGCTAGTAATATATAGAAAAACATCCGGACCCGGAACAAATATCTGTAGATCATGCAAATATTTGTTCCGCGGTGTGAATCGAACCCGCTACCTCCTGCGTCTTAGCCGGCTATTCGCCCACTGCGCCACGGAGATCGTCATCTACCTAGATATAGCTTTTGACAAAATAAACCTACATCATATTAAAATTTAACATTTTATCTTGGTTCCTGACATAATTTTAATTTATGCAATACTAGCTGTTGCATGCGACTTCGTACGCGTTACACTACTAAATGTGTAGATAACATAGAAATAAAGCTAAACTCGCCGTTGCAACTTGACTTGACACCTAATTTTTATCCCATAGGAACTGGTTTATACCATAAAAAGTAGCCTATGTGGTAATCCAGGTTATAATCTACATAAATACCAAATTTTCATCGAAATTGGTTCAGCCGTTACGACGTGATTGAATAACAAACAAACATACAAACATCCAAACCTTTTCACGACCTCCGTGGTGCAGTGGGCAAATAGCCGGCTGAGACGCAGAAGGTACCGGGTTCGATCCCCGCTGCGGAACAAATGTTTGCATGATCTACAGATATTTGTTCCGGGTCTGGTTGTGTCTCTATATATTATAAGTATGTATTAACAAAAAAAATGTATATAAGTATTCTATCAGTATATAGTACAAGCTCTGCTTAATTTGAGGCTAGATAGCGCTGTGTGAAATGTCCAGCAATATTTATTTATTTATTTATTATTTATTTATTTATAATATTAGTGTGATTAATATTACAGAGAAATAATATACTACGTACAACTAATATTATAATGAAGTAAAGTTTGTATGTTTGTAGGAGATCAGTAAAGATGAAAATTAATTCACTGGTAGCAAGCTAACACATCTCTGAGTGCTATAGATATATGTAATTACATTGATAAAAAAATCCGTGTGAATGAATGAATGAATGAATGAAAATTCTTTATTATACCTTACAAGCTAAACACAACAGATATAAAAAAAAACAAATAAATGGAAGCATATTGGGCGGTCTTATCGCTTAACAAAGCGATCTCTTCCAGACAACCTTTGGATGGAGAGGATCATTGCTTAATGTGAAGCCGGGGTGGGTTGATTAGTGACATTATATTATCATTAAATCAATGCAATCTTTATTAAGGTAGCCTTATTATTTAGTTTTATTGTTGGCAGCCATTTGCATTTTTCCTATAACCTTTTATCCGGTCATATTTTACGATGATATATGCATCCTCTCCATTTATTACCGTTCGTAAATGTATTATTTATTTGCAAAACATTATATTCACATATAGAATCTGAATATTTTTAACTAGGTATCCTTTTTTATAAGGACCTTTTTAGTTAAAGTGGGACTGGGCGGGACATCTCTGCCGCATGTCGGAGGAGTTATGGGCAAAATTCACTACCGAGTGGATCCCAAAAGACAGAAAAAGACCACGTGGCAGACCGCGACGAACTCAACGTATACGGAAGACTGGACTACACGCGCGCATGATAGTGGAGTAGAAGGAAGGAAGGCCTTTGCCCTGCAGTGGGACAGTACAGGCTCCAAATAATAATCCTGTTTTATGTATTTTAGGATTCTGTACCTTAAAGGCATACACGGAACCCTATAAAAAAAAATGAAACATTTATTTGACACGACACACGTACAAAATAAAAACACAAAAGAAGATAAAAGTAGGTGGGTGCAAATAGAAGGATATGTAACATGAATGCCAGAAGTAGAAGATTAGAGGATATGATTTTGTTTTTTTTTATTGTTTTATTACTAGCGGTTCCCCCCCGAACTAAGATCTCGAGAGTCTCCCTAAAATAAAAAAAATTATATTTAAAAGCTTTGACTAAAAAAATAGTGCCACAAAATGCACAACCAAATAACTGATCTGCAGTTTCATTCAAATAACAAGTTACGTGGGTTTATGTAAATTGGTTATTCTTTTTAGGGGTAGAAATTGCAGTTAGTCTAGATTGTATAGTTTTCCCTATATTTGTGTTATTAAAGCTACACGCATATCAAATTTTAATTTGTCATAGTTCAGTTTTTATCATGGCTAATAACTCAAAAACTACAAGGATTAAAACTAAAATAAAAACGAGGCCAAAATGCACTAATGAAAACCATTCATTAGACGTCCCACTTGACGTTATAGTCTAATTTTTTTACCATCTTGAGCCCTAAAATCTCAACAAACCCCCCCCCCCCCCCCCACATTTTTAGCTCATTTAGTGACACCAGAAATGTGCCAGCACTACCTACCTATATACCATCACGATATTTGGATCAACGCTTCGAAAGTTATCCTCGGACAAACAAATATACATACATACAACGCCGATTTGTTCAAGTTGATTTAGAGATCTCGCTTCGCTCGATCAATGAAAGGTATCATCTGTCGAAACCGTGAGAATTTGTCACACAATAATAAAAACTAAAAGGAAATACCTTCGTGATGTGACCCCAGCGTTTAGATTACGGGGTCACGCGCCATTTTTGACACAATGGTCAAACGTGACACCTTCACTATAGACTTTTTGTAATGGTCACTTTGACATTGTCGTCGTGAGAGTTCAAAAATAAGAAAAATAGCGGCGAAGTAAGAGTTATAGTTGCGTACACAGGGTTCCGTAGCTTCAAACTTAATGAAATACTCATATCAAATTATCATATAAACCAGAGGACGTCTACTGCAGAACATAGCCCCCCCCATGGATTTCCAGAGTGATAGAATAGAATAGAAAAACGTTTATTTTGCATCACAAGTGTACATTACAGCTTAGACAAATGAGTATAAATTAAAGAGCAAAGTGAGCAAAAACGGTACCACTCAGCATTGTGCTATAGTAGCATATTTATACAACTACAGCGCTGGTTTTCTGTGGTGCCATTGCCGTGTGCAGGGCAGCAACTGTGTTTACAATTAACTATCGATACGAGGCATGCCTTTTAAGTTTTGTCGTTTGAAGAAAAAAACACATCTAGAACCTTATAGTACTTTTTATTGTTTTTCAAAGTATTCACAACGTAGCTTAAAACACTTTTCCATTCGCTCAAACCAGTTATTATAACATTTATTCCACTCTAAAGTGGGGTGTTCAAAATGGCTGTCTTGAAAGCGTCGACTGCTTCTTCACCGGACTGGAACCTTTGACCACGAAGACTTTTCTTAATTTTAGGAAATGTAAAGAAATCGTTAGGGCTTAGGTCAGGACTGTATGGAGGATGGTCAAGAATTTCTACTTTTTCCTGCTTCAAATACTCAATCGTTTGACGAGCGCTGTGTGAGCTTGCGTTGTCGTGGTGCAGGATGATGCGTCGCTTTGAGTTAGATTTTCGAAGTTCGGCGATGACTTGTGGTAAACAAACTGTAGTATACCACTCTGCGTTAACCGTTCTACGATCTTCAAGTGCAATAGTCGCAACATGGCCGGTTTTTCCAACGAACGTGGCCACCATCTTCTTTGAAGTGCTTCGAGAACGAACAACTTTAGTCGGCTTTGGCTCGTCTTGAAAGACCCAGATTGTAGATTGTTGTTTGGTATCAGGATCGTAGGCATAGATCCAAGATTCGTCACCACTTATGATGTCGTAGACGTGATTTGACTCCCCTCGGTTGAACCTTTGCAGAGTTTTCTTACACCATCTGACGCGGGCCGCCTTGTGATCGTCGGAAAGCAGATGCGGTATCCAACGGCAAACTAGCTTTCTCACACCAAGCGCTTCATGCAAGATCTTCTGAATGGTTGTCTCTGAGATGCCTAATAGAGCCTCTATCTCTCGATACGTCACATGACGATCTTCGAGAATTAGTTGTCTCACAGCAATGATGTTATCTTCAGTGAAGGCGGATTTTGGGCGTCCTTCGCGAAATCTGTCACTAACACTAGTATGTCCACGCTGGAATTCTAAATACCAGCGTTCGACAGTCCGCAGACATGGGGCTACATCACTGAATACAGATGTTAGCTCTTCTAAACACTGAAGCCGTGTCAGGCCTCTTCTAAAGTTGTAGAAAATTATTGCACGAACATTTTCCTTAGAAAGATTCATTTTCGTACGTGACCTGACAGATTCAAATCGAAACTGTGACTAAACAATAGCATTAATCCTAATACTTTCAACTGTTTTGAGATTCAAAATGTAAACACATTCGAATATAGAACAGTTCCAAATTCAAAATTTCCGGAAAATATGGAAACGACAGAACTTAAAAGGCATGCCTCGTACATATTACTAGTAGATATAAACTTTCGGACTCGTTTAAGTACCTACTTACGAACTATTAAAACATACAAAACATGAAAATACATAATAATAAACAGAAAACAGACATAATAAAAAGAGCTTAGAAAATTAAATAATTAGAATTATATTGCTAGAAACCAGGCCCAGAACAACCACCTACGTGTGAAAACTTCGGTCGGTCTTATGTTGCACCCAATGGCTCCCAGCAACTTTATCAGGTCGTTTTTCCATATGGTGGAGGCCATTCTACGCTGCACTATACAGTGCGTCGTCTCCACTCATGAACCTTTCTGCCCCAATGACCGCCAGTTCTTCGAGATATGTGCGTCCTATGCCAATTCAATAGAATCGATTATAATATAATAACGCTTTATTATACACCCGGAATAATTAAAGAACTAGTTTATGTATAGTACAATGGGCGGTCTTATCGCTGAAAGCCATTTCTTCCTGGCAACCTTTGGATGGAAAGTAATGACTGAAGAAATAATGGATAGCGGTGCACAAAGTAAACGTTTCGGTAACCATGTTACTTGATCTACAGTTTTATTCAAATTACAGGTAACGGGAGTTCATGTAAATTGGTTAATTTTTTGGGGTAGAACTTCCAGTTCTTCTGGATTTCAGACTTTTCCCTATATTTGAGTTATTAAAGCTACAAGCATACAAAATTTCAGCACTGTGGGGTCACTGGAATTTCGTCTTAGTTCATGGCTAATAACTTAAAAACTACAAGGTTTAAACTAAAAATAATTCATTTGGATATTTCCCTTTTTGAATCCTAATATTTCAACAACCCCCACACATTTTTAGCTCATTTAGTCACACCAGGATTGTACTAACACTACCTAGCTATATATCAAATTTCACGATGATCGGATCAACGCTTCGAAAGTTATCCTCGGACAAACAAACATACATAACATCGTCAATTTGCCCAAGTTGATTTGGTATAAGTAGCTATATGTAAATACCTAATGATAGACCAATTAATACAATTTAACATTATGCATACAAACATTCTAATACGGAGACAATTCAAATCTATACTAATATTATAAAAAGGAAAGATTTGTATGTTTGTATCGAATGAACTCAAAAATTACTTATCCGATTTCAAAAATTATTTCACCATTGGAATGCTACATTATACCTGAGTAACATAGGCTACTTTTTACCCAACTGCACAAAAGGAGCGTAATATTTGCGCCGCGGAACAAATGTTTGCATGTTCTACAGATATTTGTTTCAGGTATCGTTGTATCTCTATATATTATAAGTATGTATTTACAAAAAAAAGTATATAAGTATTCTATCAGTTATCTGGTTCCCATAGTACAAGCTCTGCTTAGTTTGGGGCTAGATAGCGCTGTGTGAAATGTCCAGCAATATTTATTATTATGCACACATATTTATTTTAAAACTCGTTTATAAAAAGAAAACAAACAAACTTACTTACAAACAAACAGAGTTACTTTCGCATTTCTAATATTAACATTTATATATTAACTCGTTTATTATTATTTTTTTTTATTGAAATCTACTCGTGTGAAGTGCGGATTGATTAGCTAGTTATAAATAAATATATTATGTAACTCAAATGACAAAAAAGCTAAGCCTTAAGGTAACGCTGGTCTATTCTCAGCTTAAGCTAGTGCTGTGAAGGTGAAGGTGTAGAGAGCCACAATGTAAAACTACCATCCCAAGTTTCGCTTTAAAACTATTTTTAAAATATCTCTCTTTCTCTGTCTCTAAGCTTGCTGGAAGAAAACTTTTCTTAGGGTTAAGCTCGTCTTTGTACAGCTTCTCTATTTTTGTATTTTTTTATGTATTTTCTTGTGTACAATCAATACTAATATTATAAATGCGAAAGTAACTCTGTTTGTTTGTTAGTAAGTTTGTTTGTTACCTTTTCACGACTAAACAGCAGAACGGATCGTAATGAAATTTGACAAGGAGATAGATTATATCCTCGAGAAGGACATAGGTTTTATTTTCGCAGAAAAATATTTAAATAGGTTGAAATAGGGGTTGAAAGTTTGTATGGACAATCCATTAGTCCTAGTTTGCTTTGTATATAGGTTTAGTTGGATAAAATAAATTACTTTTTATTAGTCCTTAAGTTAGCGATCTGAAAATTCATATGTAGGCTTTTGGTAAGAAATATAGTTTGGGACATAGGCTATTTTTTACTCGACTGCGCAAAAGGAGATAAACAACGCGTGCGCAGCCACGGGCGGGTCAGATACTAAAGAATAACAATGTTGTGACATTATTATTATGACATGACCAGTCCATTGCAAAAGTCTAGAAACAATGTTACAGTACTTAGCTTAGGTAACCTAGATATTAGTCAGTAGCTCACCCACCCGGCTTCGCACAGATTCTTATCAAAATAAAGTGAAGCCTGCACGCAGGGATATTGTAGCTATCGGTTAGTGAAATAATTTTCATAATCGATTCAGTAGTATCTATGGTCCGCAACATAAGTTGGTTAACAATTTCAGTTTCTAAAATCTAAATACATCTTGAATAAGGCATTTTTTCAACAAAATCAAAAACACGGCAAAGAGCTCACCCACATATTGTAGATGCGTGGTTCACTCGGTGCGTTTCAACCGTTCGTTTCTTCCACGTACCTGCAAGATGTAGAATGACCTTCCCCCGGAGGTTTTCCGGTGGGCTTCAACATGAATGCCTTCAAGAGAGCTATAAATAAGACATTAAGTGCTAGGCAATGGGACTGCAGTACCTCGAGTGCTGCAGGAGTTTATAGGCGGCGGTGACTACTTAACATCAGGAGGCCCGTCCGCTTGTATGTCTAAAAGTTTAATATATAAAAAATAAGGTTTGCACTGTATATGTGCAAACATGTGCACTGTATATTACACATATTTGTATATGTGTAATATACAAATATTTGTAATAATAAACTTAAACAAATATTTTCAAAGCTCAAATTGTTAATCAACTTATTTTATTTATTTATTTATTTAGCAACTAACACGATTTAAATAAACCAATTACATTAGTACCTTAATTATGTTTAAAAGTTATATAACATAAAATGAGTATTATTGTGCACATTTAAATTGGTAAACAAAACTAAAATATAATTAATTAAAGGTATTTACACAATTTTAAAATATGTCGCTGAATGTACCATAGGTCCATAGACCTTGCGATGAGAAGCACAGCGTAAACGCCCCCTCCCCTCTCTCCCCCCCACTAGATGGAAAGACGACCGGATAAAGGTGCAAGCTGCAACATCATTCTTCAAAAAGTAGCCATTTTAGAAACGGTTCTGTGACATTGTAGAAAATCTCAATTGAGCACCTCTTAATCACACTAGTATTATAAATGCGAAAGTTTGGACGTTTGTTTATTTGTTTGTTTGTTTGTTACTCAACCACGTCGTAAAGGCTGAACCGATTTCGATGAAATTTTGTATGTATGTATTTATTTATTTAATACTTTCACACAAAACAGAATAGTGCTAGGAGGACTTAATGCTAATAGCATTATCTACCAGTCATCCTGGTCGTGCTAAAAGAAGGTAAGGCGTGACACAGGATAAAAAGGTACATAGATTATATTAGATTATACCTGGATTAACACATATATAAGAAGTATAACTTCAAATATCGTGTGTTTTAATGGAGTTGAATCGTAGTGGGAGGTTATAAAATGACAGAAGACACTAATTGAATATACGTATCGATGTCAAAGGATGCCTTATTGAATTTATTAATATAAATTATTATATTTACATTAACCGGTGTCAAATTGGTTTAATATGTTAATATATAATAATATCTTGCTACAGGACATAAATAATGTACTAATCTTTAACTGATGCTAAAATACGGGACAGTTTCATTTTTATTTTGGGTGAAATGGTTAACACATATTTTTTTTTTATTCCATAAAGATTTTTTGATTGTTTTTACACTTGGAAAGGTCATAATTTTTACAAAATATAATCATACATACAAAATTAACATTAAAACATTTAAAAAGAAGTTACCATGTACATAATTACAATCAGAAACACATGTCATAACAAAATAATTAATACAGTCATAATTAAATAGTACTTAAGTCATCGGCAAAGCTTCGTCAAGGTATAATAGGACTCTTCCATCAACATTCTGACTATATTGCTAAAGTCTGCAGTGTCCGCGTTTCGTACATCATGTGTAAGTTTGTTTAACAATTTAATACTTATGCACAAGTAACTGTTGCATATTTTGGCAAGTCTATGTGGGGGAATTAATATACTATTTCGATGTCTTGTTATATATCTATGAGAGTCACCGTTTAATTTAAAATTATATTATACAGTGTGTCCCTGGATAAAGTGCAACCCCGAAAGGGGGTGAAACTAGATCAAAAATTATCGACAAAAAAATAGAAAAAAAAAAATAAAAAAATTTAGTATATACTTTATTGATGAATTAAAATTTTTATTGCTCACTAATGACTCTATTTAATAAAAAAATGATTTCTTCCAAAGTAGTAGGTCTATTTTGTTAAAATAAAAACCATAATCATGTCAGATATGTGACGATGACGATAAAATAACAAATAACTCACAAACAAGTGGCTATCGTGACTTAAAGTTTAATTTTTGTATTAAAATTACATTTTTTAGGCTGTTTTTTTCCAATAAACTCCAAAAATCTTAAAATTAAGCCTATAATACTAGAAATTTTTATGACTTTTTATTATTGTCTATCATAGCTTTTAAATAAAATAAAAACCTACGTTCTAACATAAAAAATGTGCTGGCTAGGAGCATTTAAAATTGACCACTGATTACGTCACCACTCAGGTAGAGACCCTTTTTTAACTTATATTGTTGTAGATTATGGTCGCTGGGCCTGTTCATTTTAATACATCAATAAAGTATATACGAATTTTTTTTTAATTTTTTTTTCTATTTTTTTGTCGATAATTTTTGATCTAGTTTCACCCCCTTTCGGGGTTGCACTTTATCCAGGGACACACTGTATAAAGCTCGATTACCACTTTATCAATATATAATTTAACATCTGGTTCTGGTATATTCTCCAACCATTGTCTTTATTTTTAGGTGACGAAATTTATCTTTTTTTTTTAATTGGATATAACTTCGTTTGACCACAATCTCACCTGATGGTAAGTAATGATGTGGTCTAAGATGTAGCACGAAGATCTAGAAGAAACCCATTTACTCTCACCTTAAAGAGGCCCGGATTGTATTCTTTAGGAAAAACAGACGACGGCAAAGTGTTCCATACATTAGCTGTACGCATCAAGAACGTAGAACCAAAACGGTGTGTGCGAATGGGTGGTATATTGACTAGGTACGGGTGGTACTGAGCCGTGCGCCTGCTTGTCCTTTGATGGAAAGGAGATGGCGGGATCAGATCGTATAGTTCCTGGGCACATTCCCCAAAATGTATTCTGTAAAAGATCGATAGGCTTGCAACTTTACGGCGGTGTTCGAGACTTTGGATCTTAGTCACCGCCATATATTGCTCACCTATAAGCCTAAAAGCCCTACGTTCTATCGAGTCTAAGGTAGCGAGCTGGTATTTGGCCGAACCATCCCAAAGGTGGCAGCAGTACTCCATACCAGACCGGACTTGAGCTTTATAAAGACTAAGAAGCTGTCCTGGTGTGAAGTATCTCCTGACCTTGTTGAGGATGCCCAGCTTCATGGCAGCTGTTTTAGCCTTAGACACGATGTATGAGCTAAAGTTGAGAGTAGGCGTGAGCGAGACCCCTAGGAGCTCGAGGTTACCTTTTACAGATAACGGTACATTTTGGAAAATTGGAACTTGGGTAAACTGACTCTTTTTCGCCGAGAAGAGACATGCTTGCGTTTTTGAAGCATTGAATTTGACAAGATTGGCATCGCCCCAGTCAGAGACGGCCTTGAGTGTCAAATTCAAACGCTGCAACATCTCGTCTCTCTGCCTCTGAATTTCAGCTCTGCTGGCTCGAGCATTAGAATCTTACCTTAAGTAAGATAGTAATCTTACTTAATTATCTCTACAAGATTCTATGTTTTCCATTTGTAAAATGAAACGTACTGCTCTTTTTTGGAGTATAAAAATTCTAGAGGATTGTGAGGCATTTCCCCAAGCAAGAATACCATATGTCATGATTGAGTGAAAATATGCATGATAAACACTTCCCGCTGCTCTAATGACACTTAGTCGTCTAATCGTTTGAATTGCATAAACAGCTGATCTCAGTCTTCCAACGTGAGTGTCAATATGTTTAATCCAAAAATAATATACTGTTAATATTTATGTCTAAAAATTTAATAGTGTCCATAGTCTTCATAAAATGTTTATCAATTATATATTTTGCTACGTCCTCATTATGTCCAGTACCTAAAAAGAATCTTACAATGTTAATTTTATCTACATTTAGTAATAAGTTATTAGCATTAAACCATTTCTTTATATTAATTATTAAATTATCTAATTGTGTGCAAACATTATCTTTTATCTTGTCACTTACAATTACCGTTGTGTCATCAGCAAAAAGAACTATACCTTTCTCAGTTTCTACACAAACTACCAAATCGTTTATATAAAGAATAAACAACAGAGGACCCAGAATAGAGCCTTGTGGAACTCCCATCGAAATATGGTTTACCTCTGATTTATGTCCATTGCATTCCAAAACTTGCTTTCTGTTTTTTAAATAGGACTTTAGAATACATAGCTCCCTTTCCCAAATACCGTAATGATCCAATTGTTCCGGGTCTGGGTGTTTCTATATAACAAGCTGACCAATCCGCAGCTTCGCACGCGTAGTTTTTCAATTAAAATATTACTCTCCTTCTGCGCAGTTGGGTAAATTCATTTTCGGTCATAACATATTTATATACCAAATTTCATCGAAAACAGTTCAGCCGTTACGACGTGATTGAAAACAAACAAATAAATAAACAAACCAAAATTTTAGAATTTATAATACTAGTGTGATGATAAAATCCGCGTGAAGCCGGGAAAAGTGAGCTAGTTAGTATAATTTAGTAATTGGTTTAAGATAACCACAAAAATGCACCAATATTTAAAAATGTTTTTCAAAATTAAAGCAATTTATAATCTGTAAAAGCTTTTTAAGAATCGATAGTGATTAGTGACATCTTTGTCTCGTCCAATTGGTATAATTTGATTTATAATAATGTGTGGTTTGAGGAAGTTGGGTCAGAGTGTATCATAGGTCATCGGCATCATCATCATCACGGGCGGACAACCGCCCGTGACAGCTGTTGCAACACAGCCGAAACGTTGGGATAACAAAGAAAAAAGGTACATACGCGATAAATACCCGTTTTAATCAGTAAATACGAGGCATGCCTTTTAAGTTCTGTCGTTTCCATATTTTCCGGCAATTTTGAATTTGGAACTGTTCTATATTCGAATGTGTTTACATTTTGAATCTCAAAACAGTTGAAAGTATTAGGATTAATGCTATTGTTTAGTCACAGTTTCGATTTGAATCTGTCAGGTCACGTACGAAAATGAATCTTTCTAAGGAAAATGTTCGTGCAATAATTTTCTACAACTTTAGAAGAGGCCTGACACGGCTTCAGTGATTAGAAGAGCTAACATCTGTGTTCAGTGATGTAGCCCCATGTCTGCGGACTGTCAAACGCTGGTATTTAGAATTCCAGCGTGGACATACTAGTGTTAGTGACAGATTTCGCGAAGGACGCCCAAAATCCGCCTTCACTGAAGATAACATCATTGCTGTGAGACAACTAATTCTCGAAGATCGTCATGTGACGTATCGAGAGATAGAGGCTCTATTAGGCATCTCAGGGACAACCATTCAGAAGATCTTGCATGAAGCGCTTGGTGTGAGAAAGCTAGTTTGCCGTTGGATACCGCATCTGCTTTCCGACGATCACAAGGCGGCCCGCGTCAGATGGTGTAAGAAAACTCTGCAAAGGTTCAACCGAGGGGAGTCAAATCACGTCTACGACATCATAAGTGGTGACTAATCTTGGATCTATGCCTACGATCCTGATACCAAACAACAATCTACAATCTGGGTCTTTCAAGACGAGCCAAAGCCGACTAAAGTTGTTCGTTCTCGAAGCACTTCAAAGAAGATGGTGGCCACGTTCGTTGGAAAAACCGGCCATGTTGAGACTATTGCACTTGAAGATCGTAGAACGGTTAACGCAGAGTGGTATACTACAGTTTGTTTACCACAAGTCATCGCCGAACTTCGAAAATCTAACTCAAAGCGACGCATCATCCTGCACCACGACAACGCAAGCTCACACAGCGCTCGTCAAACGATTGAGTATTTGAAGCAGGAAAAAGTAGAAATTCTTGACCATCCTCCATACAGTCCTGACCTAAGCCCTAACGATTTCTTTACATTTCCTAAAATTAAGAAAAGTCTTCGTGGTCAAAGGTTCCAGTCCGGTGAAGAAGCAGTCGACGCTTTCAAGACAGCCATTTTGAACACCCCACTTTAGAGTGGAATAAATGTTATAATAACTGGTTTGAGCGAATGGAAAAGTGTTTTAAGCTACGTTGTGAATACTTTGAAAAACAATAAAAAGTACTATAAGGTTCTAGATGTGTTTTTTTTCTTCAAACGACAAAACTTAAAAGGCATGCCTCGTATGTACAGTAATCGCGAAAGTTTGAAAAATACTATCATCATCATATCGGTCACAGGACGTCCACTGCTGAACATAGGCCTCCCCCATAGATTTCAAGAGCGATCTTGTGTGGCCTGCACCCAACGGCTCCTAGCAACCTTTATCAGGTCGTTTTTCTATCTAGTAGGTAGCCGTCCTACGCTGCGCTTTCTAATGCGTGCGTGGTCTCCACTTGAGAGCGTTTCTACCCCAACGGCCGTCAGTTATTTGAGTCATGTGCCCCGCCCACTGCCACTTCAGCTTGCTGACTTTAGTTATGTCTACGAATCTTCCCATTTCTGATTCAAAATCAAATCGCCAGTAAATATTTTTAAAATATATTATGACGTGAATACGTTTTTAAAATTGCTTCCATAGTAGGAGGCAATTCAAAAAACGAATCTCCATACAAAATTTAATTACACCACTGGATAGCTAAAGGATCATAGAGTTCGTTACGCTAAGTGAGAGAAAGATGACGCATCGCGCTCGGTGGAGAGGGAAGCGCTGCCATTTTGAGGTCATTTTGCTGCGTTTCGAGATTTCCATTTAGTATGACCCGAAGGACTTCTTAGTGTTTAAACATGATTATAACATACATGAAATAGCATATTTTATATTTTGTATAGAAAATATTATCTATTACGTACAAGTATTCACGTACAACACACGTCCGTATCCATGACATAGACACATCCCATTTTGTTATCATAACCCTCAAGTTCCCTGTCTCCTCTATTAGTAGAATAATAGATATTTAAAACAGACAAATTTGCGACCATTTTCTAAATTAAAATTTATAACCGCACGAATATGTACCTGTCTAACCAGTTGTCATACTGTTTTAAGTTTGATATAATATTGAAATCCAATAAATAAACTAAATATATTATTGTAAACTAGTATAATTATATTGATTTTTTCAGATGTCTGATAAATTTATTGATTTTAATCTAATATTTAAAAATCTCGTGTCACGGTGTTAGCGGTCGCATTCCTCCGAATCGGGTAGACCGATTTTAATTATTTTTTTTGTGTGGTAGGTACGAGATTAGATCGTAAAGTATTTTTCACCCTCCTACCCCAATGCCCCCATTTTTTATCGCAATTTTAGTATTTTTGTATGAACAATATCCATATAATTTAACCGTCGTTCATTGACTTGAAGTCATTTACACGAAGTGTCGCGTCACTTTGACAAGAGCGTTGTGCGTGTGAGCTTCTATCCCAAAGTTCCCACGGGAACGGGAAATTTCAAGCGTGCGAAGCCGCGGGCGGGTCAAATATTCAACAAAAACACAACTGTTATAAAAATGCCACTTTGAAGTTTTCTTCTTCAGATGTCAAATAAAATATAAATATAAATAAATAAATATTGCTGGACATTACACACAGCGCTATCTAGCCCCAAACTAAGCAGAGCTTGTACTATGGGAACCAGATAACTGATAGAATACTTATATACTTTTTTTTTGTAAATACATACTTACAATATATAGAAAAACACCCAGACACGGAACAAATATCTGTAGATCATACAAACATTTGTTCCGCGGCGGGAATCGAACCCGCTACCTCCTGCGTCTCAGCCGGCTATACGTCCACTGCGCCACGGAGGCAGTCAAAAAAAGATTTATATTTGTTATTAAAAACTTAATTAAACATTTCAAATGGGTTTGTACAAGTGTGGTTTCTTAATAGGCATAATTAACAAACAAAATTTAAATAAAACTCAAGTCCTGAGCCAGTCTCTCACAAAGACTATTCGATCAGAAACCGATTGAAGGACTTCATAATCGGTGAGTCGTATTTGTCAGCTATGACCTGCAGAATGGTTTTGGTGCTGCCTCGCACTCTACTGAACAGTGAGGCAGTCTTTTTGCGGATGATGGCGTGGAACCCATCGACCCGCGCCTCTTCAAACATATTCGAAACACTGCAGAGCGAGGCAGCCCTACGCTGCGCTTTCCAATGCGTGGTATTTCTGCCCCAATGGCCGTCAGTTCTTTGAGCTATGTACCCTATCCACTGCCATTTCAGCTTGTTAATTGCCTTTGTGCTGTCGGTGACTTTGGTTCGTCTAGGAATATCTTCATTTTCTCATTCGTTCATTCATTCGATCTTGTAGAGAAACAGCAAGCATAGCCCACTCCGTAGCACGCTGAGCGACCGCGAGCCGACCTTATGAGGCCCATAGTGAGTAGCCACGTTTATGTATCATACGTCATCATTGATAATACACTGATCGAAGACTTTAGTCTAAGACACTGAGGTATTTGACGAGAAGAACGTCGCGAAGTTTCCCAAACGCGAAATGTTTTTTCAGGTATGAATTAACATCGGAATTCAGTAAAAATAAAACTTGATACCAGCAGAGACTACATTTTTTATTATCTTCTGTGACCTACATGTTTTGTTAAGTTTTGTATGCACCTGATTGAAGTAACTTTATTTCCTCTGTGACGACCTCTGCGGCGCAGTGAGTGAATAGCCGGCTGAGAGGAGATTGCGTCTTCGATTCCCGCTGCGGGACAAATGTTTGCAGGGTCTACAGATATTTGTTCTGGGTTTGGATATTTTTCTTTATATTATAGGTATTTACAATAAAAAATAACATATGTACCTATTATATCAGTTATCTGGTTACCATAGTACAAGCTTTGCTTAGTTTGGGGCTAGATAGCGCTCTGTGAAATGTCCAGCATTATTTATCACACTAATATAAAAATGTGAAAGTTTGGATCCTTGGTTATTTGTTTGTTTGTTTGTTACTCAATCACGTCGTAATGGCTGAACCGATTTCGATGAAATTTGGTGTGTTGATAGATTATGACCTGGATTCAAACATAGGCTACTTTTTGTTAACAAACAATGCGTGCGAAGCCGCTGGCGGAAGCTAGTTTATTATAATCTCAACGTTTAATAAAAATGTGTACGGAAAGTACGGAAGTTGAACTATGAAAGCGTAGGGTCCAATTGACAAGTTTTCGGCACAGAACCCTAAAAGTCCAGTATTTTGGTGTCAAAAATAGCCAATAATCTGTGTAAAAGAAACTTTTTGAATTTACATTAATATTTATCAATGAATTTGAATTAAATTCAAATATACGTCAAATGTCTTTCCAGATCATATCTTAAAGTAAATTGACGGTTTTGTGATTTCAAAACTCGTTCCAATTGAGACATTTTGTTTATCAAGTTTTTGAAACTGTACCTATTTCTGTGACCTTTTACGTACTTACCTATCCCCCCCCCACGCAAAAAGAGGGGAGTTATAAGATTGACGCCTTTATCTGTCTGTTCCATTGTTCCCAAATGGATGCACCGATTTGGATTCGGATTTTATTAATCAAAAGCTTATTTAACTTTTGTCAATCTTAGCTAAGTCAGCTTTTAACCCCTAATGCAAAAAGAGGCGGCCAAAGGGTTTTGAAATTTTGTTAAAGTTCACTTGTTAAATAAAAATTACTATTTAAAACTTTCACATAAGACAGAATAGTGCAAGGACTTAGTGCTAATAGCATTATCTACCAGTCATCCTGATCCTACTAAATGAAGGTTATGCGTGAGTGATAGAGGAAAAAAAATGATTCAAAGTTGTAAAACCTTACAGATACGTAATATTTTAACATGTTTAGTCACTAATTACGTTTAGGGATCGTTATGCAAGCCTATTTAGTGCCTATTTTACGAACTTCCAAGTAATTTTAATAGAGAGATAAAAATCAGTCAGATCCCAATTTATATGAATTGTGTTAATATAAATGTTGATTATTTAATTAATGTAATTAGTTTTAGCTTTTTTGATTAAATTAAAAAACTACGAGCCTTACAGTAGTCGCACATGATCTGACCACCGCGTGCGCTGATTGGTCGGAGGAAAGGACACATCAAGAAATTAATTAAATAGGCTATTACCGTCTACAAACTGCTGTACCTACTCGTATGTACGCTAACAAAATAATATTTGCATGAGCTACAGATATTTGTTGTGTATCTGGTTGTTTTTCGTCATATTACACTGCTGACCAATCCGCAGCTTCGCACGCGTAGTTTTTCAATAAAAATAATACCCTCCTTCTGCGCAGTTAGGTAAAAAGTAATATTAGTTAGATAAGATAACTCTTTATTGTATACCAAAGTAAAATACAGAACATATTTTTTACAAATTATTTTAATTTTTTATTTAATTAATTTTTATTTAATTTTTTTTTAATTATAATTAATTTAGCACAATGGTAGTATTTAATATATATGTATATACATAGGTAGATAATAGATGAACTTACTAAAAAACGTATTTAAAATTATTCTATCAGTTATCTGGTTCCTATACTACAAGCTTTGATTAGTTTGGGGCTAGATAGAGCTGTGTGAAATGTCCAGCAATAATTATTATGATAATTATTATTTAAATATTGTTTTAAAATTGATAAACCAGTCGTCGAACGAACGTCAAATCGCTAGATGACGTTCGAGTAGTGTATTTCAAAATTGGAATTCCTTCTGGTCCGTCGAACAAAAACCTACAGACTTTAATGACGATGGAATCTCTTTGTAAGCCAAATATTTGTTCCTCGAACGAAGACAATTATTTGTTTGTTTTTGTATCCGACTTAATTGTTAGTAATTTTTTAATGCGAGCTTTTTATTGTTAATTTTTAGTTGTTTCGTGGTTAATGCGTGTTTTGTTTTTTGGTTTTTTAGACTAAGTGACTGCTGAATGTGTTAATGTAATTTTAAAGATCGTTTTGTAGACTGATGCGGTCAAAAACATATAAAAAAAGAAAACATTGATAACAGGTTACAAAAAATTAACCTCAAAATCTTTTTGAGGGATTTTTCGATTAATGAAAGAATTTTGAAATTGATCTTTTATTTACGGCATATCTTTTATGTATCAGTTTGATTAGGACTACCTAGTGACCTATATACTATAGGTTTGCCCCGAACTGAGATATCGCAAGCCTCCGATTTAAACATAAAAATATTATTGGTGATCTTTGACTATCAAAATAGTGCCAGGAAATACCTAACCAAATTACTTGACCTACAGTTTCATTCAAATTACAGGTAACGGGAGCTCATGTTATGTGGTTACTCTTTTTTGGGTACAAATTGCAGTTATTCTGAATTTAGACTTTTGCCTATATTTGTGTCACTAAAGCTACACGCATACCAAATTCCAACACCGTGGGGTCACTGGTGTACCCTGTGAATTTTGAAAAAATTCAGTTACTATTATGGCTAATAACTCAAAAACTATAAAGACTTTACTAAAAATAAAAAATGTCTAAATGTACTAATGAAGACCTTTCATTTGATGTCCCACTTGAACTAATAGTCTCATTTTCATTTTTTTTACCTCTCTTGAACCCCACGTTACCAATCTCAACAACCCTCCAACATTTTTAGCTCATTTAGTCACACCGAAATTGTGCCATTACTACCTACCTATATATCAAATTTCACGATGATCGGATCAACGCTTCGAAAATTATCGTCGGACAAACAAACATGCATATTCAACGCCGATTTGCCCAAGTTGATTTAGAGATCTCGCTTCGCTCGATCAAAAAAGAAAACATTGATACGAGGAACATCTCAAAAGCTTTGTGAGGGACTTTTAGATTAACTGAAATAACTAGAATAAACAACGAAATTCGAATGTCACTTTGAAATTGATCTTTTATTTACGGTATATCTTTTATGTATCTAATTTAATCAATTACTACCTACTTTATAGGTAAAAATAATTTATGGTGAACCACCTGTCATTATGTTTCACATTATGTCACAATATGACAGATGACATGTCCTCAAGTGGAATTAATCAATTAATAGATACTTTGTATCAAAATAACAGCTTTGTTATAGACACATCACACTAATATTATAAATGAGAATGTTTGGACGTTTGTTTGTTTGTTACTCAATCACGTCGTAACGGCTGAACCGATTTCGATGAAATTTATTGTTTTGACCTGGTTTCAAACATAGACTACTTTTTATTGGCAAACAACGCGTGCGAAGCCGCTGGCGGAAGCTAGTTTTGAATAAAATTCCTAGAGCTATTTCAGATGTACCAATGAGAGCTTACACACGAAACTTCCCAACTAAAAAATCTTTCTGTAGCATAAAAGTGAATAGATTTTTATATTTAATTGATTTTGACATAGTTTTTGAAACATGTCATAATTTACCTTTTGACATAACCATATGACCAATTTTATTGTCTAATTTTTTATTGACGGCTGTGGCGCAGTCGGCGAATAGTCGGCTAAGACGCAGGAGGTAGCGGGTTCGATTCCCGCTGCGGAACAAATGTATGAATTACGTACAGATATTTGTTTCGGGCCTGGTTGTTTCTCTATGACTCTAATATTATAAATGCGAAAGTAAGGATGTTTGTTTATTTATTTGTTTGTTTGTTTGTTACTTAATCATAGGTTGTAACTTGGATTAACACATAGGTTACTTTTTATCCCATAAATCAGGTCCCATGGGATAAAAATAGGGTGTCAAGTCAAGTTGCAACAGCGAGTTTATCTTTATTTCTAGGTTACCTAAACATTTAGTAGTGTAACGCGTACGAAGTCGCGGGCAACAGTTAGTATAATCTAAGTATGTATTTCTAAAACAAAAGGTACTTATACATATAAGTATTCTATCAGTTGTCTGGTTACCATAGTACAAGCTATGCTTAGTTTGTGGCTAGATAGTGCTGTGTGAAATGTCCAGCATACTAGCATACAAATACATTGTAACAAGCATGTTAAAAAGCGACCTGTGTAATCATAATCAGTAATTTGCGATGCCAGTAAACACAAACATGTATGTATAAAGTGCCATTACATAGTTTTTAAGAACTTATTGTACAATTGTTTATGCAAATATATATCTTTTATCTTGTATCATAATCAAGCAACTGTCAAAACCACATCGTGAAAATTATATAAAAAAATAAAATACCCTTTGCATTCAAAAATGGAACAAAAAACAATTATAAAAGGAATTGGCCAAGTTCAATCGATATTACTGGCAGCTTTTTATAAAAATATAAAATACATATGCACATTAACGCTGGTTGTGCCTCGTGGCGTTTTAAAAAGAAAAAATAAAAAGAAAACAGGCAAAGGAACACAGCTACATACGACCATGAATGATATGAGCCTGTCGACCACCGTTCGCATAATCAATGTTATTTAAATAAGTTTTTTGTGTATATTTTTGGGTGAGTTTTTGTGTGTATTCGAGTGTAAAGGGAAATGGTCTAGAAATTGTTTGCTTATGATAATTTTCTGTTTTTTTTTTCAAAATTATTGTTAAGTATTTGTTTTATAGTTCCGATAACCCTTAATAAGGCGCGAGCCAGTAGGCTAGTTAGAGAAGAAGTTGAAATTGATTTAGGGTAAGTTGATACTCTAGAATATGAAAAATTAAAAAAAAGGGGGGGTTTTCATGGGGGGAGTACCTTTTTTTTGGGTGGGAAATAATATCCCTTTGCCCGATTAGGTTTACGCATTAGGTTTTTGGGTGGGAAATAATATCCCTTTGCCCGATTAGGTTTTGTACTTTTAGCCTCAGTTTCATTATTTCCATATACAAGCACTAGCCCGTGGCTTGGTTTGTATTTTTTGTAAAATTATAAAAAAATAAGTAAACTAAAAAAAAGGGTCTTGTCATATTGTTACTTATATAAAATTTTCTGTTTTGCCTTATTTTATGTAGACCCCTGAAATCAATTTGTAAACTAGAAGATTAAAACAATTTAGAATTACTTATAATAGTGTTTTATTTCGCTTATAAAACTAAGAAACTTATACTTACCTAAAGGAACATAAAAAAAACATTCTTCATTCCGCTGTGGGACCTCGAATGTTATGTTAGTGTTATAAAACTAAGAATGGTACCATCATCATGTTTGATAATAAGCATCATCGTCAGAGTCTATATCCGACAAATCTGACAGATTTTCTAGCACTTCTTCTATATCTCTCTTATTAATTACACTTCTTCTCTTACTCATGGTTGCCAATCCTAATAGGAAAAGAAAAAATGAAGGTAAATAAAAAAGCGTGCGACAGAGAAAGAAAAGGGGAAACTTGCATGTGCCGTTAAAACGAATAAATAAAAGAAATAAACAGGTGAGATGAATAATAAATGCAAGAGCTTGCCACCAAAAAAAAATGTTCTGAAAACCATCCGCAAAAACACAAAACAAAATAAATTCAAACGAAGTCGGGTGCAGTAGCTAGTTAGCCATAAAAAAAAACATGACCTTATCGGGCAAGGGGAAATAATTTCCCACCTATAAATTTGCATTTTTTTGAGGTTATGGTTTGTTACATTGCATTGGAAAACACATAAAACAGCTTCAGAATAGACCTTTTACCAGATATAGCAATCAAATTGTACTTACAGGATTTTTTGTAGAACAAAAACTCGTTTTTACTTCGGATCGTCACAAAAATCAACGCTCGTTTACTCGAAATTCTGCCACTGACACTTTGACATAAAAAAAATAAGTCAAGGGTTGCCATGAAGCAAAAAGTGTTGCCAGGAAAAGAAAAAAAAAGTCCAAAAAAATTGTGGTGTCTTTCATTCGTTTACTGCAAATAATTTGTCGATAATATTTTACTTTAAAAATAAAACCTCGTGGTGGGAAATAATTTCCCCTTGCCTTATTAAGGGATAAGTATATATATATATATAGGTGATCTCTCGATCACTATTATCCTTGCCCTAATATAAGTTTTTTTTATGTGTAACATCTTTCCTCTCGGTTTGTGGCAAAAGGGACGGAAATATGTAACAAGAAACCGGCGAAGTGCGCGCTATTTGATTTGACCAATGAGCGCGCGCGGTGCTCAGATCATATGCGACTACTGTAGAATCGTAGTTTTTTTAAATCTAGCCTATGCTGTCCCACAGCTGGTCAAAGGCCTCCCCCTCATCTCTACACTTATCTCGATACTGTACCAAATCTCGCCAGTCCCTATAAAAAGCGCCCAAATCATCGCGCCAACGCTTCTAAGACTTTCCACGATGTCGCTTTCCATTCACAGGTATCTATCCAGTTACGACAAATATACGAATATAAGTTGGTAAAAAAAATTCTGATGAGACCTCAACTCAAATAAGGATGACCTCATCTTAAGTTCTGTTAAAAAAGTTACCATGAAGTGTCTTGGTAACTTTGTACTTAGGTACATAAATAAAATGTATTGATATTGTCATAATAACTTTTAGAATTTTGTCGTTTTAAAAATTTTATATACTAGCTGACCCGCCCGCGGCTTCGCACGCGTGGTTTATCAATAAAAACATTACCTACTCTCCTTCTGCGCGGTCGAGTAAAAAAAAGATTGTGTGCCAATCCCGGTCACAATCAATCTACATAATTTTAACCCCCTTACATTATCCTCCCCCCCCCCCTCCTTTAAGGATGATTTTGCAAAAAAGTTGAAACGTATTTCTTTACTTCTTACCAAAAGCATAAACATGAATTTTCAGATCCTTAACTTATGGAATTATGGATTACCCATACAAACTTTCAATCCCTATTTCCCTCCCCTTAAAGATTATTTTTTAAGATGAAAGATGCCTATGTCCTTTTCGAGGATATAGTATATCTCCTTGCCAAATTTCGTTATGATCCGTTCAGCCTTTTAGTCGTGAAATGGTAACAAACAAACCGAGTTACTTTCGCATTTATAATATTGGTATGAATATGGAATATGTTTTTTTTTATATTAAACTTGTAGAAATACAAGCTCACGGGCCTCCTGATGTTAAGTGTTCACCGCCGCCTATAAACTCCTGCAACACTCGTAGTACTGCAGTCGCGTTGCCTAGCACTTAATACTCTATTTACACCTCTCTTGAAGCCATTCATTTTGAAGCACACCGGAAAAACCTCCGGGGGAAGGTCATTCCAATCTTGCAGGTGCGTATGTAAAAGTAGAGTCTGTGTGTACATGGTAAATCAAAATGTACTTAATTTATTCTAAGAAATCTTAGAAAACACAAATGAGTACGGTATTACACATTATTAAAATAAATAACTTCCAACTTTACACCCAAAACCAAAACGAATTCCAACCAACTCGTAAAATCCTAAACACTACAAAAACATGCATTTCAAAATGTACACCAACTTTTTCACCAACGCTACCCGTCTCGGTCAAAAAATTTTTGGAATACCACCGGCTGATGCTATCGCGCCGGGTTCGATTCCCGGACAGGGACCGGTTGGATAGACGACTCTATTCTAAAATTGAATATTTAAATGACGTCATAGCAATAATTGAAAAGATGTATGCGTGGGGCGTGTGTAGTCAATTGCGCGATTAAAAAGTCATCTGTCAAACGCTTGGCGCCAATTGTTTTTTGGCATGGTATGATGCGAAATATTCTACCAAGGTCATCGATTTATTTATTTTTCTTTGATATATAGGGTGGCAATGTGAACAGTGGCAATAATCTAATAATGTCGTATTAGGATTAATTATAAATCCATATCAATTTAATATTGTGCTATGTAGCAACTAGCAAGTAAACGATTGTCTATTTCATTATCTATGTATATTAGATAAAAATATCCACTAAAGTAATTACATTTTGCTAGGTAATTACGAGAAAATGGACTCCCTTGTGCATTACTGCACTGCGTTCGTCATCAAGTCGTGCGTTGCATAAGTTTGGTAGGTAGGTGTACTATAGGAAAATAGGTAAGTAGTACATTAATTGAAACTAAATCAATTTTCGTACTTATTCACTAAACATTTTTTTTATTGATTCGTGTGGTATTGTATGTCATAGTGAATGTTTACCATCTAAAAAACTAACACTGATAACGTTGTCAGTCGCCACCCTGTATATCTTGTTTTAAAAACAAAAAAAACTGATGTATATAATCTAGGTACGCGATATAAATATTTGTAACCTTTTTCTTAGTAATTACCTAACATTGTTCACTAATTCCCGACAGAATACTTCCTTGTTCACTACAGCGCTTATTATGAACATCCAGTAAAGTATATAAGATATTGAGCATACCATTCTTGTTACAAGCTTAAAAACATAGTTATTTTCCCTCCAAAACACTGAAAAATCAACTCTATTTTCTAACCTATAAAAGTTACACCAGCCGCCATTTTGAAAACAACATTACAAACTCGTTGATAGATATATTTTGAATCTTATTGCGTTGATTTAAAGTATAGATCTATAGAAAATGTGGTGGTTCTCAAAATATTTCTGTTTGGTGATTTGCAGGCGTATTTTCAACCGTATGGTATAGGAAATAAGGATTATATTGATAGAAAATGTTTTGTTACTAGAATGACGAGTTTGTTACCGCTAGGTATTCACAAAAGTTATAGTCAAATAACTTTGTTAACCCCAAACAACCACATATTTATACAATCATTATTTTATACCTATAATTGAAAGGTTCTTGGGAGCCGTTGGGTGTAGGCCGCACACGATCGGTCACCCTGGAACTCTATGGGGAGGCTTATGTTCACCTGTGGACGTCATTTGACTGATTTGATAATATCAAGAACATCCTTTTTTGAGATCAGTTAAGCAAGGTGAAGTGGTAATGGGCGGGGCACATAGCTCGAAAAACTGACGGCTGTTGAGATAGAAAGGTTCCTGGAGACCACGCACTGGAAAGTGCAGCGTGAGACGGCCTCCCACTAGATGGAAAGACGATCTGATAAAGGTTGCTGGAGCCGGGTGAAGGCCGCACAAGATCGAACGCTCTGGAAATCTATACGGAGGCCTGGACTTGATCGTAACACCCATCAAATCAATCAAGTAATGTTTATTGGTTTGCACCACATTATATAACATTGGGCATGCGCTATTATCATATTATAATACATGATAATGATAATACGACGACGACGGTAACTCATGTCCTGAGCGAACCTTTGGGATGGTTCGACCAAATACCAGCTCGCTACCTAGAACGTAGAGCTTGTAGGCTTATAGGAGAGCAATATATGGCGGAGACTAAGACCCAAAGTCTCGAACACCCCCGTAAAGTTGCAATCCTATCGATCTTTTACAGATTACATCTTGGGGAATGTGCCCAGGAACTATTAGATCAAATCCCGCAAACCCTTTTCCATCAAAGGACAAGCAGGCGCACGGCTTAGTACCATCCGTACCTAGTTGATATACCATCCATTCGCACACACCGTTTTGGTTAGCTAAGGTATGGAACACTGCCATCGTCTGTTTTTCCTGAAGAATACAATCCGTGCCTCTTTAACGTAAGAGTGAATAGGTTTCTTCTAAATCTCCGTGCTTCATCTTAGACCACATCATCGCTTACCATCAGGTGAGAGTGTGGTCAAACGAACATCTATACAAATAATAAAAAAAAGCTGCACTCAGCGAACCACATCTTGCTGATGAAGGGGAATTTGTAGAACATGAGGCTTTACTTTTTTCTGGAAGGGTACCGCTGCACATGAACCAAAACGCTCAGAACTAGACGAACTTCCAACACAGACAGGATCTGACGTATATCCTCAGATCCTGGCGGTTATTACCTAAGTCAAATAGCTGTTGCTTCGCTATCGCTAGTCAGGCCATCCCTTTCACACGTGAGGTACGTACTGTACATGTGAAAGGGATGGCCTGAGTAGCGATAGCGAAGCGACAGCAATTTGGCTTAGGTAATACGGGCGCCTGTCTTACATTGAGACTTCATCTTGCAAACAATAACTTTTTAAACGTAATAAGCGTATATGCGCCTGATTGCGCCTACTTTAGATAAATCCGATATCTTTAAAGACAAGTCTGTTTTATATTACACTAGCTGACTCGCTGAGCGCCTTCACATGCATATGACGCGGGTTGCCAATGTACCTACGTCGTGCGTAGAATTGTCAATCGGCCATTATTAACTGTATTTAACTATGTAATGAAATTTCTTCATACATTGTTTTTTGCGTGATTTTTTCAGATATTTGTATAGTTATTCTGCTATTCGGGGCGGAGACAAATCCAAGAAATTACCGATTTTGATAATCGGTCCCGACGTTCTTGAGTTATAAATGTTGTAACTAACCCGACTTTGTTTTATATATATAGGTAATGTTGTAAATGTTGTAGGTACTTTTTATCATTTGAGGGTTCGTTGAAGTTCGGACAAGAAATATCTGTTTCCCGATCTTCAGCGCTCTCCATCGGATCATTAAGTAGTAGTTACATGTTATTTCAACTGATTTTTATTAAATCCAATACGGATACATGAACCACTTTTTCCTAAAATAACCAAAATGTGCCCAAAAAGGCACCAGTGACAAATGTATTGGCTTCATAATCACGTCTGATGGGCGGTGAATGATGTAACGAATACTGTAAGTATTTATGTACTAACGGACGCTCGTAAAGTACTTCTGACAATAGGTAACAAGACCTAGGTGATCGGATTGCGACCACAGCTCACGGAGGACAGCTAGGCTTCTTCTAGCTCGCTACCGCAACCGTAATAAGGTCCATAACTAAAATCACGTTTCAAATTGCGTGTAGTACACGTGAGTAACTAACTCAATCACGTCGTAACGGCTGCACGGATTTCGATGAAATTTAGTATGTACGTAGATTATAACTTGGATTAATACATAGGCTACTTTTTATCCCATAAATCAGGTCGCATCGGATAAAAATGGGGTGTCAAAGTTTCTATTAAATTAAGTTGTGTAACGCGTACGAAGCCGCTGACGGGTCAGCTAGTATTGTAATGAACACTTCTATTTATTTTAACTTTTTTTTTGAGTTAATTACTCAATCACGTCGTAACGGCAGAACGGATTTCGATGAAATTTAGTATGTACGTAGATTATAACCTGAATTAACAAATAAATAAACAAACATCCAAACTTTCGCATTTATAATATTAGTGTGGTAGTGTGATATTAAAATAGCTAATATAACAGGTTTTTGTGAACAACCATTTATTTGTATCGATTGGTTCGTTTTTTTAATAACTCCCCCTCACAGACCTAGCTAACAATTTAGTTAGATACATAGTTACTATATATTTTTGTATGCCAATATTTACGAGTATTTGTTTTACTCGGTCCTAAAAGTCTCAACGCAAGACCAGCGCAGGTTCTAACGTCCTGCAGACGCTGAGTTGAGACCTTTTTGCAAACAATTTGTGTAGGTACACAAATTGGTCTTGTTGTTTTATATTGTTACACTGTATTCTTTTTTGTAGTTAGTTTTGTATTATGTGTTGCAAAAGAAAGATTAGATTTGATTTGATTTGTACGTGTTACCAGACCCCTGAAAATGGGGACACCTGGCAACACTAGTAATGACCCAGCTACATCCCACGCACGCGCTGTGCCACCGGTGGTACCAGTGGTCAGTCTGTGGTCGTTCGTTTTGTCTCGAAGCCCCAGCGGTGTTGATGTTTGCAAATACATTATCCTTTTCCAACCATATCAATGACATGTTTTTTATACTACCTGGGTTGGTGCAAGCATATGGCCCACCTGATGTGAAGTGGTAACCATTGCCACAAACACAAAGTATTGCCTCGTAAGTCACGCACCCCTACGTACGTGCCCTACGATGCACTGCTCTGCGTCCATCAATTGCAAGGTGTAAAGCCTCATGTGTCTGTAATTTCACCGGCAGTCATACCCTTCAAACCGAAACCGTGGTATGATGACATACTGTAAGGATCTAAAAATCACAAGTATACATTAAAAAGAGTATTGACATCAAACGTTGGGCCCCGCTCGATAGGGATCTGGTTTCCATGTCAACTTATAACTAAGAATTTGTAGTTTGACAGTTCAGAAGTTATAAGCATTTATCTAGGTCCGTACAGTCAGAAATCAGGCTATACCGCCCGGTTGGATCCCAGTATCTGGACACCTTGGAGAATCCGTCAATAGCTCGAGATTGAGATATTGGGTTCAAGAGGGGTAAAAAAAATCGAAAATGAGATTATTAGATCAAATGGGACGTCAAATAAAGTTCTTCATTGGTACATTTCGACCACGTTTTTATTTTTAGTGAAGTTTTTATAGTTTTTGAGTTATTAGCCTAATTAAATCTGCACATTGCACGTACACCAGAAACCCCACAGTGCTGAAATTTGGTATGCGAGTAGCTTAAGTGATACAAATATAGGGAAAAGTCTGAAATCCAGAATAACTGCAATTTTTACCCCTAAAATTATAACCTATTAACATGAACTCCCATTACCTGTAATTTTAATGAAACTGTAGGTCATGTTATTTGGACTTTCTAGCGTTATTTTGATAGTCAAAGATTACAAATAATATTTTTTTCGTTTTAATGGGAGACTCGCGAGATCTCAGTTCGGGGCGAACCACTAGTATTAGTAATTATAAGGACTTGAGCGCATAACTTCAAAACCCTTGCAAAAGTTATCATTCGCCATCTTGAAATTCTTTATTTTCCCGTCAAAACCGTATCCATCAAATAAAAATAAAAATCATAATACATTAATGTCACATGGCTCGTAAAAAATAAATAAAAATAAAAGCTCTCAATCGATCACGCTTGACAGATTTTCCGTCAAATTTCTTATCAAACGAAAATCAACTTAAACATACTTACAATAAGGATCAAACCCTGCGGTTTGATTCGAGATCTCGGTTTATGATCAGGGAAATGTCAATCAAGTTAATGAAATACAATAGTCCTTATTGTAAGAGATTAGGGTTGGATTTAGTGCGACAGGATGTTTTTTTTATTAGGGTTCCAGAAAAAAATATAAAAACGGAACTTATGTGGTGCCCCAACGTCTGTTCATCTATAGCTATAGGGGGCGTCTATTGACGATTTTTGACTAATACTTATTTGTTAGCGATATCTCCAATTTTGTTACCATAGCTCGTAGCTTAGATACATAACAACGTGTATATATTTAGTATACATGTACTTGTCACGGGTTTTTACAAGCTTTTATTTAATTTTAAAAACAAGCGCGCATGCGGGTAGGCGGCCAATCTCGATAGAAACGTCACGCAAGTTAGTTGCCGCCGATGTTATTAAAATAATGTAAAAAGAAATAAAGGATCACACACATCACACAGCTACGGAGTATTTTTTCATGAGGTTTGTACTACACATAGATCCTGTCCATCCAAAGGTTGTCTGAAAGAGATCGCTTTTAGCGATAAGGCCGCCCATTGTACCTATGAATTAAAAGTGTATTTTCTTTTATGTGTTTATTTTTAACGGTGTGCAATACAGACATTATCGATCTAGAACAAAATGACGCTGCTCAATTAACATTTCACGTAGATACGGAACCCTGAGTGCGGGAGTGTCACTCGCACTTGACCGAAGTTGTTTCTTTTTATCGTTCCAGTCCATTTGACGTTTGATGCGTGTATACAGACAGAGTACACGTCGAAATCAAATGTTTTGTGTTTTTATACTGACTACTGAATTCTTCTCTTTTTGTTGGAATTAGCCACTTTATGATAAGTTTGTTTTTTGAAAAATTACTTTTTCAGAAGCTTTTATTAAATTTACAATCGGAACCGTAAGCAGATTTAAATGAGCTCAAACACTGGTAGCCCACTATACCATTCGGAAGTTCCGTCGTTAAAAATTTGAATATTTTTTACAAGCTTTTATTTTAATGGTTGGTGGTAAGCATTTTTATGGTAAGCGTGACCTGATTGTACACCCTGGATTGGCTCCAGACGAAGGAACTCCTCAACGGTCAACAGCACAGACATAACATTTTGTACACGCATTTAATTATGATAGCCCGTTCTAAGTTCACCCATGAAATGGCAGGGTTGGCTTCCGAAGAGGGAACTCCTCAACGGTATACGCATTGAGCTATTATTATAAAATCTTGTTTTTAAACATGATTTTTTACTACTAATTTATTTAGTTTTTTTATTTGTGGTGATGGAACAAGCATATAGCCCACCTGATATTAAGTGGTAACCATCGCCAGTACCAAAGTATTGTCTCGTAGGTCACGCTCCTTAGAAACGTAGGGTACGATTCACTGCCCGCGTTCATCAACTTGAGGCTTACAGATGTAAAGCCTCATGTGCCTGTAATTTCATTGGCAACCATTCCCTTTATACCGAAACACATTTTTGCTGCTTGGCGGCAGGATTAGGTATGATGGCATTACTTCCCCGGGCAAGCCCTTACACAAGGAACTCTGCTACTCTTCCTGAGCAATATATATCTTTAAACATGCAGGGAGTTAGCTACCACATAGTGTAGCATCGCTAACTACCACTAAAACTAACACCCCACTAACACAAAAAACAAGCTCGCAAAAATGCAGAAAAGCATTTAATTTATCGATCAATTTTTATCACTATGTCATTATAGGAGCATTCGATTAGCAATGCCACATTAAAAGTATAGAACTAGACAGTTTGCGACACGGCTGTTAATCATAGCAACGATTTTACGGCATCTCGTAAAACGGCCGGTCTTAATGGTTATTGAAGTGTGCTCTCCGAAATTAATGTTATCGCATTGATGGGCTCATAGCTTGAAGAACTGATTCTAAAGTGGAGACCGCGCACTGACGACCCCTACTACCTCTAGGGGGAAGGGGGGGAGGTTTAAACCCCAAACCCCCCCTGGCTACGCCCGTGATTAGGTGAATGGTTATTTATAGGTATGTCAGCATTCTGACCCTAGAAATGAAAGCAGATCACATTAGATCAATCGATATGCCCTCAGAGAGTAAGCGAGTTAAGAAATGCTAGGCTCGGGGTATGAACGAGGCTGGTTTATGCAGAAGTAATAATAATAATAATGCTGAATATTTCACACAGCACTATCTAGCCCCAAACTAAGTAAAGCTTGTACTATTGGAACCAGATAACTGTATACTTTTTTTATGTAATTACATCATCATCATCCACAGCCTGACTTCACCCATTGTTGGGTATAGGCCTCCCCAAGTTTATGGCATCCACCACGATCCATCCACTGACGGCCCGCGACCTTTACGATGTCGTCCATCCACCTCGCTGCCGGACGTCCTATCCTTCTATACTCACTCCTCGGCCACCATTCAGTCACTGCCCTGCTCCATCTGTCATTCATCACCACGTCTAGCCAAGTGTCCCGCCCAAGACCATTTGAGCTCCATAACTCGAATCCCAACGTCATGAACCTTCGTTCGTCTACGGATCTCGACGTTTGGAACTCGATGTATGTAATTACATACTTATATTAAATAGAGAAACATCCAGACCCGGAACAAATATCTGTAGATCTTGCAAACATTTGTTCCGGAATCGAACCCGCAATTTTCTGCGTTTCAGCCGACTCACCACAGAGGTCGTCAATTGATTTAATACAGAAATTTTGATTTTGATGTTGCCTAGGTACTTAGTTATCTATTATTATTCTAAGATGCATAGATCAGATTGATTCGATGAGTAAAGGTCGCTACGACATCGTGAGTGCTTTGTATCACCGACCGCGGGGAATCGGTATCTTTCACGATTTAGAAAGGTTTACTTTAGAAGTGGAACATTTTGGATTCATTTGGGCAAGGTGTATGCTTTAATAAATAACTCCTAAGTGATTTACAAAAAATTACGATTAACAAAACTCTTTTTAAAAAAGCCTACTAGCCTAAAAAGACTAAAGAAGGCTCCGCAGCCTGGAGTATCGTCGAAAGGTTGCAAGCTTCTCGGCTTCTTATCGGATGCATTTCGGAGAGTGTGAGGTGGAACACTTTAACTTAATTCCACCAACCCCATTCTATCATCGGACAATCAGACGCTCCGCGGTACGCCACCGCTATATTAGGAATACCTACCATACGCACAAATCGGTTCTCTATATCTGCGATAACTGATAACTGCGACCTGGGTGTCTTCAAGTCGCGAGTGAACAGGTTTCTTCTAGGCAAGAATGATCCATCGTAGACTGCGTCATGGCTTACCATCAGATCGTGGTCAAAGACAAGCATACCTATATAAAGTATAGAAAAACAAAATCTATAACTTATCGGATCAGATTATCACACTAATATTAGAAATGCGAAAGTTTGGATGTTTGTTTGTTTGCTACTCAATCACGTCGGAACGGCAGAACCGATTTCGATGAAATTCAGTATGTTCGCAGATTATAACCTGGATTACCACATAGGCAACTTTTTATTCCATAAATCAGGTCCCATGGGATAAAAATGGGGTGTCAAGTCAAGTTGCAACAGCGAGTTTAGCTTTATTTCTAGTATACCTACACATTTAGTAGTGTATCCCGTACGAAGCCACGGGCAACAGCTAGTTAGATAATAAAAAAGCTTGGGATTGAAGTAGCTCCAACTCGATCAAAAGTGTTAGGGCCTTACCACAAAAAAGTTAAACACCTGCAAGACCTGCAAAATCCTGAACAAAAGTTGGTAAGGAATTTTTTTAAACACGCGTTAAACAGTGTTTAACTTTTTTTGTGATACAAGGTTAAAATTAAGACGTAACTTATTCTCTTTGACGTACCTATGTTTTGTAAAAGGATTATAAAAAAATAACCAGCCTTGTTTCTTGCCTTCCCTATCCTGGTTTGGTCGCGGAGGTCCTTGGGATTCCAGTGCATGGTAGGACATTTTTAAGATGCGCGTACTACGACGCAATACTTTGAAATGACATGAAATGAAATTTTATTATATTTACTGCATAAAATATGGTTAAATTCTAAGGTGTCAATTTCAGTTTAAGTCCAACACATTTCGCTTATGCATCCAATTTAAATTATATTTGAATTTATATTTGTTACAATGTCATAAAGAACCACTTTATGAAGAAGATGGTTACCAGTTAACATAAGGTGGGCACAGACTTGTTCAATCTCCAGGTGGTATAAAAAAACAGGGTGGTTTAGTATGTGGCTGTAATATACATACCTAGACTAATATTTTGAAAGAACCGAATCTACCGCCTACGCAGGCGCCAATCGCAAACCTCCGGTTTCGAAAATCAAGGAATATAGAAACAGCATTATAAATCCTGTATAATAATATTATAATGCTAAAGTCTGGATGACTGTGTCAATCTTTGGGCTGCTTTTTCATTAGATATGTGATACGTTGCTAAGCTATTGATGTGTGTCAAACCCACCAATAGAGCCGCTTTATTTTCATAGCTTAGCTTAGCTTGGCTTGGCTTAGCTTAGCTTAACTCAACCATCAATTATGTACCTAGGTTCACGAACAATAAAGAATTATAAATATTTCTTACTGGATGATAGCGCACTCTGTTTACATTTAGTGTATCCATTGTTATAATATACTTAAATGCCTACCTTGTTTTTATTTTTATGTACCTATTTACTTATTTTATTGTATCTACCATATATAGACTATGTACCTGATTTTTATATACTACGTGTTTTGTTATGTACGACATTAAATGAAAAAACGGATAGGGCTGATTGTTAGTATTGTTGTAAAAAATGTTTTTTTGCAAATACATTACCCTAGAAAATTTGAAATAATAAATAACCTATAATAAAGTCCTAAAATAGGTAAACAAATTATATTTATTCATCATTCGTTAGTATATAGTAAGTAGGTACCTGTTAAACTGACTATGCGGCATCAACGCAAAGGCGCCGCGGATTTACGTTAAAATTGTTTGTTGGAAATATATCGATTACTGGATAAATATTCAAGCTACTGGTATTAAACCCACCTTTATAATCAGTTAATACAATTCCGGGTGTGTGTTTTAAATTAGAATAGAATAGAATAGAATACTCTTTATTGCACACCAACAAAATTAAATCAAAATGGTTCTTCCAATATCTAAATTAATGTCGTACTTAAGAAAACAGGTTGTATACGATTAGGCATCGTTGCGCAAGTCACCCCTAATCATTTTGGACACTGACATTATTACGATATCTAACGAGAAAATGTTATAACAGTGTCAAGTTAGATTTATTATTAAACTAGCTTCCACCCGCGGCTTCGCACGCTTAGTTTGTCAATAAACAGTAGCCTATATTTAAATCCAAGTTAAGATCTATCTATATACCAAATTTTGTCGAAATCGGTTCAGCGGTTACAACGCCATTGAATAACAAACAAACAAACATCCAAATTTTCGAATTTATAATATTAGTGTGATTAGTGTGATTATCTGGGTCCCACGCTCTAAGACGTCCGCCAATCTCCTTTGACTACATATACTTTTTACCCGATTAAAAATACATGGATCATTTTGGAACGTAAACTTTACTGTACCTGTGCGAGTAAAGTCGCGCGTAGAAGCTAGTATACATATAATAATATATTTACTTGGTCTGTCTGTCCGCCCACCGGCGCTAAGGAGCGAATATATGAGCGATCGGGTTCAAGCTTCCGTCACGACGATAAAACACAAGAGACATACTTGGGGTGAAAGAGGACATTACGACATAGAGCCTTCAAAAATTGGTAAAATCTTATAACTTAGAATTCTTTGTATAGAACAAATGCTATAAATGCTTGTGAAAGGGCTCGCCCGGGGAAGTACTTCCATATCTATTTCTGCCGCCAAGCAGCATTGCTGTGTTTCGGTATGAAGGGTATGGTTGCCGGTGAAATTACAGGCACATATGCTTTACGTTATGCCTCAAGTTAATGGAGGCAGGGCATCGTAACCGGCGTCGCGGAAAAATGTTCTCTATTCCCGTGTCCCCGGTATAAAGCGAGCGGAGGAACGCCGTGGAGGTTTAGCCGGAGTCCGACATACCGCTTCCTGGGTTCAGAGCGGTATCCATGAGGATTTCTCCACGTAAAAAAAAGGCAGAGCATCGTAGGGCACGTTTCTAAGGCGCGTAACCTACGAGGTAATACTTTGCTATAGGCAAAAGCACAAAAAGAATAATATTTTAGACAACTTTAGTTAGCTTAAAATAGAAACAAAAAAAACTACACTCGCAGTCAACACCAATCTGTTAAAACGAGTAAAAATAAAGAAAATAAAAAGAAAGTGGCACTCTGGTAGTGCCGACAGAAGCGAAAACTTGAACAATTACGTGTGTGTTTGGGTATTCTAAATTTAAAAGCAGACTACACTACAGATACATATACAGAGGTGTCGGTAACGGTAACAGTGTCGCGAGTTCAATGGTTTTTCCCATCTCAAAAAATGCCCAACGCGCCTAAAGATGTTTTCACTTCAAAAACAAATATAACGCCCCAAACCTTCCTAATTCACGTAAAAACCTACACCACAAAAAGAGGTTATCAGGTTTATAGCCCCCAATTATTCAGTAACCACTAATATTTCAATTAGGTTCGTCTGTTTGAGCACAGTAATTACTGAGGGTCACGCCCACCGCCCGCTCGAGTAGAGCTGGGACAAATCCGGACAAACTTCTTTAAACACGGAAGATTTCCGGATATTGTAAGTTCCATTTAAGATAAGATAATTATTTATTGTACATGTACACTTAGTAGTCTAAACCTAATTCTAATTCTAGGGTGGGGGGAATAACATCTGTACTGACATCCCGCATTGGGGTGTATTGTGCATTAACCCCCTTCTAACCTGATCCCAGCCATCCTTGAAGTATCGGAGCAGGATTTTGGGTTGATGGATGCAGCTTTCCAAGATCCCCGTGTGGTCTAAACCTATTAGTATTAGTATTCAACTTAAATAATCAACATATTTTTCCGGTCAAGAATATCCGGCTTTTAAAAGTTCCGGTTTTTTTAATTTTGTCGTACCCTCCCTATTTAGGAGGGACCTTAGAAAAACTGTAATGATAGGGTCACGCTCGGTTTAAGATATTATTATTGTGTTGTTTCAAATTGGAAATGACTTGTTTAAGTAAAACTTATGTTTTTTGACAAGTGTCCAAATCACGGTCATTTAACATCAGAAGGTGGAACAAATGTTTGCATGATCTACAGATATTTGTTCCGGGTCTGGTTGTTTTTCTATATCCCACTAATATTATAAACGCGAATGTTTGTATGTATGGATATTTGTTATTCTTTCACGTCAGAACGGCTCAACCGATTTTGATGAAATTTGGTAGGTATGTATGTAGATCATAACCTGGATTAACACATAGGCTACTTTTTATTGGCAAACCACGTGCGTGAAGCCGCGGGCGAAAGCTTGTATACTAATATTATAAAGAGGAAAGATTTGTATTTATGTATGTTTGTAACGAATAAACTCAAAAGCTACCAGTCCGATTTCAAAAAATTTTTCACCATAAGAATGCTACATTAACCCTGAGTAACATAGGCTACTTTTTACCCAACTGCGCAGAAGGAGGATAATATTTTTATTAAGCCGGAGACAGGTCAGCTAGTATATTATGAGGTTAACTAGTTGATCGGTTACGACAGCACTTCTAAATATGATAAAAAGATTTACTCATAAAAAAACTGTACGAAAACATTGACTCTCTGGCCTCTCGAATTCAATATTTTCTCTACGTCAAGCACTGGTACAACGGTACGCTCTGAGAAACGGCTTGTCATCGCACTTAATCACGGGAAATCCAACTGTCAAAATATCAATGCTTCTTTTGAAAACAATTCCAAGATGGCTGCAGTGACAGTTGTAATAATAGTCGTGTTTTTGACTCCAAATTTAGATAACTTTCGGATAGAAAGTTTGATTCGGATAACTATTTATAACATTCGAGTCCAACTGCAAACGTCTTCATCATCTTAACAGCCAAAGGACGACCACTGATAAACAACGACCTCTCCTAGTGCTTCCAGAGCGACCAATATTGTGCGACACCCAACGGCTCCCAGCAACCTTTATCAGGCTATACTTTTCAAGCTTAAAGCTTTTAAAGTAGGGCTTATTCCACAAATCCCCTGACACAATCCCCTGCGCAGGGGAGTTCAGTCCTTTGTGTCCACAAATCCCCTTAGCGTTCACATCGAGTGCTGGTAGAGGATTTGTGGACAAAAAGACCCGAAATCCCCAGAATCATTTTTAGGGTTCCGTACCCATAGGGTAAAATGGGACCCTATTACTCCGCTGTCATTCTGTCCGTCTGTCACCAGGCTGTATCTCATGAACCGTGATAGTTAGATAGTTGAAATTTTCACAGATGATGTATTTCTGTTGCCGCTATAACAAAAAATCTAAAAACAGAATAAAATCAATATTTGAGTAGGGCTCCCATACAGGCATGATTTTTGTGCCGTTTTTATAGATAATGGTGCGGAACCCTTCGTGCGCGAGTCCGACTCGCACGGCGCTGTGTGAAATGCCCCTTGGCGGCGGGACCCAAAGTGAGCCATGGCTTCCGATATGAGAACTCTCGACTTTCCTCTGTCCACCTATGTCCGATATTGAAAAATAACACTCAGAAACACCAGTTAATCCTGGATAAATATTTCGACAGGACGATATTCCAATGTTTTTTCATTTGGCTCTGTTGGCTTTTGGTAGTATTTAGACACTTGTCAAAATAGTCACAAGTCCTGGCCTCACAGTAGAATTTTTTGTCTCTTGGAAGTACGAGTTCCATACCTCAACGCCTAGAAAATTATTCTGTTTTTTCCGGAATGCAGTTTACATTATGTATTTAAATTTCTTAATCTGTTACTTATGATGTTATAGAAGCACTCAGCTGACTCAACACAACCGGAAGTGTGGTATTAGAGTCAATATCTGTCACAAATAATGTCAGTGCCACTTCTCACGATTTGATTAACATATTTTTAATTGATCCAGCGAAGCGAGATCTCAAAATCAACTTGGGCCAATTGGCGTTGTATGTATGTATGTTTGTTTGTTTGTCCGAGAATAACTTTCGAAGTATTAACCCGATCATCGTGAATATGGTAGTAGGTAATGGCACAATTTTGGTGTGACTAAATGACCTAAAAACATGAGGAGGTTGTTGAGATATTGGTGGAAATTCTGTTGTTTACGCTGACTAACTAAAATTGTGTATAATACATACAAACGGTCTTATTTTGTTCACACTAAAGATCAAATTAGAATGAAATTTAAAGTGACTATTCTAAAATTAAGTCAAGTCTAAGGTCTTCTAATTAGACTCTCTTCTTATTTTTAAGTCTACGTATTGCCTGAAATGAATATTATAGTTGGCACGTCAAGTAATTGTACTGGGTAAATGCAGGCTAGGTATAATTGAGCCTCTATAATTTTAACGATAACTAACCTCAAACTCTTTTTGTTTCAGAATTTCAAGATGGCTGCCGCTGAATAGAACACCCAAAACAAAATGGAGTCTTTAGAAGAAAGGCTTCATGATACGAAAAACAGTAGAATACCAACTATTCAAGAAGTAGATAAAGCGAAAAGTAAAGAAAAAATGCCACAGATAGATTTGAAGCGATTTTGCAAGAAGTCCAACTATGTAATATACGATAATTTTTACAGAGACGAAATAAAAAGAACTTTGAGACGAGATTCTGGATTATATACGTACTGCTGCGTTAGTGTTATACTTAGTTTTATCTTAGGATTATCCATCGGAGTAATATTAATGGGATCAAATCCCGAAATAGTAAATAATGAAGTTATAACTAGAGATTTCAATAACCTCAACTCTATCAAGACTGATGTTAAAGTGAAAATGGACAAATTTTCCGCTGTTTCATTTACTGGAGAACACAGTAAGTACGATAAAGAAGTCTACCCAAAAGGACTGACAGAAGACATGAAAGAAATTTTAAAAGATAATAAGGATTCGCATCCTAGGCATAGCATATCTAATGTTAATATTTCGTTTGTTCCGAACGATATGACTGTGTTATATAATAACATTTACTGGGGGAATGAAGTTGAAAATTCAATGCCTCAAGGCTACGGAGAGAACACAGCTGAAATATGGGAAAGCTACGTCACACAAAGCGAGATCATAAAGATGGAATCAGGTTGTGGAAGAATGCAAAATAGACTGGTTACCTTTAGAGATGGCATCCAAGCTTGTGTAAGATACAGACAAAACACAGATCAAATACAAGGAGAAATATTCAGCTTTTATGTTGGAAGACTACTCAATCTTACTAACTTAGCACCTTCAGTTGTTAAAGTAGTAGATTTGAAGGATAAGTTATGGAGGAATGTTGCTAACGACATCGGAGTGGCACAGTGGAATACTAACAGAGCTGTAGTACTGACCCAGTACATTCCTAGTCTAGAATCTGCTACTATTCCTGATATCTTCAAGCCTACAAGTAGACATTTGAACAAATATGATCTTTTGAAGATGTCACTAAAAGACAACGGCACTGATACGCCAAAACAGATTCTTCTAGACAAACTTAAAACGAAAAAGGTTAAAACTGACAAAGAAGATGATAATTTCGATCATATTGAGATGAAACTGAGCAAAAAGACAGTCATAGACTTTCTAGAGCTTGCTCAATGGTCTGATTTGATTATATTCGACTATCTGACAGCTAATTTAGATAGAATAGTCAATAACCTATTTAATTATCAATGGAACGTCAATATAATGGACGGACCAGCGCATAATTTGGCTAGGAAAATGGACAGTGGTCTGCTTGTGTTTTTGGACAACGAATCGGGACTTCTCCACGGGTACAGATTATTGAAAAAATATAATGTGTATCATAGCTTAATGTTGGACAATTTGTGTGTGTTCAGAAAAAGAACTGTTGATAGTTTAAGAAACTTGTTTGACTCTCAATCAGTGGGGAAAAAGTTGAGTGATATATTTCATAAGAAAAACAACGCAGTTATACGAGATATTTTGCCGCCATTGCCAGATAAAAATGCTAAAATATTACACGAAAGAATAGGAAAAGTTTTGAGTCAAATCGAAAAGTGTGCGCAAACCTTTAGATAGTTTTTCAATCTTACACTGAAAAGGTATTCAAATTGTCATTTATATTTATTGTCACGTCAATGACATGACATTTTCTGTAAACTAACCTATTTAATAATATTCCTAATTTAAAATTTTGGCTGTGACGTTATTATTTTTTAAGTCACTCTTTTTTCAACTCAAAATTATCGCAAAAATACCTTTTCAGTGGCTGCTGAAGTGATATATTGAGCATTTTTGATACCAAATAAATATTATTTATTGTAAAAATAAATTTAGTCTTTCTTGGAATGTGCCAGTTTTAATTGAGATTGTATAAATCTAATTTAAAATTATGTAATATTATGCTACTTTATATAAAAGTGATAAATAACTGAAAAATTATATGTGTAAAATGTTTTAGTATTGTAAAAATGATTTCGACCACTTTAATCCTTAACTTCTATCGCCCAACTAAACAATCTTTATAATAGTTACATTAATACTATCTTTTGCATTGACAGATAGTTTCAAATCTGATCAAAAATAAAAAAAATACGGAGTAGGTAACTATTTTCAAGGATGTTTATTTTGTAATGCAGCTTAATGAAGTCATTAAAATTCTTTCATTATTTTGTATACACTTTATTTTATTCTTATTTATTGTAAAACTCGATTTTTTGAAATTTGCCTGTAAATCTAACCTGTAACATAAAACTATACTTTTAAGTATAAATGGACGAAATCGCTTGAAAAATATGTAAATAACTGTAAAAATATAATTAAAATACTTAATTTCGATTAATTTTTGTATTTAATTTTTTTACTTACCTCTACGTATAATGGTTTAATGGACCAATTTTTATAGTATTTTAACCTATTTACTAGCTGACAGCAAACTTGGTTCTGCCATATAAAATAACAAAGAAATCAAATCCAGAATGAAATGTCACAGTGACGCGACATGTAAATGACTTCACGTCGATGAACGATGGTTATATTAAGTATATGGAATTTACAACCCCTATTTCACATTCTTCAAGTTTATTTTTTGAAAAAAGATAGCCTATGTTCTTCCCCAGGATATAATCTATCTTCTTGCCAAATTTCATTAATATCCGTTCAGCCCTTTAGTCGTGAAAAGGTAACAAACAAACTAACAATTAAACAGAGTTACTTTCGAATTTATAATATTAGTATGGAGAAAGAAAGGCTCTACATTCGATAACGAACGATAGATGTATCGTAAAGTTTACAAAAAAGCGGTAGAACTGAAAACAAAGCGCAAGTTCGACCGCACGTAGAATACTGTTCCCATCTTTGGCATGGAGCTCCAAAGTACCAATTGCTTCGTTTTGACTCCCTTCAGAGAAGAGCCATTAGAATCATCACTGAGGCTGGAAAAGGTTGGAACCACTGAGTCAACGCCGTGACATCGGATCGCTCTGTGTTTTCTGCCGCCTGTATACCTAATGGGGAACGTTCTGAGGAGCTATTCGATCTCGTCACGTCGTCGAGATTTTACCACCGCACTTCTCAACAATGTAATAAAGCTCATCCACATATCATCGACCATTGGGTATCGTACACCACACGCTTCACGCGATCTTTTCTACCCCATACTTGCAAGATGTGGAATGATCTACCATCTGAGGTGTTCCCGTTAGGCTACGACATGGCACGCTTCAAGAGAAATGTTAAAAGGTTTCTACAGGATAGGGAACGCATCGACAATACCCCGGGTGTTGCCGGTGTCAATAGGCGACGGTGGTCGCTTACCATCAGGTGGGCTGTAAGGCTGTTTTCCCACAAATAACATAAAAAAAAACATACAAAAATCGATAGATATATTGATAGACAGCTAAAGGGCGTCCACAGCTGAACATAGGACTCCCCCATAGATTTCCAGTGCGACCGATCTTGTGTGGCCTGAACCCAACGGCTCCCACCAACCTTTATCAAGTCTTTATCTAATGCGGGGCCATCCTACGCTGCGCTATCCAGTGCGCGGTATCTGCTCTAGAAGCTTGCTGCCCCAACGGCCGTCAGTTCTTCAAGCTATGTGCCACCACTGCCATCAGCTTGCTAATCCCTTGTGCTATGTCAGTGACTTGAGTTCGTCTAGGAATCTTCTCTGTTCTGCTTCGATCTCGTAGAGAAACAGCAAGCATAGCCCTCTCCATAGCATGCTGAGCGACCTTGAGCCTTTTTATGAGGCCCATAGTGAGTGACCACGTTTCTGTACCATACGTCATCACTGGGCACACTGATCAAAGAATTTCGTCCTAAGACTGAAGTATTCAGTACGAGAAGATGTCACGTAGTTTCTCGAACGCTGCCCAGGCACGTGATATTTCCGTAGCATATGTCAAATCCAATGTCATTTTCGTACTTATCGACTTGCGTCATCGCTAATCGAATGTAACTTGGCTAAGCCCTCTGGACTGCTTTGATACATAGCAATGTAGTACCAATACATATATTGATCCAGTCGGATCGTTAGAACTTTTTGTCTGAAATCAGTCAATACGTCAACGCTATAATATCATGGCCTCAAACTGGATGATCTCGAATCACTATTCAAAATTGACATCGTCAATTAGGACTTAGCAACCGAAAAGTCATCGCTAATATTATCCAGACTTCCACTACCGGGGAAGCCTAGAGATTGTTAGCAAGTCTACATTTTTATAGTGTAAAAGTTACAAAAATTATAATAATATTTATATTTAATTATTATTATTATTGGTATTTATAATGTTAGTTCCTAGAATTGTATCGCAACTGACACAAAAAATCGATAGCTTTGACAGTATAACAATGTGTTACGACTTTTCGTCCGACATCGGTCGCTACAATAACGAGAATTCCGCCCCTGTAGAGCTAACATGCGTAACGTGATAATATTTTCTCGACTCGTTACAATTTATCAACGTATTTCAATTACAATGTAAGGTTCCAGCTATAATTTATTTATTTATTTAATTTTATGGAAAACCAACAGCTATATTAACTTAACAATTAACCAATACAAAACGGAAAGCCAATTATGTATAGGTTTTCACGTATAGCAACTTTTTAGCAACATAACTAGGTAACATCATAATTTGTAGCAACACTCGGTGAAACAGTTATCCAAATAGTAATATGTTAATCTACTAATTAGTAAGTTAAACCATATTAACGTTACCGCCAACAAAAAAGTGTCTGCTCAATCGCTGGCTGTCTAGCTGAGTTGACACTCGCGCTGAATAGATCAATGCTTTTGCACAATTTATTAAAATTGTCGCTTGCTCGCCACAGAAATGAATTCTGCCTGTAATTTGTTCCAACGACAAGAGAATAAATGATGGGATAAAAGTATAAGTCAAGCTATCATCATTATATCAGCCATAAAACGTCTACTGCGTAGACCTCACATCCAAAGATGTTCAAGATATCTCATAAAAAGTATCTGGAATAAAAGTCACTATATACTTTTTCACACCACCTGCTCGTCAATGTCACATCTAAAGAATATAAAATGAAAGAAATATGTCATGTAAACCTCACCGAAAGCTGGTGATTAAATCCCTACGGCTGAGCCGGGAGTAAAGTTGTACTGAATTTCACTATGCCCTCGTGGGCATAATGTGATTAGAATTTGGAAAATTATCTGTATCAAAATTTTAACCAGAGAGACAAAGAGGATAAGAACTTATTCGTAAATCGAACTAACCTCTACACAGAATGCACCAACCTAGATTTGGTTTTTATTGTCTCGCATAAAGTGTGAAAAGTAGAGTATTCTCCTCGTGGATAAAGCTGTCTGCATCTTGGGCGTGCTTATATCCCTCTCTGCACTCAGGATTCTAGTAACTCACGAGCGGAGCGAGGGAGTTAACTCTAAAGTCCTTCGTTATGTTCGGGATTCAATATAGCGCCCGTGACGCAAGACACTTCTTTATCCCCTCGTTTAATAATCTTCTATTAAGTAAAGCATTTGAAATATCAGATAAAAGATACTTTTTGGACCATTCCAAGAAGTATCTTTTATCTGATATTTTCTTTTTAACCGACTTCAAACAAAGAAGGAGGTTCTCAATTCGTAGGGATCTTTTTTATAATAAAATACTTTTTGAAAGAAAATATATTTTAGCCAGAAGTACAAAAATAAAATTTATGAAAAAGTATTTTAGATATAAGATAAAAATACTTATCTTGTATCTGTATTATATGTATACGATCTGATCCCGCCATCTCCCTTCCATCAAAGGACAAGAAGGCGCACGGCTCAGTACCATCCGTACCTGGTATACCACCCATTCACACACACCGTTTTGGTTCTACGTTCTTGATGCACACAGCTAAGATATGGAACACTTTACCGTCGTCTGTTCTTCCTAAAGAATACAATCCGGGCCTCTTTAAGGTACATAAGAGTAAATAGGTTTCTTCTAGATCTTAGTGCTTCATCTTAGACCACATCATCGCTTACCATTAAGTGGGATTGTGGTCAAACGAACTTCTATCGAATTAAAAAAAATCAAACACTTGTATCTAAAATAAGTCACATCTCTACTCACTACTACAACTATTATTAGTCCATATTGTCCCATTGTTGGGCAAAGGCCTCCAGTGCAGTGCCACCGTATGCGTCCCTCTCGGCGGCGTCCAACTCGTCCCGCCACCTCCGGCGTGGTCTGCTGCGGCACCGCTTTGCTGTCTCAGGGCTCCACTTCGTCGTAATGTTAGGGCACAGTCGTCAGGCATGCGACAGACGTGACCAGCCCAGTCCTGCTTCAGCCTGGCGGCCTTCTCCCCTACATCGGTGATTTTGGTTTTGGAGCGCATTATGGTGTTACGTACGCGATCAAATAGTTTAACTCCAAGAATACTGCGCTCCATCGCCCTTTGGCAAACTTTGAGTTTAGATTTTTGGATATTTGTAACAGAGCAAGTTTACGAGCTATATGTTAGAACGGGAAGGATTGACTTGTCCATGAGTTTGCGTTTCAGTACTATTGGAAGGTTACCCTTCATCAGCTCCTTCATCGACCAATAGCTTCTCCAGACGTTCTCAGTACATCGTGCGACTTCTTTATCTTGCCTGCCTGCCTGGAGGGATACTATTTGGGCGAGATAGATATAGTCGTGGACATATTGCATCGCTTCACCGTTCACTGTAATATGATAGGCAATGCTTGGTCGTAACTTTGGTCTCTACTCACATTTTTTTTTAATTTTTCCTCACTATGTACCTATTTACTTCTCGTTGACCTAGAATCTAGAAATTTGGTAAGATGCAAGATCTCACAGCACATAAAAAAAGTTCCATAAAGGAAAATTGAGGGTGATTTCTTTTTATTCACGCACCCCATTTTGTAGGGTGTCGTTGAATAGGTATTTTAAAACATTAAAAGATTTGCTCAACACTTTGATATAAGAGGCCGTTTATTAAATACTAGCTTCCGCCAGTGGCTTCGCACGCGTTATTTGTCAACAAAAAAGTAGCCTGTGTTAATCCAGGTTATAATCTAAATACATACCAAATTTCATCTAAATCGGTTTTGCCGTTACGACGTGATTGAATTACAAACAAATAAATAAACAAACATCCAAACTTTCGCATTTATGTGTGATAGAGCTCCAGAGAGAAGTGAGCGATATTAAGGTGCGATCTTAAGATAGCCGCTTCCCTGTAGCGCCTGTAAACGACGCCGTCTGGCTAGAAATCTGGATCAAGCACTTCGCCAGTCGCTGGAGTTTTACAAACGAAACCTTTTTAAATAAAAATCTTAGGTAAACTTTGTTATAGGCAATGGTTACCACTTATCATCAGATGGCCCTTGTTCGATATTCAGGTCGCTTAAAAAATACTTAATTTCTAAGGTTTTTGGTATGTTAGGTATTTTAAAAGCTCCGTAAAACAGCCTTATTTAGCGAGCAGTTTTGCACTTTGTAAGTGACAGATAGATAAAGCTATGTTTATGTTTTGATTAGAGTTGGCTATATTACGGACAAATTAAAAAACGGACGTTTTTAATTTGTCCGTAATATAGATGCAGAACTGGTTTTTTGAAGTTAAATTTCTTTAGGCGCGTTGGGCATTTGAGATAGGAAAAACCCATTGAACTCGCGACACTGTTACCGTTACCGACACCTCTGTATATAAGTATCTCGTAATTGTTTAAGTTTTTACTTCTGTCGGCACTCCCGGAGTGCCACTTTTTATCATTTGAACTGATTAATTTATTTGACCTGATGTACCTACCTATTTATATTTTGAATATTATTATGACATGTATTGTAATTAGTATAATTGGCCATGACCGTTACACAAATAAATAAGTTGATAGACGCAGAGCAGTGCAACGTATTTTGTTATAGGCGATGGTAACCACTTAACATCAGACGGGCCATAAGCTTGTTCCATCTCAAAAACAAATAATAAATTAACCACTTGGATTTTGACGGTTTCTTTGGTTAAATACCGTTAATAGCTTGTTTTTTAGGTTACTTACGCCACGTGACATTTATTAGATGAGGCAAGTCTAACTTATTTGTTTATGAATAAATTTGAGGCGGATCAATTGTTTCAAGCCGCGTATATCCGAATATCTAAATCAAAATGCAGAGCCCTCAGAGCGCGAGTCAAACTCGCATTTGTCCGGTTTTTTTAAATACGTAGGTTTAGTCATAATTATTTACCGCGCTGTCCGATTTGAAATGATTTTTTTTTATTTAATACCGATTTCATTTTATAGTAGATTTTATTTAACTGACTTTAGTTATATTTTTGTTAAAATGTTTCTGTATAAATATCCGGTATTTATTAAGTAACGACAAAAGGACAACCCTATCTGCAACAGATATTATTATATATGAGTATGCTTATGTTGTAGCACATATACCGAGCACTTAAAGGGAGGTGAACCCAGGTGCGACCGATTATGTTGTACGGCGAAGTGTGATGGAGGGAAGTAAAGATGGGTTTCCTAAAAAGTTTGTAATTCTTTATTATTTTTACCACGCATTTGTTTGACATTATTTTTATTTAGTACTAGCTGACCTGCCTCCGGCTTCGCACGCATGGTTTGTCAATAGAAGCATTACTTTCCTTCTGCGCAGTCGGGTAAAAAATAGCCTATGTTACTCAGGGATAATGTGGCATTCTATTAGTAAAATATTTTTGAAATCAGACGAGTAGTTTTTAAGTTTATTCGTTACAAACATACAAACATACAAATCTTTCCTCTTTATAATATTAGTATGGATTGCACTTGAAAAGCAGAAAGAAATATATTGATTCTATTATTTACTTCTGAGTTCTTTGTATCATGTTACAAGCAATAAATACATTTGATTTGATTATTGAAGAACTTGTAGCATATAGGATGAATTTATAAATGTTGATAAAGTTTGAGAAACGGTTCTGCCCGTAATCTAGAACAATTATCATCATCACAACAGCCATAGAACATAGACTATTAAACATTGGGCGATCTTGTGCGGCTTGCACTCAATGCTTAGGCATACCTTTAATCAATCAATCAATTTACTTGCATCAATTTATAATATTATCAATATATCAATTTTATCAGGTCATCTTTCCATCTAGTGGGGAATTTAATTTAATCTAATATAATTTAAATTATTTATAAGGCACATTAACAAAATGTACATGAGTTCGTGCTTATTTACTAAGTATTGCCTATTTTTAATGCAATTTAATTTATAAGCGAACACAACATGCACATTACAATTAGCAGAAACATACCTTTTTGAATTAAAAGATTTTGATTTATCATTAATTTACTAACAATCTTCGTAATACTAGGTTAACAAGCATAGCAAACTTATCATAAGTATAATATTGACCACTGTAAAACTGACCAATAATATTTTTATTATTGGTCGTGCAAAATAGTTAAATTAACAAACGAAAAAATACCTAATTATATATAATATATAATATTATATAGACTTCCGTGTAGGTACTCACAAAGTTTCCAACGGAAGACCAGCGCTGTGTTACCTTGCTGTGACATAGCAAAATGCTGAGGTGGAACCTGTTTGTGGCGGCTACTAATAACTTATATTTGGTAATCTTTTGTTGTACTGTATTTTTGTGTAGTTAATTTTGTTGTTATTAGTGGTTGGCATAATAAAAATATTTTCTTTCTTTCTTTCTTTCTTAATAATATAGTGGGTAAATTGTATGATGATGATGATGCTATAACGTTTTCCTCCCAAGCTAACGGAACCCCAATTCCGTTGTCACCGTGACTGCTAGGACATGCTTAATGGCAGGTACATTAAAGGATAAAAAATAAAACCGCCCGAATGAATCATCGCGCCTATCGCCGCCTTAAGCCTTCCGATAAGCGAAGAATGGCCAAAGAGTTGAGAGTGCAGAAGAGCTAAAGAAAACTATAACAAAGTATGGCCTCGTAGGTCACGCACCTTAGGAACGTAATCTACGATGCACTGCCCTGCGCCTGTGTCTGTTATTTCACTGGTACTGATACAAGATATTTATTTGAATAAACAAGTGTAAAATAAGGTCTTAAAAACTAAAACAAACCAAAACACACCAAAGGTAGTAAGTACTTCCCCGGGTAAGCCGTGAGTAGAACAAAGAGTTCTACTTCTACTAAAACTCTCTCTCTCAACGTTTATCAGCACTAAAATGATTGTCATCCTTTTTGGTTTCATACGAACAGAGAGTGACAGCTGTCATTTTAGTTTTGTTAAACCAAAATTTTGTTTATTCTTTTGGCATTGCTCCCAAAATCCCCTTTTTGCGTAGGTAAAAATAAGTAGTTGAAAAGAATTGGCCCATCTGTACTCTGTTATCTGTGGCCGCATCGGGAGGTCTCACTTTTGACGTGCGTAGCTTCAGTAGATAGCTTACTTAACATAAAGTGTTTCACATGCTTTATTGCTACTTAACCTACTTCGGTTACGGCCGTTTAAAATACCTATGTTTTATGTACGTAAGTGGTGAATTACAGGTTGTAGGTTCGAATTCTGGCCTAACACCAATGATTACGATGTAAGCTCTTTCACTATGGGCCTCATAAGAAGGCTCAAGGTCGCTCAGCGTGCGCTATGGAGAGAGCTATGCTTGCTGTCTCTCTACGAGCTCCAATCAGAAGTTTCGTAGATGGACCAAACTCACTAACGTAGCACAAAGGATTAGCAAGTTGAAGTGGCAGTGGGAAGCACATAGCTTGAAGAACTGACGGCGATTGGGGCAGAAAGGTTTTTGAGTGGAGACCACGCACTAGAAAGCGCAGCGTAGGGCGGATAGATGGAAAGAAGACCTGGAGCCGTTACTAAGCACAAAGTTTCACTTTATATCGAACAATTTGACTAAGGAACACTAGTTAATCCTGGATAAATATTTGGACAGGATGATATACTCGTACCAATGTTGTATCATTTGGTTGTTCGTTGGTAATAGATTAGATAATTATTTATGAATATACCACGAAACAAATACAAATAAAAATTACAACGTAAATCTATGAATACAATTGGCGGTCTTATCGCTAAATAGCGATCTCTACCAGACAACCTCAAAAGATTGGATATTTTAATATTTTGATATTACCACGAGTATCCATTCTTACTTTACTAACATTATAGATTCGAAAGAAACTCTGTCTCTCACTGTTTCTTACGTTTTCACGGCTTCACCGATTTCGATGAAATTTAGTACTTAAATATATTATGACTGGGATTGAGACAGGTTACTTTATGTAATGTATGTAATGTTTTTAATTAAAAACCAGGCGTGCAAAGCCGCGGGTGGGTCCTCTAGTAGGTATATACAATTATAAATTATTCTGCAAGTAATAAGTATCAATAACCAGACATTAGAGACACATCCTAAATCATTCTCGAAAATAGTTTCCAAATATTCAAAATGGCGGGACTATTTTTCAAATTAAGCCGTGACACATGTTAATAGAGCAACAATAGTAGATATCGCTATTTATATGAACTGTAAGCAAGGAAGGGTTCGTGTACTCCGATCATTAATTGTTATTTATAAGCCATCGGTGAATGACCTAACTATTTCCTTAATTACAGCGTCACTATTTCTCTGCTTTGTGGTACTATTTATCACTATTGCGTCACAGTTTTTTGGCATAGTTGGAACCACCAAATTCCATGGCGAGGCTTCCAACTTGATAGACACATTTTAACTATTTCACGTTGTTAATCTAGTATTTATTTCTAACTAGCTGTTGCCTGTAACTTCGTACGCGTTACACTACTAAATGTGTAGGTAACCTAGAAATAAAGCTAAACTCGCTTTTGCAACTTGACATGACACCCCATTTTTATTCCATGAGAACTGATTTATGGGATAAAAGATAGCATAACTATTTGGGCGAGATAGATATAGTCGTGGACATATTGCATCGCTTCACCGTTCACTGTAATATGATAGGCAATGCTTGGTCGTAACTTTGGTCTCTACTCACATTTTTTTTTAATTTTTCCTCACTATGTACCTATTTACTTCTCGTTGACCTAGAATCTAGAAATTTGGTAAGATGCAAGATCTCACAGCACATATAAAAAAGTTCCATAAAGGAAAATTGAGGGTGATTTCTTTTTATTCACGCACCCCATTTTGTAGGGTGTCGTTGAATAGGTCTTTAAGTAGGTAGTAAGGTCGTTAAGTAGGTCTTTTAAAACATTATAAGATTTGCTCAACACTTTTTTGATATAAGAGGCCGACAATTAAATACTAGCTTCCACCAGCGGCTTCGCACGCGTTATTTGTCAACAAAAAAGTAGCCTATGTGTTAATCCAGGTTAAAATCTACGTATATACCAAATTTCATTGAAATCAGTTCAGCCGTTACGACGTGATTGAGTAACAAACAAACAAATAATTGATCGAGCGAAGCGAGATCTCCAAATCAACTTGGGCAAATCGGCGTTGTATGTGTGTATGTATGTTTGTTTCTCCGAGGATAACTTTCGAAGCGTTGATCCGAACTTCATGAAATTTGATACATAAGTAGGTAGTGATGGCACAATTTTGGTGTGACTGAATTTGCTAAAAATGTAGGGGGGTTGTTAAGATATTGGGGATCAAGAGGGGTAAAAAAAAATGTAAATGAGACTATTAGGTCCAATGGGACGTCAAATGTAAGGTCTTCATTAGTACATTTATACCCCGTTTTTATTTTTAGTTTAACCCTTGTAGTTTTTGAGTTATTAGCCATAATAAAAACAATACTTTGACAAAATTCACAGGGTACACCAGTGACGCCACAATGTTGAAATTTGGTATTCGAGTATCTTTAGTAACACAAATATAGGCAAAAGTCTGAAACCTAGAATAACTGAATTTTGTACCCCAAAAAAGAGTAACCAATTAACATGAACTCTCGTTACCTGTAATTTGAATAAAACTGCGGGTCAAGTAAGTTGGTTGTTTATTTCGGGGCACTATATGGATAGTCAAAGATTACGAATAATATATTTTTATTTTTATGGGAGACTCGCGAGATCTCAGTTCGGGGCGAACCACTAGTTAAACAAACATCCAAACTTTCACATTTGTAATATTAGTGTGATGCTTTTTATGCATATAATTTAATTGTATATTTAAGTAAACATAATTTTATTTCCACTTTGTCTAGCACTTTAGGTGAAGAAGCTATGTTATAATGTATAGAGCTCTAGCTACCATATTGTTACTCTCCACCACATAAATCTCAGTAAATACGCCTTATGTCATCAGAAATAAGGTCTAATATCCAATACTTAACATTATGTTAATAGTTTTGATGTAAAATAATCAATTGATATGGTCAAAACTGGCTATTTTTCGCATTCTTCATCCAAAACTGAGCGGTGAGATTGTATTGACAAATGGTTGACATCGAATTAGGAAGCTTATTTATTTCAGAAATGGATGCGGTAGGTAACGAATGCAAAAATTGGTTTCTGAGTAAAACACTCGACAATTCTACTTGTTTAAAAGATAATTAAATTTTATGTTTGAAAAAGTCCATATTTTTATTTTATTATAATTACAAGTATGTAATGCAATCATTAATTTAGCTATTTTTTATAATAAACCATCTATTTTATACTCATCTAGATCAAAATTCCGTTTTTAATCGCTTGCAAAATTGACCAAAAATCATTGAGATCACATAATATTTAGGGGTGAAAACGTTTTCTTTCTTATATATAGAAGACGCTCGGTTTTTTACACTTCGTTTTTACACGTCGTACGTTGCTGAAATCCGACTATATTGGATATTTAAGCACCTACCTATATTATTATGTATCCATAAAAAAATATTACCACCTCCAAAAAGAAATGGTTTCATACATCAAAGTGCCATTTATTAGGCAAGTGTCAGACTGAGCGAGGAATTATTCAAATTAGGAATAATTTATTGAACACGACGCTGTGTGTTTTAGTTGGACGGAATTCTGCAAGATGTAGTGATGTTTTTATAACTGGTTCTTTTGTACCTGTACCTGATAAAATTGCTTGAATTCATCACCATCATCATATCCGCAATAGGACATCTGAATATTAGCTTCTCCCATAGATTTCCAAAGCGATCTTGCGGGCCTTCACCCAACTGCTCTTTGCCTGAATGAAATGTGCTTAAATAGAATATAGGTAGCTAGGTATCATATATAAAACAAACACAATTCATGTTATAAGTTTTTTAAATCATTAAAATGTAGCTAATGATTTAATTACAGTTTAATTAGTGGGAATGTTATCTATATTTATCAATTAACGTAACGTTTTATGGGTATTACGACCGACACTGTTTCGGTTCAATTCTTGAACCTTCATCAGGTTGAGTGCGATCCCCTCCGCAGTTCCGCACTGCGTCTCGCCTCGCACTACGCGCCGCAGCCTCGTGCGAGTAGACGGGCGCGGTGGTACTAATGAAGGTTCACGAATTAAACTGAAACATTATCGGTCGTAACACCGATATACAACAATTAATGAAACAAATCTAGAGCTATTTTACAAAGTCTAGAGCACAGACACCGAGTAGCCAGACTTTCAGTTTTTTACAAGATTCATTTTGGTGAATTTGCGCAAGATCTTCATGACCTTATCCATCCTTCCTCCTTCCACCACCGAACAAGCAGACGTACCGAGAAGTACCACCCATACCTGGTTGGCATACCACGTTGCCGTACCAAACGATTTGCTTCAACTTTTCTTGTTAGCACAAGTAAGGAGTGGAACTCACTTCCGGCGTATGTTTTTCCAAACCAGTATAATCTTGGAGTCTTCTAGTCCAGAGTGAATAGGTTCTTTCTAGGCAAGCGTGCCCCATCTTCGATCTCACCATCACTAACCATCAGGTGAAGTAGTGGTCAAGCGCTTTACTATACACAATAAAAAAAAATCACGAAAATTTCTAAGCCAAATTAACTATACTAATATTAAAAAGAAGAGTTTGTATGTTTGTAGGGTGTTATCTTAAAAAACAACTTAACCGATTCTGAATTACATATTTCACTGTTAGAAAGCTACTCTATCCCTGAGTGATATAGTCTCTCATATATTTTAAGTTAATAATCCGTGCGAATCCGGGGTGGGTCAGCTAGTCTTGTATATGGTGAGATGTAACTAAGTACTTACTTTACCATAATAAAGATAAACAACTGTTTAACGCATGTTTAAAAAATTGCTAACAAATTTTTTTCAGGATTTTTTAAACAGTGTTTAGCAGGTGTTTAACTTTTTTCTGGTAAGCCCCTATTAGTTTAGTAGATTCTTAAGCTTTGTATAAATTAAGAAAGAGTTTTCTTTGTAGAATTGCTACGATTGTATAAATATCCAAACGATTTCTACGAGGCAATTCTCTGTTATAGGCGATGGTTACCACTTAACATCAGGTGGGCCATAAGCTTGTTCCATTTCCAAGCAGTATAAAAAAAAAGATTTGTTTCAAATTTCATTGTTGGTACGAGTAAGGAGTGGAACTAACTTCCGGCGTCTGTTTTTCATTCATTAAAATCTTAAGGATCACTTTGAAACGTCAATTTTACTGTCTGTTCTATCGCGACCAAGCCAGGAACGAAAGGCTAGAATCAAGACCAATTGTTCTTTTTAATGATCCTTTTATAACAAAATAATTTACGTCTAAATTGTAACATGTTGGACCGAGTTCGAGCAATTTAAAAGTGAACAGGTACTTGTAGGCAAGCGTGCTCCATCTTCGACCACGCCATCACTTACCATGGTAAGGTAGTGGTCAAGTGTCTGAATAATCACATCACATCACACTATCACACTAATATTATAAATGCGAGAGTTTGGATGTTTTTTTATTACTCAATTACATCGTAACAACTGAACCGATATCTATGAAATTTAGAATGTACGTAGATTAGAACCTGGATTACGCTACTTTTTATCACCTATATGAGGTCCAATGGGATAAAAATGGGGTGTCAAGTTGCAACAGCGAATTTAGCTTTATTTCTAGGTTACCTACACATTTAGTAGTGTACGCGTACGAAGTCACGGGAAACAGGTAGTACGAAATAAAAAAACGAAAATTAGTAGTTACTTATGTAGCCAATGACATCTTAACTTTTGCATGCTTTATTCTCGCATAAAACGTCCCTCATTGACATTTCAGTATTTTTTTTTTGCATTAACAAGTTTAAAATCTAACTTATCTCATAAATAAAACTGGGATTTAAAAAGATTTATAAATAATCTAGAATAAAGATATTTTTCTCGTCTAAAACCCGCCCATCATATTTTCATCAAAATGTCTTTAGCGACTATAAATTGAATTTGTAAGAGTTTGGAAAAAATATCTTTTTTATTAGGTAAAATAGCTAAGTAATTTAACATAGTTTTACCATTAGGTCATTGAACTTTGTTCCCTCCCTATATTTCGCCTTTCTATATTTTCACTTGCACTTAGGAGTTTTTTGGACATTTAGTAATCCATAAGTACTACATAATATTATAATTTCGAAAGTAACTCTGTCCCTCTGTTACGTTTTCACCACTTGACCGATTTCGATGAAATTTGGTATATATACATAAATAATAATAAAATAAATATTGCTGGACATTTCACACAGCGCTATCTAGCCCCAAACTAAGCAGAGCTTGTACTATGGGAACCAGATAACTGATAGAATACTAATATACATTTTTTTTGTAAATATATACTTATAATATATAGAGAAACAACCAGACCCGGAACAAATATCTGTAGATCATGCAAACATTTGTTCCGCGGCGGGAATTGAACCCGCTACCTCCTGCGTCTCAGCCGGCTATTCGCCCACTGCCCCACGGAGGTCGTCTAATATATAAATATATATAAAAATATATCTATAAATATATAATAGGACCAGTATTGGGATATAAGCTACTTTTACCCGACTGTGCAGGAGGGTATTGTTTTTATTGACAAACATTATAAGAAAACGGCGTGCGTTGCTCTTGAAACGCCTGCGTGGCAGCCCCAACGTCATTCTGATCACGTTGGCGAACAGGTGAGAGTCTCCGCTTCTGGGGCATTCATGCAACCCCCTTTAAGGGGCGTTGCCCCACTCACTGATAGTCCCTCGTGTCCGCGTATGTATGTATGTGTTTAATTAACTGTGTCTCTTTGTGTTTTAATTAACGGTTTTTTAAATAATTTTAATTTCTGATTTCTATATCCTTATATTGTACCCTTTATGAGTATAAATAAGCTAAGGCTAAGTCTTGAAATAAATAGTTTTATTTCATTTTTATTTATTTATTATTTAATTGTACTACTGGTTCGCCCTGAACTGAGATCTCGCAAGCCTCCCATTAAAACAAAAATATTTTTCTAAAAAAAATTTAAATCGTAATCTTTGCCTATCAAAATAGTGCCTCTAAACAAATATCCAACTGACTTGATTTACACTTTTATTCAAATTAAAGATAACGGGAGCTCATGTAAATTGGTTACAAATCGCAGTTATTCTGAATTTCAGACTGTTGCCTATATTTGGGTGACGAATACCAAATTACAGCACTGTGGGGTCACTGGTGTACCCTGTCAATTACGTAAAAGTTCAGTTTTTACTATGGCTAATAACTCAAAAACTACAAAAACTTTACTAAAAATAAAAACGGACTCGAAATGTACTAATAAAGACCTTTCTTGTGACGTACCACTTGACCTAATAGTCTCATTTTAATTTTTTTTTACCCCTCTTGTACTCCAATATCTCAACAACCAATATAATATACTTGCAAAGGTGAGGCAATACTTCACACCGGGACAGTTGCTCAACTTATACCAAGTCATGTCTGGAGTACTGTTCTCACCTCTGGTAGGGATCAGCGAAATACCAGCTAGAGGCTCTAGATTCAATTGAGATAAGAGCCAAGAAGTTAATTTGCAATGACGAGTTAACAGATGCAAGGCTCCACAGCCTCGAGCATCATCGAAAGGTTGCGAGCCTCTCGGTTTTTTATCGGATACATTTCGGAGTGTGCTGCGGAGCTTTTCAACCCGATCCCACTATCCCCATTCTATCATCGGACAACCAGACGCTCCGCGATGCGGCACCGCTACATGGTAGACATACCTCCCATACGCACAAAGCGGTACTCTTCCACCTTTATTATGCGCACCGCCAAGGAGTGGAACGCCTTGCCTGACTCTGTGTTTCCTAATAACTACAACCTAGGAATCTATTGCTTAATAGGTTTCTTCTAGGCAAGCGTGTACCATCGTAGACTGCATCATCGCTTACCATCAGGTGAAATAGTGGTCAAATGCGAGCCTATAAATTATAAATAAAAAAACTCATTTTTAGCTCATGTAGTCACACCAAAGTTTTGCCACACCTATGTATCAAATTTCACGATGATCGGATCAACGCTTCGAAAGCTATCTTCGGACAAAGATACATACATACATACAATGTCGATTTGCCCAAATTGATTTGGAGATCTCGCTTCGCGCGTTCAATTAATGAATATAACTTCGGTTGTTTTATACAAAAATAATTACATCAATAAATTAGAATCAAAAGTCTCGACAAGCGAATAATTATATAGTATTAAACAACTATCGTGTTTATCGCTACTGTTTATATAATGACATATTATAATAATCATAAAATCATAATAGTTATGTTTTTTTAATAAGCTCCTAAGTTATGGCTGAGACTGAGATCAGTTTTATCATAGTTTTTATAGATTTAAAACTGGTTTTGCAAATAACGTTACTTTGAATATCTATGAATTAATCTTTTGGTAGAATTCGGCTGACGATATTGCGCGCAGTATCGCTGGGAAAAAAAAATCCGGAGTAATAATAATAATAATAATAATAATAAGCCCCTCCAAGCCCAACCCCACGTCCGTGCTGACCATCTATGCCACGTGAGGGGCGGACAACCGAAATAAAATAACTTATCGGATGACTAAAAGGGCCATGGCAAACCCACCATGATGGAGAAAAGTAATAGTACACGTATATTGTCGCTTCCCGGGGGTGATCGCCGGGGCACGTCTGGAGCCGATGCTGGACGTTACAGCATGCAAGCCATCGGTGGCGAGGGTAATGGGCGGCCCTCTGCCGGGGAACCCGAAAAAGGTGAGCCCAACAGAAGGTACAACCTACGACCACTGAGAAGATCAAGCCGGAGCACATCACGAGCCGGCGCCGAATGTCTCAGCAGCACGAGTGCAGCTAACGTGGGAGCAACACGGCTGGCCTCGATTGAGGAGCGGGGCCTGAGCCGAATAGATTGGACTGAAAAGGACCACGAAAGCCAATCTAATACATCCTCACCCAAATCTCTTTTTTCTTCTATTCTTTCCTCTCCACCTTCGTATCTTGACTTTTTCCCTGAACCTTCTTCTTCTCTTTCACGAAAATCTTCGTTTTCACTAGCCGAGGACGTTGTACAGGCGACAATAGTCGATGACCCTGTACCCACCAAGGCTAAACCACGTGCGCGAAAAAAATGGACGGAAGAAATGAACAGCTTTGTCCTGCGCACATATTATATTCTGACCAATCTAGAAACGAATACTAGAACATACCTCACGGAACTTCATAAGAAATTTAACAACAAATTCCCAGACATGCATGCAAGTAGACAGAGAGTAGGTGATCAGCGTAGAGCAATTGTTCGCAATAACTTGCTGACTACAACTAGGATGAGTGAAATACGGACTGAAGTAGAGGCGTATTTACTAACACACCAGCATCAAACACCCTCACTTTCTACTCAAATACCACCTACACAGCGGATGCAGTGGACAACAGAGCACAATGAAACAATAATACGAGCATATTACAGGATAACCGAATTAGAGACTAATAAAACTGCATATAGGAAGCCTTTGCACCAAAGTTTTATTAACGTTTTCCCTCACCTTGCCCATGTTAGTGAACAGAGAGTAGCTGATCAGAGAAGGGTCATTATCGCTAACAAATTTATAGACGATGAAAGGCTTAACATAATTAAACAAGAAGTTGCCAATGAATTAGGTACACGCGCCATAATCACTCACACGAGCACAAGCCAAAATGAGCAGCCTCAAGATCTCAACACAACAGTCTGGTATGACGCTTTCAATGATGACATTGATGAGGAAACAGTACCACAACCACAAATACAAGTAGGGTTACTTAGTGAACATAATAGAAATCAGGAAGTAGACGAACTCTTTAGCCAAGCACAGCAGTTCTTTAGTAATACACACCCTGAAGATAGGCCATTCATTCCAAAGCAAAAAACTTCTAAGAAACTTGGAAAGTTTGTATGTTACATAAATGAAGTTATCCTGCCTGAAATTGTTAACGCCGACACGGATTTTGAAACGTTGCAAACTACAATCTACTGCTCAGCATGGACGGCAGCTAAACTCAATGGATCAAAACTCAAATTACCACCAGACGAACTACCAAACCAAACACGCAAAGATTCCATACCTAACTGGCAGAGACGGCTTGAAAGATAAGTCGAAGACCTTAGAAAGAAAATTGGTAGGCTCACGCAATATATGAACGGAAACCGTAGTAAAGCACTAACTAAACAGATAGATAGTATCCTAGAGCAATACAAAACACACACCACCCATGAGGAACCGAACTCCAACCTTATACATTTTCTTGATACCCTAAAACAGAAGCTTTCAGTTATTAGCAGCCGGCTTAGACGTTATACATCGTGTACTCATCGTAAAACACAAAATAACCAGTTCTGTAACAATGAGAAGAAGTTCTACCAATCCTTGACCAGATCAACAAGGAACTACACCAGTGACAGCAGAAGTCAAGCAGATGACTCACCGGATCCAACTGAGCTTAGGGAATTTTGGTCCAATATATGGGAAAACTCTGCGGGCTATACGAATGATGCTGAATGGATCAAGAAAGAGCAGACTAACCATTTAGGTATAGAACCCATGGAGTACTTAGACATACCTATTGACGTATTCCAGAAAGTTATTAAGAGAACGCACAACTGGAAGGCGCCAGGATCTGACCAAATCCATAGTTATTGGTACAAGAAATTAACTCGGCTGCATCCCTTCATTTACAACCACATAAATAATTTTATTAAGAACCCTCACATCTTACCATCTTACATCACAAACGGTATCACTCATATGATACCCAAAGACAATAGTGATACAAAGAACCCTGCGAAATATAGGCCGATTACCTGTCTACAAACAATCTATAAAATAATCACAGCATGCTTGTCCCAGCTTATTTACACCCATATAGATACAAACAAGCTATTCACAGAACAACAGAAAGGTTGCCGAAAATTCAGCCAGGGATGCAAGGAGCAACTTGTTATAGACTCAATTATATTAAAACAGGTACAGCGTAATAAAGAAGACTTATATTCCGTATACATAGACTACAAGAAAGCGTATGATTCAGTTCCACACTCATGGCTTTTAAAGGTATTAGATATCTATAAAATCCACCCACAGCTTATTTCATTCTTAAGTAAGTCTATGATTAACTGGACAACCCGGCTACATGCACAAACACTCAACAGAACTATAGAAACAGCCCCAATTAGTATACAAAGAGGCATATTTCAAGGAGATGCACTTAGTCCACTATGGTTCTGCCTTGCGCTGAATCCCCTTTCAAACTCCCTGAACTCGTCGGGCCTCGGTTACAAATTAGACAAAAGACATAACAGACATACTGACTCAACACTATTGAATCACCTTCTCTATATGGATGACATAAAAATCTACGCATCCACTCAAACTGAGTTAGAACACCTAATTAAAATTACAGAAATTTTTTCAAATGACATTTCTATGAACTTTGGTATTGACAAATGCAAAATAAACTCAGTCAAAGCAGGACAAAATCATCAGCACACTTACTATATGGAAACTGGTGAAACAATAGCGCCACTCAGTGAAGATGAGATGTATAAGTATTTAGGGTATCACCAATCTACGCTCATACACTATAAAGAAATTAAGACCCAACTGACTCAGAATTTCAAACATAGACTCAACTCTGTGTTGAAAACACAACTTTACTCCAAAAACACAATTAAAGCTATCAATACCTATGCTATCCCAGTACTGACATACTCGTTTGGAGTAATAAGTTGGACAAAGAAGGAGTTGAAAGATTTGCAGCGGCTGATTAATGTCACAATGACGAAGAATAGAAAGCACCACCCAAGAGCGTGTATACAGAGGCAGATCCTGCAACGGTCAGAAGGAGGTAGAGGTATAATAGATATACAAAATTTACATAACCGGCAAATTTCAACGCTAAGATCTTACTTTTATTTTAAAACTGAGACATCAATCATTCATAAAGCCATAGTTGAACTAGACTGTAAAAATTCACCACTTAACCTTCAAAACCATAGTATACAAAATAATGAAGAACTGACTAACAGACAGACTTTAACTGCTGAATGGGCGCGTAAATCTCTCCACGGAAGGCACCACCATGACTTGAGTCAACCCACCGTCGACAAACAGGCGTCGAACGAATGGCTCAGTCGAGGTGAACTCTTTCCTGAGACTGAGGGGTTTATGATAGCAATACAAGACCAAGTAATTGAGACCCGGAACTATCAAAAACATATCATGAAAATAAAAAACATGCAAACAGATTTATGTAGACGTTGCAACAGTTCTTCCGAAACAATTCAACATATAACGGGGGCCTGCAAGGCGCTAGCACAAACGGACTATAAGTTCCGGCACGATCAGGTGGCCAACATCATCCACCAAAGACTAGCCGCAAAATACAACCTCATCGACACGTCTTCAAAGCCCACACCTTACTATAAATACATACCTGAAATAGTACTAGAAAATGCAAACTATAAACTCTATTTTGATAGAGCTATCCTGACCGATAAGACCACTCATTTCAATAGACCGGATTTGACACTTTTAGATAAAATCAACAAAACAGCACTTCTTATCGACATAGCCATCCCAAACACTCATAACCTACAGAACACTATATCAGAAAAGCTCTCCAAGTACATAGATCTGAAAAATGAAATTGCGCGTATGTGGCGCCTGCAGAAGGTATCAATCGTACCAATAATAATTTCCAGTACAGGTGTAGTTCCAAAGCAACTGTTTCAATCACTTGCCGTATTAGACCTCCCAAAACACACATATATTCTCATGCAAAAAGCGGCTATACTGAACACCTGCAGAATTGTGCGAAAATTCTTGGAAACGGACCTTCCAAGTGAAAGTCCAATCAATCATACGTTAGGTGCTGATATGCACTTGGCTTAGGCCCGTGCAGCTCAGGTATATCTCCGGTTATAGTACAACCGAGTGTAAAAAAATACAACACCAAAATAATAATAATAATAATAAAGCCTTAATAATACCTTAAGAGGCTCTCGCTAGGAAATTGGATCAAGGGTCAGATACAGAAGGCGGTACTCCTGGACTCGGCACGCATAGTCAGGAGGTTCCTCTCTCTGCAGCCCTAGCCACCGATCGCTTGGGCCTTGCTTCGCGGTCGGTGGTTTACCGTTTTTATAAATATATTTTTTACTATAATGTTTGTTTTTCGTAAGATACTTTGTAGTGAAAAATGTATTCTTTATAAACGAGTTTTAAAATAAATATGTGTGAATAATAATAATAAGTACAACATTTTGAACATTTATGTTGTACTTATTATTATTATAATAAGTACAACATAAATGTTCAAATTAAATACACTAGTGATTCGCCCCGAACTGAGATCTCGTGAGTCTCCAATAATAACAAAAAAAAATATTATTTGTAATCTTTGACTACCAAAATAGTGCCACGAAATAAAACCAAAAAACTTGACCTACAGTTTCATTCAAATTTTAGGTAATGGGAGTTCATGTAAATTGGATGCTCTTTTTTGGGGTACAAGTTGCAGTTATTCTAGATTTCAGACTGTTGCCTATATTTGTGTCACTTATGCTACACGCATACCAAATTACAGCACTGTGGGGTCACTGGTGTACCCTGTGAATTTTGTCGAAGTTCAGTTTTTATTATGGCTAATAACTCAAAAATTGCATAGACTTTACTAAAAATAAAAACGGGGTCAAAATGTACTAATAAAGACCTTTCATTTGACGTCCCATTTGACGTGCTAGTCTCATTTTTTTTTACCCCTCATGAATCCCAATAGCTCAACTGCCCCCTCACATTTTTAGCTCATTTAGTCACACCAAAATTGTGCCATCACTACCTACCTATGTATCAAATTTCACGATTATCGGGTCAACGCTTCTAAAGTTATCCTCGGACAAACAAACATACGTACATACTTACATACATTACATACAACGCCGATTTGCCCAAGTTGATTTGGAGATCTCGCTTCGCTCGATCAAAAATAATGAATTATGAGCAATTGAATACAGATTATATTAGATAATAGCGGATAGTGTCAAAATATGATTTATACGTACAGGTGTAAATCCTCATGTGCCTGTAATTTCACCGGTAATCATACCCTTCAACCCAAAACACAACAATGCTGCTTGGTGTGAGAAATAGCTATGGCTGTAGTATTTCCCCGGGGAGCCCTTTCACAAGTAACTATTTGTACTAAAACGGCATATTTATCATGATTTGTGATTTTTTTTTATTTGGCGCATGCATGGTTGAAATATCGGGATATGTAAATCTAATGTACATTCACAAAAAAAATAGGGATAATCATAATTTTAATACTAGTAATAAAGATAAACTTGCTGTTGCCACTTGTCCATAAAGTTAGTAAATCGTTTAAAAGGCAAGGTTTTTTTTATTTTACGCTTTTATAACAAACTCCCAAGTGATGTACAAAAATTAACAATTAACAAATTTAAAAACGTAATTAAACAAAATATTTATGTAAAAGCCTACTATAACTATCGGATTATTTAGATGATAGAGAAGCTTGGGATTGAAATTGCTCCAACTCATTCAAAAATGTTACAATTTAGACGTAATTTATTTTCTTATTACTATGTATCTAATATGACAATTAAAAAACAACCAGCCTTGTTTCTTGCCTTTCTTTCTTGGCTTGATCGCGAAGAAACAGGAAGTAAAATTGACGTTTCAAAGTGATCCTTGTGATTTTAATGAATAAAAGATTTTATTTTTACTCATAAACTCTCAAATCATGGTAAATATCCCGTTTTTAATACAAATAGTGCGTATAACCATTATAGTTTCAAAAGTTAACTCTTATCTCCTTAAAGATAATAAAGTGGGTATATCTATTGGTATCTACTTTGACTTTGCTAAGTAATTTTTTTCTAAATTTATAAACCTCCGACCTTAGGATAAACCGACACTTAAAACTGCGTAAAAAGTAAAAAAAAACATTTTACAGCTGAGATCTCTTCAAATAAATGATCTTGACAGACAGACAGACGGACAACAAAGTAATCCTACAAGGGTTCCTGTTTTTTCCTTTTGAGGTTGATATCTTAAGATCGGCTGACTTGATATTCATTACACATAGCTAAGAACCACCATAGTTAAACAAGCTTTCTATTTAAAAAATCCGATCAGAAATGGTCCATCCGTTTGAGAACTACGATGCGACAGACAGACGTAAAAAACCTTGCAAACTAATTCTCAGAGTACATAATATTGTATGTAACTCTTCTACTTCCAGCCCTTTTCCCACATTACGTGGAGTCGGCACAACATGTATTCCTCCTCCACATCTCTCTATCAGCCGTCATCTCCGTTGTCACTTCCTTCCTACCCATATTCTTCACACAGTCCATCCATCTCTTCTTCGGCCTTCCTCTACTTCTATATCCATGCACACACATACCTTTTTTTTCAACTTTCACTCATTCTTTTAGATACACGATTTTTCAATTTTAAAATTGTATGTATGTATGTTAAAGTTGTATGTATGGATACCCCAAGTTTAAAACAAGTATGACTGTACGCATCAATAACTTGACATAAACGTGTGTGGATCGACACGCCTTCTTCTTTTTATTTTAATATTATTTTATCAAAATATTTGTCTTATATAATACTAGTACTTGACTGTGGATTTGTTCGCACGATATTGTAACAAAATTTACATGCATAGACTAAACACCCTTTTTTCTGACTAGTGACTAGTAGTAGAGACCGTGGAGATCGACCTTCACCGATCTGATAACCAGATGAGACGTATTTTTTATCAAATATAATTTATAAACAAATATGCCTATAATTACTTGCCTATCTAAAAGTGCTTATGGCTATTTTTAATTAAATTAACTTTAATCGATTTTTTTTTCATCACTTTCATTCTTTTGATAACCAAATGAATTTTATTTCACTGTTAGTTTTTAACACACAGAATATGCCTCAGTAGGCTTGCCTACTCATTTCTGTGTATAGCTACCTGGCAAGCCGATGTGAACAGGTAAGTCAATATAGGTGACTCCATCGTTCTGCTAACTTATCGAAAGTTATATCAAATTTTAGATTATTTTATTACAAAATCAGTCATATTTCAAAATCATTGCCTGCAAAAAATCATACTTATAGTACTGTTGCCTAGCTAAAAACTTTTAGAGAGCACTTTTAGATAGGCAAGTAATTATAGGCATATTTTTTTATAAATTATATTTGATAAAAAATATGTCTCATCTGGTTATCAGATCGGTGAAGGTCGATCTTCACCGGCTCTTAGACCATAGTGATTCGCCCCGAACTGAGATCTTGCGAGTCTCCCATAAAAACAAATAAAATATTATTTGTAATGTGTGACTATCAAAATAGTAGCACAAAACTATAACCAAATAACTTGACCTACAGTTTCATTCAAATTACAATAAATGAGAGTTCATGTTAAGTGGTTACGCTTTTTGGGTAGAAATTGCAGTTATTAGACTTTTCAGACTTTTGTCTGTATTTGTGTCACTAGAGCTAAACGAATACCAAATTCCAGCACTGGTGTACCCTGTGAATTTCGTCAAAATTCAGTTTTTGTTATGGCTAATAGGTAACTTACATGAACTAATCTAAAAATAAAAACTGGTCCAAATGTACTTATAAACACCTTTTTTTTACCCTTCTTGAACCTCTATATATCAACAAACCTTATATCAACCTTTTGAGCTCATTTAGTCTCACCAGGATTGTACCATCACTACCTACCTATAAACCAAATTTCACGATGATCGGATCAACGCTTTGAAAGTTGTCCTCGGACAAACAAACATAGGTTTTAATTGATTGGTCAAGCGCTTGACCACTATATCACCTGATGGTAAGTGATGGTGTGATCGAAGATAGAGCACGCTTGCCTAGAGAGAACACTCTGGACTTGAAGACTCCGAGATTATACCAGTCCGGAAAAACATACGCCGGAAGTGAGTTCCACTCCTTACATGTGCTAACAAGAAAAGTTGAAGCAAATCGTTTGGTACGGCAAGGTGGTATGCCGACTAGGTACGGGTAGTACTTCTCGGTACGTCTGCTTGTCAGGTGGTGGAAGGGGGAAGGAGGGATAAGGTCATAGAGATCTTGCACATATTCACCAACATGAATCTTGTAAAAAACTGAAAGTCTGGCTACTCGGCGTCCGTGCTCTAGACTTTGTAAAATAGCTTCCACTAGGAAACCATCACCTATGAGTCTAGCATCTAGTTATGTATATAGTTTTGTTGCTAATTGGTATTATTAGTATTTCGGAAATTAATCTACACATACAGACAAGCTATAGCGTTTTTAATATTAGTAGTTTTAGTCTTGTTTTATAAGCCGTGGGATACTTGGATCAAGGTTTCCAAGAAACTGCATCGAGATATTTTTGTTTGGTTAATTAAAAATATTGACGAATCACTCTGAACTCCTACTAGCGGTCACCCTTCCGCGATGATTTCTGAACGTTGCTTTTCCTAGAATGACTAAGCAACTAGCAAATGGTCTGGTTGTTTTTCTATACATTATGTATTATTTATTTTTTTGTAAACAAAAAAAGTATATAAGTATTCTATCAGTTACTGGTTCTCATAGTACAACTGGCGGCCGTGAGGCCAGTAAGGGGCCGTGAGACCACGCACTGAAAAGTGCAGCGAAGGACGGCCCCCAACTAGATGGTGAGAAAAGAAGACCTGATAGAAGTTGCTGGGAGTCGTTGGGCACAGGCCGTATAAGATCGGTTGCTCTGGAAATCGATTGTTCAGCATGGGACGTTCTTTTGCTGCTGTTGTGATGGTGATTACCTCAAAATGAAAAAAGAAACCCTTATAGGATCACTTCCTTATCCGTCTGTCTGTTTAGACCTTTTTTCTCAGGAACGCGTGGAGGTATCAAGTTGAAATAAATATGAAATACTTAAATCTACTGTCCTTTGGTGCAGTAAAACAATCGGGCTGCTAAGTCAACGCAATCAAAAAATAAGGCCAATTATCCTGCATATTTTGACACTAGAAAATAAAAATAAATCTAAACCTACGAGTACTTCCCGTTTCATATTCATATTCATGAAATTTGCCGAAGAAGCAGCACGAATAACGGATAAAATCTGCAAATCTTTAATTTGTGAAAGTATCAAATAAGTAAATAACATACAAAATACAAATAATATTTTTACCAAACTCAGTGCGCGAATCAGTCTGTACTCATCCGGTATATACCACTAATGTCTAAAATGCCTCTAGCGGTCGCCCTTCCAAATAAGGACCGTGCGGAACGTTGCTTACATAAAATAGGAGAAGCAAGTTATAAAAATATTACCTACGATTATTTTTTTCTAGCATTATGTGGTAGAATGAAACTAAGCTGAGAGTGGAATGCATCGGAACACCTTTGCTTGTTTGTTTTTTTTTAATAGCCGCACCTCATTTGCGCTGTATTGTTAGGCGGGTATGCTTGTTTTGTGATGGCGTAGACACTGGAGTGAAACGGACGCTTTTTTCTGTTTGTGACAAAACTTAATTCTCAATACTCTGAAATATTTATGATTTATTTCAATTCATTAATATAAATACGAAATTTATCACGTACCGTTTTACCGGTGTTTCGACCGACAATGTTGTAATGCGAGGCGAGACGTTATTCGTTGAACCGAAACATTGTCGGTCGAACCACCGATATAACGGTAGGTACGTGATAAATCGTATATTTATAATAGTGATAATTAGATTACATAAAACTGTTTAATTATAGTGTTATCAGCTGTGACACGTTCGTACTCAGACAATTTGTTATAACACTTTAGGTATACACTTAGATTGCTTTTGTCAAAGTCCATAGGATTAATTATTGAATAGAACTGTAATAATATAAAAAAATTGCAACTTTGGCTAAAAATTGATCAAATCGAACTTCCACGCGAAAAATAATGCAAGCTTTTATTAAATGCCTAGCTGTTGCCCGCGACTTCGTACGCGTTACACTCTTAAATATGTAGGTAACCTAGAAATAAAGCTAAACTCGCTGTTGCAACTTAACTTGACACCCCATTTTTATCCCATGGGAACTAAATTATGGAATAAAAGGTAGCCAATGTGGTAATCCAGGTTATAATCTGCATATATACCAAATTTCATTGAAATCGGTTCAGCCGCTACAACGTGATTGAGTAACAAATAAACAAATAAGTAAACAAACATCCAAACTTTTACATTTATAATATAAGTGTGATATTTATTTTCAAAGGAAATCGGTAGGTCAATATACCCTAGGGAAGTTAAAACTGGCCACCGGCCGCCACTAATGATTTAGAGTCATTTGACTGACAAGTTAGTAAAGTACTCAGGAGAGTTATTACCTAGAATGGTAATATGACCCAGTATTTAGTTGTCCACAGATCGGCTAGTTATTAATAGTTGGGGGCATCAAGCCTTGAGTCTTTGGTTTTAATAGAATAACATGAAAATTATTTCGTTATAGTAATAAATTAGTTACAATAATATGATGTCCCAGCTCCATAATGCACCATAATGTTACACAATATCACCATAATGTTACACAATAGCACCATAATGTTACAAATAATAATGTTACAAATATAAATAATTATAAATAATATTGTTACAAATAGCACCATAATGTTACACTTACGTGAATAGTTTGAGATGCAGGAGGTTGCGGGTTAGATTCCCGCCGCAGAACAAATGTTTGCATGATCTGCAGATATTTGTTCCGGGTCTGGATGTTTTTCTATTTATTATAAGTACACTATGTATTTACAAAAACAAAGTTTGAGTATTTTATCAGATATCTGATTATTTTGATTTGAAAAAGGAATGATAAATTAAAAAAATACATTGATTATAGGAGTTTGCACGGAAACTTGAGAGACAGTTATCAGCTAACTTCATCATGTCGCTTTTTGGCTGTCGGTCTGCGCGCACATCGTAACATCGCGCCAAAAGAAGCATAACTTCAAAAAAGAAGAACAAAGAGGCATTAAATTTCTCGAATAACGTCCTCTTTGCCCCACTGTTCGTGTTTGTACTAGCGTGATTATGACATTGTTACCGGCCGGTAGTGGCTGTCATACGCCTCTACTCTACCCATAGGCTAACTATTCTACCCATGGACTAACCTGCTCTATGGTACATGCGTTCTATTTATAAAATCAACATCTGATTTTCGGTGACGTTTGTATAACCTAATGGATCTATTTATTTATTTATTTAATCTTTATCACATCACACTATCACATTAATATTATAAATGTGAAAGTTTGGATGTTTGTTTGTGTGTTTGTTACTCAATCACGTCGTAATGGATAGATCATGATCTGGATTCAAACATAGGTTGCCTTTTGTTTACAAACAACGCGTGCGTAGCCGCTGGCGGAAGCTAGTTATTTATAATTCTTCTGTACGTGTGTTTGTCACCTAACTCCTCCTAAACGGCTGGACCGATTTGGATGACATTTTGTGTGTATATGTCAATGGGTTCCAGGATGGTTTGAAAACACAATTGGACCAGATAGGTGGTGCTGTTGTCGAGATCCAGAAAATTGCAGATGAAGTCGCGGGCATACAATTAGTATAATAATAATCTAGGTATAATAATTTTAGATATTGCAGACATTCTCAGTTTTTTATTGAAGAAACAAGCAGCTGTAACTTTATAACAAAAATAAGATCGGTCAAGTATGAGCAGGACTCGCGCACCGAGGGTTGCGAACGTACATATTTTTATAGAGTTATCCGACACTCACAGAAAATTATATATATATAATATCAATTTCATATCAATTATAATATCAAGCCTAGACGGGACTTGAACCCGCAACCTTCCTCCTGATACTTGTCAATTGTGCTACAGGCTCTTGTAACGTCAGGGTCGTAAATACACATAATATGTCACATAATTTATACTAATATATGAAGAAAGATTTGTATGTTTGTAACGAATAAACTAAAAACTGGTCCGATTTCAACAATTCTTTCACGATTAGAATGCTACATTATCCTGGAGTACTTTTTACCCAACTGCGCAGAAGGAGGATAATGTTTTTATTGAAAAACTACGCGTGCGAAGCTGCGGATTGGTCAGCTAGTAATAAATAAATTCGTTTAAATCAGACCAGACAGGGATCCATAATTTCTGTTAGTAAATACAGAAAATTCTTACTTAAAATTATTGTTAGTAAAATAAATATAAATAAATATTGCTGAACATTTCACACAGCGCTATCTAGCCCTAAACTAAGCAGAGCATGTACCATGGGAACCAGATAACTGATAGAATACTTATATACATTTTGTTTTGATGTAAATAAATACTTATTTAAATACCGGCAAACCGGGGCGCTTGCCAGGCGGCAATTTCAGGGGGAGCCAAATTTATATATACAAAAAAACTTATTTTACATAGCGCTTAGATAGAATCCAGCGCACGTCGTATCGATTATTAATTTAAACCCCCAAACCCGGGGGGGGTTTGGGGGTTTAAATCAAATTAACCCCTCTGGTTATACCCGATATCAGTGTAAATATGTAGTCCCGTCAAATAGCCCCAAAATTACATAAAAATTATCCAAGAAAATGAAACTACTCCCAGCTCAAGTTTCTGCCCCGGTTCGGAAATATAGTAGATCACGACATCTTAAATTTAATCTAAACCTTATAAAAAGGAGGTAAACAAATCTACGAATCTTTTTACTAACCTAAACAAATAATGACGTAGGTATTTGACAAGTTTTTTTTAATTACAGTATTGTTAGTTTCTGGTCATAAAACGGAGTTTAAAAAGATAACATATTAGATTATGATTTATAAAACAAATGGACCACCCTACACATACGTGCGAGATTATACAGGATGCGTAAAATATGGAGACTAGTCACACAAGATCTGTCGCTATAGAAGGCCTGTTCAGCATGGATGTCCTATCGTCTTCTTCTGGAAGATTGATAGATTCTAATATAAATAGATGGATGTATATAAGTGCCTACAAATGTAATTGTATATGTGCTACTTGTCTGTGTAAATGTAGTATAACCAATTAACATGAACTGCAGTTACCTGTAATTTGAATGACACTGCAGGCAAAGTTATTTGGTTATGCATTTCGTGGCACTATTTTGATAGTCAAAGATTACAAATAATATTTTTTTGTTTTAATAAAATTCTCAGTTCAGGGCGAACCACTAGTTCATTTATTCTTAAGCTGGGATATAAAAATAACCCATTAAATAAACATGAAAAGTGACATACAAGCTATATATCCGCTCTGCCAAAGCGCTGGTCTTTTGTGGTCAACGTAGCTGCGGAAACTGGCTTCTGCGATACACAGGCCTTATAATAATATTATATCTTATACCCAAGTAGTATTTTTCAAACTTTCGCGATTGATTTCATAATTATTGATTAAAACGGGTATTTATCGCGGATGCACGTTTTTTATTTGTTATCCCGACGTTTCGGCTGTGTTGAAACACGGTCACGGGTTGAATGGAGTACTTGGAACTATCGTCGAGAAGTGATGGCAGCTGCAGCAACTACCCTCACTTGGTCTTCAGAATTAGAAATGTGCTCGTTCATATTACGACACACTACACTAACCGTATCTACGCACTGAGACGACCGATCACGACGCACACACCTAGTAATAACCGGGTTCCAAGTTAAGTTGGGTTTATACCCAAGTGTTAATAAATATAATCGACAAATTTTACATTTTGCTAAACTTAATTGGTACATAGTACGAATCTGAATAAACAATTCATAAAGTAGAACATGTGATTACTTGATAATGATTAGCGCTCATAGAATGTGTTTTCATACACCTGAGTGTGTAAAGGGAGGTGTTTAAACCTTCCCCATAGATTTTCAGAGCGACTGATTTTGAGCGGCTTACGTCCAACGCCCCCCAGCAACTTTTATCAGACCGTCTTTCCATCTAGTGAGCCGTCTTACGTTGCACTTTCCGATGCGTTGTCTCCACTCGAGAACCTTTCTGCCCCAACGGACATCTGGTATTCGAGCTACGAGTATGTGCCCTGCCCAATACCACTTCAGCTTGCTAATCATCTGTAGCCCATAGGATTGTCTCCTTGGTTTGTCTATGAATCTCCTCATTTCTGATTCTGGTAGAGAAATACCAGGTATTTTTTCATATATGCATGCAGGTTGAATACATTGACAAGCATTAGATTTAAGACCTTTTATTGTAAATTTTGTGTTCTAGCAAATAAACAATTGAATTTGAATTTGAATGAGTATACAACTGAAAAACAGTGAGACTGCCATTATTTTTACCTGACTAAGGAAAAACTAAAAGGAATGGTTATGATTTTAGCAGGCTATGTACACGCAGCAGCATATGCTGAGCTGCAGGCCTTTTCGCCATCACACTTGAATTATAATAAAAAAAACGTGCCTTTGTTATTGTTAATTTTATGTCTAATGTAATATGTTTAGTTTTAATAGTTTAAGATTATATTCTTACGATTCTGTTGTGATGCGAATAAATGTATTTCTTTCTTTCTTTCTTTGTATGTATTTACGTATGTTCCACCGTAGATCCTAAACTACGATTTTGATGAATGAGGTGTCTATCGATCCGCTGTTAAGGTGCGGTTGAAATATGTCAAATTTTTACCCGACGACGGCAAAGCCAAAAGGAAGGGTTATGTTTTTAGCAGTCTATGGAAGTATCTTCCACCGTAGCGCCTAAACTACTCATCCGATTTTGATTAATGAGGTGTCAATCGATTAATTATTATGGTAACTCGTGACATAGGTATTGAATTTAGGAGCTGGCGGGAGATCAGCGCGTTGCATACTAGTATTTACTAGTGCGTGGCGCATAATGCTGAGCCGGATCCTAGTTTGTGGATGCTCATAACCTGGACGTACCTATGTATATTTTATGTTTTCTATTTTTATTTCTATTTTTTGTATGTTATTCCTATTGTCTTGTTATTTTTTTAACTGTGTATGTCTTTGTTTTGTTATGTCTGCAAATAAATGTATTTTCTTTCTTTCTTGTATTACGTAGCCTGGTTTTTAAACTTATATAGCTTGTTATAAATTACATTTGGTAATACAAAATTACATTTGGTTTTTTAAACCGTGGATTACGCCATGCATTTATAAGTAGCTACTAGTACTTTATTCTTTATTGTACACTGTAAAAAGTATAGAAATAGAGGATACGTACAAAGGCGAGCTTAACCCTAAGAAGAGTTTCCTTCCAGCAAACCTTTGGGGCTAGAGAGAAAGATGTTTTTAAAGGTTGGTAAGTGTACAAGAATCATAAATATGTAGTACTATGTTTAATAACTTCATAATGTATGACTGTATTTGTCTCTGTATCTTCCCAAATAAATAAAAAAAATAAACACTCTGTATAATAAAGCCGTGTTTACACAGGCACGTGCGACATTTGTCGTCAAACAGTGTGCATCGCCCGAAATCACACATACTAATAACTAGTTAAAACAACAGTGTGTTTGTACAACTCGCTGGCGGTTCGTGAGTTTCTCACTGAATTATAATGTGCTACGGAGAAAATACGGTCATTGCATCAAAAATATCAATTGTTAGGGTTCTGTAGTTACTTCAAGGAGCTAGGATGGTACTTCAAGGAGTTAGGATGGTACTTCAAGGAGTTAGGATGGTACTTCAAGGAGTTAGGATGAATTCGAGGAGTTAGGATTATACTATAAGGAGTCAGGATGGTACTTCAAGGAGTTAGGATGGAACTTCAAGGAGTTAGGATGGCTGGGGTCAGGTTAGAAGGGGGATAATGCACAATACACCTCTTTGCGGCACGTACCTAAGTGCAGATCTTTTTACCCTACCCTAGAATTAGAATTAGATGGGTGAATTAATGACACTTCGACGCTGCCATGGAGGTGGCAACGTACTGGATAAAATGGCTATAACCCTAAGGCCTCGACACGAAAGAATATTTTTTTATGTTTTTGACGTCATCCATTGGCCAGACAAGCGCCATAAAAGACTTGGTCGCGGAGGACCATAAAGTTACCTACCTATGTACCTAGGTACTCACTTACCTACTGAAGTCGCACAAATCAAACCAAATGTTTCGAAATTTTAGTAAGTACCTACACTTGATAAATAAAAACGTAATTTTTCTAAGAATCAAATTTAAATAGATGTCAAAAATCAATCAGAATATTTATTTGGTTCAAAAACACAGGAATCAAATATAGTAATCACATAGCAATAAATGCCATGTTCCATAGCTACCAAAAGATGTCATTTGCCATTCACTTCACAAAATCCCTGAACCATTTTTCATGGTATGTAATTCAAAAACCCAAAGAAATAAATCAATCATTTTGCATTCTTGCAAATCCAATTGAATATCGGAATTTGAAAGTCTTGAATTACGGCAAAAAAACCATTCTCTTTGGATTAGCGTTGGCAATAGAATCGCGCCGAAATTCTACACCACAGATAATAATTCCATTCATCTGTCAAATGAAAAAGCCACGCGATTTTAAACGTTATTTCTTTATATATAAAGCTTAGTGTTAAAATTAAGAATTGAATAGATATTTTTGTTTTCGAATTGTATAGTTTTAAATCTTTCGCTGCTGGTTTAAACCTTACATCAGTCAAATACGATGAAGTTTTGATTGTGCTAAATATCGGTAGGATCTTTAGACTAATTTCGGATGCTGTAAAATCTGTAACCAAACAATAGCGATTGAAGACCTTTGTTGGCTAATAATGCAAACGCGTTCACACGAATACAAGACAAAAATGTCGGATTATTTTGGACATGGTTTTGGTTGTCTATATTATTATCCTAAAATCATATTTATGTACACTATAGGTTTTATAATTTAAATTATAACTAGGGAGTTCATCAGGCTATTTTGTAATTTCTTATTTAAACAATAAAAACTTCAGTCCGTTATTGCAACTAAGTAGAATCTTGTAAATCACTTAGCTTGGTCTCACGATGCAGATTTGGCCTAGTGTGGGGATCACTGATCCAACTTATTAAATTTGTTGCGTTGTGCACTACACTAGTTACTTGGCTAATAAGATTAGAGTATAAGATGTACGACTGCTGTAAATAAAATATTTTTTCTATTTCATTAATTTTATTTAAACTAGACCTTTTTGGATGAAATTGGGGTGAGGTTCAGGAGATTTTTAATGTGAAAATGTTTTGAAAAGATTCCTAATTAATGTCCCTCCAGAATTGGCGATGAAACTCTTTTAATGTCGCTAAAACTAATACTTATATCTCGTACACCCGGCACCAAAATAAAATACAGAACATAAGCCAATACCGAGCCCGAATATTCCTACCTGACTATGATACAAGATGTCGTAAGTTTCATTTTCTTCCTCTATCCGAACGAAGGGAAATAGCCGATTTGACTTACCTGTTTAATATAGCGAACAATACCGTGGATTGCCCAGAGCTTCTGGAGCTAATAGGGCTGCGAACTGTTAAAGCTGCATTGAGAAATCCTAACCTACTTTATGTTCCCAGAGTTAGGACTAATTATAGGCAAAATTCTTTTATAGTGAGAGCTTGTAACTCCTATAATTCATTGGCTAAGGCAAATAAAGATATTGATCTGTTTAACACAGAAACTAGTAAGCTTAAACGCTTACTTAGTGACATTTATTTTAATATATATTGCATATTCATCTTCTACCTTACTTGCGGAAACTATTAATTGGCCTTCTTGTAATAAGTAGCATTTACTGTTGTTTATTTCCTACTCTTATACCTTTTCTGTAACCTAGCTGTAAGATTTCCAAAAATTCAAAAAATAAATATATAAGTTTTACAAATAGATTTAGTACAATGGGCGGTATTATCGCTAAAAGCGATCTCTTCCAGGCCACCTTTGTATGGACAGGATAATAATTGATCACATGACGGCTATATAGAATAATAAACAAAGATATATACATATACACTATTTATGTATATGAATTATTTCAATAAACCTAATAATAAGACATCAACAATTATAATCTGTAGTACACCGCACTCCGTTAAAACTTCACTAATATCTTTCACCCAAAGGTGGCCAGGAAGAGATCGCTCTCAGCGATTCGGTCACCCATCGCCTTTTTAGTTTCATTTTATTGTTACATTGTTTGCGTGTGGTAATCACAATAAATAAAAAAAAATGTTTTTAATAACTGGGACAACGCTTAGGCATTGCAATTCAGCATATAGCATTGCAATGCTATAACATGTCTTGGGGACACTTCCGCCTGCTAGTGATCTGGAGCAGTTGCTAGCTAGCTATCTATAGATCGTTTGCAACGGTCTTTAGAAGATTCAACTGTTTCTCCTGTATTATAGTCTTGTAAATAGTTTTATATTCTTTCCGTTATTAAAGGCATTTTGCCCCTTTTCTCTTTTATTCAATAAGACCACAAAGATCACTTTGAAACGTAAATTTTACGGCCTGTTCCTTCGCGACCAAGACAGGAAAGAAAGGCAAGAAACAAGGCTGGTTGTTCTTTTTAATTATCCTTTTAGGATACATAACAATAAAGAAAAAAAATTACGTCTAAATTGTAACATATTTGAGCAATTTTAATCCCAAGCTTCTCTATCATCGGGTTTCGTCAGGATAATCAAATACTCTGTCTTCTATAAAAGATCCTTCAACATTTTCTATCTCCACGCTAGCTCATCGAACGTTTTTCTCTTCTTTGTCCACCTGATCGTCCTTCTCGTTCTTCTCAACATTTTTTACTCAAGACGCCTGAGCATAAAACTTCTTTCTTCACTAACTCTTTCACCGTGACTGCTATCCGCTTGTGAAACTCTCTTCCTGTGTCAATCCGCAGGGCCGCTTCTATGGGAATCTTCAAATTCAAACTTCATCAAACTAAAGACTTCATCTCTCTTCATAATAGCTAACAAAATTGAGCACTTTATGCAGGTATATTTATTGATGCTTATTATTATTATTCATTACTATAAATACGTGATTTATCACGTACCGTCTTATCGGTGTTTCGACCGATAATGTTTTGGTTAAATTTGTGAACGTTCATCAGGGTGAGTGTGATCCACTCCGCACTGCGTCTCGCCTCGCACTACGCGCCGCAGCCCTCTGCGTGCGAGCAGACGGGTGCAGTGGTGGGGGTTGCGTCAACGATGGCCCAGCGTGTTGGCAGGCTGCATCATCATCATTATCATCACTGTTGCTCTCTTCGGTAGTTCTCGGCACAGGCAAACACACAACACTAACTATGTCTCTACCAGGTTTATTTAAATTTCAAAAATTATTTTTATGTTTTGTAAGTTTATTGTATGATACCTAAGCTAAAGTTTATTTACCTTTCTATTTTCTGGCACTGCCACTTTATCCATACTACACACAGGTTAACTGGAAGAAAATACTAATTAGCATTAAGTTCGCCTATGTATTATTTTATTAGTGCAATAAAGAATTTTTTAATCTAATCTATTGTCTAATAATTAATAAAGAGTTTTTTTCCTAACCTTTACTGCTCCACTGCTGGGCAAAGGTCTCCCCCAATTCTTTCCACCCTTCTCGATCCCTGGCCAGCTCTACCCATTCACTGTTGAAAAAAGAATAAAGAGTTCTTTTCTCTTATTTTATCTTACTTTTTATTTAAATATTTACACTAATTCTATTAGTAACAGAAAACCCTAAAATATCCTAAAAGGGCAAAATAAAAAACATGTTGACAAAGCTATATGTAATTTCATTGAATATTACGTTACTTTTGTTGAAATGCGCAGGCGCATCCGGGGGACACAGCTACTATAAATCTTGTACTTACTGTGATGTAGGAATAGCTATGCGATGCTATGCTTTTTATCCGAGGCAAAAAAGGAGTGTTATTAGTTTTTTATTAATCAATTTATTTATTGCACGCACAATATTGGTTAGTATGTGGTTAGTGATACAGTTTGAGTTAGCCAGCGTTTATCGTATTAAATTTTCATCAGCGTTCTGTCATAGAGGAATTAAACTTAATGAACTTAACTACTGATTTAAACGGGTATTTATCGTATTTACCTTGTTTATTTGTTATCCCGACGTTTCGATAGTGTTGTAACAGCCGAGCCACACTAGAAAAGGGATAAATACCCGTTTAAATCAGTAATTATGAACAGTGATCGCGAAAGTTCCAAATATTCAACTTCATCTTTATAGTAGGTAAATTCACTGGAAACCAATCCTAACACAGGAAATAGCGAACTTTTTGCTACCCATTGACAAACTTTAACTACATTTGTCAAAAGCACATTTAATGCGTTACACGCTGAACCAAAAGGTGTGATTCTCTGAATAGATGATTCATCTTAGGAACCGACATCTTTTGTTACGAAATACTTTGAAAAAGGTTTCAGATAACGATGACAAATTCAAAATACCAAGTAAGATGCCAAGGTCGGTCACCCCAAAAATCTTAAGAATATTTTATTTTTTATAGCTGATGTTAAGTGGTAACCATCGCCTATGGCCTCATAGGTCACACACCTCAGAAACGTGGCCTACGATGCACTGCCCTGCGTCCATCAACTTGAGGCATACGGGTGTAAATCCTCATGTGCCTGTAATTCCACCGGAAACCATACCCTTCATACCGAAGTGCAGCAAGCTAGTTGGCGGCAGAAATAGGTATGGTGGTAGTACTTCCCCGGGCGAGCCCTTTCACAAAGAACTCTACTACTCATAGAAAGAAGAAAAAGTAGTAGAGATCCTTGTGAAAGGGCTCGCCCGGGGAAGTACTACCACCATACCTATTTCTGCCATGAAGCAGGATTGCTGTGTTTCGGTTTGAAGGGCATGTTTTCTGACGAAATTACAAGGGTCTGCGTACTGAGTAAGATATCCTATTTTATAGATAGATAGATAATTCTTTTTTGCCCCATTGGTGGTTTTATCGCTAAATAGCAATCTCTGCCAGATAATCTTTGGATGGAATGGACTGTGGAAATTACGACAAATATGGGGTGTAATAATAATAATAAATCATTTAATTCAGGTAACAATGAAATAATTACATAGTAAATAACTTATTCTACGGCCCATATAGATATATTATATAAACCTTAGCCTAAAATATATTTTTTTCTTATATATTATACATATTATGATTATAATAATAATTATCATCTATCTATCCTAGCCGCTGTTTATATAATTTTTAATTGTTACGTGTGTATGTGATAGTTCAGCTAGTATTCAAGTTAATTAAGCCAAAAAGCCTTAAGTATGACTTATCGCCGTGTTTCTTCCAGTTAACGTTTATTCTGGGACACAATGGTCCTGTAAGCCCTTTGGTCATGGGGGCTAGGGGTGTGGTAAAATGGAATTTATGTTCTTATATCGATATATTTCATATGAATAATATTTGTCAGTCGTTTTATGTTTTTGGAAATGACCTCCTTGGCGCGTGGCTGAATAGCTGGCCGAGAGTTTACAAAAATAAGATTTAAGCATTCTTTAGTTTTTGAGTTGCCATAGTAGATACAAGCGTTGCTTAGTTTGGGGCTAGCTAGCGCTATGTGAAATGTCGAACAAATTATTTACTTATTTTTCTTTCTTTGTTTTTGGAAAAATACTTTTAATTTATGTTAAGAAAAACAGTGTAGTAGTAAAAATATCTTAATCACTTTTATTAATATGATAAATTTAAAAGTTTATCTGTCTGTCTGTTTGTTACGATGACAGATGATGATAAACAGCTAGGTCGATTTCAATGAAATTTGGTTATAGATAGATCACTTATAAACGAAACAGAGTAGAAATAATATTTATTATATACTATAACTTATTGTTTTATGTAAAACTAGCTGTTGCCCGCGACTTCGTACGCGTTACTAAATGTGTAGGTGACCTATAAATAAAGCTAAACTTGCTGTTGCAACTTGACACCCCATTTTTATCCCATGGGACCTGATTTATGCGATAAAAAGTAATAGGTGCCTATACATATGTGACAATCTAGGTTATAATCTACGTACATCCTAAATTTGTAAACAGACGGGATTTGAACCCGAAGGTTGCGGATTCAAATCCCGTTTTCATCAAAAATCTTTGTAACTGGGAAATCTAAGAAATTCTGAAGGTTTTTCCGTAATCATAATAATAATAAATAATGCTGAACATTTCACACAGCGCCATCTAGCCCCAAATTAAGCAAAGCTTGTACTATGAGAACTAGTTATCTGATAGAATACTTATATACTTATTTTTTGTATACATGTACTTACATACCAGGCCCGGAACAAATATCTGGAGATCATGCAAACACTTGTTCCGCGGTGGGATACGAACCCACAACCTCCTGCGTCTCAAACGGCTATTCCACCCACTATGCCACAGAGGTTATCATAATAATAATAAAAATTATGACGTTATATTTTTGTCAATAGTTCCCTAAGCATCATCGACATCGATTATAATAAATCATCGACACAACCCTACCCCTAGAATTTACGTGCGCTCATAATAGCTATGACTGTGAGGTTCCGAGAACGCATTCGACATAGCGTGGATGAGGCTTTATTTTATAGAAATTTGAGTAAACATGCCTTTATGGGCCCACTGAAACCCAAGTACAGCTGATTTAAGTAGGTACTTAATATGCTTTAAATGGCTTATTAGATTACTGTCTGACTGTACTTCGACTTCGTATTTCAAAAATTATATGAGTAAGCTTCATTTGAAGATATAGGTATATAACCTTTGTAGTACCTTTAATCCTACATACAACTTCGCACTGATGCTAATATCGATCGAACTTCACTTTCAAGTTCGTTTGATCATAATATATTAACACGAATTAGACAAAAACATTACCTATCGACATCAGAAAATGTACAAAGATCTGAAACAATTCCTATTTCTGCATCGGAGGTTAAATCCTCTAATATAACTAACAAACCTTCCCAAGTAATCATCATACCTTCGAATACAGGAATTGAAACGTCCAAATTAAATATATTTAGTTAATTCTTTTCGAAGAAAGTTTTGCAAAAAGCGAGCGGCGGGCGATGTTGTCACAAGAAGTGTAATTAAACATACAAGATGGCGGCCGGTGCGCACGCGGCCGAAGAGGACATCATTTAAAAAAGAGAAGAGACAGTATTCAAAGCGATAGTATAAATGAATTAATAAACAATTCTTTATTGCACAAAATATAAATAAAACAATAATATAAATATAAAGATCATGAAAACGGAATACGTAACAAAAAAATAGTTAAAGGATAAAACTAACATCCCACAATCATACATCTCGCTCACAGAACCTCAGACATTCAGACAGTACATTCGGTATTGAGGATTAATGGATAAGTATCTCTTATATTTAATCTTAACTAGAGGAACTTTATTTAAAAAAAACCTTTTAAAATTACACCATAAAAGCGACTAAGGCAGCCTAAGTCTATATTTTTACATCCCATTTTCTTATAAGACATCATCCATAGCTATAGGTATCTTATGGTCCTTGGTATAAGTGATTTTTTTATAATTTTTATATTTTATCAGTTATCTGATTCCCATAGAACAAGCTTTGCTTAGTTTGGGGCTAGATAGCGCTGTGTGAAATGTATAGAATTTTTATTTATTGTATCATTTAATTGGTTAAGTTCAAAAGGCTTTTTCAATAAGATCACTCTGTTTAATAATGAAGAGAACATAAAAGGGTCCTCTTCGCTCGCGGCCAGAATGCCTCACCTGATTATTATGTACAAGCCTGCTTCAAGTTTTTGGGGACAATTTGCGCGCTGAGCTCGGCTGAATTACTGAGGCGGTTCAAGGGCAGATTTGATGGAAATTTTATATTGATAACATCCTACTTTCTTTTACTAATGCCTGAAAGAAATCGCTCAAAAGTAATAATACCGCCCATTATGCTTTTTATTATTTTATTTACTATTATTTAGATAGAAAGAAGATGGAGAGTCGACCTGGATGCATTTAAATCAGATTGGTCAGATTTGGTTGTGGACCGTGATGGATGACGGGGGAGATGGGTAGACCTTTGCCCAGCAGTGGGACAAAACTGAATACAACTAGTGACGACAACAATACTAGGAAATACAATGGTTGTGAGCTAGATGGTATCCTAAGGCTAGTTAACACTATTTTTGTACTAGATACATACATTACCCTCCTTTGCGCGGGTAAAAAGTAGTCTATGTCCTTCCCCAGGATCTATCTCTATCTATCTCCTTGCTATCTATCTCTTATTGATATCTAATCTATCTCCTTGCTAAATTTCATTACGATCCATTCAGCATTTTAGTCGTGAAAAGCTAACAAACAAATATAAATAGTAAATATTCTTGGACATTTCACACAGCACTATCTAGCCCCAAACTAAGCAGAGCTTGTACTATGGGAACCAGATAACTGATAGAATACTTATATACTTTTTTATTGTAAATACATACTTATAGCATATAGAAAAACACCCAGACACGGTTTACACAAACAGAATTACTTTCGCATTTATAATCCTTAGTATGCATTTTTGCTTTGAGTCTTCTATTTTGGCTGTTCTTTTACCACGTCAAGCAGGGGGCAGCACCTAGGTATCTTAATAGCATAAGCAGGCATATCCACCATTCGACAGGGTACACCTCATGCCGCGTGTTTCTGAATGACATTCGCTACTGCTTGATCGATCGGTGTGGGATGAAGTTGCACTATTTTTAGAGTTCCGTAAACGTTTTACACAGGCCCATTTATTTATTTTATTTATTTGTGTAAACAAACAGTAACAAAATTAAAAAAATATACCTAAATTATACAGTATACGAAGGATAATTGCGAAACCAGCAGCGTTTACCACGGGTTACTTAAATGTACTAGTGGTTCGCCCCGAACTGAGATCTCGCGAGATTCCCAAAACACTAAAAAAAATATTATTAGGGCGACTCACACAACGATGCCTAAACGTATTTAGTGGCTAAATATGATTTAAGGAGTTGTCAAATCATACAAATACGTAAAATTAAACTTGTTTAGTCGCTAAATACGTTTAGGAATCATTTTGCAAGCCGGCCTTAATCTTTGACCAATAAAATAGTGCCACGAAATGATAACCAATTAACTTGACCTACAGTTTGATTCAAATTACAGGTAACGGGAGTTCATGTTATTTGGTTAGAGATCTCGCTTCGCTTGATCAATTATGTTTTAGGCTATGTAATGAAAAGTAGATACATAGTTAAGTACTTATTTTTATACTACAAGTTCAAGTAATAATTTTTTAAACTCACAAGCTCGCGTTGCCGCAATGTCTAGGGTATTGAAATGAACCGGAGGAGTGGGACCAGAGTGGAAATGAGAAGATTCGTAGACGAACCAAAGTCAGCACCACAAAGGATTAGCAAGCTGAAGTGGCAGTGGGAAGCACATAGCTCGAAGAACTGACGGCCGTTGGGGCAGAAAGGTTCTCTTACTCTTTACTACCTCTTTCTCCGCGACAAAGCCACGTTTTAATTTTTATGTTTAATTACAATTTTCAGTTAATCACAATTTTAATGATCCTTTTAAATCATCTAAATAATCCGATATCTTATAGTAGGCTTTTTTATAAAGGTTTTGTTTAATTATGTTTTTAAATTTGTTAAACATGTAATTTTTTTACATCCCTTGGAAGTTTGTTATAAAAGCGTACACCTTGCTCTTTAAACGATTTACTAACTTTATGGAGTCTACAAGTGGCAACAGCGAGTCCTTCAACATTTGGGGAAATCCCCTTCTGAACTTACAGATTTTGAGAAAATGTATGTACATTTTCAATACGGAACCCAAGCTCAGTAGTTAATAATACAAAATTAACAAACATTTGGTATAAATTCCATTAATTTGGTGTCGAATCAGTCCGAATGATTAATGGGTATCGAATCGAACTCGCTACCTGAGAGACGATTGACAACGCCCTTGAAGAATGTAGAAATCTATACTATAATAATAATAATAATAGAATTAATGTTATGAAGAGGAAAGATTTGTGTTTTTGTATGTTTGTAACGAATAAACTAAAAAACTAATGGTCCGATTTCAAAAATTATTTTACCATTAGAATTATACATTATCCCTGACTAACATAGGCTATATGTATAACTAAAAAAAATTACGTGAAAAATTAAGATAAAAGGCCCTAAAAATGTTTAATAATGCCCACCCGTGCGAAGCCGGGACGGGCCACTAGTGCGAGATATAGGGGCTTTCTCATACGACCCCGAAAAAAAACCCCTATATTTCGCATTTCTTTTATAGAAAGGACAGAAGCGATAGTTGCAAATGTCTACGTCATAGACAATGCCTACCTACACCGAGCCTCCGCAGAGTGCGGACTTTCTTATCAGCTGATAGTCTAGTCGGGTTATTTATCAGTATGAATATGTATATAAGAGGCAAGTACGCACTTTATAACGATTGGGTATCGGCCTATGTTAGGATAAGGACAGATTAGATTAGATACGTGTGGATTGAGTGAGCATCCTCTGAAGAAAGCTATAATTATCTAGTCATTGATATTATATATCAATAATAATTCTTTTAATTTATATTATTTGATTTTTTATTATATGTACAGATTCACGTAATTAGCCAGAAGTCTAGGTACTCTACTAGAGTAGAGTAGTCTAGTAGTCTCTCTCTCTCTATCTGTTATTGTGCTGTTAGCGTTTTAATTTTGGAAAATAAAATTATTTAATATAGTATATTGATAGTCTGCGAATCCTATTTAATAATGCGTTCAGGGCGCTGTTGCGGCTTTCGCGCTTCTGTAGTGCCTCAGGCATGTTCGCCGAAGCACGCGCAGACAACTTTGATGCCATCTGGCGTAAAAAAACAGCCTCACTACTGCGCACGGTGCGCGAGAGCACCAACACAATCCTGAACGTCATTGCCAATAAATTCGACTGTCCTCTGATGTGGAAGCTCACGCATAGGACTAAATCGCAATTAGTAATTAAGTACTAACTCCCCTACATTTAAGCTTTTTACTAACAAAATAGATCCATTGTTATCTGATCAAATAAATAAATAATTATAATAATAATAATTGAGTAGAAGTTCAGAAACAATTGTAAAACCAATCTCTTTATTTTTAAAAAGATAAAACCAAAGATAAATCATTTAATGTGTGCTCGCTCACTCAGTTCTCTTTTGTGTACTAGATTTAGTAAAACGTTGTTGTTGGTCTTTAATTACAGATCGCCTAGTGCCGTATCCGGTGACGATACACCCGCGTTCAAAAAAATGCCCTATTCGCCGGTGCTAAAACTGTGTATGGCGGGACGGTACCGGCGGGTCGACATCTGGGGGTTATTGGCCTCTTACACACTTATTGGAATTTAACTGTGTACATAATGTGTATTTTCTATTCAGGATGAATTAGCGCTTCGAATGACATATAAAGTTTGTATAAAGGTGATGGCATATTCGAAATATAACAATTCATAACCAAAACTTACGAAAAAATAATACCACGAAGTTTTAAATAGTATTTTTTTTTAATTAAGGCATAAATTATGTTTTATATTGTAGAGGTCCTACCCAGGCTTCATTGATAGACTCGGTGCAAAAGTGGACTGTATTTATTTTTCTTCTTAGTTGCTAGTTTACAAGGTATAAATCGCGTTCTTGAATGATCACAAATTTCTGCTTGAAAACGGTCTATCTTTATATAAAACTACTCCTCGCCCTAGCCATGGTGCGGGGATCGTAATTCACGCTTTCACAAATCATGTTATACAACTCCTAATACATCGAAGTTTCCAGCAAAGTTAGACGGGGACTTACATGTAGCTATCTCACTCTTTTGACCTTTACAAGTTTAAACTGTTACAATCTTAGCTACCTGTTAACATTTGAATCTGATTCGATCTTATAACTACCTAATACATTTCAAATCTAGATTCGATCCTTCCCCGTCTTTGATCGTCCGTTACAGTCTCCCCCCGGCGCAGATCCTCGCAGCCTTCTTATTCAATCGGGAGGACGATCAACCTTCTCACTGGCCTCCGGAAAACGCCTCCCCGCGTCCGCACCTCAGCGCTCCGAACTACTCCGTCCGGACCCGTAATCACGCGCTCGATCTGGCCCCGCGGCCATACGTTCCGAGGTAGCAAACCGTCCGCGATTATGACGACGTCCCCTTCTTTGATGTTCTCTTGCTGTCTTCTGACGTCGCCTCGCGGCGCCAACGTAGGCAAGTACTCGTCGATCCAGCGCTTCCAAAAAGAGTTTGCCAGAGCTTGTGCGGCGCGCCACGTCCTTCTGTCGGCTACGTCGCAGTCTCCCACATATGGCAAACCTACTGCCGTCCCCAATAAAAAGTGGTTCGGCGTTAAAGCTTCCTTTTCCTCTGGGTCCACGGGTACATGCGTTAAAGGCCGCGAGTTTACGGTGTGCTCGATTTCTGTTATTAACGTATTTAACACCTCCTCTCGCGGGGCACGTTCATTTAAAGTGATGGCTAGGGCTCTCTTCACCGTTTTTATCATTCGCTCCCAGGCTCCCCCCTGGTTTGGTGCACCAGGGTCGATGTACCGCCACTCGATCCGCTGTTTGAGTGCGTACTCTTTTAGGCCTGGGAGCCATTCTTCGTACGCCTTTCTTAGTTCCACTTCCGATCCGTGGAAGTTCGTTCCATTGTCTGACACGATTGTACGAGGAGTCCCCCGTCGGGCAGCCATTCGCCTGATAGCCCCAATAGCCGAGTCGGTGCTGAGACTCGCTATAAGCTCCACGTGTATAGCTCTCGTTACCAGACACGTAAAGAGCATACCCCATCGCTTCTCACGGCGCCGCCCGATCGCCACCCACATAGGGCCAAAACAATCGATGCCGCAGTTAGTGAACGGCCTCGTGTTCATATCTAGGCGCATCCTCGGCAAGTCACCCTTTACTGGCTTCTTTGGGTTCGCTCTCCTTATCTTACACAGCGTACAATCGTTCAGAACCGTTCTGACCGCCGGACGCAACCGCAGTATCCAAAATCGCTGGCGCAGATTATTCACGATCTGTTCTCTGCCCGCGTGCTTATTCTTCTCATGTTCCCGTCTGATCAGGAGACGTGATAAGCGGTGCGCTCCGTCCAGAATGGGTGGATCCTTCAGGTGATCCGGTACTGTAGCGGCGTTGATCCTACCGCTCAGCCTTATGATTTCCATATACATGTGCAGTGGCCGCTAGCTCTTTTGGTGCATGCGCTCGGTTCTCCGGGGTAATACTATCCAGTAAGCCTTCACAGTTTGCGCTCCAGCTTGCAAGTTCAAAACCCGCTTGTTGATGCACCTCTTGCACTTGTGCTATAGCTCTGGCGGCTATCTCTTCCATTTCAAAGCTGTCCACCCAGTCGTCCATGTAGTGGTTCCGAGTTATAGCGTCAAACGCTAGCGGGTGTGTCCGCTCGTGATCTTTCGCGTTCTTGTTCCTGACGCTATGAGCCAGAAATGGAGAACTTCTCGCTCCGAATATCATGGACTTCATCATGTACTTCTGCGGTGGATCTGTTCGGTTGTCACCGCGCCATAGAAAGTGTTGGGCTGTACGGTCCTCTTGTCTTATGGTCACCCTCAGGAACATGTCCCGAATGTCTGCAGTGACCGCGATCGGCTTCGTTCTGAAGCGAAACAAGACGCCATGCAATGTCTGTAGTAGATCTGGTCCGTCCAGCAGCGCGTCGTTGAGACATGTTCCATTAGCACGCGCGGCTGCATCGAAAACCATTCTAAACTTCCCCGGCTTGTTGGGGTTTGTCACCGCGAAGTGAGGGAGAAACCAGAGACGTTCGTTCTGACTCTGTTCCTCCTCGCTTTTTTCTGCATATCCCTTTTCTAGCAGCTTCTCCACTTGCGCGGTGTATGCACTTCTAAACTCCGGCGATCTGTCCATCTTACGTTCGATCCCATGTAAGCGTCGTATGGCCATGTCGTAGCTGGGCGGCATCTTCACCTCATCGCTGGCCCAAGGTAGTCCCACTTCAAAACGACCGTTCACTCGTCTCGCTGTTCTGTCGAAAATGCTTTGAGCCCGCTCATCCTTTGCGTTTGGCTTTCTTTTAATTGAAACGCCCAAAGCATCTATCTCAAAGTGTTCTTTCACGAGCTTGCTTAATTCCTCGTCTTGGTCGTTCAAAGTATGTCCGTTCTGGACACCTTGGCACGTATGGACGTGTAGTACCGTCTCCTGCTGTCTTATTGTGCTCCTGGGGATTGATCCATGGATTACCCATCCCAGCTGCGTTAGTGATGCAGCTGGCTGGGTTCTCTTCCCTGTCAGAAGCTTCCTCGTCACAATAAGATGCCAGTTGTCGGCCCCGATGAGTATGCGTGGCTTCGCTGACGCATAGCACACGGCTTCTGGACGGAGTTTCCTTAAATGCGCGTATTTTAACACATCGGTACTGACGAGTTGATTTCCTAAGGTCAGGTTCTTCACAGTGCGCGCTGTGATCCGATGTGCGTCCGACTTGTGTCCTCGGATCACGATATCCACTACCCGGCTCTCGGGTTCCCTCTGACTAGTCGTAGCCCCCACGATGTTCAAGGCTTTTGTCGGGCCTTCCGTTCCGATCATCGCGGCGATCTCTTCATCGATCAGAGTTATCGTTGATCCTTCGTCCAGTAACGCATACGTATTCATTTCCATGCCGTTACTGCCCTTAATCACGACTGGACACACCTTCAGTAGGACTTGATTCCTTGCTGTTACATGCGCAGATGCAGTGATGGCTGATTCTTCGGTCTGGCCCTGCTCACTGGCACCCTCGTTCCTTATTTTCGGCGCATGTAACAGTGCGTGATGCGGACGTGTGCATTCACCCACTCCGCATCGCTTGCTCTTGCACATAAAGCGTCTATGTTTGCTGCTCAGACAGCGAAAACATATGCCTGTCTCTTTGGCCCATTCCCATCTCTTGTCTACTGGCATCGCCGTGAGCTTTCTACACTCGACGGTTCTATGGTCGCCCCCGCAGCAACGGCACTCGTTCTTGTCCGTTGCTGCGTTCTGTCTCGTTGAGGCTTCCTTCTCCGATGCCGCGTTCTGTGTAGCGTACACCGACCCACGATTTCGTTCATTCACCCTGGGTCGCTGCTCTGTAGGTCGGGCCTTTGAGGTGCTCTGCGAAGGCGTAGCTGTATACGCGTATCGCATTGCGCGATCTGCCTCTCTCATCAGGAACTGGGACAGCGTCAATATTTCTGGTTCATTTCGGCTGCCGAATTCCTCTGCATAGTCGCACCATTTTGATCGGATGTGCGGTGTCAACTTCTCGGCTACCTGTCGCGCAAACATCGGGTTCTGCAGGTAGCCGCGTTGGTCCATACAAGAGATGGCGGTTACTACGTTCTGTAGTTTGATGGCGAAAGCGTTTAATTCGCCTGCGGTCGCGCCCAGTCGCGGTAGCTTCTTAATCTCTTCTAACGCGTTGTCTATAATCATCTCTGGGCGACCGTAACACTGCTCCAAAGTCTTCATTATAACTGCCGGTTCGGTTGCAGTGTATAACAAAGCCGACACTGCTTGACGGGCTTCGCCTTTCAGGCATGTTCTAAGCCTCGCTAGATTCTCAGCCGATGAGATCTTGTGGATGGTCGTCGATTCCTTCATGGCTGCCTTGAACGGTAGCCAATCCCCCGCAGCACCTCCGAATACAGGTAGGTCGTACGTCTGTCTCGGAGGTGGTCTACGGTGGGCCATCTTCTCTATGGCTTCCGTTAACCGATCAATCCCTCTGTCTCGCGTTCGGTCCGGCGTGAGTGATCTGTCTCGCAGTGTTCGTGGTTCAAAAGTGACCCGATTGTTCGTAATCGGAGGATACCGCTCCGTATTCTGTTCTCTCGTGGTCGATGAGAGATACCTGGTATCCTGATCCGTCACTTGTTCTGGCTCCCCCCGTTTATGATGGCGTTGGAGCCAGTCCTCTATTCTGTGTTCTGTGTCTAGGGCTCCGTTCCGTGCACCCGTGCCCTGGATGCTTTCTTGTTCATCTTCTTCCCGTATTGTAGCGACTTCGGCAATCAACCTCTTCCTTATAAGTTCCGCTTGAATATGGAGCTCTTGCCTCTTAATCTCGGCCAGTCGTTCTTCAGCTTCAAATTCAATTTGCCGTATCCTTGCTATCGCGCTGGCGCTGGAGCGTTGCGAGCGGACGGACGGGGCACGCCGGCGTTCGGGCTCGGCGTGTGTGGTCACTCGCAGTGCTACCTCGGTCGCGGGCGCGGGCGCGGTCGTCTCTGACGCTACGCGAGCGGAGGAGGGTCCCGCTTCGGCGGGTCGCGGCTCAACGGGAGCATTCGGAAGCGCGGGTTCGGACGGGGACGCGGGGTAGTCTTCGTAGACGCGAAGTGCAGCCTTCTTCCCCCTCGTCACTGGTGGGCTCCTGGTGGTCATCTTCTTCAGCACTTGATGCCCCTACCTACCTAGCGGTCCCTAACACTAACACTAAAACCGCCCTAAGGCGTTTACCCGCTATTCCGACCGTTTGGCACCGTTAGGTGGCCGGAATAAACGGGCCGTGGACCAGCCACGTGAGGGGGTGGGGGGTCTTCACTCTTCGGGTGACGTCCTCGTTCGGTTGTCTTCAACGGACGCGGGCTTATCTTCAGGCACCCCGTGCCCTTGCGCCGGTCTTGACAACGATGCTCGTCGCACCGTTGGGTGATCTTCAAGCCCGCGCCGTCTCTTCAGTGGTTATACGATGTAACTGTTTCTTGAAACCCAGTGGAGCGGGTCTTGTCGGCTCCGCAGGAACAACTGGTCCGGTCGTCGCAGGAACGGCTTATCCGGCTCGAAGGACCAAAACTTGTAGAGGTCCTACCCAGGCTTCATTGATAGACTCGGTGCAAAAGTGGACTGTATTTATTTTTCTTCTTAGTTGCTAGTTTACAAGGTATAAATCGCGTTCTTGAATGATCACAAATTTCTGCTTGAAAACGGTCTATCTTTATATAAAACTACTCCTCGCCCTAGCCATGGTGCGGGGATCGTAATTCACGCTTTCACAAATCATGTTATACAACTCCTAATACATCGAAGTTTCCAGCAAAGTTAGACGGGGACTTACATGTAGCTATCTCACTCTTTTGACCTTTACAAGTTTAAACTGTTACAATCTTAGCTACCTGTTAACATTTGAATCTGATTCGATCTTATAACTACCTAATACATTTCAAATCTAGATTCGATCCTTCCCCGTCTTTCATCGTCCGTTACAATATGGTTAATAAGTGTTATTACATTCAATACAAAAAGACAAAAAAACAAAACAAAACATTCCCTGGTACAAAAATATTAATTTACAAGCTTTTAAAAAAAATATTTGTTTGTGCGGGGTTTTTTGCTGACACATATTGATTTATTTCTAAGCAAATCCGACATGAATAGTTATAATATTAGTATTAAAAAATAGCTCATTTAAGCCTCAAAACCAATATCTAAGTGTAATAATCTCAAAATAAACGAATTACATCAAAATATGAGAAAATAAATACCACGGTATCAAATTCTTAGAAGTTGACTTTACGACTCCTATAATATTTTGTTTAGCAAAATTATGTTGTACAAAGCTACTTACCGAGATTATAATGCGGTAAAATAAACAAACAAACACAAAAACACGTTTTTAATACACAAAATAACAAAATTCATCAATTGCGCGGCAGAAAAATACGCGAACACATATGTAGACTGTTTTGTTTATTTTTGTGCCAGGTCGAGTCGGAACGTTTATTCCAGTGGTTTACATAGAATTAAAGATTAATTCCGTGTGAAAAGGATGGTATTCGTTCCTTACGGCTAATCCCATTAGTAAAAGCAGGACAGACGTATTAGTATCGCGCGGTGCCAAAATTCAATATTGGGTAATAAACTACCCAGGGTGTTTCTATGGAAATTTGGACTGGGTACTATATTACTCATGATGCGCTACCGGCCCCCTTATTACCTAAGCCAAATTGCTGTTGCTTCGCTATCGCTAGTCAGGCCATCCCTTTCACACGTGAGGTACGCACTGTACATGTGAAAGGGATGGCCTGAGTAGCGATAGCAAAGCGACAGCAATTTTGCTTAGATAATACGGCCCCGGGTATTTAAAAAGTTACGAATAATTCCTTGTGCATGTGCTCCACTCAATTAACATAAATACTATCAAAAGGCCCGATTTCCTACGAACTAACTATAGTATTATATTATATTATTAAACGAGGGGATAAAGTAGGGTCTTGCGTCACGGGCGTTATATTGAATCCCGATTGTAACGAAGGATTCTAGAGTTAACTCACGAGCGGAGTGAGTTACTAGAATCCTGAGTACAGAGAGGGATATAAGCACGCCCAAGATGCAGACAGGAAAATACTCTACTTTTCACACTTTCTGCGAGACAATAAAAACCAAATCTAGGTTGGTGCATTCTGTACAGAGGTTAGTTCGATTTACGAATAAGTTCTTATGGTGTGGATCTCTTTGGTTCAAATTTTTATACAAATGTGGTTCAAAATCAAATCACATTATGCCCACTCGGGCATAATGAAATTCAGTACCATTTTACTCCCGGCTCAGCCATAGGGCTATAATCACCTACTTTCGGTGAGGTTTACGTGACATGTAATTAGACATTGTCGAGCAGGTGCTGTGAAAAATGTATACATATTTCTAGTTTGTAGTTTTGTAGTGTTTGTAGCCCAACACCCGACCAAAACTATCGGCCAATAGAAATTAGGCATAAAGTTTTATTTTACTTTTTTATTTCACTTTACCTGCCTTAAACCGAAACTACCACAAAACACGTTTTAACAAGTATTTAACGTAAGTTTTACTTGTTAAAACGTAAGTATTTTAGTTAATTAGGTTTGTTACTCAGAAATTGTAATGTTTTTTGACTTTTTCAAGTATACCTACAGTTGTATCGAAGTGGAATAAATGAATCTGAATCTGAATTATGCACATTTCGTATCGCGTGACATCAGTCAAACCAACGTGAGTTCCAACGTTAGTCACGTTCAAAATTAGCGCGATTACCCCCTGATATATAAGCGTTTACCCCGTAACAGTTCTCAAGCGTTTCCCGGCTAAACCTCTACAGTTAGCTGCTAACTCGACATTGAGTTAGCGATCGACACGTCGCTCAGAGTCAGCCAGCGAACAGTCAGCCGCTCACTGTTCGTCTAATGGGGGACACGGCCTTATACTTACCTAGCTTTATTTAGTACTTATTGTACCTACCTACTTCAGTTAGCTTATTAGGTAGTGTGTATTAGGTAAATACAAATTCCTTTTATTATTAATTATAATCAGTTTTATTGCAAAATTCTTTGGTTTTAACATTTTAACGAAATGCGATACAAACACTTACAATTTTATAACATTTTATAGCACATATTTTAATGGACTTCAATATCGTATACCCGTATTGTAAAACAGCTCAGAAGCGCCACAAGAGATGGACAAAGTGTTTTAGTTGCGGGAGAGTATGTATGTGTGTACATACATACATACTCTCTCAGTCTGCGTAGATTGAATCAACACGAGAATTGAGCATATATACATATGCATGTTCAATTCGCGTGTTGATTCAATCTACGCAAACTGGTCACATCCATGCCGTAGATCCTGAAAGTGGTTGGCGCCTCAAACTTCACCTGCAAATAATAAATAAATAAATAATGCTGGACATTTCACACAACGCTATCTAGCCCCAAACTAAGCAAAGCTTGTAATATGGGAACCAGATAACTGATATAATACTTACATACTTTTTTTTGTAAATACATACTTAACATAGAAAAATACCCGAACCCGAAACAAATATCTGTAAAGCATGCAAACATTGATCCCGCGGCGGGAATCAAACCCGCAACCTCCTGCGTCTCAGCCGACTATTCGCCCACTGCGCCACAGAGGTCGTCATAAATAAACACCTATAGCCCACCATTCACACGCGGGCTTACAACAAAAGGGGATACCTTTGCCCTGCAGTGGGACAAGTAACTTTTTAACAAAAATATAACTGATTTAACTAAACTACTGAACTGATTCTGATGAAATTTTTATGAGACCAATATGAAAGTATATCCTTTCAAATAAAAAAAGAATTTTAAAATCTGTTGATAAATGACGGAGTTCTGATTTAAAAACATAAAACAATTATGCGTCTTTATAAAATTTGAGGGTTACCCTCGATTTTTTTGGAAGCAATTTTTTTTTAGAAACAAAAAAATAAAATCTCGAATCGGTCCAGGCGTCTTCGAGTAATCGGGGAACATACATAAAAGGACCGACAAATTGAGAACCTCCTTATTTTGAAGTCGGTTAAAAATAAAATGAAACATGCGTAGGTACCTCTTTATCTATATCCTTGTCTGGTGATGCTTCCTTCGATACGGGCGGGATGTTGGGGCCCAGCTTTTCAATCAGCATTTGTACCTAGAATAACAATAATAAATAATGCTGGACATTACACACAGCGCTATCTAGCCCAAAACCACAGAATACAGTACAGTAACTATCATACAGTATTAACCGGCTATTCGCCCACTGCGCCACGGAGGTCGCCAAATGATGATGATGACTTTTTTTTGGTATGTTCTGCTTTTTTCCCTCCGACATGAAGATCTTATCAAGAATACTTTATAAAGCTGACATTTTGTTTGATAAATTTATCTGTGTTTTTAAGTATTTGGAGTGTATCAGATCCCAAACAGATTTTTTTTATTACTTGTTCTCTTTAATTACTGTTTATCCTTTGGCTCGCTTTCCCGAAAACAAGAGATCTCGAGACGAGTCCAGCTAGAGTGGGCCGCCTTTAGTAAGTTAAAAGACATCCTAAAGTCTAAAATCCCTGAATGCCTCAAGACCAGGGTGTTTAATCAATGTGTCCTTCCCATTCTTACTTACGGTTCCGAGACATGGCCGCTCACAAACGAATACATGCATAAGATTAGAGTAGCTCAACGGGTAATGGAGCGCGTCAACCTCGGTATATCACTCTTGGACCACATACCCAACGTCAAAATCCGACGTCGCACAAAGGTTGTGGACGTGGGTATGTGGATCGCAGGGCTGATGTGGAGATGGGCTGGACACTTGGCTAGGAGGGATGACGGGCGTTGGACGAAGGCGATTACAGAGTGGTGGCCAAGAGATGCTCGTAGACCAAGAGGCAGAGCACCCGCCCGATGCTTGAATGACATTGAAATCGTAGTTGGGTATCAATGGATGAGACTCGCAAGAAACCAGAAAGAATGGCGTAATAAAGAGGAAGCCTATACCCAACAGTGGGTGCAGACGGGCTGAGATGCTGATGATGAATTACTTTAGTCACTATGTTAATTACTAACATGCTATAATATACCTAATGACCTACATACTAATGTATTTTCTTTTCTTATATATTCAGTTCTTCCTTTTTGACGTGAATACATTTTTAAAATTGCATCCATAGTGGAAGGCAATTAAAAAAACGAATATTATTAAAATCGAGAGATACAATTTGGTGTTGCAGCTATAAGTACCGGCACGAAACTTTAGCGCTGACCGTTATTGCGCAGAAGTTAAAATTAAGGTACCTGAGGGGGGCTAGCGGGATGAAGAGCGGGCGTGCGTAGCGCCGATTGGCTCTCCAATCGCATTACGTTCCCCGCACTGATACGATACCCCGCGCACATCCAGTGTACAGTCGCGTTCTTATTTGTATTGTTATTGCTGTTATTTGAATTTGTTTGCTAAATTAACTTCAATAGATCATGTTAATTATGTCTTAGGTACCTACTATAAATCTTTGGATATTGGAATTGGAGATAAACGATTTATTAAAGTATAGGTAATATTATTTGCGTGCGCGAGAGTACTCATGCGCAGCTATCCTCCACATTTCGTTCAGCGCTAGACTTACTATTTGACATTACATTAAAATAATGTCAAACGTTATTTAGCTAATACTTAATTAAAGTTATAATTGTATTGCGTGTGTGACAGTACCCATGCGCAGCTATCCCCTCCGCGTATCGCTCAGCGCTAGACTTTCATGCCGCTGCTTATACGTATCTACGAGGCATGCCTTTTAAGTTTTGTCGTTTGAAGAAAAAAACACATCTAGAACCTTATAGTACTTTTTATTGTTTTTCAAAGTATTCACAACGTAGCTTAAAACACTTTTCCATTCGCTCAAACCAGTTATTATAACATTTATTCCACTCTAAAGTGGGGTGTTCAAAATGGCTGTCTTGAAAGCGTCGACTGCTTCTTCACCGGACTGGAACCTTTGACCACGAAGACTTTTCTTAATTTTAGGAAATGTAAAGAAATCGTTAGGGCTTAGGTCAGGACTGTATGGAGGATGGTCAAGAATTTCTACTTTTTCCTGCTTCAAATACTCAATCGTTTGACGAGCGCTGTGTGAGCTTGCGTTGTCGTGGTGCAGGATGATGCGTCGCTTTGAGTTAGATTTTCGAAGTTCGGCGATGACTTGTGGTAAACAAACTGTAGTATACCACTCTGCGTTAACCGTTCTACGATCTTCAAGTGCAATAGTCGCAACATGGCCGGTTTTTCCAACGAACGTGGCCACCATCTTCTTTGAAGTGCTTCGAGAACGAACAACTTTAGTCGGCTTTGGCTCGTCTTGAAAGACCCAGATTGTAGATTGTTGTTTGGTATCAGGATCGTAGGCATAGATCCAAGATTCGTCACCACTTATGATGTCGTAGACGTGATTTGACTCCCCTCGGTTGAACCTTTGCAGAGTTTTCTTACACCATCTGACGCGGGCCGCCTTGTGATCGTCGGAAAGCAGATGCGGTATCCAACGGCAAACTAGCTTTCTCACACCAAGCGCTTCATGCAAGATCTTCTGAATGGTTGTCCCTGAGATGCCTAATAGAGCCTCTATCTCTCGATACGTCACATGACGATCTTCGAGAATTAGTTGTCTCACAGCAAAGATGTTATCTTCAGTGAAGGCGGATTTTGGGCGTCCTTCGCGAAATCTGTCACTAACACTAGTATGTCCACGCTGGAATTCTAAATACCAGCGTTCGACAGTCCGCAGACATGGGGCTATATCACTGAACACAGATGTTAGCTCTTCTAAACACTGAAGCCGTGTCAGGCCTCTTCTAAAGTTGTAGAAAATTATTGCACGAACATTTTCCTTAGGAAGATTCATTTTCGTACGTGACCTGACAGATTCAAATCGAAACTGTGACTAAACAATAGCATTAATCCTAATACTTTCAACTGTTTTGAGATTCAAAATGTAAACACATTCGAATATAGAACAGTTCCAAATTCAAAATTGCCGGAAAATATGGAAACGACAGAACTTAAAAGGCATGCCTCGTATCATCTCCATCAAAAATGTAGTTTTTTACACCACTGGATCAAAGAATTCGTTAGCTAAGTGAGGACTGTGACACATCACGCGCGGTGGAGGGGGAAGCGCCGCCATTTTGAGGTCATATTGCTGCGTTTCGAGATTTCCATTTAGGACTTCTTAGTGTTCAAACATGGTTATAACATACATAAAATAGCGTATATTATATTTTGTATAAAAATATTACCTGTTACGTACACGTATTCACGTACAACACATGGCCGTATCCATGACACAGCCACACCCGTTTTTTTCTTTTTTTTATACAATCATTACAATATTAATATGATACTAATTATATCATTACAATAATGACTTACTAGACATACTGATGATGACTTACATTAGGGTACTGTGAGAAACATGCCCTCCCCTTCCCAGTACAAGGGGGCGCCACCGCGCGTCCGTACCGGTCTCTATCCGCCGGGTCGAACATGTAATAACCTGAAAATCACACTAATATTACTAGTGGTTCGCCCCGAACTGAGATCTCGCGAGTCTCCCATAAAAACAAAAAAGATATTACATATTTGTAATGTTTGACTATCAAAATAGTGTCACGAAATGAATAACCAATTAACTTGAACCACAGTTTCATTCAAATTACGAGTAACGGGAGTTCATGTAAATTGGTAAGTCTTTTTTGTGGTAGAAATTGCGATTGTTCTGAATTTTAGACTTTTTCCTATATTTGCGTAATTAAAGCTACGCGCATACCAATTTTCAGCACTGTAGGGCCACTGGTGTACTCTGTAAATTTTCACAAAATTTTGAAAACTGAATTTAATTGGTTAGGTGGGGGGCATACAAATAGCCGCTTTAAATAAGGGATACATTTATCATCAGAAATAATATATATAATCATTTAGATGACTATTAAACGAACTTACCAGCAGATAAAACTAAATGATTCACAAAAAACATTTTTTTGTAGCCATTATAGCTCTCCCGATTTGAAAGCCAAAATTTCGATTATTTTATCCTTCTGTTCCATAATTTGACACACTGAACCTGGCAATACTAACGAATGAGAAGAATAAGGCACTTGTCTCACCGCCGGCGATGAGCGAGAAGTGAGTAGAGAAGCTAGAAACTAGAAACGAGTTGGCGAGCAGCGAGACGCGAGTGTGCAGTTCCTATAGTTGTCTCGCTGGGCTAGTGCAGCGAGTGAACGAGCGCGGCGCCCGATACTCATCCTCTCACGGCGTGTGTTCTGACCGCCAAGCGAGTATCGCTGAGCGAGTGTTGTAGTCGCTGCGACAAAATAGTGGAGAGCGAGTTCTCGTCGGCAGTGTGAACGGCCAGCGATCAACTATTCATATACGTGTCTCTTTTACTGACACCCAATCCATATGTTTTGTTCGTTTCTTGAGCGAGAAAATAGTTGATAGCTAATCGCTTACTCGCCGGCGGTGTACTAGTGCCTAAAGCTCACCTCTGGGAGTTCTAAACAGGGCGACCGCAAATTCACCGTCCTGAGCGACAAACACTCCACATTTCTCTTCGCGGAAGAACTCTGACACCTGAAACAAAATGTAAACTCAAACTTCACACTTTTAGGGCAACTTGCGCAAGATGCCTAAACGTTTTATGTACGACATTAAATGAAAACACGGGTAGGTCTAATGGCAGTATTGTTGTAAAATATAATTTTTCCAAATTCCATAGAACATTTTAAATTTCAAAGAACCATAATATCAAGTTCTAAACTATCAATGAAACAGTCTGCATAAAATAGGTAAACAAATTATATTCACCATGTAAGTAGGTACCTGTTAAACAGACTTAAGCGGCATCATCGCAATGGCGCCGCCGATTTACGTTAGAAAAAGTTTTATTGGAAATGCATGGATTACTGGATAAATATTCAAGCTAATTTAAAACCACCTCTAAAATCAGTTAATACGATTCCGGACGTGTGTTTTAAATATATACTTATATACTTTTTTTATTGTAAATATATACTTTTAATATACAGAGAAACAACCAAACCCGGAACAAAAATCTGTAGATTATGCAAACATTTGTTCCGCGGCGGGAATCGAACCCGCAACCTCTTGCGTCTCAGCCGACTATTTGTCCACTGCGCTACGAAGGCCATTTGGACAAACAGGTTGTATATATGATGTAACTGACCTGTGTTGATAGATCTGAATCCACGAGTCCGGCGTGTCGCGGCCGGTACACCACCACGCGACACGCGCAGTTTCCCGGCGTGTAGAACTTGCGGAGGATCTGTTAACAACGATCTATGTTATCGTTTGTAGATCTTTATAAAAGCCGTTATTATATTATTAATTATATCGGATTATTTGGATGGCAGAGAAGCTTGGAATTAAAATTGCTCCAACTCGTTCAAATCGGCTTTTATTTTTGGATATCGATTGCAAGAGTAGACAGTAAGTTTTATATCGAATTAATTACCTAAACTAAGGTGATTTTTTTTTAATTTGATGGTAAAACTAGTCGTTTTTTTGGAAGTCTTTTTTTATGTTTTGAGAGACCGTCACTTAAATATCGTCCGTATATTACCAAACACCCTGTATACAGAGGTGTCGGTGACGGTAACAGTGTCGCGAGTTCAATGGTTGTTTCCCACCTTAAAAAATGCCCAACGCGCCTAAAAAAGTTTTCACTTTTAAAAAAGGGCGACCTCTTTCTGCTTTCACCTTTCGTCCAAGAAATACCTTTTACTCAGTTCGTCAGTCTTCCATTTTCATTGCTACTATTGTGCTTGTTTAATATATCGGGTTGGTTTTCTGTTAAATGTAATTTTAAGATTAGAATAATGCTTTTTCTTTGTTTCTTTGTTGTTTTTATTCATACGTTGTAGGCCAAATATACTAGAATACTATCAAAACAGTTTAAAAAAGCTGCTTTGTTGGAATTAGTTCGTCACATTTTAGTGTTACCTGTTCCATCTGCAGGAGAGTGGAGGGCGGATGGAAGTGCAGGTAGCTGTCCTGATGCAGCTGGTCTCCAGACTCCAGCACCTGGTCGAGGGTCGAGCTGCACCAGCGGCAGACGTCTTGGATTCGGGACATTGCTATCGCCATCACGCAGCACGACAGAGCCTGGAACGTAACGCCACGATTAACATTCTTAATTTAACGAGAAAACGTGACGACCTCCGTGGCGCAGTGTGCGAATAGCCGGCTGAAAAGCAGAATTGCATTCATAATAAACTAAAATGAAATACAACCTCCATGACAAATCCTTATAATTCTAGGGTGGAGTGTTAAAAGATCTGCACTGACGTCCCACATAGGTTGTATTCTGCATTACCCCCCTTCGAACCTGACCCCAGCCATCCTAACTCCTTGAAGTAATGGAGTAGGACTTGGGTTGGTGGCAGCAGCTTTCAAGGTCCCCGTGGATGTACTACATCAACATCCACGGGGACAAATCCTTATTTCTATAAAATAAAAAATGCCATAGTTTAGTAGTGAAAAAAAAGTAACGGATACCCAGAACGATATTTTTTTTTACCATCAAACTGTTACAAAATATTTTTTTAATTTCCTTGTGTTCCCTCTAAAGTTATGTGTTAAACTCGGTTACAATTGATCACTTACGCTCCTTGTATAACAATGTACTATTGATATATCTCGTGGGTTGTATCGCCAAAAATTACGGTGGTATAGCGATACTATCCACCCCGATTTTTTTTATCTTGCGGCATATACAAAAAAAGTCTTAAAATTTTGAAATCATCGCATAAATCACGACCCAGACGCGACGGGACTTAAACCCGCAAGTCCCTTTTTCTTGATATGATTGTGTTATTTACCTGGTTCCCTCTCGAAGCGTACGGGAATTTCTTGCACGCCATAGAATGCTGGGCGGAGAGGAATTGAGTTCCATCGTTGAGGACCAGCCATCCACTCGTGTTTCTTAGACCTGAAACAAGAAACTCCAATTCATATTTGACCGATGACAGACTTTCTTTTTTCTTCTTCTTCGTGTCGATACGGTTCATATTGTTTAAATATCAAATGTTGTTTTACCAATACTCGGGCACTGCAACAGCGTTATCTGTGGCGGAACACGTATCCCTCAGGGTGCTAGAATAAGGGCACAATAGTCAGCTTGGTAAGTGTGCCATAGTCTGAGAGTTTGTACTGCATTGGCAAACAGTCGCCGACTCTCCAATGTAGCCCCATTTACTCAAACTTTGCCTGTTGCGACCCACTTGTGGCCTGGACCCGTCTCCAGATCTCTACGTGGGCCAATGAAGATATTTTCCGGCAAGCAGTAAGTACCTATGTAGTTTTGAGGAGAGGATAGCTCCACTTACCCTTAAGTTTGAACTGTTCCATGTCTCGTATCTCGGCGGCTCTCTGCGCGTCCGCGCACGTGGCGGAGCCCGGTCGCTTCTTTAGCGCGCGACGCTTGCCGCCTATACCCACCTGGTATACATATACATTACAATAATAATAACACCTTTGGCATACTGAGATAGATACAGACAGAATTAGAAGCCCTAGATTGTAGAGTTCGCAAACTGCTCACGTCCCATCGTATGCGGCAGCCACGCTCTTCGGTAATGAGAATGTAAATCCCGTGGAGATCGGGGCTTTTCAAATGCCAAAACCGCGGGGTGTACAATCTCAGGGAGTATTTCCTTAATAATGTATGGTGGATGCATCGGGATGTCGTTGCAGTTGACAAAAACTTTACCCCGCTCTCCTTGGCAAACGAGAACTGGCATAAACCATCGGAGCTAAGCACTCAGGATCGCGAGGCCGTATGGAAGAGCAAGGAGCTCCATGGACGATTCTACAAAACCCTAACACTTGACGTAGACCCGCTCGACTCGGTAATCTGGTAATCTTCGATAAGATCGCCCATTGTACCTATGATTTAAACATTATTTTTTCATTCTTTTTGTTTTTTTATATTATAGCTAACTTCCGCCAGCGGCCTCCCACGCATTGTTTGTCACCAAAAAGTAGCTGTATGTTTGAATACAGTTCAAAGTCTATCAACACACCAAATTTCATCGAAATCAATTCAGCCCTTACGACGTGATTGAGTTACAAACAAATAAACAAACATCCGAACTTTTACATTTATAATATTAGTGTGACGGTGTGCAATAGATATTATCCTATAATCGAGTCAGTGACTAACCTTGCTAGTAGCCGGCACTAGTCTGACCCCAGGCGGCGCTCTGACGAGGGGGGGCTCCACTCCCCCCATCTTCTTAATAGGCTGCACAGTCACCGACATCGCGTACAACTGGAACTCATGCTTAGCGCGCTCCTCCACGGGGATGTTCTGAAGGTATCTGTGGATTCAATTAATTTTATCTTAGAGAATTTGTCATTTTTAATATTTAAGTTGTCATTTTGACATTATTATTATTATTGTATTTTGTATGAATTTGACATGTTTGAAATTAAGTAGTATCATCATTTATATTGTTTGTCATTTTGACATTATTATTATTGTATTTTATATGAATTTGACACGTTTGAAATTAAGTATTATCAATATTTATATTTGTATTCAATTTTATCTTAGAGAGTTTGTCATTTTAAATATTTAAGTTGTCATTTTGACATTATTATTATTATATTTTGTATGAATTTGACATTTTAAATATTTAAGTTATTGTTATGACATTATTATTATTGTATTTTGTATTAATTTGAAATGTTTCAAATTATGTATTATCATTATTTGTATTTAATTTTATGAATGAATGAATGAAATACTCTTTATTGCACACCAAACAAAAATAAAGTACCAAAGGAAATAAACAATACATAACGGTACAATGGGCGATCTTATCGCTAAAAGCGATCTCTTCCAGACAACTTTTGGATGGTCAGGATAAACAAAAATCAAAAGACGGCGGTCTAAGGGTACCTTTAAGCATACATAAAACATACATAAACAGAACCCATAAAATAATATATACCTATTGATTATGTATAATAATAAACATAAACTTAATTAAATACAAATAATATATAAATAAACAACACTACATATGGAGGATAAATAACATAAACACTAACTAGCAGTTACGAGACAACGAAAGGAATTGGTTGTGTACCTTGACTTTGAAAATAGGATGAGACCTTAGAGAGGTTGACATTTTTAATTAGCGTTTATTTCTACAACACACCAAATAATACCTGCTACAGAAGAAGAAATGTGTGTATGATTTTAATAATGATAGTAAGAGACAATGATGGAGAGACGACCTGGATGCATTCAAACTAGATTGGTCAGATTTGGCTGTGGACCGTGATGGATGGAGGGGAGATGGGACCTTTGCCCAGCAGCGGGACAAAAAAGGATAGCAAAAAAAAGTATGAGACAAATAAATCGTTTTCCCATCTGCTTTAGTATTTGCTCTAACCTCTTAGCTTAGTTAGCTTAGCTCTTAGCCTCTCTGATTAGTTTGTATTCGTTTTTTTAATTTATTTCTATAGTTAGCTGACTTTTGTTATATATTTTTGACATACTAATATTATGAACTGTAATCAAGTTCGCTTCTAAGCGATAAGACCGCTCATTGTACTATTTGCTTTGTGAATTTTTATTTTTATGTCTGTTTCTTTTGAAGTGTACAATAAAGTATTTTAATTCATTCATTCATTCAAGTGGTGAATAAATGAATACTAAATAATATTTGATGCAATACTTACGCAAAAGCCATTAGCTTTGCCGAAGTGAACGTCAAGACACAGGCGGCGCCATCATCCTACACACAAACAGTTTTCGTTGTTACACATATACATATTTAATCTGTTTTACCACATTGGATATGGAATAAGCAATGACCCACCTGGGGGTCAATTTCCGTAACTTAAAATAGTAAAATTCTAGTATCGATCTAGTCTCGTTATGATAAATGTCCTAAACGGTATTAATGTAACTGACACTACGCGAAATAGGGGTTGAAAGTTTGGATGGGCAATCCTAAATTCCTCAAGTTAGGGATCTGAAAATTCATATTTTTCATTTGGTCATTCAGCATCCAGCCCCTGATCAAATCCCATCTGTCAAATTGGGGGTTAAGTTTGTCTGTTAAATGCTTAAATGTTGAATTGTATCCTAGGGGTGAGTATGCGTTCCAGTGTTAATTAGCGTTTACCTGTGCGTCTACCCTGAGGCCGGTGGCGCCGCACGCGTGGGGCTCCATCATGTAGTACGCGGGCGCGCCGGACACGCGCCACACGCACACCGCGTGCGGCGCCGACCACAGGACGCCGTGCGTGTGCGTCTCGAAGAAACGCTCCAGACCACATCTGGTAACAACTTCTACGTTTTAACTTATAGTATGTTAAAGAGGTGTTTGGCCACAACAATAGCATTAGGTGACGCGGGGTTATAAGATCCTTCATCGTGCAGTTGTTCGGGCACAAAAGGCACAGTAGCAAGTACTGCATTGACTGCGCAGGATCACAGCACTCGCACTGCGTTAAGTTAGGGTCCTGAATCCCGTGAATCCTAGATTACTACTAGAAGATGGAACAAGCGGCCCATCTGATGTTAAGTGGTAACCAACGCCTTAACAAAGAATTGCCTCGTAGGTCACGCTGACGCTGCGTCGATCAACTTAAGGTATACAGGTGTAAAGCCTCATGTGCCTGTAATTTCACCGGTAACCATACCCTTCATGCCGAAACACAGCAATGCTGCTTGGCGGCAGAAATAGGTATAATGGTAGTACTTCCCCGGGCGAGCCCTTTCACAAGGAACTCTTCTACCTTTAGGAACGCTAATACTCTTAAATTTTAGAAAAAAATTCTTGGACATTTCACACAGCGCTATCATGCCTCAAACTAAGCAAAGCTTGTAACCAGATAACTGACAGAATACTTAAACATTTTTTTTTAAATACATGCTTTTAATAAATGGAATTTAATAAAAGGAAAATAACCAAACCCGGAACAAATATATAACATCTGTCCCGCAGCGGGAATCGAACCCGCAACCTACTGTATCTCAGCCGGCTATTCGCCTACTGCGCCACTGAGGTCGTCGAGGAATATAAATAGTTTGTATTGTTTGTTAGGCGTGTGGGTGAAGTAAAAAACTACAAAAATATAATTATTTAAAATAGATGGGTAAACTGTACATTCTTACCGAACAGTCATTTCAGTGGGCGACTTCTGTTCCAACTTTCCGCTGAACACTTGCTCTAGATCGTAGCGAATGTAGTTCACTCCAAGAACAAACCGCTTAAGAACCTGCAAAATAACACCTCAATTTACTTCCTCTACTATAGTAATTAATTACTTCTCAATTCGTACAAAAACACAGACTGGCATAGTCCAGATACGACACTCTTTTATTTTAAAATCGCGTCTCGCAATGAAATTTGTATAAACAAGTTTCATTTCGATATGTATACTATGTGTTTTGTTATGTACGACATTAAATGAAAACACGGGTAGGGATAATGACAGGTATTGTTGTAAAATAGGTTTTTTTTTATTCATTATCATAGTAAATATATTATTTATATTTTTGTATCTATATGCATTTAAAAGAAGAAGATTATCATAGTAAATTTTAGATATTCAAACAACCTTAATATCATGTCCTAAAATGTTAATGAAAAAGCCTGTATACAATAGGTAAACAAATCATATTCATTCATCATGTAAGTAGGTACCTGTTAAACTGACTAAGCGGCATCGTCGCAAAGGCGACGCCGATTTACGTTAAAAATTATTTATTGCAAATGTATCGATTACCAAATAAATATTTGAATATTATTACTACGTGTATATATATTATTATATTATATTTGTGAATATATAAACGTGTGAATATTATATTATCGCCACGTGTATTAAACCCACCTCTTAAATCTGTAAATACGATTCCGGATGTGTGTTTTAAATTAATTTCATACATAACAAAACATGTTGTATACTCACAAAATATGAATCTTGGTCTGAAATAAAGTGAGACAAGACAAGGTGGAGGGGTGTAGTGTCAAAAGACATGAGAGTGCCAAGTGACATGAGAGACGCGACACTTCATGTGAATGATTTCACGTCAACGAACGACGGTTAATTTAACCGTATGGCACTTTCAACCCCTATTTCACCCCCTTCAAGATTATTTTTTGAAACTAAAGATGCCTATGCCCCAGGATATAATCTATCTCTTGCCAAATTTAATTACGATCTTTTCAGCCCTTTAATCGTGAAAAGGTAACAAACAAACAAAGAGTTGCTTTCGCATTTATAATATTAGTATAGATTTGGAACACTATAGGAGCTCAAGTGGAGTTGGGCAGGACACTTGGTCAGAGGTAGTGACGACAGGTGGACTAAGGCACTGAGTGGAGACCGAGAACTGGACATTGAAATAGGGGACGTCCACCAGCGAGATGGGTCGACGACATCAATAAGTCCGTGAGTCGTACGTGGTTCAGACTGGCACAGGATCGGGAAGAATGGCAGACACGAAGAGAGGCCTATGCCCAGCAGTGAGTCGACATGGGCTGAGAATGATGATGTGATGGTGATGATAATGATGGCACACTATAGCACATACTTGTAGTGGTAGCAATACATCTTCTCCCGGGCGGAACTCGTACCCCAGCTCGGCGAGCGAGGCGGCGAACAGACGGCACGCGACCGCCATCGTCTCGTCGACGGTAGCGCGCGTCCACAGCTCCGGCCGCCGCACGTGCGACATACAAGCCGCTACTATCGCGCCACACGACGACTGCAGCAGAGCCTCTCGACTGAACCTGCCACACAATACAGACAAGTTTTTTATTTTTATTGATGATACTCAACCGCTTTTAGAGGAAGTTTAAAAGTAGCGCCAGTGATAGAAAAATTTAGGAGTAAGAGGCTAGCGTGGTATGGACATGTCATGCGGAGGGAAGAAAATCATGGGACTAGAAGAGCGTTAGATATAAGTGTGGATGGATATAGAAGTATAGGAAGGCCGAAGATGGATGGACTGTGTGAAGAATGATATGGCTAGGAGAGAAATGACACCAGAGATGACAGCTGACAGAGAGATGTGGAGATACATGTTGTGCCGACCCTGCGTAATGTGGGGAAAGGGCAGAAAAAAGAAAGAGTCGTGATGGTGAGATCGAAGATGGAGCACGCTTGCCTAGAAAGAACCTATTCACTCTGGACTTAAAAGACTCCCGATATTAAACTGGTCCAGAAAAACATACACCGGAAGTGAGTTCCACTCCTTACTTGTGCTAACAAGTTGAAGCAAATCGTTTGGTACGGCAAGGTGGTACGCCGACCAGGTATGAGTGGTACAAGTAATATGTACTGCTAATTGTGCTACCGGCTCTTGTCACGTTAGGATCGAAATTAGTGAGATGATTCAGCTGTTAGAAACTGTATGATATTTTTAGGAGTAATAGCTATTAGCTCCTCCGGTCTAAGAATGTGTCCCAGATGAATGCTGCGTTTGCGCATTAGTGGACGACAATCACCAAACAGATATGGGGGCGATATATCGCATATCCCGAACGCGCTACCAGTGGCTATCAGACGTGCTAAATTACACGCTATTTTCAGACGTATACTCAGGAACACTATTTGACTATTTGTCACTTATCTCATTCATATTATGAACTAGCTGTTGCCCACGACTTCGTACACGTTACACTACTAAATGTGTAGGCAACCTAGAAATAAAGCTAACTGATTTATGAGATAAAATGTAGCCAGCCTATGTGGTAGTGCAGGTTATAATATATACTAAATTTCATCGAAATCGGTTCAGCCGTTACGACGAGATTGAGTAACAAACAAACAAATAAATAAACAAACATCCTACCTTGTGTGTTACACAGTATAAAGTATTATCTAATCTAATCTATCAACATGGGGGAGGCATATGTTCAGCAGTGGACGTGCTAAGGCTGATGATGATGTCTTGTAAAGCACAGTGTACTCACTTGAGCAGATCTGGCGGTCTACTGCCGCGAAGAATGGTCCTGCCGCGTGCGGTTTCAACATACGCAGTAAGCACCTGGAAATAAATGAGTAAAAATTGATGACCTCCGTGGCGCAGTGGGCGAATAGCCGGCTAAGACGCAGGAGATAGCGGGTTCGATTCTCGTCGCGAAACAAATGTTTGCATGATCTACAGATATTTGTTCCGGGGCTGGTTGTTTCCCCATATATTATACACGTCTGTGATAACGACATTTATCAGTTATTTGTACACCATCTAGAAAGTAGAATATATAAGGATCAACAAAATGTGAAATCTAGAAAATAAATATATAAATAAACAAATAAAAATGGTATGAAATATCTTTCCTGCCCCTTTCTTACATTACGCGGGGTCGGCACGACACGCATTTCTCTTCCTTATCTCTCTATCAGCCGTCATCTCCGTTGTCACTTCCTTCCTACCCATATCATTCTTCACACAGTCCATCCATCTCTTCTTCGGCCTTCCTCTACTTCTATATCCATCCACACTCATACCTAACACTCTTTTAGTCACATGATTTTCTTCCCTCCGCATGACATGTCCATACCATGCTAGCCTCTTACTCCTCACCTTTTCTATCACTGGCGCTACTTTCAAACTTCCTCTAATATAGTAATTCCTTATCTTATCCATTCTTGTTCCCCCACACATCTCTTCTTCTTCTTTAATGCAATAAATGATTGTATAGTATAGAATTAACCTTCCTCTCGTAGCCTTCATCAGGCACGGCGGCGCGAGGCGAGGCTGCGCCGGCGCACTTAGACAGCTCCCAGAACACCTTCACCTCTGATATCGCGAACCTGAACAAAAAATCACACTAATCTACATCATCATCATTATGCACAGCCTGACTTTATCCACTGTTGGCCTCCACAAGTTTGTGGCATCCATCACGATCCTGCACTAGTCTCATCCACTGACGGCCCGCGACCTTTACGATGTCGTCCACCCATCTTGCTGCCGGACGTCCAACCCTTCAACAGCCATTTCACAGCCACCATTCAGTCACTGCCCCGCTTCACGTGTTACCCCCACGTCTAGCCAAGTGTCCCGCCCAACACCATTAGAGTTCCATAACTCGAATCCCAACGTCATGAACCTTCGTGTACGGATCTCGACGTTTGGAACTCCATCACCAGTGATGCCGAGCATAGTACGCTTCATGACTCTCATATCTCATCTCCAATAAGTAAAATAGTCAGGAAGTAGTAGTACCTGTTGCCCCCTGGTCGCGCCAGCCCCCTCACGTTGTCCCCCAGCGTCTCAGCCAGCTGGTCCACATTAGATATGAGCACGGCGGCGGCGCCCCCGGCGGCCGAGGCGCGCCCCGTCGGCCCCACGCTGTGCGGCTCCCACAGCACGAACGACTTGCCATCGCTCGCCTTCCAGATCCCAACGCAGTAGTTCTTACAGCAAAGCACTCCGTGTTTGCCCTGAGGGAGAACAGTTGGAGAGATTATAGACCAATAATCATAATGCTGGACATTTCGCACAACGCTATCTAGCCCTAAACAAAGCAGAGCTTGTACTATGGGAACCAGATAAATGATACAATACTTATATAGTTTTTTTTGTTAATACATTATAATAGTGTTACGAGCTGAGGGTTCGGGATAAAATAATGAAAATCAATCTAACTAAAATAACACTTTTATTCAACATTAAAATGATAAATATACGATCTTAATCACAAGTGATTACAACACACTAATTCACACCACTGTTGCACAATAAACCTCTAAAAGTCACCAAAATATTCGCGCGTATAGCCAAAAGCAGACTGACCGCTTCGGGCGTCTCTACGCCCTATTTATACCGCGCACAGTACATATTTCTCGAACGTCTTAATGGTTCTACTGGCAACTAGAAATGTGTAGGTATTTCAACACGCCTACTATTTCTTATTCTGTGCAACTGTAGTTAAAACATAGTAGGTATATACCATACATAGTATTACCTATTCTGTGACACAGTAGGTACAACTTCGAGAGGCCGACTATTACTTATTCTGTAACAACCTTGGGCGTAACAATATATAGAAAAATATCCAGACCAGGAACAAATATCTATAGATCATGCAAACATTTGTTCCGCAGTGGGAATCAAACGCGCGACCTTTGCGTCTCAGCCGGCTGTTCGACCACTGCGCCACGGAGGTCACCATACGCCAAACCTCACAGTAGATGGGTGCGGGTTCGATTCCCAATCCGGAACAAATATTTGCACGATCTTTACAGATCGACCTATTTTGTTGTCTTATATTTTGTATTATGTACTCTTGTATTATTCGATTTTAAATTGAAACAAAAAAAATATTTCCGGTAAATATCCGGTTTTTAGTGAAAATGATGTCTAGACTTACAGTTTCAAAAAAGTTGTTAATAGCACGAGTGAGGTCGAGCACGGCGCCTGATCCTTCCGCGTTCAGATCACCCGTCACCACTTCACTGTCAATCTCCAGACGAATCTGAAATACATACATTAAACTGTTCAACCAGATGAGACGGCGTGTACCATATTTCGGTCGCCATATTTCAAGATGTTTCAAGATTTAATTATGGCGTCTTTTAGCGCATTTAAGGCTCTTCTATTCATTTTCATTTCATGTTTCATCTATTCTGTTTGTAGGTTATACCACTAGCTGTTTTGGTCACCCTGGCTTTAGCAGGCTGGTCAACGACCAGGTTATGTTAAAGTAACACTGAAAATGACTTTATACTACGATTAAAACCTTACAGTGAATAACATTTTGATGACTGAAGCTTTTTTCATACACGATTGGCTTCAAAAAGGTCCTTGCGATCGATGGTACATTAACCAGTGTGAGGAAAGGTACTCACATTAAAGTTTGTGACATGGAAGCTATCAGCTACTTCAGCGGTGGTGAGATTAGGGGGGCCCTTCGCACTCGACAGAGACACCGTGTACCGTAGTCGGTCGCCATATTTTAAGATGGCGTCTATTAGTTAAAAAGGTCCTTGCAATTGATGGTACAAATGTGAAGATAGATACTCACATTAAAGTTAGTAACTAGGAAGTTATCAGCTACTTCGCCAGGTGTGAGATTAGGCGGGTTCTTCGCATTTGGCAGAGACACCGTGTACAGGCGGTCGCCATATTTCAAGATGGCGTCTATCAATGCCGGCTTCCAGTACTGGTAAGGCTCTATGTGTTCTACAACTATGCCCATTATAGCGTTGCCTGCGTCCTGAAATTGTAAACATGTAATTAAATAGGTTTGACAACCGAAGTAAGTTTAAAGAGTAAAAAAAAAGATCAGTTATCTGGTTCCCATAGTACAAGCTTTGCTTTGTTTGAGGCTAGATAGGCGATATTATTTCATAAATAAACTAACGACATCTTAACGACATTCTTGTGGACGCCGGATATTTAGGAAGGATCGCAGGCAGACATACCCTTTAAACCGAAACACAGCAATGGTGCTTGGCAGAAATAAGAATGGTGGTACTTCATCACCAGGCGAGCCCTTTCACAAACAACTCTACTACTTTTACAACTCAGCCAGCAGAAGTGTGTCTTGACCTTCGATAAAAGAAGTCGCCATTTTGTTCTATCCTGTGCAGTTCCCCGCTAGTGTTCCGCTTGTACCTCACCATCATATTACAGTCAAAAAGCATGCAATATGCAAATTATATAATATATATTATGTATATTATAATACACGTACTTGTACATATACATATATATTAATAATATGTATATTACAAAAAAGAGGTCAAGAGATACACAGCGCTATCTAGCCCCAATCTAAGCAGAGGTTGTACTATGGAAACCAGATAACTGATAGAATACTTATGTATATCCTTTTTTTTTAATACATACTTTTGATAAGATAAGATACGAGTATACACCTTCATTTTGGCTTCCTAAAAATTGTCTCAATAGTCTCATAAAATCTTGTGTATGTGTCGTGTCGTATGTTATTAAAGTTCAAAGACCACAGAACTATGTTTTCGCGATTATCTCGGTTTCTATAGCTCCAATGATGTTAACATCTATTATTGAATTGTGAAGTATAAAATTTGCGACAAATTTTGTTCCAAACATTTTTTCATGCGCTCAACTGTTTCTGAGATAGAGGGCGGAGAGCGCGCAGCGCTCAGTCATCCAGCTATACATTAGAACGCCAAAACGCAGGTGTACACGAGTTTCCAGCTTATCTCTAACATATCCAACACAATGCTGTGTGTGTTCAGGATTGTGTGCCTGTGTGCCTAATTGCCTACCCAACGTGTTACATACATACATACTATTTTTACGTTGAGTTTATGTTACTTTAAGTTGCTTTTTAATTGTTCAATAAAAGTTTTTGTATTTTGTATAACGGATGGATCGAAAAAGCTTACTATAACATATAGGATTATTTAGATGATAGAGAAGCTTGGGATTGAAATCGCTCCAACTCGGTCAAAAATTTTTCAATTTAGACGTAATTTATTTTCTTTATTGTTATGTATTCTAAATGATTATTATTATTATTTTTTAATGTTATTTGTGGGGAAACAGGCTTACGGCCCGCCTGATGGTAAGCGGTCACCGTCGGCTATTGACACCGGCAACACCCAGGGTATTGTCGATGCGTTCCCTACCCTGTACAAACCTTTTAATATTTCTCTTGAAGCGTGCCATGTCGTAGCCTAACGGGAACACCTCAGATGGTAGCTCTTTCCACATCTTGCAAGTATGGGGTAGAAAAGATCACGTGAAGCGCGTGGTGCGCGATACCCAATTGTCGATGATATGTGGATGAGCTTTATTACGTTGTCGAGAAGTGCGGTGCTAAAATCTCGACGACGGGATCAGATCGAATAGCTCCTCAAAACATTCCCCATTATACAGGCCATTATTTGGAGCCTGTACTGTCCCACTGCAGGGCAAAGGCCCCCTTGCTTCCTTCCACTCCACTTTATCATGCGCGTGTGTGTATAGGAGTCGAGCTCGTCTTTCCATCGGCGTCGCGGTCTGCCGCGTGCTCATTTTCTGTCACTCGGTGGTGGATTTTGCCCATAACTCTATGTATTCTAAAAGGATCATTAAAAAAAAAGCCAGCCTTGTTTCTTGCCTCTGTTTCCTGGCTTAGTCGTGAAGGAACAGGCAGTAAAATTGACGTTTCAACGATCCTTATGATTTTAATGAATAAAAAGATTTTGAATTTTGAGATAAACCCCTAATATGACTGGACTAACCAACCCTGGACTGAGTATGTGGCTGTTCACTGTTACCTGCAAGCCTCTCTGGGAGTCCATAAAGTAGTTCTCATCAGGTGCCACTCGGCCTCTAACAGATGCTGTGGTACGCCCGATGCGGTCGTAGTGGGCACCCATCACGCCGTCTTCTAACGCCTCTACCAGAACTTCCTCTTCTGTCATTTTGAATATTATTTAAATACTATATAATAATATTAGTGTGATTTAAACATGCAGGGGGTTACCAGTTAGCGACGCTGTCTGTACTGTACCTATGTAATTGTTCTGAAATAAATATTAAATAAGGTTGTCTGGAATAAATCGCTTCTAAGCGATAAGACCGCCCATTTTACTTGTTGCTTTGTGATTTTTTTATGTTTTTTTTTCTTTTGTGGTGTACACAATAAAGTATTTTCATTCATTCAAATAATAATTTAAGTGCTTGTCAATCAATTTTAACCATCTAGGAGGTCCATTGCAAGCGGTTAGAGTAGGATTCCAAGATAAAAAAAAGAAATTCCGGAGTAAATTCCTCACATTTGATAAAAAGTCCAGACTTTCTTGTAAATATAACATTAATGTCGTTAGCACCGTGCATGTGAATGAACGAAGAAAATTCTCGAATTTTGGGAGCAATAAATGTCAGTAATGATTAAAATGACAAATAACATAAGGCTCAGACTATATGGCGTCTGTGCTTGTCAGGGACCCTTTTTTAACGGCCCCCTGACCTAATTTTTCCTGCATCGACTACACACGATCCGAAGCCATCAGACTCCGATTTTTACCTGGAAGCAATTGGGACATGCTCCGAATTCGCAGGATCGGGGAGATCCGGATGCCATATATAGCAGCAAAAATTCAAATGTTTGGTTGTGTGACGGATTGGTCAGGGGCCATTAAAAAACGCTCCCTGACAAGCCCGGATGCCATATAATCCGAGCCTTAAATTCTAGAAATTCCGACGGTTTAGGATTCCCCCCGAATTCCGGGCAAAGACCTATATTACCGGACATGTCCGGAAAATTCTTGGCGTATGGCAACCCTAGGTTAGAGTTTACCTTCTTCGTGTGCGGCGGCCTCGTCCGTTGCGCGCGCGCCGCGCTTGTCCTTTAATACCGTCGTTAATTCGTTGATGATCTTCACCGGGTACAGCTTGTACGGCGCTAGGCATTGTTTGCGATCCAACCCGCCTTGGAGAGCTGGGGAAATGCTTTTTGTTAAATTAACGTAAACGTAAAATCTTTACATAGTATAAAATGAAGTCGCTTCCGCTATCTGTTACCTTAGATTTTTTAAACTACTCAAAAGATTTTAATGCAGTTTTCACCAATAGATAAGAGTGATTCAAGAGGAAGATATATTATATGGGGTATATTTCGTTTCCACAGGGTTAACACGGGCATCACTTGCATTATTTGTGGTGGCTTCTGCGGATCACAAAAAACCTCTGCGACTACGTAGCCGTTTTCTTGGTGGAGTAACGTCATACAAGCAGTGTCCGGACATCATATTCATGTTTTGCCTTTCCTGTTATATCTACGCTGGATACATACTGAGCTTGTCTATAAACTCCGCGGGGCTGGCGCACAGCATCAGCGCGGGACTGGACTCCAGCGGGACCGACTGAGGCATGTACTCCGGTAGCTCCTCACCCTCTGCAACAACATTTTTTTTAATGTTATTTGTGGGGAAACAGGCTTACAGCCCACCTAATGGTAAGCGGTCTCCGTCGCCTATTGACACCGGCAACACCCGGGGTATTGTCGATGCGTTCCCTACCCTGTAAAAAGTGCAATAAAGTATTTTCAATCAATTTAAACGGGTATTTATCGCGTATATACCTGTGTTCGAAAGTTATCCTCGGACAAACAAACATACATATAACGCCGATTTGCCCAAGTTGATTTGGATCATATTCAAGTGTCGAAACGTCGGGATAGCAAATAAAAACGGTGTAGTATATGCGATAAATACCCGTTTCAACCAGTAATTATGTACAGTGATCGCAAAAGTTTAAAAATATTACATGATCGTTTGTTAGTTTAATGCTTTATTGCACAAATAGAAAAAATTTAAGAGTAGTAGAGTGCCTTGTGAGACGGCTCGTCCGGAATAGTAACCACCATACCTATTTCAGCCGCTAAGCAGCATTGCTGTTTCGGTTTGAAGGGTATGGTTGCCGGTGAAATTTGAGGCACATGAGGTTTTACCATGTACATGTATACTTCAAGTTGGACGCAAGGATGCATCGTAGGGCACGTTTATAAGGTGCGTGACCTACGAGGCAAAACTTTGTTATAGGCGATGTTTATCACTTAACATCAGGTTAATAACCACATAAGCTTGCTTCCATACTCATTAATTAAAACCATAAGGACACAATAGAACACTTGATAATACTTAAGTCAATAATACTTAAATAATTACATAGGCTGTATCTAACTAGTAGCTCATTGCACCATCATTTGGAGGTGCTACAAACAGACAAGAATCTTAATAGACATCTAAACACTGATTAATAACTACTTAAGATTATAGCTGATGTAGATGGGCATTGTCAAATATCTATATGGAAAAAGGATATCTATACATATAAAACAAAGTCAAGTTAGTTACACCATTTACAACTTAAGAACGGCGGGACCGATTTTGATGATCTTTGATTTGTTGGATTTGTCTCCGCCCCGAATAGTAGAATAACTATTAAAATATCGCAAAAATTAACACAAAAAGAAATTATGAAGATGAATTTTATTCATAATTTGTTTTTGCGTGAATTTACTCATAATGATGGCAGATTGAGAATTCTGCCGGGGACGTACTTACTTACATTGACAGCCCGCGTCAAATGCATGTCAAGGCGGTACGAAGTTCGGCGGGTCAGCTAGTTTATTAAATAACTAACTAGCTGACCCGCCGAATATCATACCGCTTTACATAAATGTCCATAGATAAATATGTACTAATTGATATGTCATTGCATATTCTTGCATATGACGCGCGCTGCCAATGTAGGTCGCCGGTATAATTGTAATTCGACCAACATTGTGAGAAAATTAGTTTTCTTCATACATTTTTATATCGTAGATTTTTCTGTTTTAATAGTTATTCTGCTATTCGGGGTGGAGACAAATACAACAAATCAAAGATCATAAAAATCAATCCAGACGTTCTTGAGTTATATATGGTGTAACTGTCTGCCTTGTCTAGAAATGTAAATTAAAATCAATAGTAACTGAAATATTTAATCAGATAATTTATGTACATATGTAATGGAACGTAATTTATTTTATATTTAGTTTATTTTTATTTGGCATCTCTGTGACTAGATATAATCAAAAGGAAAACAGTAATTGCCAAATTAAGTTATCACAAACTTAGTTTGGCAAGTAGGACGCCACTTATTGTGAAACATGACAGAGAAAATAAAGAATTTTTGATTTTGTTTATTTTGAACTAACCCGACTTTTTTTTAATTTTTTTATTGATGATAGTCAAGCGCTTTACCACTACCTCACTTATTTTATTCATTTAGAAGATTTAGATTCTAAATTGCTATGTATGTCAATAGGTATCAAAATTATAAATACTGAACTTGTTTAGCCAATTTATATTGATATTGTTATCCAAGTGGTAAAAAAAACGTTATTAGTGTACCTGTCCCGGCCTCCTCATCAACCTCTTCATCGTCTCCGCCGCCGCCCTCGCCGCTCATCTCATCCTTCATGCGCTGAAGACGTATCTCATCACCTACAAATCACATTTATCAAAATGTAAGAATAGGCATGATGGCAGTAATTAAAAGGTACTAAATTATCACTGGGTGGGTGAGTTATCACGATGGAGGGTGTTGCCTTCTACTATGAGCGATCCCCACTATAGCCCACGAGCCAGCAACACTATGGAGTCCATTAGTTATCGCTGGGGGGGGATTTATCACTGCGTGGGTGAGTTATCACGATGGAGGGTGTTGCCTTCTACTATGAGCGATCACCACTATAGCCCACGAGCCAGCAACACTATGGAGTCCATTAGTTATCGCTGGGGGGGGATTTATCACTGCGTGGGTGAGTTATCACGATGGAGGGTGTTGCCGTCTACTATGAGCGATCACCACTATAGCCCACGAGCCAGCAACACTATGGAGTCCATTAGTTATAGCTGGGGGGGGGGGGGGGGAGATTTATCACTGCGTGGGTGAGTTATCACGATGGAGGGTGTTGCCTTCTACTATGAGCGTTCACCACTATAGCCCACGAGCCAGCAACACTATGGAGTCCATCAGTTATCACCCGGGGGGGGGGGGAGGGGTTTTCAGATGGAGGGGTGTTGTAATCTACTACGGGTACTAAAGCTACTACGTACCCTTGGCAATCCTCTGCTGAGTCAGCGTGCCCTTCGGCAGAGTAGGCGCGGGGTCGAAGGCCACCACCTGGCCCCCGGGGGACATCCACACGCCGAGCTGGTGGTAGTCCCCTGAGAGGAGGAACGCCTGCGCAGGCTTAGTGTTGTCGCTCCACACCTTCATGAGGGCATCCTTTATTTCTGAAAACATAATACATTTAGGAATTTGGATTAGAAAAATCATTTATTTGTTTTGCAAAATATGATATAAGTATGGTTTCATAACTTAGTTGTAAAAAATAATTGTTACTAACAAGTTATGAAACTTGGTTTTCTTAAATAAATGTATTTTATTTTAATTATTTTAATAATTTACAAAATAAGCACTCTCTTTAATATCCTGTTTTGTTATTTTGTCGCAAAGGCGCGCCCGATTTACGTAAAAATAAATTATTGGAAATGTATCGATTACTGGATAAATATTCAAGCTACCGGTATTAAACCCACCTCTAAAATCAGTTGATACGATTCCGTATGAGTGTTTTAAATAAATGCCGTACATAACAAAACAGGTTGTATACTACACAAGTACCATTTATGTAAGCCTAGCTGTAAATTTACCCAAAATTCGAAAAATAAATAAATAAGTAATCCCACTCCTGGACAGCCCTGTCCCCGTTACTACAATGGCTGCCATTTAAAGGTTGTCTGGAAGAAATCGTTTCAAAGCGACCTGTATTTATATTTAGCTGTGAAATACCTTCTTTTCCTATGTCACGCTTTACCTTCTTTTAGCACGACCAGGCTGACTGGTAGATAATGCTATTAGCATTAAGTCCTCCTAGCACTATTATGTTTTGTGTAAAAGTATTAAATAAATAAATATCTTCATTAATTCATGGCTGCGTTCATCTCTAGTGCTGCAACATCCTCAATTTATGTAAATAGTATATTCACTCACGTTTCATTGTTTCCGGTTCTTCTTCAGCTCCTTCAGTTTCTTCATTTTCTGCGCTTTCTTCAGTACCTTCCTGCAAATAACAAATAACATTAATTATCATCATCATATCAGCCATAGGACGTCCACTGCTGAGCATAGTCATCCCCCATAGATTTCCAGAGCGAAAAGACCTTGTGCGGCACCCAACGGCTCCCAGCAACCTTTATCAGGGCTTCTTTCTATCTAGTGGGGGCCGTCCTACGCTGCGCTTTCCAGTGCATAGTCTCCACTTTAGAACATTTATGTCCCAACGGCCGTCAGTTCTTCAAGCTATGTGCCCCGAACTTCAGCCTGCTAATCCGTTCTCCATAGCACGCTGAGCGTCCTTCGTAAGAGGACCCATATAGTGTATAATGTGTTGCATTTAAACTATTTATATTGCATGACGGTTTCTACACAGAAAATTAAAAAAAAATGCATCTATATAATTTTCTTGTTTTATTACCAAAATCTCGAGAAAATCGATAAAATGCTGCTCGACGAAATGTTAGAGAACTAGCGTATTGTGCAATGCCACAGATTACTAAAAAATTACTACGAGCCGTTCATTGACCCGCTCGTTCAATGACCCCACCATAAACCAACCTGGTCAATAAACCCAACCAGTCAACAAAGCGCGTACGGTGCGTACGACAGGGCGGTAAGTACCTATGTTAGGCACAAAAACTCAAAAATAAAGTTTTGTGGATTAATAAAAACCATGATTTTAAAAATATACTCCGTAACTATTTGTAGTTTAAATTGCAACTCCTTATATAATACTTCTCGACAAGACCTGTTGGTCTTAGGACCTCGAGTCAAAGGTCGCTCAGTAGGAGATCTTCCCTTTTCAATGGCGGACACCTATCAACTTGTCGTCCGCCAACATGTCAAAGATCTTTCGCACATTCACCAAAATGGATGTTACTGATGTAGTCGCCGATGAAGACAGCTAAACGCACAGATTGATTTTTAAACATTTATTTTAGGCATAAATGAGGCGCACATACGTTGCCATTGCGTGGAACTTTTCTTGACTCCTTGAATTGTCCTACCCTCACACATTTATATAGAAATCTACCATGACAAAGCGTCTTAAATTTACTTAGGCAGGTACTTTGCGTCAACGGGCGTCAGGATTTCTATGAGCTATCAGATATCACGTGGGCAAACAGTAGATAATCATGCAATGATAAAATTATTCTATTCAGCACATTTACTTTATAACAATTCACTTTATAATCAACTACATAATATAACCGTTAACTTATAACGAACGAAACAAGAGGACAGTTCCGAGACGTGTTCACTCAGCGCGTCTAGTGATGACATCAAGACTGTTAAAGCACGCCGATGCACAAAAACGACAAGATGGCGCGCTTGCGTTTCCTTTTGTCTCCATGATCTTCACATCATCATCATCATCATGATTCCATGATAATTAGGCCAACGATATATACAAAGGTAAGTAGGTTTATTTATGAGCGTCACTAAAAAAGAATCTTGCAAAAAAACTAGACCAACCAACCAACTGCTATTGAAATAACTCACCCCTTGAGGTTCGTCCGGTAGTCTCAGAGGCAATCTCACTGGCTGGCCTAATTCTATGGAGAATGTGTTGGCGCCCATACTAAACTTCTCAGTCAAGTCTTCAGGGGCCATCTCTTTCTTGCCGGTTTTCTTCACGAAGTCCAGGTAGTAGTCGGCACCGGCGTCTACAAATATTTACAAATATTTTTTAGTTGCTTTATCCCTAACAAATCATTATAGTATCAACCATAGGACATCAAATACTGAACATAGGCCTTCCCCATAGATCTCGTGCGGCACCCAACGGCTTCCAGCAGCCTTTATCAGATCGTCTTTCCATTTAGTGGAGACTGATGGACGCCGCGCTATGCAGGATTCTATAGGAAATTCATTTTTTATAGGATTAGGTGAACGCGATTTACGAAGTGACCATCATTTCTCCAAAATATCCCAATGTCTTAAAGTGTGTGTTACCAGTGATGACATATGGCATAGAAACGTGGTCTCTCACTATAGGCCTCATAAGGTCGGCTCGCGGTCGCTCAGCGTGCTATGGAGAGGGATATGCTATGTATTTCTCTACAACACCAAATTAGAAATGTGGAGATTCGTAGACAAACTAAGTCACCGACATACTTGTAGTACATAGGATTAGCAAGCTGAAGTGGTAATGTGCGGGGCACATAGCTCAAAGAACTGACGACTGTTGGGGCAGAAAGATTTGAGTGGAGACGACTCACTGGACGAGGGGTGGACGACAGGTGGACTAAGACACTAACAGAGTGGAGGCCGAGAATTGGGACATAGGGGACGTCCACCAGCGAGATGGGTCGACGACATCCATAAGACTGTGGGTCGTACGTGGTTCAGACTGGCACAGGATCGGGAAGAATGGCAGAAACAAAGAAAGGCATATGCCCAGCAGTGGGTCGACCCGGGCTGAGAATGATAATGATGGTGATGATGATGACTCACTGGAAGCAGCCTAAAATCCAAAGCTAGTTTGTTGTAGCTGGAATAATATACATGGTGGACTAACCTAGGAAGTTGTACATGTGATCCTGATGCATATAACGCGGCGGCACGGACTCGGCGGCGGCTGCAAATGCGGCGGCCGCCGGCAGCGCCAGCGCACGCCCCGCCATGTCCTCATCCTTCAAACAATACAATTATATCAATCAATCAATAAAATCACTTCTTTTAAGTAACTAAACGAACTATTTTAATAACGCCGCCGTCCTCATTTGTTCATATAGATCCTGTCCATCCAAGGTAGCTTTTAGCGATAAATAAATCTTTATAAATTTTTCTTATTGCTAAGATTAACATTAGGGATTAATATCAATGCCTAAACTAGGAAAACCGAAAAAGCGAAAAAGGCTGGACTGGGGTAACTTATGAATAATCAAATTATATATAAAAAACTTAATTAACTAAGTGCAAACATAGGCAAGTACAACATTACGGTTAGTAACTCCTCAGTTTCCTCGTAAGATAGATTGGATAGAGCAGACTGTAAGGCTCTTTTTCAGTTTGAGAAATTCATTGAGTGCATGCTCAATTTACGATTTAGCCTGTTGTACTGGTATGGTCTTATTAGAAACATTAAAAATCTGGACGCAAAAGCATGCTTTACTGGGATGTTGTTAGTGCGGACGATATCTTTTCGTCTTTTGTTAGTACTTTCAATACTATGGTCGCCCACTGTACCTATGATTTAAACATGATTGGCTTTGTTATTTTTGTTTATTTACATGTTATTGATATGCAAAAAAGATATTGTCTAATCTAATCTAAAACTCATACAGGAAATACAAGATAGCGCGTATTAGGAAGGAGACAACATAAAACCGATGTGTTTTTAGGTGCGTTTGCAGGGGAAAACATAGCAAGTGGAGCTTTGAAATGAATATATCCTGTAACACACATCTTGTTCTCTTCATCTTGTCTGTCAGTTCCAAATGCTTGGTGTTAGTATTACTTAGTACTCAGTTTTGAAATACCAAAAAGATCTTGGTAAATGGTTATTTTTTTATTAGTGTGTCATATTCATTTACTACCAAATCCGGCATAGTTATTTTTATAAATCGTACCTTTTTTCTGCTGGTTAATTTGTTACGAACAGTACCTTAATAAGAATTTTAAGCGTAAAACATTATTTGCGCCCAGCGCAAACGTAACTCTTCCACAAACGTTTGCTTGCAAATATGGTCAGGCAGTCAGGCAAAGTAGGTATATGTATGTCACTTCGCATAATGAACTCAGGGTTTCATCTTGTAATTCAACTTACCCCAATGCCAGCTTTCTTGTTACTCACTTACCCCAACGCCAGCTTTCTTGTAACTCACTTACCCCAATGGCAGCTTTCTTGTAACTCACTTACCCCAATGCCAGCTTTCTTGTAACTCTCTTACCCCAATGGCAGCTTTCTTGTAACTCACTTACCTCAATGCCAGCTTTCTTGTTACTCACTTACCCCAATGACAGCTTTCTTGTAACTCACTTACCCCAATGGCAGCTTTCTTGTAACTCACTTACCCCAATGCCAGCTTTCTTGTAACTCTCTTACCCCAATGGCAGCTTTCTTGTAACTCACTTACCCCAATGTTAGCTTTCTTGTTACTCACTTACCCCAATGGCAGCTTTCTTGTAACTCACTTACCCCAATGGCAGCTTTCTTGTAACTCACTTACCCCAATGCCAGCTTTCTTGCAATTCAACTTACCCCAATGCCAGCTTTTTTAGCCGATTTCCCAATGGCGGTATTTTCGCCGCGAGGCCCCATCATGATAGCCGCTGTGCCCTTAGATATCCACTCGAACGCTTTGCTCTGTGGGAAACAACAAGTCCAATTAAGTGAATAAATACCAAATGAAGATAAAGATAAATTTACGAGTATTTGCTGGAACATAATGTATTATATTAGGTTGGGGAAAAAGTTTCTTCGCATTTTTTAAGAAAATTCAAAACATTTTTTAATATAGTTTATTTACACTTAACTAAAGTATGTAGGTACCATTTTGTTCGATAACTTTTTGCCATCTTGTAGGTAGGGACATGATCCCATTGCTATATAAATTTTGGGGCTTCTGATCAAAATACCGCGACAAGTGGTTTTGGCAGTCCTCTCGTGATGTTAACCTGACACTGCCTAAAGAATTCTGAAGAGACCGAAACAGGTGAAAATCTGAAGGTGCAAGGTCAGGACTATAGGGCGGATGCATTAACACCTCCCAGCCAAACTCTCTTAATTTTTGCTGAGTGGCTAAAGATGTGTGAGGTCTAGCGTTATCATGATGAAAAACCACACCCCTTCTGTTGATTAATTCCGGCCGCTTTCTCTCAACTTCTTGCTTTAATCTCATCAGTTGTTCGCAGTAGAGTTCAGAATCGATGGTCCTGCCTGGTGGTAACAGCTCACAATGAATAATGCCCTTCCAATCCCACCACACACACAGCATCACCTTGTTGCGAGTTAACCCGGGTTTTGCCACAATCTGTGAAGCCTGACCGGCCTTTGACCACGACCTTTTTCGCACGTTCTTGTCGTACGTGATCCACTTTTCATCACCAGTTATCAGCTTTTTCAAAAATGGTTCGGTTTCATTACGTCGTAATAAAGAATCACAAATGAGTACACGGTTTATTAGGTTTCTTTCAGTGAGCTCGTGGGGTACCCAAATATCGAGCTTTTTTGTGTACCCAGTTTTTTTCAAATGCGCGAAAACCGTTTTGTGGTCAATTCCCAGTTCTTCAGCTACGTCGTAACTACTGATATGCCGATCTTGCTCCACTTTTTAAAAAATGGCATCAATTTTATCCGTAATAGGGCAACCAGAGCGACGTGCATCTTTGACATCAAAATTTCCGGATTGAAAACGCTTAAACCAAATTTGTGCTACTCTCACAGACACTGCACTAGGTCCATAAACATCGCAAATTTTTTCGCGGCTTGCGTTGCATTTTTACCTTTTTTGTAGTAAAATTTTAAAATGTATCGAATTTTTCCATTAGATTCACTTATCTTTACAGTACGAAAAACAAATAAAAATCACACATTTTCCTAATTTTAATTTGGAATTATCTTCTATAAAATTTAAACTTTGAATGATACCAAAACCAGCCAGATACAAATAGTATAGCCAAAGAGATTTTATTACAAGTTCATACATACTATAACGCGAAGACTTTTTCCCCAACCTATTATAAGGAGGTAAAAAAAAACAGCCACTATTATCGACGAGTTACCTCTAGTTTAGTCTCTGGAGCGGCCAGCAAAGGGTTCATCTTGGCTGTGGAGATGGACACGGGGGAGATGTTGAAGGTGTCGTCAGCTCCGGGAGACAGGTTGCCCAGGATGGCGTCGGCTAGCGCGTCCACTCCGCTCGAGATGCGGATCACGCAGGCGGCGGAACGACCCTCCTTGGATGGATAGCCTGGGACAATTTATATCATTTTCTACAATAATTATTACTAATCAATCACACTAATATTATACATAAATGTCAAAGTTTGGATGTCTGTTTATTTATTTGTTTGTTTGTTACTCAATCACGTCGTAACGGCTGAACCGATTTCGATAAAATTTAGTATATACGTAGATTATAACCTGGATTACCACATAGGCTACATTTTATTCCATAAATTAGTTCCCAAGGGATAAAAATAGGATGTAAAGTCAAGTTGCAACAGCGAGTTTAGCTTTATTTCTAGGCTACCTACACATTAAGTGGTGTAACGCGTACGAAGCCGCGGGCAACAGCTCGAATCCTCATCCTCCACCAACACCGCTACTACATTAACAATATTCTCAGGGACCCTGGAAAGCTGCTGCCACCAACCCAAAGTCCTACTCTGTTACTTCAAGGAGTTAGGATGGCTGGGGTCAGGTTAGAAGGGGGTAATGCACAATACACCACAATGCGGGACGTCAGTGCAGATCTTTTATCCCTCCCACCCTAGAATAAGAATAATAAGGCACATTAAGTTGTGTAACGCGTACGAAGCCGCGGGCAACAGCTAGTATAATCTAAGTATGTATTTACGGCAACGGCTATGTTCGATGCATCGATCACACAGATACGAGTAGGTATATTAGCATCATCAGCAGTTTGACCTAAGTAGGTTACTCGTGCCGCGAGCGCGGCCGGGGCGCCTACAGAAGTCAGTGCACCAGCAGCAACCATCCATACCGCACTCATAAATAGTCGTAGTTTTATATATATGTACAATATAGCTTTTGTACAGTAAACTCGACTTTTCTATCAGCATCCCGGGAAGAGCTAGCCGCGATTCCTACAGGCTAGTAATCAATAAAATTCAAAACGTAAAATCAGCCAACTTCGATTCCACTAGATCTACCTAGTCCATACTAATCCATACTAATATTATAAAAATGCAAAAGTAACTCTGTTTATTTGTTACCTTTTCACGACTAAACGGCTGGACTCATTTCGATGAAATTTGGTACACAGATACACTAATGATCAGGATTAGCTGATAGGCTATTTTTTACTCAATTGCGCAAAAGGAGTGTAATCATTTATTAAAAAACCACGCGTGCGAAGCCGCGGGCGGGTCAGCTAGTTAGCCATAATACTCTTGACTAGTCAATAAGATCTAACATGTACCATTGTAATATGTTAATCCACTTTGTATGATGCGTTCATACAAAGTGGATTAACATATTACAATAATGCAATAAAATACTGAAAACTGGGTTAACAAGAAAATGAATATCATCATCATCATTTAGCATTTCTTCGTCCAGAATTTGGCATGTAAAAAAGGAAAAAATGTTGCAGTACCGTTTTCGTCACAAGGGTGCGGGTCGAACATGTACAGTTGTTGCTTCTCCCTCCACACGGCCGTGGAGCCGCCGCGCGCCGTCACCACTCCGTGCGCGTGCGCGCTGAACAGCTGCTTCAGAGATTGCTTCAGGGAGAGCACGCCGCTTTTCGGCTCTGGGCTTATAGATCCTAGAATAACAACGTACTTTATAATATTGTATAACAAACAAAAGGAAGGAAATTTTGTATCACAAACCAAATTTCCTTTATTGAATATATGTAGATTATGCTTATCACTTTAAAATTTACAAATTAAATAAATAAAGACCATCCAAATATGACACATCGTACCCCAAATATGACACATCCTACCCCAAATAGGACACATCCAATGCCAAATATATCACATCTTATCCTAAACATGACACACCCTGCCTAAGCATGACACATCTTACCCCAAAAAACAATTACCATTATAAGCGCTGTCAATAACATCAGTCTCAATAAAGTCGTAGTCGGTGACGGTGAACTTGTTCAGTACATCGGCGGCGGCCAGCGTGCCGCTCGGCCCGTTGCCTTCATCCTCTTCGCCAGCCTCTTCCTCTGTCCTGGGAGAACCCAGGGAGATGCCCATCTTCTCCAGGTGTTCCATTGTATTCTGGTACAGGATGTCGCCTCGGATCAGGATCTGAAGAGGAAAAACGTAGACGTAAATTTAAAACTTGACTGGGGATATGAATCGTTTATTTGACTTCTTAAAAAACAGTTTACCTACTTGGTTATCTTAATAAATAAAATTAAATAGCCCCCGTCACCATCCACTTCCTAGCTAGTAGGCACAAGACGTTGTAATGGTCATTTACATCATCAACGTCATCCGGCGTCCACTCGTCGGTGTCGCGGACGTGTGCGAGCGCGAGCGCCACTATGGCCATGGGCGTGGCCTGCTTGTAGCGGTGCTCCTCCGGGAACCGCGAGTCGCCCTCGTGGAAGTGCCCGCGGACCACCCATCGCCCGGGGGCTACCGCTGGAACCACACAAATACTCATTTATTCAAACCGTAAGGATCCAATAGAACACTTGCTTACGTCAATAATACTTAAATAATTACGTAGGATTTATCTACCTAGCACAGTGGTGGGCAAACTTTCTTAATGAGGGGCCAGAATGTTTAAGAAATTTCAGAGGAGGGCCAGAAATATAGGATTAATGCATTTTGTGTTGAAATTTTTAATCATATAAAAATATTACAGCATTACACACTTGCACAAATGTTAAAAATAACAATTAAACGTTTATTTGAAGGCCCTGCCATGGTAGGCGCTAAATTGCTTTTGATTTGTCATAATATTTTCGAATGCTAAGAAGAAATTCTTAGAATTTTAGCCCCGAGTTGGGAATTATAAAGAGGAAGTGTAGAATCTACTTTATACTTCTGGTCCGTCAAAATATAATTATCGCGGGCCATATACTATTCATGTCGAAGGACCGTCCGCGGGCCGATTAAATGCTTTCGCGGGCCGGAGCTGGCCCGCGGGTCGTACTTTGCCGATCACTGACCTAGCAGCTCATTGCACCATCATTTTGGAGGTACTAAAAACAGACAAGCATCTTAGTAGACATCTAAACACTGATTAATAACTACTTAAATTATAGCTGCTGTAGATGGGCATTGTCAAACAATCTATTATAATACCTAATTTAAATTCTAGATTGCTGTGTTTGTCAATACGTAACAATTACAAACATTGAATTGCATTAGCCATTTATTACATATTGAGGAATGTCATATGAAGCAACATCTAAATACCTATATAAAACAAAGTCGGGTTAGTTACACCATTTATAACTCAAGAAAGGCTGGACCTATTTAGATGATCTTTGATTTGTTGGATTTGTCCCGGAATAGCAGAATAACTATTAAAATATCTGAAGAAATCACGCAAAAAAAAAATTATGAAGAAAATTCATTTTCTCATACATAGATGCAGCTAATGATGTCTGATTGACAATTCTACCGGCGACGTACATTAGCAGCCCGCATCATATGCATGCCAAGGCGGTAAGAAGTCAGCTAGTTAATAATAATAATACTATTTTCATTTAGTTTTCTCTCACAAGTTGTTTTCATAAATCTAAACTACATGCAAGTATCTGTGGTGTCCACAAACATTGTGAGAGACTGGTGCCTGAAGTAGGTTCATAGAAAACTGTATTACAGGTCACCGGGCACTCACTCTGTGAGTATCAACAACAAAGGCTTATCTATGAAGCGGACATTGTGTTGCAATAATGGTATGAATCATCCTCATCCTCAACCTATAACAGTCCACTGCTGGACGTAGGTCTCTCCCAGGGTGCGCCATTGAGCCCGATCCTCAGCTCTTCTCATCCAATCCTTGGCAGCCACAGCGCGCAAATCTTCACTCCATCTAGTCGGAGGGCGTCCTACATATTGTACATATTTGGGCTCAAGAGGGGTAAAAAAATGGGACTAACCAGTCAAGTGGCACGTCAAATGAAAGGTCTCAAATCAATATATTTCGACCTCGTTTTTATTTTTAGTTAAAACCTTGTAGTTTTTAGGTTATTAGCAAAAACTGAATGTAGGCGATATTCACAGGGTACAACAGTGACCCCACAGTGCTGAAATTTGGTGCACGTGTAGCTTTAGTGATACAAATATAGGGAAAAGTCAGTTATCCAGAATAACTGCAAGTTCTACCCCAAAAAATAAAACCAATTTATATGAACTACCGTTACCTGTAATTTGAATAAAACTGTAGGTCAAGTAAGATGGTTTTCATTTCATGGCACTATTTGATAGTAAAAGATTACAAATAAATTTTTTTTTTATTATTAATAGTAATCAAGCGCTTGACCACTAGCTCACCTGATGGTAAGTGATGGTGTGATCGAAGATGGAGCACGCTTGCCTAGAAAGAACCTATTAATGTTTATAATATAACTCACGTGTCAAATGATTGACCGGCTGCGGTATATCCTTGCGCTGAGTGACAGTGACGGCGCTGATGCTGAAGGGGCGCCGCGTCAGCTCTGCGCAGCTCTCCAGCAGGTGCTCGCACATGTGCGCCGCGCCGCTGAAGTACAGCACGCAGGCTTTGCCACCGTCGCGCAGCCCCGTCTGTCAACGCATCGCCATACTCCTCTAGGCACTTGTCTCACCGCCGGCGAGTAAGCGATTAGCTAGCAACTATTTTCTCGCTCAAGAAACGAACAAAAGATATATACTGGGTGTCAGTAAAAGAGACACGTATATTCATAGTTGATCGCTGGCCGTTCACACTGCCGGCGAGAACTTGCTCTCTACTATTTTGTCGCAGCGACTACAACACTCGCTCAGCGATACGCGCTCAGCGATGCTTGCTTGGCGGTCCGAACACACGCCGTGAGAGGATGAGTATCGGGCGCCGCGCTCGCTCACTCGCTACACTAGCCCAGCGAGACAACTATAGGAACTGCACACTCGCTTCTCGCTGTGAGACAACTCGTTTCTAGTTTCTAGCTCTACTCGCTTCTCGCTCATCGCCGGCGGTGAAACAAGTGCCTTACCCCGGTCACACAATTGCTTTTTATTTATTATTAACCGACTTAAAAAAGGCGGAGATTCTTAAATTCGTCGGAATCTTTGTTTTATGTATTTTTTTTAACTTCTCAGGTGGTCCCATTGGCACCAAATCGGTATCTGATGATGGGATCCCAAAAAAATCGAGGGCAACCCTCAAATTTTATAAAGACGCATAACTGTTTTATGTTTTTACCTCAGAACTCCGTCATTTATCAACCGATTTTGAAAATTCTTTTTTTATTTGAATGAATAGTCATATTGGTCCTACGCTGCGCTTTCCAATCTAATAACCATATACATATAGGTAAAAAATTACTTTCTTGCCATATCGATCCGCCGGCCACGGATGGTACAAATAGTATTTCCCGCCCTCGTTCCAAATCGCAGCTTCAAATTCTCCAGGAATCTGTCAAAATAAAATGAATTCGTACTGTGTACTGTGATATGTCTTTAAAGGATTAGTGGGTCGGCCCGAACTGAGATCTTGCGAGTCTCCCATAAAAACAAAAAAATATTATTCGTAATCTTTGACTATCAAAATAGTGCCACGAAATGCATAACCAACTTACTTGATCTACAGTTTTATTCAAATTATAGGTAACGGAAGTTCATGTTTTTTGGTTCCTCTGTTTTGGGGTAGAAATTGCAGTTACTCTGGATTTCAGATTGTTCCCTATATTTGTGTCACTAAAACTAGACGCATACTAAATTTCAGCACCGGGGTCACTAGTGTACCTTGTGAATTTTGTCAAAGATCAGTTTATATTATGACTAAAAGTTTAAAACTAGAAATAAAAACGGGGTCGAAATGTACTTACAAAGACCTTTTATTAAACGTGCCCCTTGACCGGATAGTCTCATTTTGGTTTTATTTTACCCCTCTTGAACCTCAGTATCTCTACAACCCCCCTACATTTTTAGCTCATTGAGTCACACCAAAATTGTGCCATCACCTATATACCAAATTTTACGATGATCAGATAAACGCTTCGAAAGTTATCCTCGGACAAACAAACATACATATACATACATTGCCGACTTGCCCTAGTTGATTAAGAGATCTCGCTTCGCTCGATCAATTACGGACCAAAATGGTAAAATATTTTTTACATAGTATTAGAGTTATGATAAAAATAACGAAAACAAGCTGTATAAGTTTAAAAACTATGGTATGTCTCCTGCACCATAATAACGAATCGATTGACACCTCATTCATCAAAATCGGATGAGTAGTTTAGGCGCTACAGTGGAACATACATACATACATACATACTTAAGATAGACATAGACAAGATAACGATTTGCTAGAACGTTTATTTGTTTATTTTGCATACATACATACATCCGTATATACGTACATAGACTGCTAAACACATAACCTTTCCTTTTGGCTATTACAACTAACCTGTAGAATCCCAGTGTCAGATTCCTTGAAAAAATGGTCGATCCCTCGACACAGGTCGAACACCTTTGGGTTAGAAGACAGCATTTTGCCCCACACCGCTATACCCTTGTCCTGCAAAACACGACATAACATAAAATTAAATGAAGAAGCTATATTTTTTTTGCTGTACATTTCACACAACGCCATCTAGCCCCAAACTAAGCAAAACTTGTACTGTGGGAACCAGATAACTGATAGAGTACTTATATACTTTTTTTGTAAATACATATTTATAATATATAAAAAAACATCCAGGCCCGGAACAAATATCTGTAAATCGTGCAACATTTGATCCGCAGTAGGAATCAAACCCGCAACCTCGTGCGTCTCAGCCGGCTTTTCGACCACTGCGCCACGAAGGTCGTCATATAAGTTTAAAAACTAGAACCCGGAGTCAATGTCTCCCGCACCATAATAACGAATCGATTGACACCTCATTATCAAACATCGGATGAGTAGTTTAAGCGTTACGGTGGCACATACATACATACATACGTTAGACTGCTAAAAACATAACCCTTCCTTTTACCTTTGCCGTAATCGGGTAAAAATAACGCAGGGCAGTGCATCGTAGGGCACGTCTCTAAGGTGCGTGACCTACGAGGTAATTCTCTGTTATAGGCGATGGTTACCACTCAACATCAGGTGAGCCGTATCCTTGCTCCATCACCAGGTCGCATAAAAAAATGGCACTCCGGGAGTGCCGACAGAAGTGAAAACTTGAATAAAAGCAGACTACACTACAGATACTTATATACAGAGGTGTCCGTAACAGTCAGTGTCAGTATTCAGTGGCAGGTGTCGGTAACAGTGTCGCGAGTTCAATGGTTTATTCCCATCTCAAAAAATGCTCAACGCGCCTCAAGAAGTTTTCACTTCAAAAATAAAAAACTTAACTATCTATTTGATGAATATTCAGTAACCTTATGTATAAACTCGTGGTCACGAATCATGAACGTTTCCTTCAATTCGCCGAGCACTAGACGCCGGATAGGACCCTCTCTCTCCACTAACGACTCCTGCGATAACATCCAATAAATAACCATTAAACTAAAGTCAAAGGCAAATGTTTTTATTCATCAAAATCACATCACACTTTCCATCATTAACATGATATTCATTTATATCAAGCCTCAATTTTCCTCCTTACATACACTTCACATTAGTATACCGTACGTAACACCTCCCCGTAGACGTAATTTATTTTATTTATTGTCATAGATTCTAAAAGGATCATTAAAAAAAAACAACCAGCCTTGTTTCTTTCCTTTCTTTCCTGGCTTAGTTGCGAAGGAACAGGCAGTAAAATTGACGTTTCAAAGTGATCCTTGTGATTTTAATGAAAAAAATAACTATTTTTTTTAATTTTTGATACGAATAGAGAATGATGACTCACTCTGAACAAGTTGTACCCTAGATCCAGTGTCTCATCCAGGGTGTCCTCGTTCCAGGCTCGCGCGCGCATCCGCGTGAGCACGCCCAACGCCGCCACGCAGCACGCCACGCCCGTGTACGACTTGAACGTTTGATATCTACAACATACACTTTCATGATACATAGTTATAATATACCACGTGTTTTGTTATGTACGCGACATTAAATGAAAACACGGGTAGGGCTAATGGCTAGTTGTAAATAGGTTTTTCAAATCTATTACTATAGAAAATTTCGAATTTTTACATTACCTTAATACTTGGGTACTGTATAATAATAATTTTGTTATTTTATTTGATCTTGTACCTTTTTAATGTACTGTCTGTATTTGTGTGTGCTATGTTACCAAATCAAGTAAGTAGGTACCTGTTAAACTGACTAAGCGGCAACCTCGCAACAGCGCAGCCGATTTACGTTAAAAATTGTTTATTGGAAACGTATCGATTACAGGATAAATATTTCAAGCTATCGGTATTAACCCAATCTCTAAAATCAATTAATACGATTCTGCATATGTGTTTTAAATTAATGTCGTGAATGCGATGACAGACTGAATAACTAACGAACGATCTACCTGAATGCGGTAATTGAGTACCTACCTACCATAACCCGAACGAACTACAATATCTTTTCAGCCTACTGATTCTAATGTAAGTGATAATTATTATCTTGTGAGAATAAATGATTACTATTTGTATTAAAAACGGGATATGTGCGATGATTTTTGAGTTTTTGAGTATTCCGATTGACACAAGAATTTCAATCGTGAAGAAGGTTTCCAACTATCTGGAGCCTCGACTCCTGTGGTGAGAATGTGTAAGAACCGAAGAAGTGAAATGTCAATTACGCGTCCTGATACCGTGAGTGTTGTGTGTCGGAATCGAGTTATGATCGAGAATAACACCGGTGGTAATAATTGTATTAGTGAATTCATTCCTAGCAAGAGACTGAGAAAGAGGGTAGATCGTTATATACGCCAATAACCTCGCAAAGACTTCAGTTTACCCGTGATCATGGCGCATGCAACTGCGTCGAAACAGCCCGATGCTGAAAAACTCTCAAATCAAAATTGTTTTGACGCTAACATCAAAAGCTGCTGCTAGCTCAGCTGTAGATTGAGTTTCGTCAGCTTCCACAATCGCCTTTAATTCATCATTGTTGACCAAAGTCTACGGACGACCACGAGCTTCATTTTTCAAGTCATAATTTCCAGAACCGGGAAAACCAATAACGGGTTGTGCGTTCGTTTGTACAGTTCTCTCCGTAAACGTTTTTGATGTTACGTGCCGTTTGTGTCGCGTTGGTGCCACGACGGAACTCATATTCCATAATTACACGAATTTTTAAAGTACCCATTATGACGAAAAATGTTCAAATGTAATGAAAATACAACGCTAATCAATAAACAAAAGACTGAGTTTGTAAAAAGAATGTCATGTTTTTAAAACAAAATTAATTTGAATTTAGAATACAAAGCCATTCCAAACTTTTTTTCTATTTGAAATGACCAGTACTGGAGAACGGCAATTTCATAGGTAAAAACCTATTATCACGTTTTTAGTACAAATAGTGTTCATAACCATGATAGTTTCAGAAGTTATAAATGATTATTAAATCTATAAATGTGTCTGTTAACCTGTAGCTAGCCATATGCCTGGTGGCTCTGAGTAGCCACCGCCCCGCATCCAACTGTTGGTATTGCGAGTGGTAGTTCCTTTCGGCAATGTCCACTGGACTGTGCAGCACCGTCTCCGATTTCGGCTGTGGTACCATGTCATCTCTGAAACAGATTAATATTTTTTTAACAACCTATACTGGCCCACGGCTGGGCAAAGGTCTCCCCCATTTCCTTCTATTCCTTGCGTTCTCCAGAAATCACCTGCCAGTTACAGTGGAACCCATCCAGATCGTTGCGCCAACGTTTTGATAAAATATAATATATAAATATATATAAATATATATATAATGAATATAAAAAAATACATACTTGGATAAGGAGCTACTAGTCCATGAAGCAGCTTATGAAGGGTTCTCTTCCACTGATACTGAAGCGAAAACTCATCAACATGTGTATTCTGCCCATATTGACCTACGGAGCTCAGACTTACTCCTTGACAAAAGCACAAAAGTCCTAACTCAAGATTTGCCAGAGAGCGATGGAGAGAAGCATCTTTGGAGTGAAACGAATCGATCGAGTCAGAAATATCGACCTACGAGCCAAAACCGGCAAAGCCGATGTAGGCATTAAGACCGCCCGCTTAAAATGTGATTTGCCCAATCCATCAGGTGAGGTACTGGTCAAGCGCTTGACTATCATCAATAAAAACTAAAAAATAGTGGGGGGCGGGGGCAAATAAACCTCTTACCTGCCAAAAGTATGTCCGTCTATTCTTGGGCAGTAGAGGAAGAAGTCTTCTCCTCGCTGCGACATCAGCTGCTCGATGGTAGGAGTGGGGGGCGCACTCTCCGGTGCCATCGGCAAGGTTGGAGACGGCTGAAACAATGAATGAATGAATGAAAATTCTTTATTATACAGTGTGGCTTTTATACTAAATAAACATGTGTACCCTGTGAATTTCGTCCAAGTTCAGTTTTTATTATGGCTAATAACTTAAAAACTTTACTAAAAATAAAAACGGAGTTGAAGTGTTCTAATGAAGAACTTTTATTAGACATACTATTAATAATAGTCTCATTTTTATTTTTTTTAAACCTTTTAAACCTCAATACCTCAAACCCCCTCCCCCTTCCACATTTTTTCAGCTCATTTAGTCACACCAAAATTGTGCCATTACTACCTACCTACTTACCAAATTTCACGATGATTGGATCAGAACCACGAAAGTTATCTTCGGACAAACAAACGTACATACATAAAACGCCGATTTTGCCCAAGTTGATTTGGAGATGTAACAATTATATTGAAGGAACGGTATCTACACAAAATATAAATTTGTCTATAAAATGTTCATGTTTTAAGAAAATCTCGAGAAAATCGATAAAATGCTGCTCGACGAAATTTTAGGAAACTAACGTATTGGTATTGTACGATGCCACAGATTACGAAAAAGTTACTACGAGCAGTTCAACGACTTCACTTGTTCACTGAACCTACCCAGCCAATGACCTGGCCCGGTCAATTAACCCAACCAGTCAACAGAGCACGTATGGTGCGTACGGTAGGATGGTAACTACCTATATGTTAGGCACATAAACTCAAAAATATTTTTTTTAGATCATTTTCATCATCCACAACCCATAGGTAACTACTGCTGGGTGTAGGCTTCCCTTTGTAAACGCCACCCTTCCCGGTCCTGTGCTGCGCGCATCCAGGAGTTGCCCGCGACTTTCTTTATATCGTCGACCCACCGCGCCGTCGGATGTCCTGGACTTCTTAGGTCCAGATTATTTTTTTGAATATTATTTATTAATAATATTTTGGTCTAAAAAATATACTCTTTCATTATTTTTAGATATGTATGTTCTAACCTCTTTAGGAGTTTTCTGGTAGAAATATCTGACTTTGTTCCTCGAAGTTGCTCTTGTAGTCGCTGAGCTGACGGCCAAGAGCGAACATTGTGGATATTGACCCTGAAACATTCAGTAATACTTATAGTTCTGGGACGGCCTGACCAGCGACTGCGACGCGACAACAATTGGCTTCGTAATAAGGCTATGAAACTCAGGCCATCTATGATAAATAATAATAATAAATATTGCTGGACGTTTCACACAGCGCTATCTAGCCCCAAATTAAGCAGAGCTTGTACTATGGGAACCAGATAACTGATAGAATACTTATATACTTTTTTTTATAAATACCTACTTATAATATATAGAAAAACACCCGAATTCCCCGAAAAAATTAAATTTAAATAGATTTGACATAGGTACATTTGTGAACATCTTAGCAGAACCTACTACAGAAGCGGCTAATCTGCAAGCTGGAGCTTTCATGCATCAGTGATTCTATCAATGTAGGTAAGATATGACATATATTATGTAATAGTATTTAATTAATTAATAGTGTCATAAATTAGTAAAGGGTACGATGGGGTTGTTATACCATGTTGTAGGTAAAAGTCCCTAATAAACTTTAAATAAAAAAAACTGACAAACAGAGTTACTTTCGCATTTATAATATTAGTATAGACAAGCTTCCACTCGCGTGGTTTGCCAAAAAAAAGTAGCATATGTGTTAATCCAGGTTATAAATCTATGTAAATAGTAAATTTCATCGAAATCGGTCCAGCTCTTACGACGTGATTAAGTAACAAACAAACAAACAAATATACAAACATCTAAACTTTCGCATTTATAATATTAGTGTGATATTAAAGTTGGATTTGTGTACCTTTTTCCGCTTCTTCTCAATAAGCGCGTTTATATTCATGCTGTCCCACTCGCTCCGACAGTGTATCTTCAACGCTTTCATATCGAGCTCGTAGTTCGGAATACGTTCCAGTGGCTCTTTTTGGACAACCTAAAACAGCGTTAATAAGATACGTCAAAATAGTTCACTACTCCAGATGAGTCAAACTGCAATGAGGGGTTTTCACGGCCATGTTTTTGTAATTGCTAACAGATGGCGTTGCTCTGTCATGCTCTGATTAACAAAGGAAAGTGAATTGTCAAAACATTATTTTCCGAGGGACTTGAAACAAAAAAAAACAATCATTTGTGTCTGTTTATCTGACGAAGTGAGATTGTTTTAGACTAATTTTGATATCTTTGAAATTTTTAAATTTTTGCATTTAAACCATATTTTTGGCAGCGTATCGCCAGACAGCGCCATCTAATATGCTAGTTGAATCTAGTTTTTTCTTTTAAAATAGAAAATGAAAAGCCCTGATTGAGTTCACTACGCCAGAGAGTAAGTAAACTACGCCATTAAAGTTAACCTGCATCGTTGCGCAGGTCGCCCTTAATATAAAAAACAATGATAGAGCTTTCTACCAGATAACGTAAGTTCACTACGCCAAATGAGTAAGTTTAGCTAACACGACTACGCAAAATGAGTCAACTACGTCAAAAGAGGTTCAATAGACTCACTTCGATAGTAGACAATGTGATGCGCGGTTTCGGTGTGCCCTTCTTAGCGGAGTCCAAATCTCCATAGTTGGAGAGGAAATCGACCACAAACGATGTTATACCGGCGTATCGCAGAAACGCGCCGGCACCGAACCTAACGGTATACTAATTTTTTTATATGTACGGGGAACGGAGTAGGCATGGAAATGATTGCTACTTTTAATTAATTATCATATGATTATTTTTTATCACTACTATTTCATATGTGTAAAATCGCGGGCAATGATTTTTCATTATGATGCCGTAATCATTCTACAATAATTATACCATTACTCTACAATCATTCTACCATTATTCTACAATCATTCTACCATCATTCTACCATTACTCTACCATCATTCTACCAACATTCTAATTCTAACATTATTCTACCATAATTCTACCATCATTGTACCATCATTCTACAATCATTCTACCATTACTCTACCATCATTCTACCATCATTATACCATAATTTCTACCAAAACCACACTTACAGTTTATTCGGCTTTCCAAACTCGTCCAGCATATTAGGGTCTAGTATGTACGCAATGGTGCGTACATTGCCCGCCGCCTCGGCCGGAGGGTGGCCCCACAGGAGAAAGTGATGAGTCCCTCCAATGCTCAAGATCATATGGTACGTTTGACCGATGTGCTTCTCCATTAGACTGGAAGGGTATACTTTCAATTATATAAAAAGTTATTAAAAAAAATCGTAATGTATGGTTCTGAGTGTTGGGCCACGAAAGGGACGGCTGAAAGAAGAGTGCACGCGGCGGAAATGCGAATGTTGAGATAAATAAATAAATATCGCTGGACATTTCACACAGCGCTATCTAGCCCCAAACTAAGCAGAGCTTGTACTATGGGAACCAGATAACTGATAGAATACTTATATACTTTTTTTTGTAAATGCATACTTATAATATATAGAAAAACACCCAGACACGGAACAAATATCTGTAGATCATGCAAACATTTGTTCCGCGGCGGGAATCGAACCCGCTACCTCCTGCGTCTCAGCCGCCTATACGCCCACTGCGCCACGGAGGCAGGAGATGGATGTGTGGGGTAACGAGAATGGATAAGATAAGGAATGACTATATTAGAGGAAGTTTAAAAGTAGCGCCAGTGATAGGTGAGGAGTAAGAGGCTAGCGTGTTATGGACATGTCATGTGACTAAAAGGGTGTTAGATATGAATGTGGATGGATATAGAAGTAGAGGAAGGCCGAAGAAGAGATGGATGGACTGTGTGAAGAATGATATGGGTAGGAAGGAAGTGACAACGGAGATGACGGCTGATAGAGAGATGTGGAGGCCCCGCGTATAATGGGAAAAGGTCAGGAACAAGAAGATAAAGTTAAAATAATAATAATATGGCTCATATTTGAGTTTATTAATACGGCGCTTGCCGCGTGTCGCCGAGAGTGCGTGCATATCTATAATTACAGGTTTAAAAAGCTCTAAACGCTGCGCGCCATATAAAAGCGCGATATTTCCATAGAGGATATTGACTACGTGACGATAACCTAAGCCCCCCTCCCCCGCCCCTGTGACCAAGCGTGGCATTTTGAAGAACCCCATCCCGCCCCTGAACCGGTCACGTAGTATGGGTACGTTTCCTAACTCTTTATTGAATTACCACACAAATAAAAACAATGCCGTGGTGCAGTGGGCGTATAGCCGGCTGAGACGCAGGAGGTAGCGGGTTCGATTCCCGCTGCGGAACAAATGTTTGCATGATCTACAGATATTTGTTCCGTGTCTGGGTGTTTTTCTATATATTATATGTATGTATTTACAAAAAAAAAGTATATAAGTATTCTATCAGTTATCTGGTTCCCATAGTATAAGCTCTGCTTAGTTTGGGGCTAGATAGCGCTGTGTGAAATGTCCAGCAATATATATATATATATATATATATATATATATATATATATATATATATAATACAAAAATAAGTACTAGGCTAGAATACATAAGGCAATACAATGGGCGGCCTTATCGCTGAAAGCGATCTCTTCCAGGCAACCTTTGGAACAAAATTTACGAAAGTACTTTGGAACTAACTACGTTAAATATTTTGACGACCTCGGTGGCGCAGTGGGCGAATAGCCGGCTGAAACGCAGGAGGTAGAGGGTTCAATTCCCGCTGCATAACAAATGTTCGCATGATCTACAGATATTTGTTCCGGGTCTGGATGTTTCTCTATATATTATGAGTATGTATTTACAAAAAAAAGTACCTATAGAAGTATTCTACAGTTATCTGGTTCCCATAGTACAAGCTTGACTTAGTTTGGGGCTAGTTAGCGCTGTATAAAATGTCCAGCAAAAAAAATATTATAGCAAATAAAGGTCGCGCATCCCGCTCGCGCTAAGCTAATATCGACGAATGTGAGTACCCAGACCAACTTTGCACAGTTTTTAGGGTATAATATTAAGATTATATGTACTTACATTGTATTAAATAAATTTAAAAAAATAATAATAATAATGTAATATTTACGTCATAAGATCAGGCTCTTCCTGGATGTTGTCAGGATGCTTGACCAGTAACCCTCTATCGACTTCCTCCAGCTTGATCGTGTATTTGATGTCGTGCAGAAAGAATGATGTTAGCAGCTGGTTTAACTGCAACTGGGGCTTTCCTAAAATAAAAACGAAGTAATGTTATCCCGACTCAAATCTCCTTTTGTTGACGAACTCCGTGGCGCAGTGGGCGAATAGCCAGCTGAGACGCAGGGTGCGGGTTCGATTCCAACCGCGGAACAAATTTATACGATCCACAGATATTTGTCCCGGGTCTGGATGTGCTATACACAACCTGTTTTGTTATGTACGACATTAATTTAAAACATATCCAGAATCGTATTAACTGATTTTAGAAGTGGTTTAATACCAGTAGCTTGAATATTTAGGTATCCAGTAATCGATGCATTTCCAATAATTAATTTTTAACGAAAATAAATTCTGCGTCGCCTTTGCGAGGACGCCGTTTAGTCAGTTTAACAGGTACACTTACATGATGAACGAATATGATTTGTTTACCTATTTTATACAGTCTGTTTCATTGATATTTTAGGATTTGATATTAAGGTCGTTTGAAAATTTAAAATTTGAAAAAATCCTATTTTACAACAATACTTGTCATTAGCCCTAACCGTGTTTTCATTTAATACGGTGAAATTACAGGCACAAGAGACTTCACAGATACAGATGAAGACATACGTCTCAGGGTGATGAAGCCCTCTGCGCGCGAGTAGACGGGCGCGGTGTTGGGGGTTGCGTCATGTTTCTTGATTTATTTATAATTGATCGAGCGAAGCGAGATCTCCAAATCAACTTGGGCAAATCGGCGTTGTATGTATGTTTGTTTGTCCGAGGATAACTTTCGAAGCGTTTATCCGATCATCGTCAAATTTGGTATATAGGTAGGTAGTGACGGCATATTCCTGGTTGAGCTAAAAATGTGGGGGGGGGGGGGGGTTGTTGAGATACTGGGGTTCAAAGAGGTAAAAAAAACAAAATGGGACTATCCGGTCAAGTGGCACCTGATAAAAGATTTTTTGGAGTATATTTCGAATCAGCTTTATTTTTAGTTTAAACCTTTTTAAGTCATTAGCCATAATAAAAACTGAACATTGACAAAATTCAGAATTCAATTCAACAGTGACCCCAATGCTGAAATTTGGTATGCGTGTAGCTTTAGTGACACAAATATAGGGAAGTCTAAAATCCAGAATAGGGTAATTTAACCAATTAACATGAACTCCCTTTAGCTGTAATTTGAATGGAAATGTAGGTCAAGTTAGTTGGTCAAAGATTACAAATAATATTTTTTTGTTTTTATGGGCGACTCGCGAGATCTCAGTTCGGGGCGAACCACTGGTTTATGTTTCAAAGCTATAGATCTTCTCTCACCTTTATAGCACTTCAAAGAGAGTAGGCACTGCTTGTAATAATGATCTCCCGCCAGGATACACTCGTCCACGTCTGTCTTTAAGAGTTGAGACGCCGGCTTCTCGTCTAATAGGGCGCGGCACACCACCGCTATGCAGCCCGTTTGAGAACCTAATTATAAAGATAAAGATCATTTCTAGATAGATTAGATAAAGATCAAGACGACCTCCGTGGCGCAGTGGGCGAACAGTCGGCTGAGACGCAGGAAGTAGCGTGTTCGATTCCCGCTGCGGAACAAATGTTTGCATTATCTACATCTACATATATTTGTTTCGGGTCTAGATGTTTTTTATAGGTACATTATAAGTATGTATTTACAAAAATAAAGTATATAAGTATTCTATCAGTTATAGTCTTGTTCCCATAGTACAAGTTCTGCTTAGTTTGGGGCTAGATAGCGCTGTGTTAAATGTCCAGTAATATTCATATATTTATTCACAGAAAGTTAGTACAATTTTACACTGGTCTTAATGTACACAATTTAAGCTCAATTAACATTTTACCAGATAATGTCCTGGTGTGCAAATCTATATACAGGGTGGTTTTTTGAGAAGGGCGGTGATGGCCAAGTCCAAAAACACAAGAGTTAGAGAAAAGTCGTGAAAGGAGTCGTGCCCTCGATTTATAAGAAAACAATAACTGCATATTTAGATTTTTTTTTAATCTTTAACTTTGCCGGAAATCAACCCGAATGATTTTTCATTTGGGTCTATTTCAAGAGCTTACAAAGCTCATTGCTTAATATTTTATCGAGGATAAATCCTGTCATTGGAGTCAATGGAAACCATTTTGAGCAACTTTTAACTTTTGGATTAGACAAGGGCCGTATTACCGCGGATCAACTGTACTACGTTTCGGTGACAATAGACCGGTTTTTTTACATACTTTATAGGCTTGCGTTCGACCACGATCTCGCCTGATGGTACAAATCACCAAATTATCAATACCCGCTAGTAGCAATAGATCGGTTAGTAATGTAAAAACCAAACGAGCTACTGCCATCCAGTGTGCTTAGTTGTCAGTAGGTCGTTAGGGGGTTTTTCGACACAAGAGGCAAAGGAATGGTTTCAGTTCTAGCTAAAATCTTAAAGAAATGCTAACCAGAAGCTGTGGACGAGTACCGTTTGGAGTTGCATGCGATACTCCCTTGCAGTATCATTTTATTCTTCTCGACTAGCCCGAAATTGTGCCAGATCTGCAGCCGAAAATATTATTGATCGAGCGAAGCGAGGTCTCCAAATCAACTTGGGCAAATCGGCGTTGTATGTATGTTTGTTTGTCCGAGGATAACTTTGGAAGCGTTGATCCGATCATCGTGAAATTTGATATATAGGTAGGTAGTGTGGACACAGTCCTGGTGTGACTAAATGAGCTAAAAATGTTGGGGGGTTGTTGAGATATTGGGGTTCAAGAGGGGTAGAAAAAACATGATGAGACTATTAGGTTAAATAGATGTTTAATAAATAGTCTTCATTAGTGCATTCTGATCCCGTTTTATTTTAATCCTTGAACTTTTGAGTTGTTTATCAGCCATAATAAAACCGGAACTTTGACGAAATTCACAGGGTATACCAGTGACCCCCCAGTGCTGAAATTTGGTATGCGTGTAGCTTTAGTGACGCAAATATAGGGAAAAGTCCGAAATCCAGAATAACTGCAATTTCTACCTCATAAAATGCAACCATGTAACATGGACTCCCGTTACTTGTAGTATTTTTCATTAGACGTGCCATTTGACCGGATGGTCTCATTTTGGGTTTTTTTACCCCTCTTAAACCCCAATATCACAACACCCTCAGTTTTTCAGCTCATTTATTCACAATTGTGTAATCACTACCAACCTCTATACCAAATTTCACGATGATCGGATCAACGCTTCGAATGTTATCCTCGGACAAACAAACATACATACATACAACACCAATTTGCACAAGTTGATTTGGAGATCTCGCTTCGCTCGATCAATTATAAACGTAGGTAACCATAGCCCATTAGGCTACGTTACAATACAATACAATACAATTATTTATTTATAACGCCAAGTTACAAGTCAAATACAAAAGTAATAAATTCAATATTGAGCATTAATAATTACTTGACGTTGTAACTAAGTTGTAGACAAGACTATTTCAATTGTATAATTTTACTACGTCGATTGAATTTCAATTAATACTTCAATTGATAGACCCCGTCATTTGAATCAATTGAATTTACAACGTCAATCGAGCGTACTACGTCAATACAATAGTAGATTATTAAACGAGGAGATAAAGCAGGACCTTGCGTCAAGGACGCTATATTGAATCCCGAGCGTAACGAAGGATTTTAGAGTTACTAGAATCCTGAGTGCAGAGAGGGATATAAGCATGCCCAAGATGCAGACAGCTTTATCCACGAGGAGAATACTCTACTTTTCACACTTTTTGCGAGACAATAAAAACCAAATCTAGGTTGGTGCATTCTGTGCAGAGGTTAGTTCGATTTACGAATAAGTTCTTATTGTGTCGGTCTCTTTGGTTCAAATTTTAATACAGATGAGATTCCGAATTCAAATCATATTATGGCCGCGCGGGAATAATAAAATTTAGTACAACTTTACTCCCGGCTCAGCCGTAGGGATTTAATCACCTGCTTTCGGCGAGGTTTACATGACATATAATTTGACATTGTCGAGCAGGTGCTGTAAAAATGAATACCTTCTTAAGCTTAGCGCCTTCATACAGCGGTTGCGTGAGCTCCTCAAAAGGAATTCGCATTCGTCGAGGCCTCTTTTGCCGCCTTCGTCTGTGCGGCGGCACCCAGTTACGAGTAGTCAATGCTGGTTTTTCTATAACCTGGAAATATAATCAATTCTGCGTTTAAATTTGTAGATTTGTTACTTGAAACTGGTTTTTAGGGTATCTCTCCTTTTTTTTACTCACGCTCTTCATAGTGTGGGGTATCGTTGAATAAGAAAAACGCTAGAAAGTTTCTCAACATTTTTTCATCATCATCATCATTCTCAGCCCGTGCCGACCCACTGCTGGGCATATGCCTCTCTTTGTTTCTGCCACTCTTCCCGATCCTGTGTCAGTCTGAACCACGTACGACCCACAGTCTTATGGATGTCGTCGACCCATCTCGCTGGTGGGCGTCCCCTATTTCGATGCCCAGTTTTCGGCCTCCACTCTGTTAGTGCCTTAGTCTGGTCAACACTTTTTAATAAGCTTTAATTTTGTTCCTTTTCTGTACCAAAACGGTGAGTGCGAATGGGAATTAACTAGGTAAGGATATCATAAGACCTGTCGTAATGTATGGTTTTGAGTGTTAGGCCATGAAAGGGACGCATAAAAAAAGAGTGCACGCGGCGGAAATGCGAATGTTGAGATGGATGTGTGGGGGAACGAGAATGGATAAGATAAGGAATAGAAAAGCGCCAGTGATAGAAAAGGTGAGGAGTAAGAGGCTAGCGTGGTATGGACATGTCATGCGGAGGGAAGAAAATCATGTGACTAAAAGAGTGTTAGATATGAATGTGGATGGATATAGAAGTAGAGGAAGGCCGAAGAAGAGATGGATGGACTGTGTGAAGAATGATATGGGTAGGAAGGAAGTGACAACGGAGATGACGGCTGATAGAGAGGTATAGAAGAAAAATACATGTCGTCCCGACCTCACGTGATGTGGGAAAAGGGCAGGAAGAAGCAGATTAACTAGGTAGGGATGGTACAGTGTCTGCTTGGTGGAAAGGAGTTGACAACTTACAATAGGAGGCAATCTGTTGGGGCGCGGTGGTGGGTGCCAAGTCCTGGTGTGAACCTTGACTTTGCTTATCTCTGGCCAGCGCCGCTTGAACCTCGTCTTGCGAAGATAGGCTCGCATATCAGCCTCCCTGGTGGAAGGTCATGGTTTGATAGTTCACGAAAATGTGTGTTTGGATATCTTAACTATTGTATTATATATGATTGATATTATTAATAGATTTTTATTAAATCGTGAAATTTTATGTACAATTTAATTAATCTATACTAATAATATTATAACGAGGAAAAATTTGTATTTTTATATGTTTGTAACGAATAAACTCAAAACGTACTGATCCGATTTCAAAAATTCTTTCTCTATTAGAATGCTACATTATCCCTGAGTAACATAGGCTATATTTATTACTAGAAAAAAATAGGGATCCCTACAGAAACTTCAATAATGTAACCCAAGATGTCAAAAATTTTGCCATAAAATGTCGTTCATCGCATGCCCTGCGGAAACTATAATATTATAAATTCGAAATTAACTCTGTTTCTCTGTCTGTTTGTTACATTTTTACGACTAAATGGCGGGACCGATTTCGATGAAATTTGGTATCCAAGTATATAGATAGGTTATTATGACCGGGATTGAGACATATGCTTTTTACCCAACTGCGCAGAAGGAGGGTAATGGATATTGAAAAACTACGCGTGCGAAGCTGCGGATTGGTCAGCTAGTTTTACAAAGGTAACTGTAATTTGCACGTGTGAAACCTACCCCTATATAGCTGTAACAACTTATATACCATGCCTCTAGCAAATAAATTTTATTTTATTTCGTAACGATTTATTTAAAACTAGCTTTCGCCAGCGGCTTCGCACGCGTTGTTTGTCACCAAAAAGTAGCATATGTGTTAATCCAGGTAATAATCTACGAACATACAAAATTTCATTGTAAACTGTTCAGCCGTTACGACGTGATTGAGTAACAAACAAACAAATAAATAAACAAACATCCAAACTTTCGCATTTATAATATTAATGTGATAGTGTGATAAGCCTGATGATGGTTCAAAATATCGGACGTAAGTTACTCGTTACCTTTTCCATTGCGGAGTTATGACTAATTATTTGGTCACGCAGAGTGAATTTCAAAGTTCTTTTTCACATGATTTTCTTCCCTCCTCATGACATGTCCATACCACGCTAGCCTCCTCTTTTCTTTCGCAGGCGCTATTTTCAAACTTCCTCTAATATACTCATTCCTTATTTTATCCATTCTCGTTACCCCACACATCCATCTCAACATTCGCATTTGCTCGCCGCGTGCACTCTTCTTTCATCCGTCCCTTTCGTGGCTCAACACTCAGACTTTCCTCTTCATCATGATCAAATCTTGATCAGAAAGAAAACAATCTTAGAATTTTCCTCAACTGTTCGGATAACATTAATAAAATACTATTATTATAGAAATGGAAGTAGAGAACTATGGTATCTGCCATATAAGCATAAAAAACTACTTACTCTTGTGCTATTTCTGATAGTGTTTTGGGAATGTCTTCAGGTATTGGTTCCACATCTTTAGTCCCTTTTTCTCTCTTTTTTTCATCCTTTTTTGCCGGAGCGTCGCCAGCCGCCGGCATCCTGGAAATAAACCGTTACGGTTGATGACATAGATTTCAAAATTGTTAGTTTTAGATTAGATAAAAATGGGTCTAAATGACGGATGGATTGTATGAAAAATATATATTCGGATATTTCGCATGATTTGTGAGTTTTTGTGTATCGGAATATTTCGACGCAGTTGCATGCGTCATGATCACGGGTAACTGAAGTCTTTGCGAGTGGATGGTTATTGGCAGATATATCGATCTACCCTCTTTCAGTCTCTTGCTAGGAATGAATTCACTAATACTATTACTACAAAACACCGGTATCATTCTCAAAATTGATTTAATCGTATTTATTTCGGCGCATGCAACTGCGTCGAAATATCAGGATAATCAGAAACTCACAAATCATCGTACATATCCCGTTTTTAGTGAAACTATTGAAAACATGACAGTTTCAAAAGTTATAGAGAAGTGAATATTGATAAGGTTGATAGGCCGTTATGGAAGAAACATGTTGTGTCAACCACAATAGTGATAAAGGCTGGATGATGATGATTTGTAAAAACATTACCCAGCTTCTACGCAGTCGGGTAAAATAAATCTAAATATATAAAACATCTCAAATATATAAAACAAAGCCGGGTTAGTTACACCATTTATAACTCAAGAACGGCTGGACTTATTTTTATGATCTATGATTTGTTGGATTCGTCTCCGCCTCAAATAGCATATAATTATTAAAATATCGGAAAAGTCACACAAAAAACATTACGAATAAAATTAATTTTCTCATACATAGATGCAGCTAATGATGGTCAATTGACAATTGTACCGGCGACGTACATTGGCAGCCCGCGTCACAAGCACGTCAAGGCGGTACGAAGTTCGCCAGGTCAGCTAGTTATTGATAGAAATAAATCTCTAGTAACAGTAGCTCGGTTGTCAGTCCGATAGGCCGAACTAAAGGTACAGTTACACATGTTCATAAAATGTCATACTTATTAGCATGCGAGCAACGAGCGTGCTCTTCAAACTGACACATTTGCTTTTGTTTTGCATGCTTTTTATAAGAATACTTTTAAATAAGCGTGCTCAAAGCAAACAATTGAACACACATGCTGTTTAAGCGCTGGCTAGAAGCTTCGGTATTCAGTGTTCCAGTGCAGGTAGTGAAAAATGGAAAACCAAGTGGCCCTCTCCACAGAACTGAATAAAATCATCATTTTGGTTGCAATACATAGTGTCAAAAAACTTTTGTCAAGAAAGAAAAAGAGAAGGAATAATACGATTTGAGTTTGTGATTGGCTAAGTAGAACAGAAAAACTTGGAGCAAGTACTTGATTGCTAGTAGAAATGCGAGAAGATATTGATGGTTACGAAAATCATTTACTAGCATGATTATTATTTTCAATAAGCAAACCTGTTCAGACGCGCTAAAAGCACGCCCCTTTCCACCCGCGCTGCAGGTGCCCAAAAATCGCACGACTGTCGATTTTTGAGCAAACTCGAAACGAGCATGCTCATTATTAGCAATGTTTCGACACACATGCTACTAAGTAGCAACTGCTCAATAGTGGCATGCTTTTATGCTAGTAATGAGCATGTGTAACTGTACCTTAATGATACTAATTCTAAACTAATTTCCGAGCAAAAGTTATAGGTTGATACACTGGATGGCAGTAGATCGTAGTTCGGTCAACCGGACTAACAAACGAACTACTGATACTAGAGGGAAATGATTTTAAATGATTTTCCTAACTAACCCTTAGTTATGAAAATCATTTAAAATCATTTTGTAGCTACACAGGGCTACATGAGGGCTGAAAAAGTAGTCCACTGAGATATATTAAAAAGTTATAAGTAATATAAAAAGGTTGCCTGGAAGAGATCGCTTTTAGCGATAAGGCCGCCCATTGTACCTATTATTTAAGAGTGTATTTTCTTATAAATGTTTGTATTTAAATGGTGTGCAATAAAGGAATTATCTATCTATCTATCTATATTAAAGAAAACTTACGCGCTCACTGGCTTTTTCTGCGCACACATTGTTTTTGGTTATTCAACAAAATTCAATAATATCTATTTATGTAGGAACCTCAAAATAAAATAATATCCACACTAATATTATAAATGCGAAAGTAAATGTTTGTCAGTTAGTTTGTTAGTTTTTCACGACTAAACGGCTGGACGGATCGTAATGAAATTTGGAAAGATAGACTATATCCTGGGGAAGGACATAGGCTATCTTTTGTCTCAAAAAATAATCTTGAAGGGGGTGAAATAGGGGTTGAAAGTTTGTATGGGCAATTCATAACGATGACCTCTGTGGCGCAGTGGCCGAATAGCCGGCTATGACGCAGGAGGTTGCTGGTTCGATTCCCGCTGCGAGACAAATGTTTGTATGGTCTACAGATGTTTGTTCCGAGTATGGGTATTTTGCTATATGTATGTATATTATAAGTATGTATTTTATCCATTATCTGGTTCCCATAGTACAAGCTTTGCTTAGTTTGGGGCTAGATAGCGCTACTTGAAATGTCTAGCATTATTTATTATTATTATTATAATTCCTCAAGTTAGGGATATGAAAAATCATATTTAGGCTTTTGATAAGAAATAAATTATTTACAAACCACGCGTGCGAAACCGCGGGCGGGGCAGTTAGTCACACTAATATTATAAATTTGAACATTTTGGATGTTTGTTTGTTAGTTTGTTACTCAATCACGTCGTAACGGCTGAACCAATTTCGATGACATTTGCGATATATGTAGATTATAACCTGGATTACCACATAGGATATTTTTTATCCCATAAATTAGGTCCCATGGGATAAAAAAACCGGCCAAGTGCGAGTCGGACTCGCACACGAAGGGTTCCGTAACATTATCTATAATAAATTGTATGAGCGCCCATACAACTCAGAGACACAAAAACCTTTCTACCCCAAAGGTTCCCTACTGCCCTACTGCCTGTAACAACTGCATTACTTTACAGGTTACATCTGACTTGTCTTATATCGTATTATAAATAAATAAATATTGCTGGACATTTCACACAACGCTATCTAGCCCCAAACTAAGAAGAGCTTGTACTATAGGAACCAGATAAATTTGTAAATACATACTTAAAATATGTATATAGAAACACATCTAGACTTGGAACAAATAGCTGTAGATCATGCAAACATTTGTTCACGTGGAAATTGAACCCGCTACCTCCTGCGTCTCAGCTGGCTATTCGCCCACTGCGCCACGGAGGTCGTGGATTCACACTATAAGTTAAGGTCAATAAATGAATGTTATGAAGATACTTACACTTTGTTCTTTGACCCAACCTTCATAAATTGAATCAAATCGTTAGCAGAATCTCTGTAGATACATCAAATCTTCTTAACGCCGTCACTTTAACTTTTTTGACTTCGTCGTCAAAAACGTATTGTATTTTCCACTGAAACAAGATTAATCGGTCAGCCACAAAAATGTATTGGTGAGATCTATGTCTCGAAAATATCCAAACTCTCAAACACCGCCGTAAAGTTGCAAGCCTATCGATTTTTACACAGAATATATTTCGGCGAATGCCATTATGTGCCCAGGAACTATACGATCTGATCCCACCATCTCCCTTCCATCAAAGGACAAGCAGACGCACGGCTCAGTACCATCCGAACCTAGTTGATATACCACCCATTCACACATACCGTTTTGGTTCCACATTCTTCCTGCGTACAGCTAAGGTATGGAACACTTTACCGTCGTCTGCTTTTTCCTAAAGAATACAATCCAGGCCTCTTTAAGGTAAGAGTCAATATGATTCTTCTAGATCTTCGTGCTTCATCTTAGACCACATTATCGCGTACCATTAGGTGAGATTGTGGTCAAACAAAGATTTATCCAGTTTAAAAAAAGTGATTTTTTAGTTTGCTAAAGAATTAAATATAATTATAAAAAAAATAAATGACCCTAACCCATATCATAAGTAGCTTAAGTGGAAGCTCTGTAAGCTTTAGTGGAAGTGGACAGGTCAGATGGCCAGAGCACATAAAGATGAGCGCTGGAGTGACTGGATCTTGCACTGGTACCCAAGAGATGCTAGACAGATGACCTATACCACCTTATGGTGGAATGTGCCCAGAGTACATCAATGAGAGAGGAACTATCTGGAGCATGCAAAGGCAACCAACTTGATGTGGGCCTATTTCAGAGCATGATAACTGAACAATCATCAGATGCAGCTAACGTGTATGATCGCATACGAGCTGGTAAATGAAAGCACTTGAGTAATTTAAAATGTATTGTTTATTATAGAGAGTACTATGGAGCTAACATCGTCGACACAAAGCTCCTTAAAAAAATTGATTACAAAAAAGAAATGCTAACCGAGCGAGAAGCAGGGCAAGAAGGTGGTGTGACAGTGTTATGGAGGCAGTAGGAAGGACATGGACTCAACTAGCACAAGATTGATCACAGTTGAACCGTATAGCCAACACCCGACTTTGGGTGCCAAAGTGTGCCATATTGAGCCAATTAAAACATGTAAACTTAAATACTAAAAATATAATAATAATATTAAGAAATTTTGGATTTATTTATTATTAACATGATGTGTTAATCATGTAGGTACCACTTAAATTATCTTTTTTTTCTGTGTTTCTATAATGTCACTAACTTTTTCTTTATCTAGATAAAATAGAAAATGGTAAATTTGACTCCTGACCAAATGCATTTGGTACTAAATACCAAGACGAAAATGCGGTTTCTAAGTCTAATAAACACCTCATATAAATATCGATCTTCTACATGTTTTATTACTTATGAAAATTACAAAAAAACGCTTACCTCATAAATTTTTTTATTTTTTTGTTTTATTGTGTTTTTTACGAAAATGCACGCATTTCTCTAGCGTCCATAGATTTTTGTTCGTTTGAAACAAAAGATGTTGATGACAGCTAAATGAATTTGTTCTTTCAATAAAATTCAACCACGATTTTATCATTTTCAAAAATAAGAGCTTCGATTTCTATTGTTTACAAACAAACTTATTTCAAGAAATGTGACAGACAGACAGTAAGCCTGTCTGACAGTGACAGTTGAAAGATATTTGGCGCACTTGTTGCAATAGTGTTGGGTATTGAAAACTATTTCTATCATTTTGGGTTCGTAGAACAGCAGACTATCTTCAATTTGTGCTGCCACCTCATTTTCGACTTCACCAAGCTACAAAACTTCATGCAAAAGGAGTGCTTTATATTCAGATGCGTGGCTGACTGTGCTATATGTAATGAGGGGTTTTCATGACCTTGTTTTTATAACTGCTAACAGATGACGTTGCTCTGTCATGCTCTGAAAGGAAAGTGAATTGTCCGTGTAAATTGCTGTGTTAACATTATAATCCGATAACTTGAAATAAAAAATAAAACATTTGTGTTTGTTTATCATGACGAAGTGAGATTGTTTTAGACAAATTTTAATGTTGTTTCTTTGATATTTTGTCCAGACAGCCCCACGCCATCTATTATTTACTAGTTGGAACTAGTTTTTGAAGTTATACTTCTTTTGGCGCGATGGAGAAAAATGATGAGAGTGAATTTTTACGATGCGCGCGCACATCGACACCTAAATTTAACAGCATGAAGTTAGTTCTAGGTGGTATGAAAATTGATAACTATGTTCAAGTTGTATATTCTAGTATATGTAGAACACGTGTTTCGTAAGGGTACAATTAAACAGTGTGAATAAATAAATATTATTTGGGTGTTTTTATTTTATTTAAGTATATAAAATCTTTTTGATTAATTTTAATATTTATCGTTAATCACTACTGCATTTTAGTTATTTTTTTCCATACGCCAAAGAAGTATAACTTCTAACGCGTGTACATACATAAGTACACACACTCTTTTTATTTTATTTTCAAATCAAAAATGTAGGTATTCAATTCTACGGTACTCAAACGTGGTCGCTGACGGAATCACATACCTCACAACCAAGCTCGGGGTTTGCCAGAGAGTTATGGAGCGCAGCATTTTGGGTAAGAGACCCAGTTAGAAATACCACGCTGCGCTCGAATACTGGTATCGCTGATGTAGGTCGCAAGGCAGCCTAGCTGAAATGGGAGTGGGCGGGCCTCGTAACCAGCATGGAACAAGATAGATAGGCAAGAGAAATTACAGGATGGATATCCGTAATAGACAGCAGAAGACGACGCGGTCGCCCGAGAAAACGCAGGTGCGATGACCTAGATGTCTTCAACAGTGCTTGGGTAGAGTTGACCAGGGGTCGAGAGGGGTGGAAAAAACTGGGGGAGACCTTTGCCCAGCAGTGGGACAGTACAGGTTAGGAAAAGAAAATAAAAACAAAAATGAAGAGCCTCATTCGGCGAAGGCTCGCGTCTCTGTCTGTACCATTTTTGTCACATGAGAGAGAGAGGCACCCAGCACGAACATGCTCCGAATCCAAATAATGTGACCATAGTGTATCGGTTGTTGCTGCGTGAATTATTAACTCACGTAGCACATTATAAAATATAAAATGCATGCCTACGACATAGTTACTACTATGATTAATAATTATACTAATGTTGACGCCAGCTGCTAGTGAGACCCGGCGATTCTGCCTCGCAGCGCCGCTCGTGCACCCCGCCCGCAGCAAGTCATTCCCCAACCGGCCGCGGCGACATTCAGACGTGCATTTTATACAGCGCTTCGTGCCAAAAACTAACTATCCTACTTCAATAAAGTATATCAAGAAACAAGTCTTTCTATTCAAGACAACTAATATATTATGGTATATGTATATGATATACTTTAATGAAATTTATTACTGATATAATAATATGATTATTAAAATACTATGATTAATTCGTATTTTTTTAGTCACTGAAACAAGCTTCACTGAAACTTTCGTACTTACTATATATTCAGAAGCAAACTATTGATAAAAAACAGTTCTGATTGCCAAGATAGGCGGCGCTAATTTCAAGGGTGGCTGTCAAACTATCATTATTTTCATTTTAATAACTCATTTCGTTTACCGGGATTACCATACACATGCTAACTAGCACTGTGCACTGGTACAGACTGTGTACGTAGACAGAGAAGCAGTTGGTTTCTCTGTCTACGGCTAGGAAGCTTCCTTGCAAAAAGACGGCCTTGAAAATCGCTCATTCAAAATATACTTGACCGCAGCACTAGTTCTGTCAGTACCAGTGTAATGTTGCCAGGACGTAAAAATACTTGAACAAAATAGTACATAGGTACCAAAGAGCGAAGAGTTTGTATTTCAAATGAGGGCTTTTCATTTTCGATTTAAAAAGAAAAACTAGTTCTAACCAGCGTACTAGATGGCGCTGTCTGGAGATGCACCGCCAAAAATATGGTTTATATGCCAAAATCTCAAAGACACAATAACTAAAATCTCATTTCGCCAGACAAATGAAATGAGATTGTTTTAGACAAATTTTGGTATTGAATCTTTGAATTTTGGCAAAAGTAACCCATATTTTTTGGCGGCGCATCTCGAGACAGCGCAGTGCCATCTATTACGCTCAGACGTTTCGTTTAGCCGTTCCGACGTGAAATAGTAACAAACATCCATGCATACAATACAAACATTCGCGTTTATAATATTAGTGGGAAGTGGGATTAAGGATATTTAAATATAGAAAATTGTAATTAATCGGGTTTCCGCTTCACATAAACGTTACCTACCTCAATTTTTTTGTGTTTTATAACGTGAGGCCGGACTTAATTCTGCTATTTTATAAGAAAACGATTAGGGCGCCATACAATTGTTGGACGATTATGATTGTTGTTCCTTTCGTATGCTAAATTTTCAAAAGGTGTCAAAGGTACCTATGGTTTTTGTATTATTATTATATCGTTTTACAATGGTATCAAAAGTTGCTGCCCTTGGAGTTATAATGAATTATCTATACATAATTACGTTACAATTTTGAACACGATCTTAATTTATTTATTTATTTTATTTATTCTTTATTGCCCACAAGAAAATACATTTGTAAATACAGAAAAAGAGGTCATGTACAAAGGCGAGCTTAACCCTAAGAAGAGTTTTCTTCCAGCAAACCTTTGAGGCTAGAGAGAGAAATGATTTTAAAGGTAGGTGAGTGTACAAAAACATAAATAAATATACTATATATACCCAAAACGAATATGAACTATACTCAAAGTATGTTATAATATTATAATTATAATAAATAAATTATATGGAATAATAGTATATACCTACGTAATATAAATATATACCTATATATAATAATATAAAATTACAGAGAAAGGTAGTGCTCTTTAACTTTCCGTTTAAAAATGTTGAGTGATGGGCTAGCGCAAACTTCATGAGGAAGGGCATTCCAAATTTTTACCGCATAAACGGTGAAGGAGCCTCCATAACGGCTAGAAGTGTGTTGAGGTGTTTTGAGGAGAAGAGACTTAGAGGACCGGCATGGCACACTGCGAGGGACAAGAAATTCAAAACGCTCACGGAGGTAAGAGGGAGAGAGTGGACAATATAATACTTTGAAGAGGAGTGATAAGACGTGAAGATCACGGCGAAGACGAATAGGGAGCCATTTAAGTTGGGATCTAAAATTGGATACGTGATCTTGCGCAGACCGAATATAAAACGAATGCACAAGTTCTGTAGACGTTCCAGTTTATTGAGAAGTTCCTCCGTAGCATCAAGAAAGCAGACATCTGAATAGTCGAGAAGGGGCAACATTAAGGCTTGGGCGAGAGTAATTTTAGTTTCAAAGGGAAGAAATTTCTGAAGGCGTTTTAGTGATTGGAACGAGAAATGCACCCTTTTACTGATTTCGTTTATGTGGCTGGCCCAGGATAGCTGGTTATCAAAAATGACACCAAGGTTCTTAGCTTTGCTCGAGTAAGGTATAGGTACCTGATCAAACACGACTTGAGGTAACGTTGACTGGTCGACGACCCTCAGCATATATGTATGGACTTCCCAAAAGTATAACCTGGGACTTAGAAGGGTTAACCAATAGACCATAAGTATTAGCCCATGTGTTGATGCGGTCAAGATCTGCGTTAACTTGGTTAACACCTTCTAATATGTTCTCGGCTTTAAAGTGCCGATAAAGTTGTAAATCGTCGGCATATAGATGGCAGTGAGAAGACATAACAAGGGTAATAGAGTTGATAAAAATTGAAAAAAGTAGAGGAGAGAGAACGCCACCTTGCGGTACACCAGCAGATATGTCACACCAGTCAGAGCAAGACTCATTCGAGCGCACACACTGCGAGCGGCCGGAAAGATATGATTTGAACCAAGAGGTTACTTGATGAGAAACATTTAGGGAGGAAAGGATGGACAGTAGGATATCATAGTCAACTGAATTGAAAGCACTGCTGAAATCCAATAGCACCAGAGCAGTAAGGCACTTATTGTCCATACCCCCACGAATATCGTCAGACACTTTCGTAAGCGCACTTACGGTACTGTGGCCAGGTCGAAACCCAGATTGGAATGGACTCAGCAGGCTATTTTGAGTGAGAAAATGAGAAAGTTGTCTATGAACAACGTTTTCGAAGACTTTTGAAAGGACAGGTAATATGGAGATTGGACGAAATTGCGAGACAATAGTAGGATTAGAGGTTTTAGGCAGAGGTAGGACAAATGCTTTCCTCCAGGCGGAAGGAAAGGAGCTGGATGTTAAGGAGTGATTTATGATGTGGGTAATGACAGGAAAAAGCTCAGAGGTTAAAGGTTGCAACATCTGAATGTGAATGCCGTCAGAACCTACAGCTTTTGTGGAGATGGACCTCAGGAATAAAATGACTTCTTTTTCAGTAACCTCTTTGAAGATAAAAGGAGGGCACTCAGGCATGGGTAAGTGAGAGATTTTGTCTAAAGTAGAAAGTTTGACGTTCTTGTCTAAAGAAAGAGATTTGGAAAAATGAGTGTAAATTGTATTCAAGTCAAATGATATGGTGGAATTACTAGACTCTTTACCCAACCCAAGAGATTTTAAAAATTTCCACATCTGAGAGGAACTGCAATTTTTTATCGAGTCGTGTATGTGGCGTCTCTTGGCATCTCTGCACAGCTTAGTACAACGAATACGGAGTTTTTTATAGGTAAGTAAATTCTCCTCAGAATCTTTTGAAGAAGAAGGAAATCTTTTGTAGGTCCGAGTCAACCAGGGAGCCGGAGGGTGTTTGACTTTAACAAGTTTAAGAGGTGCATGTGCGTCATAAAGGTGTAAGCAAATCCCGATCTAATATAATATTCTATGTAGTATTTAAAAAGTATTTGTAGCCATGTTCTTTCATGTTAAACCTTATTGAAATAACCTCCTTGGGATGTGGTTTGTTGACGGACGATTTCGGAAGACAGCGCAGGGCGGTCGGGTGAGGTGGTTTGATTGATCGAGGGTCTTTGTGTAGATTTAAGGAAATAAAAGTGGTTTAGAAAGGTTCTTGTGTTTCAGAGTTATTCCTAGGCCTTCTTAGGGGTTGTTTTCAAAGGGTAGTTAAGATAGTATTGAACGTGGCAACTTTATCATCTATCCCCTCAGCATTGATGACCGGGGACCAATCAATGTTACATGTGTCAGCTCTTAAGCGCTCCAGGTCAACGTCTTTATGGTATAAATCGAATCAAAATGGTCATTTTGCTATAGACCCACTCCAGTATCCACTCCAAATCGACGAATGGGGGAAGATGTATTGTGGATGACCGCATTTAGAACCTTTATAACACTTCAAAACAAGGACGAGGTACTCAATTCCTCGGAATCTTTTTTTTATGTATGGAACATACATAAAAAAAAGTTTTACCTTTTACTTATTCGAGAAATTCTTTTTTTGTTTAAAAGGGTTATACCTCCCAGCTGGTCCCATTGTTACCAAGTCAGGATCTGATGATGGGATCCCAAAAAAATCGAAGACTAACCTCAAATTTTATAGGGACGCTTAATTGTTTTATGTTTTTACCTCAGAGCTCCGTCATTTTTAAGCCCATTCGGAAAATCCTTTTTTTATTTGAAAGAATCTACTTTTATATTAGTCTCATAGAAATTTCATCAAAATCAGTGCAGTAGTTTGGTTAAGCCGGTTATATTTTGTTACTAACCACAGGCGTAGCCAGGTTTGAACAATGTAAAAATAAGTTTTGTGTTTAAAAATAACTTTTTCAAAACAAGCTTTTATAAAATTCATAATCGGAACCGCAAGCAGATTCAAATGAGCCTAAACATTAGTAGCCTACTATAATCCATTTAGAGGTTCCGTTGTCCATCATCATGAGACCACCTCCGTGGTACCTACCTTATTATTGCATTGTCACCGAAGTTACTTAAGTATTCCAAATTTCAGCTCAATTGGTTGAGGAGAACGGGTTTAAAATTCAGTTAACTAGTGGTTCGCCCCGAACTGAGATCTCGCGAGTCTACCATTAAAACAAAAAAAAATATTATTCGTAATCTTTGACTATCAAATTAGTGCCACGAAATAAAAACCAACTAACTTGACCTACAGTTTCATTCAAATTACAGGTAACGGGAGTTCATGTAAATTGGTTTTTCATTTTTTGGGGTACCAATTTGTTCCCCAAAAAATGGAAACAAATTAACATTGCAGTTATTCTAGATATCAGACTTTTGCCTATATTTGTGATACATAAGCTACACGCATACCAAATAACAGCACTGTGGGGTCACTGGTGTACCCTGTGAATTTGTTCAAAGTTTAGTTTTTATTATGGCTAATAACTCAAAAACTACAAAAACTTTACTAAAAGTAAAAACAGGGTCGAAATGTACTAATGAAGACGTCTTACTTAACCTAATAGTCTCATTTTAATTTTTTTTACCTATCTTGAACCCCAATCTCTCAAAAACCGCCCAAAATTTTAGCTCATTGAGTCACACCAAAATTGTGCCATCATTAACTACCTATATACCAAATTTCAGGATGATCGGATAAACGCTTCGATAGTTATCCTCGGACAAACAAACATACATACATACAACGCCGATTTGCCCAAGTTGATTTGAAGATCTCGCTTCGCTCGATCAATAAAAAGCTTGTTAAAAATAAGAAGGTTGTTATTAGTCATAAACTTAATCGGAATCGATAAAAATGTTTATTTCGTGGGAGTTGAACCCCCAAACCGCCCTGGCTACACCCGCAGTACTAAAACCCGTACGCAGTGTACTAGTTATACCTACATATATACCAACTATACTAGCTATAACTAAGTATACCCAACTCCTATGTATTTCTCAATGAGTATTCTACTCATTGCGTTTCATCACAAGTGGCCGAGCCGTCTCGACTTAGATCAGTGTGCAGTGTTGTTGCAAAGAGAGCGTTAGCGTTTTTAATTTGGAGTACTCGTCTATTATAATTTCATCAGAAACTGTTCAGTAGTTGAAGTGAGTGTTCGGTGTTTTAATTTGATTATTGTGAGTATTTTTATTTTATTAATTTGTAAGAAGGTTTAATTTTAAATTATTTAGCAATTAATGTTAACATTTAACCTTATTTCTTTACAAATTATCATAGTACGTAAGGTACTTAAATATAAAAGCCTTATTTAATGTTATCATTAAGCTTTATTTCTTTACCTACAAATTATCGTAGGTAACTAATTTATAAGTACAGGTAAGCTTGTTTTCCAAATCTTCTTTAGGTAGGTGTATGAAATTACATTTTTCCTATTTTATTTCTTAACCCCGTCGCACAAGGTAGGCGTGTCATATGAAATCAGAAACATTTATTGTTTGAACTGTTGAATGGGATCTTTAAAAAATACGTAGATACCTACAATATAACACAGTTTATCGTAGGTAGGAGGTACCTATATAACAGTAGGAAGTATAAAATGGTATAAAACTCATTCTTCCAAGTTTTTTACCTTTTATAACACTAGAATTAGAGACCTATTTACGTGTAGGACCTCTATGCCGCAGTGGTCGATAAGACGGCTGAGACGCAGGAGGTAGCTGGTTCGATTCCGGGGACAAATGTTTGCATGGTCCACAGATGTTTGTTCCGGGTTTGGGTATTTTTCTAGATTTTATCGAGCGAAGCGAGCTCCTAATCAACTTGGGCAAATCGGCATTGTATGTATGTACTAGGTATGTATGTACCTATGTATGTATGTTTGTTTGTCCGAGGATAACTTTCGAAACGTTGATCCGATCATCGTGAAATTTGATATATAGGTAGGTAGTAATGGCATAATTTCGGTGTGACTAAATGAGCTAAAAATGTGGGGGGGGGGGGTTGTTGAGATATTCAATATATTTATATAATATATATATGTACATATATATATATACATATATTATAATCTTCATTAGTACATTTTAAGTCTGTTTTTATTTTTAGTTTAATCCTTGTAATTTTTGAGTCATTAGTCATAATAAAAACAAAACTTTGACAAAATTCACAGGGTGCACAGGACCCCACAGTCTGAAATTTGGTATTCATGTAGCTTTAGTGACACAAAAATCTGAAATCCAGAATAACTGCAAAAAATAGGTACCCCAAAAAAGTAACCAATTAACATGAACTCCCGTGACCTGTAATTTGAATGAAACTGAAGGTCAAGTATTGTGGTTGTTTATTTCGTGGCACTATTTTGATAGTCAAAGATTACTAATAATATATTTTGTTTTATGGGAGATTTGCGAGATCTCAGTTCGTGGCGAACCACTAGTACCTACTAGTATTTACAGAAAACAAAGTATCATCAGTTATCTGGGGCTAGATAGCGCTGTGTGAAATGTCCAGCATTATTTATTGTTCAAAGATAAAGGTAAATAAATATTTTATCGTATACTTAACTGTACACATTAAAATTTAAATTGGTAACAGAATGATCTTTTTCGGACCTACAATAGAAAACTTTAAATACTTTTTTTTATTCTTATAGATTCGTATGTAGGTATCGAGATACACTTAGACCCGAAATAAATATACATAGATTATAATCCCACTAATAATATAAACAAACAGAGTTACTTTCGCATTTATAATACTAATATGGATTTGTACTTAAAATGACAGATTGCCAACTTTGATTCTATACGACTCATGTATGCACATAGTATAATATATGTGCAACAACCAGCGCGTCCATTTTATTATAATATATTTGTTGCATGTAGGATTTGTAGAACTCATGCAAACATTTGTACCGCGGGAATTGAAATGTTGTAAAGTTCGTGGTTGCCATATTGCTAAATCCTAATTGGCGAGTAGGTACAATATAGTAAGTAGAAATATCCGATTGTTATACGACCAATATAACCACAAGGCAAAGCGTGAAGAAACAACATTGTTTAAGAAATCTTGCCCCGCTTCCACAACGATTTCTAAACGTATTTAGCGACTAAACATGTTTAAATTTGACTTTGTATGATTTGACAACTCTTTAAATTATATTTAGCCACTAAATACGGTTAGGCATCGCTGCGCAAATCGCCCTAAGTGTATGACTGTCTAATTTACTAGCTGCAAGCAAAACGAAAAAAAAAGAGTGTGTGTACTTATGTACACGCGTTAGAAGTTATACTTCTTTGGCGTATGGAAAAAAAATAACTAAAATGCAGTAGTGATTAACGATAAATATTAAAATTAATCAAAAAGATTTTATTTAAATAAAATAAAAACACCAAAATAATATTTATTTATTCACACTGTTTAATTGTACCCTTACGAAACACGTGTTCTACATATAAAAATACTAGAATATACAACTTGAACATAGTTATCAATTTTCATACCACCTAGAACTAACTTCATGCTGTTAAATTTAGGTGTCGGTGTGCGCGCGCATCGTAAAAATTCACTCTCATTATTTTTCTCCATCGCGCCAAAAGAAGTATAACTTCAAAAATTATTAAAGTTAGGACAGATACGTACGTTTTTACAATTTTTAACCATTGACACAAAGAGAGGTGATACTATTAATATCTGTGTGTCGCCTTTAGCATCGTAGTTCATTAAGGGTGTTTGATAATATACGCACAAAAATAAAGGGTTATTTTGATGAGCATAATAAATAAATTTGTGAAATGTTTACCATAGAAATGTGAAATTTACTTTGCCATGTAAAAACAATCACTAATAAACTGATGTTGTACTATTGCATAATGCTTGCCATCTAACCACAGTTACCATATTGGTGACGTCTCGAGATATCTCTTGTTGTCCCTTTCTAACGCAAAACCCGCAGCCATTTCCGAAAGAGATAACAAATCGGCCTTTATTTTTGAATGTCGATTGTAAGAGTAAGCAGTAAGTTTTATATCGAATTGATCACCTATACTTAGTCGATTTTGTTTAAAATTTGATGATATATCTAGTAGTTTTTTTTCGAGAAGTCTTTTGAGAAACCGTCACTTGAATATCGTCAGTATATTACAAAACACCAGTATATGTATATCCATAAGGATTTACCGATTTAGATGTATGGTGAAGATGAGGTCAGTCGATCCAAAGATTATCAGCACATATCCTTTTTGGTGAAGGGATATTTGCTGTAAAATGGAAATTTATTACTTGGTTTTTTCCTGTGTAGGGGTTTTTTATGATACATGGAGTTGAAACAATAGAAGAAGAAGTTAAAGGCGTCACATAATACCAGCGCTACAGTAGCTATATGTTACAGTGGCACACCGCTGAGTGACGACCTATTTTGTAGTCTTGTATTTGGTATAAGTATTTTTATAACTGTTGTATTCATAGAATGTAAAAATGGACACAAAATAAATATTTTTCTATTTCTATTTCTACATAAACAAGAATTGCCCACCGGATGTTAAGTGGTAACCATCGCCTATAACAAAGTATTGCCTTTTAGGTCAACAAGGCTTTAGAAACGTGCTCAACGATTCACTGCGGGCATAAACAGGTGTAAAGCCTCAGGTGCCAGTAATTTCATCGGCAACCCTTCAAACTAAAACACAGCAATTCTGCTTGGCGGCAGAAATGGGTACCTATAGAGGTTTAAGATTGATATTGTTGGTAAATTCCATATTTTGTTGTGGAATAACGTGGAATTTTCTGGAAGGATCCATTTGCTCGGGTAATATCATCAAATTTGTTGATAGGTTGCATTTGCTTGGTATTTGACGCATACACAAAGATATATACTTCCCCGGACGAGTCCTTTATCAAGGAACTACTCGTAAATTTATAATTTGAGTTGTATTTTTATTACTAATTGTATCCTACGTAATTTTTTTTGATACCCAATTTATGAAAATCCTTTAGTTTACTGGTAGGTGCTATGACGTACCTAGTCATAAAAAGTATATTTAGGTAGAAGAGATACCTACCTATTAGGTATGCGCATAAATCTAGATAGACACTCGCCTTAGTTGGGAAAAAAATATAAATTGCCAAAAACTTAATTATAGCCAAGTCAAAGTTTTGGTCTAGAGGTTTCAAGTTTTATAAGTAGGTAGTTTAACCGTCTACAAAAAAAGGAGAACTCTCCTCAGAACTCCGTTATAAATATCAACCGATTTGGAAATTTCTTTTTTTATTTGAAAGTATAAGTATAGTGTTACGCCGAGGCTGTTAAACAATGAGTAATAATCGAAGTTTCTCGAGCGCTTTTGTCTGTGTTATTGTTTGCGGTTTCGCAGAATGGGGAGTGGCCATTATGTCGAAACACCGACCCTTTCCTGGAACGATTGAGATCGTTCTCGAACAATCGAAATGTGCGCGATATAAATAGGCCGGAGATGGCCGGACAGTCAGTCTGGATTTTGCTATAGATACGTGCGAACATTTCGGTGCCTTTAAGTGGTGCACCAGTGGTGTGAATTAGTGTGTTGTGATTACGTGTGACCAAGTTCGTGTATTCATCGTTTAGTGCTGAATAAAAGTGTTATTTTGGTTAAATCGATTCCCATTATTTTATCCCGAACTCTCAGCTCGTAACAATACTTTCAGATTGGTCCCATAGAACGGAACTAAATTGCGTATTTTGCTTTCCTGTGACTTATAATCTGAAGTCGGTAATTAAAAAAACGCAGTCTAGTAGAAAAATATAATATACTATACATAAGCTGTTGCCCGCGACTTCGTACTTATGTGTAGGTAACCTAGAAATAAGGCTAAACTTGCTGTTGCAACATGACTTGACACCATTTTTATCCCATGAAACTGATTTATATTTATTTATTTAAATATGTGTCTTGGAATTTAAATTAAACCTCTCCCTCTACCATATATGCACTACCTATAATAATTGTTTGTCCGCATTGCACAAAGGTTAACTGGAAGAGAATGCTATCTAGCATTAATGAAGAATTTTTCATTCATTCATAAAAGGTGTCATGTGTAACATCAAAATCGATTCAGCCATTACGACGTGATTGAGTAACAAACAAACAAACAAATTAACTTAAACTTTAACTTTCAACAATTTAAAAACACAGTGTGTGTGGTATTGTTGAAAAGCTCTCTAATAATGAAGTCCACTTTTCGTTTTAGAGATCCGTTTTCGTGTTTTTAGAAATTCTGTTTTCTGAAGTCTGTTATATTTTTGTTTTAAAGTAACCCTTTTAAAGAGAGAGAGGGGGGGGATTTTAATATGAGACACGCATTTTTTATTTCCTGTCAAATGTCAAAGTTTCATTTTTTTTGATACATTTTATGGCATTTTGGGGCTATTTCACTGGACTACATATTTACACTGATATCACTAGGTGTAGCCAGAGGGGAGTTATGGGGCCTCAAATAAAATGAATAATCGATAGTACGTCGTGCGCTGGATGCTTTTTTTATATATTTGGTAGGTATGAGAATAGGTCGTAAAGTATTTTTCATCCTCCTACCACCACTCCCCATTTTTTATCGCGTTTTTGTCAATTGTTAAATGTTGTGGAATTGGGAACCTCATCTTTATTTAAATATGAACGAAAGAGACCGACACAATAAGAACTTATTTGTAAATCGAACTAACCTCTGCACAGAATGCACCAACCTAGATTTGGTTTTTTATTGTCTCGTAGAAAGTTTGAAAAGTAGAGTATTCTCCTCGTGGATAAAGCTGTCTGCATCTTGGGCGTGCTTATATCCCTCTCTGCACTCAGGATTCTAGTAACTCCCTCGCTCCACTCGTGTGTTAATTCTAGAATCGTTCGTTACGTTCGGGATTCAATATAGCGCCCGTGACGCAAGACACTGCTTTATCCCCTCGTTTAATAATCTACTATTATGTAATCTTGGGCAACATACAGTTAAAATACGTAATTATGCATGACTTACCCATCCCATAAAAGTACATATGAAACATGCTCATTCTCAGAGAATGGTATCTTTGACCTCATATGAAATTATTATGTTGATGACAGTAAGATTGTATGTAAGCCATGTAAGTACATAATCGTGCAATGTATTGCAAAAATATACATGTTCACTGTATTTGGCTTAGGGCGAGTTGCGCAACGATGCTGCCTAATTGTATTTAGTGTCTAAATATGTTGAGAGTTGTCAAATCATACAAATAATTACGTCAAATTTAGGTCGACTTATGCAACGAGTTGTATGTATGTTTGTTTGTCCGAGGATAACTTTCGAAGCGTTGATCCGATCTTTGATATATAGGTACCTAGGTAGTGATGGAACAAATTTTGTGTGACTAAATAAGCTAGAAAAGTGGGGGGGGGGGGGGGGGGAGTTGTTGAGATATTGGGATAAAAAGCGTGCTCCATCTTCGATCACACCATCACTTACCACCAGGTGAGGTAGTGGTCAAGCGCAGGGCTATCATCAATAAAAAAAATAGATACCTACCTAATCCTATTTAGTGCATAAATAATAATATGTTTATGAGAGTTATCAATTCATACAATTACGTCAAATTTGGTAGCCAAATACGTTTAGGGATCGTTATCGTTGTGCAAGTCGCACCTAGATGTTTAGTCGTTAATTATGCTACGCAAGCTAAGAGTTTCTTTTGTTTTAAAATTTATTTATATTGGGTACTTACTTATTTATTTTTGTATTAATCATATTGTTTTATTATGTAAATGATCTCTAAAAAGAATAACCAGCCTTGTTTCTTGGCTGATTCTTTCCTGGCTTGGTTGCGGAGGAACAGGCGGTACAGTTGACGTTTCAAAGTGATCCTTGTGATTTGAATAAATAAATGAATACTGACTATTGACATTTTAGCTGAAAGACTTCCACTGCTAGATATAGCTCCCCGTAGCACGTCATAACGAATCCTGAGTAGCCTCCATCCACCGTCACGACAATCGGTCTTTTGTAAATTCTTTGGAAAAATATCGTAACCATTGTTCAGATAATTTAAGCGTCAAAATCATTTATAATTATGACAATAACTTGACAAGTCAACGATAAACAAATTAACTTATTGCCATAACAGGAAAAACATTAAAAGAAAATCTAGTATGTACCTAGTTGTATTTTGTTGTTGTGATTAAAAAAAGTTGACTGTATGCGTCAAGTTGATGGACACAGTGCAGTGCATTTTAAGGCACGTTTCTAAGGTACGTGACCTATGAGGCAATGCTTTGTTATAGGCGATGGTTATCATTTAACATCAGGTGAACCATAAGCTTCCTCAAAATCTAGGACGTATAAAAAATGTTGACATTGTAGTAAATGCTTACCGCGATCACTGTACATAATTACTAATATTAAACGGATCTCTCTACTATCTCACCCGCGACCACGGCTGTTGCAACACAATCGAAACGTTGCGGTCGGGATAGTAAATAAAAAGGTTTAATATAAGTAATTAAGTTTTTCATCATTATGATTTATTAGGACGTCCACTGCTGAACAAAGCCCTCCCTCACAGATTGAGAGCGTCCGATTTTATGTAACATTCAACGGCTCCATGCCACCTTTTTTACTCACTAGCTTCCGCCCGCGGCTTCGCACGTATGGTTTGTCTATAAAAAGTAGCCTATCTGTAACCCAGGTTATTATTTACGTAAATACCAAATTTTATCGAAATCGGTTCAGTCGTTCCGACGTGAAAGAGTTACAAACATCCATACATACATACATAAAAATCTTCGCTTCTATAAATTAGTGGGATTAGCTATTGTTTTTTGGCCATGCGAAGCTTCGCTGTATGCTACCCAATTTATTGACAATTTAAATACTTTCTTATGTTAGAATTTCAGGATGTCGTACTAGTAATACAGATATTTATTTGAACACATAAGTTTATTTACAGAAAAAATATATACATTGAGAGAGGAAAAACCAACTAACATAACTCGAACATGCCACTCTGACAATAACATACCTATTGTCTTTTCCCAAACTTATTTTATTGATCGAGCGAAGCGAGATCTCCAAATCAACTAGGGCAAATCGGCGTTGTATGTATGTATGTATGTTTGTTTGTCCGAGGATAACTTTCGTAGCGTTTATCCGATCATTATGAAAATTAGTATATAGGTATAATAGGCAGTGATGGCACAATTTTGGTGTGACTCAATGAGTTAAAATATTGGGGGGTTGTTGAGATATTCAGGAGGGGTAAAAAAATGAAAATGAGGCTATTAAGTCAAATCGGACGTTAAATGAAAGGTCTTTATTAGTACATTTGAACCCCGTTTTTATTTTTAGTTTATTTTTTGTAGTTTTTGAATTATTAGCCCTTAAAAAAACAAAACTTTGACAAAATTCACAGGGTACACCAGTGACCCCACAATGCTGAAATTAGGTATTCGTGTAGCTTTAGTGACACAAATATAGGCAAAAGCCTGAAATCCAGAATAACTGCCATGTGTACCCCAAAAAATATACCAATTAACAAGAACCGTTACATCTAATTTGAATGAAATTGTAGGTCAAGTAGGTTGGTTATGCATTTCGTGGCACCAATTTATTAGTCAAAGGTTAAAGCCGGCATGCACAAAGATCACTAAACGTATTTAGCGACTAAACATGTTTAAATTTGAAGAATTTGTATGATTTGACAACTCCTTAAATCATAATATTTAGCCACTTAATAAGTTATACGGGAGATTCGCGAGATGTCAGTTCGGGGTGAACCACTAGTCTAAAGAAATTCTAACATGTTACTCCAGTTTTTCTGGTACTTAATTAGCTCTCCTAATCTATTATTATAGTGATCATCTTTGCTGACGACATCACAATAATAAAATCATTATAGGCTAGAGAGGTAGGTAATTCCCATTTCCGTTGAGTTATAAAATTTTCCATTACGAAATCCTGATGTTGCTGTCAAATATGTTTCACAATGTAGTTGGAAGATATCGCTGTTGTTAAGATATAAGGCCGCCCATTAAGCTTACGTATAAAAATACCTAAATACGTACGTCTTGTAAATAATTGAATTGATTGATGGCGTTGTATGTATGTATGTTTGTTTGTCCGAGGATAATTTTCGAAGCGTTGATCCGATCATCGTGAAATTTGATACATAGGTAGGTAGTGATGGCACAATTCTGGTGTGACTAAATGAGCTAAAAATGTGGGGGGGTTGTTGAGATATTGGGGTTCAAAAGGGGTAAAAAAAATGAAAATTAGACTATTAGATCAAATAGGATGCCAAATGAATAGTCTTTATTAGTACATTTAGACTCCGTTTTTATTTTTAGTAATGTCTTTATAGTTTTTGAGTTTATTAGCCATAATAAAAACTGAACTTTGATAAAATTCACAAAGTACCTACACCAGTGACCCCACAGTACTGTAATTCGATATGCGTGTAGCTTAAGTGACACAAATATAGGTAAAAGTCTGAAATTCAGAATAACTGTCATTTGTATCCCAAAAAAGAGCCACCATTTAACATGAACTCCCGGTACCTGTAATTTGAATGAAACTGTAGGTCAAGTATCAGTTTTTTGTTTTAATTGGAGACTCGCGAGATCTCAGTTCGGGGTGAACCACTAGTTTTATATTCCTTCTGTTATTAAACCTATTTTATTAAAATGAAAGTGAAACTTTGGTGTAATATCAAAGAGTTATCTATCGCGTATTCTTGGTTTGGGTTATAAGAAATATCATAAAACCAATACATATTAGGTTCGACTAGACCAGACAATATGGTGTGGTAGTTTACTAAACCCGCAGGAGCTAACGGTTATCACCCCTACCTAAGAATATCCTACAGTTTCTAACAGCTGTAGGGACTAACTCGACACTGTCGGCTTAACAAGCACATGTTCCAACTAGGGCTATGCAATACACAAACCTACAGATTCTGTAATGAAGCGGCAGAATAGCCCCTTCATCTGTTTGGCGAGTGTGCTCCACTAATGCGCAAACTTAGCATTCATCTGGCACACATTTTTAGCCCGGAGGAGCTAATAGTTATCACCCGTAAGAATATCCTACAGTTTCTAACAGCTGTAGGGAATAACTCGACACTGTCGGCTTAATAAGCACATGCTCCAACTAAGGCTATGCAATACACACACCTACAGATTCTGTAATGAAGCGGCAGAATAGCCCCTTCATCTGTTAGGCGAGTGTGTTCCACTAATGCGCAAACGTAGCATTCATCTGGCACACATTCTTAGCCCGGAGGAGCTAATAGTTATCACCCGTAATATCCTACAGTTTCTAACAGTTAGGGCTTAGTGGTGGACTATGAACGCCTCCAGGAGCGACAAACAAGTGGCGATCACAATAGGCATAAAAACCGCAAAAAGCAAAAAAAAAAAAATTGTGAAGTGAGTTACAAAGTACATAATTGAACTAATTTTACGGGAAATCTACTCAAATCGGTCAGTCTACGCAGTGATTGAGTAAGAAATGTCAGAATTACAAACATATAAAAATTAGAATTTCAAGTTTCGTTGAGTTGATAAAATGTTCGTCTACCTTTCGACACGCTTTGTAATTAAGTAATTAGGTGGTATTTCAAAATATGTAGGTCTTTCTTAAATTCCAATGAACATTACATGCATATGCATTCAAGTTAATCCATTGTTTTCAAAGGTCAGCTGTTGCGATTTTGAACATAAACTTTTTATTATAAGTCATCGTATAACTGGTCACTATATATGTTAGCCAAAAGATGACCCGCCCGCGGCTTCGCACGCGTGGTTTGTCAATAATAATAAATAAATAAATAAATATCGCTGGACATTTTACACAGCGCCATCTAGCGCCAAACTAAGCGGAGCTTGTACTATGGGAACCAGATAACTGATAGAATACTTATATACTTTTTTTTGTAAATACATACTTATAATATATAGAAAAACACCCAGATACGGAACAAATATCTGTAGATCATGCAAACATTTGTTCCGCGGCGGGAATCGAACCCGCTACCTCCTGCGTATCAGCCGGCTATACGCCCACTGCGCCACGGAGGCAGTCAATAATAATATTACCCTCCTGCGCAGTGCAAAAAGTAGCCATGTCCCAATCTCTGTTATAACCTATATAAATATCAAATTTCATCGAAATCTGTTCAGCCGTTACGACGTGATTGAGTAACAACCAAACAAATAAATAAACAAACGTCCAAACTTTTGCATTTATAATATTAGTGTGATACATTTTTTATGTTTATTTTTTTACACCTTGGGTTACATTATAAAAGTTTTAGTAGAGATCCCTATTTTTTTCTAGTAATAAATATAGCCTATGTTACTCAGGGATAATGTAGCATTCTAATGGTGAAAAAAATTATGAAATCGGACCCGTACTTTTTGAGTTCTTTCGTTACAAACATACAAAAATACAAATCTTTTCTCTTTATAATATTCCTATAGATTTTTTATAATAACAAGCGGCCCTAGAACCAAAGTTACCTAACTTTAGGGACAACTGGTAAATTAGCAGGTTATGAGTCACGGCTGGTTGGGCAGCATGCTTCCAAGAACCAACTTTCTTACATCATTCTGTCACTTATACGAGTACTTACTTACCTACATATGTCAAATTTTCATCACACTAATATTATAAATGCGAAAGTTAGGATGTTTGTTTATTTATTTGTTTGTTACTCAATCATGTCGTAACTGATTTCAATGAAATTTAGTATGTACGTAGATTATAACCTGGATTAACATATAGGCTACTTTTAACCCATAAATCAGGGCGAATGAGATAAAAATGGAGTGTCAAGTCAAGTTGCAACAACGAGTTTAGCTATATTTCTAAGTTATCTACACATTTAGTAGTGTAACACGTACGAAGTCGCGGGCAACAGCTAGTTACCAATAAGATCTCATTGGGGTCACTCGGTAATTTGTCATTAGGGGCAATAATAATTTGGTTGGGTTATGATAAACTATATTTATTTTTATTTTGCGTCTTTTGGCGCTCATATTTCTGAATGATGAGGCGAGAGGTGAAATTTAAACACCTGTTTAACTTATTTAAACGCCATCCAAATGCATTACAGGCGTTTTATGTTAGACTATTATTGCTCAGCTGACATTTGGCGTCCAAAAGTTGTTATACCTACTCGTGGTTTGCCCCGATTTTAACCAAACAACCAAACATATACATTTAACCAAACATATACAGTTTCATTCAAATTACAAGTAACGGGAGTTCATGTTAATAGGATGGGATGGGTAGAAATTGCAGTTAATCTGGATTTCAGACATTTCCCCATATTTCTGTCAATAAAGCTACAGGTATACTAAATTTCAGCACTGTTTAGTTTAATTTGTATTATTGCTAATAGCTCAAAAACCACAAATATTAAACTAAAAATAAAAACGAGGTCATCAATAGAATCACTCAGACACAAAAATTATTGTCACCTTTTTTATGGCAGAGTATGACAGTTTCTGATTTTAGAGCTGTCGAAGGTACCTAAATTAATACAATATCAATCTTAACTGTTCAGTTGATAGCAGCATCGCGTCGTTACTGAACAGAGCTCGCGTTTGTTTATCGAGCGAAGCGAAATCTCCAAATCAACTTGGGCAAATCGGCGTTGTATGTATGTATGAATGTTGGTTTGTCCGAGGATACCTTTCGAAACGTTTATCCGATCATCGTGAAATTTAGTAGGTATATAGGTAGGTGTAGTGATGGCACAATTTTGGTGTGGCTAAATGAGCTAAAAATGTTTGAGGGTTGTTGAGATACTAGGGTTCAAGTGGGGTAAAAAAGATAATAGAACTATCTGGTCAAATGCTACGTCTAATAAAAGGTCTTTGTGAGTAAATTTCGACCCCGTTTTTATTTTTAGTTTAAACCTCGTAGTTTTTAGTTATTAGCCATAATAAAAACACACTTTTGACAAAATTTACAGTGCACACCAGTGACTCCACAGTGCTGTAATTTGGTCTGCGTGTAGGTTAAATGATACAAATATAGGCAAAAGTCTGAAATACAGAATAACTGCAATTTGTACCCCAAAAAAGAGAAACCAATTAACATGAACTCCCGTTACCTGTAATTTGAATGAAACTAGGTAAAGTTAGTTGGTTATGCATTTCGTGGCACTATTTTTATAGTCAAAAATTTAAATAATATTTTTATGTTTTAGCCTCGCGAGATCTCAGTTCGGGGCGAACCACTAGTATATAATTTTTCACTTGTCGGGTTTCGTTTCAATTTTGTCCACCAATATAAGTTGGGCCCCGGCTTGCACAACGATCCCGTACGTAATTAGCGACTTATCATCATATCAGCCACAGGACTTAGACGGCTGAACATAGGCCTCCCCAATGGATTTCTAGAGCGGATCTTGTCCAGCACCCAACGGCTCACTGCATCCTACAACTTTAATTAGCGACTAAATTTGTTTAAATTTGACGTATTTGTATGACTTCGCAAGTACCTATACTTAAGTTTGTGACAACAGAATCGACCCCATTGCCATACCTACATAATTAAGTGTACTTTCCACGGGCGTATATTACCCGTGCGCGATAAGTTGGGACCTGAGCGCGGTGACGTCATATTGGCGTGTTTGTACCGCCCGCAAAAAAGCGAACATAACAAGCAGCCGCCCGCGGCTTCGTTTTTGTTTTTTTTAACCTAATTTATTATGTTACTCAGGGAGGACGCTGCTTTTTATCTAATCTTTTTTACACTATTTGAATAAAATAAAAATACAATGTTTAAGTTTATACATTTATTTTATCTATTATTTACATTATCTCATCTTCGTCACTACTTAGTGGATTTATGCCTTCTAGGGGACTATAACAACAAAAACTACAACAATAACACAAACGAAAACTAAAAGAATTCCAGAGCGCGTCGTTACGTGACGTGGGAGTCGCATTCCTAGCAGGTCCCAAGTTATCGCGCACGAGTTATACCGATCAAATGGCCTAACATCAGGCCTTGAAGATGTCAAACATACTTATTTTACTTTTGTTACGCAATTGGGAGAAATTCAACAAATATTACTCAATGTTCACACATCTTCTCAAGTTGAGTATTACCTACCCACTTATTAGGTAAAGGTAGTTTTGACGTAGACATGCCATGACGGTAGGTACTCGTAATGCTACTTTTTGCAAACACCCACAAGGTCAATAAATAACTTGCATACTTCTACGAAACTTCGTAATGTTATAATAATAATTTACCGCGTTTATGATGGAGTGTGTGTTTAGCGTCTAGGTTATCTATTTTTAGGTAAGTATTTACAAAAAATAATATAATATGTATTCTATCAGTTAACAGGGCCCGTAGCCAAATTACATTCGCTACGAATCTATTAGAGTTCTACATACATTTCGCGCCCTGGCGACAAGAACGTGTTATCTCCGAAAACCACTTTTTTCTGAAATCTACTTTGAAGGAATTCCTTCAAAGTAGATTTCAGAAAAAAGTGGTTTTCGGAGATAACCGTCACTTGATCAACGTCAGTATATTACCAAACACTATGTACACCGCTCGATCTATGTATAAGATTTTCTGACCATTGTTTCAAAAAATTATGCATATCTCTTGTGTGTTCCGCAACAATAAATTCGTGGAAGCACAAAGCAAAACGTCAAAGTTACATTAAGAAATACGTTAGTCATAATACCTACTTTTATAAGACCGTTGTTGGGACAGGTTTTCGAGAAACCACGCACCGGAAAGCGCAGAGTAGCTAGGTTTCCCAGATTAAAAAAATTATATTCCGGAGTAAATTCCTGACATTTGATGAAAATTCCGGACTTTCTAGTAAATATAACATTAATGTCGTTAGCACCGTGCATGTGAATGAACGAAGCAGATTCTCGAATTTTGGGAGCAATAAATATCAGTATTTTTTTGTTTACATTACCATGGTGTCATAATCGCATGAGCGACAAAGCCCTTTTGTTAACTGATTAAAAAAAAATATATCAGTAATGATCAAAATGGTAGATAATGTTGCCACTTGTAGACTCCATAAAGTTAATGAATCGTTTAAAGGGAAAGGTGTTCGCTTTTATAACAAACTCCCAAGTGATGTACAAAAATTGACAATTACCAATTTTAAAAACGTAAATAAACAACATCTTCATAAAAAAGCCTACTATAAACTATCGGATTATTTTACGATTATTTAGATGATAGAGAAGCTCGGGATTCAAATTGCTCCAACTCATTCAAAAATGTTACAATTTAGACGTAATTTATTTTCTAGATGAGGATCATTAAAAAAACAACCAGCCTTGTTTCTTGCCATTCTTTCCTGGCTTGGTCGCGGCAGTAAAATTAACGTTTCAAAGTCATTCCTTGTGATTTAAATTAATAAAAGATTTTGACTTAGACTTTGACTTTCACCATAAACGAAAAATACTGATAATAATCGGCTAACCTCATCTTCATCGACCTCTGTGGCGCAGTGGGCGAATAGCCGGCTAAGACGCAGGAGGTTCGATTCCCGCTGCGGAACAAATGTTTGCATGATTTACAGATATTTGTTCCGGGTTCGGGTATTTAGCGGCTTCACACTCTTGAAATTTCCCGTTCCCGTGCTAACTTCGGTAAAAAACTATACAGTGTGTCCCTGGATAAAGTGCAACCCCGAAAGGGGGTGAAACTAGATCAAAAATTATCGACAAAAAAATAGAAAAAAAAAATTAAAAAAAAATTCGTATATACTTTATTGATGTATTAAAATTTTTATTACTCACTAATTACTCTATTTCATAAAAAAATTATTTCTTCCAAAGTAGTAGGTCTATTTTGTTAAAATAAAAACCATAATCATGTCAGATATGTGACGATGACGATAAAATAACAAATAACTCACAAACGAGTGGCTATCGTGACTTAAAGTTTAATTTTTGTATTAAAATTACATTTTTTAGGCTGTTTTTTTCCAATAAACTCCAAAAATCTTAAAATTAAGCCTATAATACTAGAAATTTTTATGACTTTTTATTATTGTCTATCATAATAGCTTTTAAATAAAAAAAAACCTACGTTCTAACATAAAAAATCTGCTGGCTAGGAGCTTTTAAAGTTGACCACTGATTACGTCACCACTCAGGTAGAGACACGTTTTTTTTTGCTGCTCAGGTAGTATTGAAAATCAAATTTTAGTTACAACATTTTTATTTAACTTATTACATGTAAGTATGAAATAAGGGTTTTGTTTAATGCATTAAATGCTCAAAATGGCTTCCTTGTTGTTGTAGGCACATTGCCGCACGAAGAGCGATTTGTTGTGTGGCTCTAAGCACCATCTCTGGGTCACTTCTTATCTCATCGGCACATCGCATGATTTGATCTTGTAACTCTGCCTCGGTGTCTACGGTCGTTCTGTAGACTCTTTGTTTCATAACACCCCACAGAAAATAGTCTAGGGGTGTCAGGTCAGGTGAACGTGCCGGCCACCCGACTGGTCCATCCCGGCCGATCCACCTATTAGCGTAGTTTTCGTTTAAAAAACTTCGCACATTGCGCCCGTAGTGCGCAGGGCATCCGTCCATCTGCAAATACATCTGTTGCCTTGTAGCCAGCGGAACATCTTCCAGCAGTAGTGGCAGATCGTCTCTTAATAAGTTTAAAAAACTTTCGGCATTTAATGTTGCGGGTAAAATAACTGGCCCAATCAGCGTGTCGTCTATTAGAGCTGCCCATACATTAACTGAAAATTGCACTTGAAAAGTAGACGCCCTCTTTAGGTGTGGATTTTCCTCGGACCATACATGTAAGTTTCTGCAATTTGTGATTCCATTCCGGGTGAATTTCGCTTCATCCATCCATAAAATTTTTTTTAGGAATTGTGGATTATTTCTAATTTTTTGTTGAATCCACGTAGACATTACGCATCTTGCACGATTGTCTACATTTTCATGCAAATGCTGTACTCGCTGATAATGGTATGGATGCAATCCCTTCTTTTTCAAAATTCGCCATACGGATGTTTTTGATATACCGTGACGCAAAGCTAAGCGTCTAATGCTGGTTGTGGGATCAGCAAACAAATCGTTTAAAACGGCCTCTTCTATGGAATGGTCAATAATGGTAGCTTGTTGCTCACGGCGATCTCTTGCTAATCCAAGTCCGATGTTGGATAACTTTCGGTGAACTTCTTGGAAATTTCGTGCTGACGGTATAAGTCTGCTCGGAAACGCATTTATGTATGCAGAACGAGCGACTGTTGTGTGTCCACGTGACATACTATAATAATAATGGATGTCAGCGATTTCTCGCGGAGAGAACTCAGTCAATCGCGGCATCTCCACAACACAACAAAGTACAGTCAAAAACGTAACAAAAAGTCAAAAACAAAACAAAAGCAAAACAACGTAACAAAAACTTGAAGGCGCAGTAAGGTACGGTAGGCGGTAGCAGCGGCGAGAATATCGGAGCGACTGGCGTGCCTTGTTGTGAGTCCTGTTTCGATCCCCACCCTTCATCTTTCATAGAACAGGCCCAGCGACCATAATCTACAACAATATAAGTTAAAAAAGGGTCTCTACCTGAGTGGTGACGTAATCAGTGGTCAACTTTAAATGCTCCTAGCCAGCACATTTTTTATGTTAGAACGTAGGTTTTTATTTTATTAAAAAGCTATTATGATAGACAATAATAAAAAGTCATAAAAATTTCTAGTATTATAGGCTTAATTTTAAGATTTTTGGAGTTTATTGGAAAAAAACAGCCTAAAAAATGTAATTTTAATACAAAAATTAAACTTTAAGTCACGATAGCCACTTGTTTGTGAGTTATTTGTTATTTTATCGTCATCGTCACATATCTGACATGATTATGGTTTTTATTTTAACAAAATAGACCTACTACTTTGGAAGAAATATTTTTTTTATTAAATAGAGTCATAAGTGAGCAATAAAAATTTTAATTCATCAATAAAGTATATACTAAATTTTTTTAATTTTTTTTTTTTCTATTTTTTTGTCGATAATTTTTGATCTAGTTTCACCCCCTTTCGGGGTTGCACTTTATCCAGGGACACACTGTATAAAACACTCTTGTCAAAGTGACGCGACACTTCATGTAAATGACTTCACGTCAATGAACGACGGTTAAATTATATTTTAAGCATGTATTTACAAAAAAAAGTATGTATATCCGTTATCTGGTTCCCATAGTACAAGCTTTGCTTATGGTGCTAGATGGTAGATAGATGACTAGATGGTGCTGTCTAAAATGTCCAGCATTATTTATTATTATTATTCATTACACACAGTCAGGAACGTCGGGATAACAAATAAAAAAGGTACATATGTGAGAAATACCCGTTTTAATCAGTAATTATAAAACGTACCTACTTATATTAAACAGGGTTTTTGAGAACATGCCTGTGACAGTAATGTCTGGTGTATAGGCTGTCTACTCTGCCTGCTATCATTGCCACGACGGTGTTAGAAATGGCATTAAAAATATATAACAAAAAACCAAAAAGATAAGGACGGCATCTTTGAAAATAGATTAAAAATTACACTAATGGAAAAGAGTTACTACACACTAGACGAGGGGACACAGGATGTAAAGTGCTGGACTCTTGACTGGTCAATAAAATCTAACATGTAGCATTGCAATATTTTAATCCACTTTGTATGAACGCAATAAAATACTGACAGGCGTCAAACTTATCCATAGCAACCTCTTTTCGGGTTGGATGCTAAAAACCACAATCCATATTATTTATTACTGTTATTTATTATAACAGCCCACTGTGTCCCACTGCTGCGCAAAGAATGGAATCTCCCAAAGAATGGGGGGAGGCCCCATTCTTTCCAGACACTTCTTTCAGGCGCTAAGATGGTCCAGTCCGCTCGGAAATTCGTAAGCTCGTCCCTCCATCTTTTCTTTGGTCTGCCGCGACGTCTTCGAGCTTTGTCGGGGTACTCGGTGTATAATATTATACATTAATATTTAAATATATAATATTAATAAATAAATTTAAGAAAATAATAAAAAATGAGACTATTAGGTCAAGTGGGATGTCAAATAAAAGGTATTTGTTAGTACATTTAGATTCCGTTTTTATTTTTAGTACAGTCCTTATAGTTTTTGAGTTATTAACCGTAATAAAAACTGAACTTTGACAAAATTCACAGGGTACACCAGTGACCCCACAGTGCTGTAATTTGGTATGCGTGTAGCAGTAAGTAGTGTGTAAGTGATACAAATATAGGCAAAAGTCTAAAATCCAGAATAACTGCAATTGGTACTCCAAAAAAGTGTAACCACATTACACGAACTCCTGTTACCTGTAATTTGAATAAAACTGTAGGTCAAGCTATTTGGTTCTTTATTTCGTGACACTATTTTGATAGTCAAAGATTACAAATAATGTTTTTTTGTTTTAATCGGAGACTCGCGAGATCTCAGTTCGGGGCGAACCACTAGTATTGTAAATGCGAGAATTTGTATGTTTGTTTGTTTTTTTGTTACTCATTACGTCATAACGGCTCAACCAATCTCAATGAAATTTGATATGTCGATAGATTATGACCTGGATTAACACATAGGCTACTCACACAAACACATTTTTTCATTGACCAAACACGCGTGCGAAGCCGCGGGCGGAAGCTAGTAGGACATATTTGCATCAGTGGTAAGGCATTAGCAAGAAGTAAGTAATGTTAGTCTGTCGTCTAACTCAGTGCAGTGTGCCAAGGCCGGTTGCACGATTGCACCATTCGACGCTTGCGCCATTGTGGAACTGATGAAATGTTCCAATGGATAGGAAGTTGCTATTTGTCTACCAGGTGATAGTGTGTGTTTATATCAATCCCCAAGTCGACTAAGATCTGCAAGGAGTCCATGCGCAAGGCTGGCTACGACGTACCGAACAGCAAAATATGTATTTATAAGAATTTCGTACATGTACTCGTATAAAAATAGAGAGTTGCTAAAGAGTAGGTACAAATGCAAAAGAGGAATGTTTGAGTTGCGCTTAGGACAAACCTACTAAGGTTTTTTAAGTGTATTATTTTTATAAGTATGTGTTTTTTTTACTAAATAAATAAAAAAAATTAAAATGTCACATATCAAAAATATTGGGGGTTTATGCGATATAAATAGGCTGTATTTTATTAACCGACTTAAAAAAAAGGAGGTTCTCAGTTCGTCGGAATATGTTCAGCGATAATTCTTTATACTACGATGTCCGATTTCATTGATTCTTCTTTTTTTTCCTTTTTTTCGAATACCGAGGGTTTTCTTAGAGTACCTCTGGAAGTCCTGATCTAAATATGGTCATAGATATTTTGGTCAAGATCTGATGATTATGGCCAATTATTTTCTTTTTTCTAACGTCGTTATTATATTTACTTGTTTTGATAAAAATCTATGCGAAGTCCGGGTGCGTCAGTTAGTAATACAATAAAACTCTAGACCTGGGGGGCCAATTCACGTCAATTATAACTTTAAGGGCATCTTTAAGATAAGAGTGAATAGGTTTCTTCTAGATCTTCGTGCTTCATCTTAGACCACATCATCGCTTATCATCAGGTGAGATTGTGCTCAAGCAAAGATCTATACAGTTTAAAAAAACATAAAGACAGTGGCCCCAAACGAAATTGGATTATGAATTGAATATTATTTTGGCATTCTGCTCCACTAATCTAATCTAAAGAGCCCTCTGTATCCAAATCATACAAATACGTCAAATTTAAACATGTTTAGTAGGTAAATACGTTTAGGTATCGTTGTAGAAGCCGGGCTAGATAGAAACTTGAATTTTCTATAGGTAGGTATTATGTTACGTGAATTTTCTTGCTTCTCTCAAAGATGCTTAAAGTTTCAATTAACTATCATCATCATCATCAACCTATAACAGTCCACTGCTGGACGTAGGTCTCTCCCAGGGTGCGCCATTGAGCCCGATCCTCAGCTCTTCTCATCCAATCCTTGGCAGCCACAGCGCGCAAATCGTCACTCCATCTAGCCGGAGGGCGTCCTACACTTCGCTTGCCTAGACGTGGTCTCCACTCCAGAATACGTTTACCCCACGGTTAATTAATAAATGCTAAATACTTTTAATAGGTATTTCAGATTCCCCTAACTGCTAAGTGTGATATTGAAGAAGTCGTTCATCATATCATGTATTGACGGAGTGTGTTCGGAATGAGTTACAAAGACAAGATGTTATGGTTTAGGTTTGGTTATGGTGTAGGTATCTCCAATAGAATTTTAACGTCCCCGCTTTCCGAGGAAGCGGAGATGCTGGTCAAACTGATATAGTTTGACTAAAGCGAACATGATCATTCTGGTGTCGGATTTATCTTTTTGTAATACCTATATGTATAATTTTTGTACGGGGGCGACATAGTCACTGTGTGACAAAACCCCTCATCTATATCTATCTATATATATATATAGGGTGTTTATATACGCACAAAAATGAAAGATCTTTGATTTGTGGGAATTGTCTCTTCCCCGAATAGCAGAATAACTATTAAAATATCGGAAATTCACGTACATTTTCATAGAATGCACATACGTAGATGCAGCTGATGATAGCCGATTGACAATTCTACTGGGGCGACGAATTGGCAGCACGCGTCATATGCATGTCAAGATGGTACGAAGTTCAGCGGGTTAGCTAGTTAAAAATAAAGAAAAAAAAAATACTAAATGTCAATCCTTCCATAGTAAATCGGGCAAAAACTAACTCTATGTTATAATCGTTGTTGTTTGGCCAAAGTCAACAGCTCAAGACCTTTGTATGAATATTTATGCAAATTGATGCATTGTTTTTATTCTAAGTGAAGTTTTTGTTGTCATAGGTTCATTGAAAATCTTATCATAGTTGATTGATTGACACTATATGGTACACCAGAATTTCATAAAATAATCTTTTAACATACTACATTGGGCGGCCTTATCGCTGAGAGCCTGACTTGGTGCCAATGGGACTACCTGGGAAGTCTAGAATTTCTCGAATCGGCCTAGGCGTCTCTCAATCGGGGAACATACATAAAAAAAGATTCCGAGGATTTGAGAACTTCATCCTTTTTTAAGTAGATTATAAAGTACAAAAAACTAAACACGTTGTTTGTTGTAAACTTCCGGAGTCCGTTATTTATACTCGTAGATTAATTAATAGGTACTTTAAAACTCGTTATTATCGTCTAGGTACGAGTATGTACCTATCATACCTCCCCTTTATTTAAGTTGAGGCTTAATTTATTGAAGTTAAAACTTCTTTAGGCGCGTTGGGCATTTTTTGAGATGGGATAAAACCCTTTACCCGTTACCATTACCGACACCTCTGTATATAAGTATCACTTCTATCGGCACTCCCGGAGTGCCATTTTTTTTTCTCGCTCACGCTATCGGGTTATCGTTGAATGTCTTCGGTTTAATAAAAGTGGCCATCTTTTATTTTATGTTTTTATTTTCGTGATAGTGTATTATCGTGTGCCCCCCCCCCCCTCATAAACCAAACTGCTATTTATACTTTGAAAATAAAATAAATCTAGTTGCCTTCGATCGATGAGGTATCGTAGCCCCAAACTAAGCAAAGTTTGTACTATGGGAACCAGATAACTGTTTGAATACTTATATACGTTTTTTTTGTAAATACATACTTATAATATATAGAGAAACAACCAGACTCCAACTTAATTATGTAAAATCAGCGACATCAAAGCGATAGTAATCGGTCGTGAAACGCCAAATTTACTATGGGAATATAGTTCTATCTGTTGCCGTTACTTTGCAGGTAGTGCTAGTTTCTATGTGTAAATTGACGTTTCGCGATCGATTGCTGTCGCTGATTTTAGGTAACTACCCCCCGGAACAAATATCTGTGGGTCATGCAAACATTTGTTCCGCGCGGGAATCGGACCCGCTACCTGCTGCGTCTCAGCCGGCTATACGCCCACTGCACCACGGAGATCGTCGATCTGTAACAACTTGCGTACCCATACTTCTAACTAATAAATTTCATTTCATTTCATTTATAGCACAATGCCACTTGACCAGACGGAGATGGAGTCCCTGCCTGACCGCATCGCGGAGACCTTCACTGGAATGAACGTGCTGATCTCTGGAGGAACTGGTTTCATGGGAAAGGTGCTGGTGGAGAAGCTGCTAAGGTATTATTATTATTTAGCTATACCTGTTCCGCTGCTGGGAAGTTCCCGCAAGTCCTTCCAATCAACCCTATTCAAAAATGGAGGAGGATCTCAATTCGGTTGTAGATTTCTAGGGTTCTGTACCCAAAAGGAAAAAAAGAACCTTTATAGGATCATTTCGAAGATCTCAGGCACTAGTTTTTCATAAAACAGGTTTATTACTAGTAGGTACTTACAAAGAATCCATCGATACTAATATTTTAGATGCGAAAGTAACTCTGTTTATGTGTTAGTTTGATTGTAAGTTGTTTGTTTCTGGCCTTTTCATGACTAAACGGCTGAACGGATTGCAATGAAATTTGACAAGGAGATACATTATATCCTCGAGAAGGACATAGGTAATCTTTTATCTCGAAAAATAATCTTGAAGGGGGTAGAATAGGGGTTGAAAGTTTGTATAGGCAATCCATAATTCCTTAAGTTAGGGATCTGAAAATTTATATTTAGACTTTTGATAAAAAATAAAGAAATACATGTTTCAAATTGTAATGTAAGTGGGTAAAGTAAGGGGTTAAAATTATGAGGTATTCTTTAGATGCGCTCCCTAAGTACATTTGGTATATAGATAGATTGTGACCGGGTTTGGGACATGGTTACTTTTTACCCGACTGCGCAAAAGGAGGGTAAAGCCGCGGGTGGATCAACAAGTTTACTATAATTATTTGATGAACCTTCTGTGAAGCGTTTATTTTTAATATTAATTATTATTTCGCTGTCAGTCTGTCTGTCTGTCAAAACTCTTTCTTAGGAACACGTGGAGATATCAAGTTGAAATTAATTTAAAATGTTAAATTTAAAGCTTCTAAGACAACGCAATCAAAAAAGACGGTCATTTGAATCTTATATTTTGCTCGCAAATGAATTAAAACTGTTGAATGAATTAAAGCAATGTTCTATCTATAGTACGATTTAATGTGATTAATTGGTTTCCAGGAAATGTCCAGATATTGGGGAAATTCTTCTCCTAGTTCGAGAGAAGAAGGGTAAGAACCCTGAACAACGGCTCGAGGAGATCTTCAATGGAGATGTAAGTTGGGATACTACCTGTAGATGGAAAAAGCTCATGGCCCACCTGATGTTAAGTGATAACCATCGCATATAGCAAAGAATTCCCTCGTAGGCCACGCACCTTAGAAACGTACCCTTATCGCCTAAGCGTGGACCAACACAAAGCTGAAACGAATCCTTCTTGACACCACGCAGCACAGAACCTTTTAGCGCCCACGTACTTAAGTAGCTCTTGTTAGGTACCTACATAAAGTGTTCCTACTTCATTTGTTGTTTTTTATCTGGCCTTCTGTGTTTTTATACCTACCATTTTCATCAAGGCAACTGCTGCAACGATGCTTAAACGTATTTAGTCGATAAATATCATCTAGGGAGTTGTCAAATCATACAAATACCTCAAATTTAAAAATGTTTTGACACTAAAAACGCAAATCGCCCTCAGGTCTCTCATATATAACTGTTTTGTCTGTGTACTATTGATACAAATAAATGTATTTTACTCTTTACTTTAAGTATTATGGTCGGGAATGAGACATAAGCTTTACCCGACTTCGCAAAAACAGGGTACCTATGTATTAACAAACCATGCGTGCTAAGTTGCGGGCGTTGCAGCTGCATCATATCTAAATGGGGTAACTTTTATTACCTAGTATCAGATAACTATGTAGTTACAAACTAGGTAAGAGTTAGGATGTAGTAACTGCGTATTTAGCTCAGTGGGTCGCCGTTTCATAACTATGGTAACACTAACCCGCGCCTTCGCATGGTTTATCAATAAAAACATTACCCTCCTCTTGCGCCGTCGGGTAATAATAATCCTAAGTCTTAATCCTGGTCATGATCTATCTGTGTAACGAATTTCGTCGAAATTGGTCCCGCCGTTTAGTTGTGAAAACGTAACAAATAGCCCGAGACAGAGTAACTTTCAATTTAATATTACTAGCTGACCAATCCGCAGCTTCGCACGCGTAGTTTTTCAATAAAAACATTACCCTCCTTCGGCGCAGTTTGGTAAAAAGTAGCCTATATTACTCGGGGATAATGTAGCATCCTAATGGCAAAAGAATTTTAGAAATCGGACCCGTAGTTTTTGAGTATATTCTTTACAAACTTACAAAAATACAAATCTTTCCTCTATATAGGTAATATGAGTATAGATTAGAATGGATTTGTACGACCTGGAGATGGAGCAATCTTATGGCCCTCCTGATGTTAAGTGGTAACCATCGCCTTAAACAAAGTATTCCCTCGTAAGTCACGCACCTTAGAAACGTGCTTTATGATGCACTGCCCCGCGTTCAGCAACCTGAGACATACAGGTGTACCTCATGTGGTCTAATTTCACCGGAAACCATACCCTTCATACCGAAACACAGCAATGCTATTTGGCGGCAGAAATAGGTATGGTGGCAGCACTTCCCCGGGCGAGCCCTTTCACAAGAAACTCTACTACTCTTAAAATGAGTAGTAGAGTTACCACCATACCTATTTCTACCGCCAAGCAGCATTGCTTTGTTTAGGTTTGAAGGGTATGGTTGCCGGTGAAATTACAGGCACATGAGGCTTTACACCTGTATGCCTCAAGTTGATGGACGCAGGGAAGTGTATCGTAGGGCAAATTTCTAAGGAGCGTGACCTACGCGGCAAACTTTGTTATAGGCGATGGTTACCACTTAACATCAGGTGGGCCATAGGCTTGTTCCATCTCCATAGTATAAAAAAAAACTCTTCTGCGTTCATCAATTTGAGGCATACAGGTGTAAAGCCTCATAGATCCATTTTAGATATGAAATAACATCATGAAGTAAAATTTATTGATTAATTGAAAATACTTTATTGCACATATAAAACTAGTACAAAGGCGATCTTAATGCTAAAGAGCATTCTCTTCCAGATAACCTTTGTGTATTGTGGATAAAGATGTGTAGGTAGTGCACAAAACACATATTAACTAGTGGTTCGCCCCGAACTGATATCTCGCGAGTCTTCCATATAAACAAAAAAAAATATTATTTGTAACTTTTGACTATCAAAATAGTGCCATGAAATACAAAGCCAACTTACTTGACCTACAGTTTTATTTAAATTACTAGTAACGGGGGCTCATGTCAATTGGTTATTTTTTTGGGGTAGAAATTGCCGTTATTCTGGTATTCAGATTTTTCCTTTTATTTATGCCACTAAAGCTACATGAATACCAAATTTCAGCACTGTGGGGTCACTGGTGTATACTGTGAATTTCGTCAAAGTTAAATTTTTAGTATCGCTAATAGTTTCATTAAAGTTTTTTTACCCCTCTGAAACCCCAATATCTCAACAAGCCCCCCCCCCACATTTTTGTAAATCCAGAAGATTGTGCCATCACTACCTATATATCAAATTTCACGATGATCGGATCAACTCTTCAAAAGTTATTCTCGGATAAACAAACATACATACATACAACGCTGATTTGCCCAAGTTGATTTAGAGATCTCGCTTCGCTGGATCAATTAATAGACTTATAATCAAATAATTTGTTCGTTGTCATAAAATACAATTCAGCTCAAATTTTGAAAGTAGGTGTTTAAATTTAGAAAGGCGATTTTTAATCTAGCTCGGATCTAGATTACTAACCTACCTGAATAAGGCTTTCGTAACATAAGTCTAGACAAATACAATCCGTTAATAAATTAATTACATTTCATGTCTCGGTACAATTTCAATGTCTGCTAATGCAATGTCGACGACCTTTGTGTGAACGAATGACCGGCTGAGAAGGTTGCGGGTTCGATTCCCGCCGCGGTATGAATGTTTGCATCTGCAGATGCATCAGTTTCGGGTCTGGTTGTTTCATTATATATTAATAAAATAGTTTGACAATAAAAATCATATAAAACCAATAAAACGGTACGTGATAAATCCCGTATTTATAATCACACTAATATTATAAATGCAAAAGTTTGGATGTTTGTTTATTTATTTGTTTGTTTGTTACTCAATCAAGTCGTAACGGCTCAACCGTTTTCGATGAAATTGAGTATGTACGAAGATTAACACAAAGCCTACTTTTTATCCCATAAATCAGGTCCCATGGGATAAAACTGGGGTGTCAAGTCAAGTTGAAACAGCGAGTTTAGCTTTATTTCTAGGTTACCTACACATTTAGTAGTGTAACGCGTACGAAATCGCGGGCAACAGCTAGTAATGAATAAAAAGCAGCATGTTTCTCAAACTAGATCATAATCTATCTAGTATGTATAACTGTCTCTATATATTAAATGTCATCAAAAGCAGTCCAACCGTTTATTGATTGATTGAGATAATACTTTTTTGCACTTATAAAAATAGTACAAAAGCGATCTTAATGCTAAAGAGCATTCTCTTCCAGATAACCTTTGTGTATTGTGGATAAAGATGTAGGTATATATTGCACAGGAAATATCACAATATAGGTACATACAACATAAATAAACCTATTTAAATACATTATACTATACTAAACTATACAAATATTAAATAAAATTCATCTTGAAACTTTTGTAAGTAGGTCGTAATTGCATACATCCTAACATTTAGAAAGGCGATCGTTAATCTAGCTCGGACCTAGATTACCTACCTGAATCATAAGGCTGTCGTAACAGAAATCTAGACATATACAACCCGTGGTTAAATTACACTTTTGATTGGCCAACAAATGCTTTTGTCCGTCTGTCTGTCTATTCTCGACTACAGTTCGCATTTTCAACCGATTCTGACGAAAATGGGCACACAAGTTCCTTGATTTATTTAAATTTTTTAGTCAATTGCGACTTTTTTATTGGAGGGAAAATAGGAAAGGGGGGAAGTTTGCTATAGCGTTATTTATAGATGGATTTCAATCAAATTTGAAATAGTCACACTAAAGACTTCATTCTAGACAAGATGTTGCGAAAAAAAAAACCAAAAGGTAAAATTTGTACCTACCTATACCAATCAGAATACGTAGTCCTCTCCGCTTTCACGACAAGAACCCGTAGACACCAGATTAGATCTCCTAGGAGCAAGGAAACGCGAGTAATCCTAAAACTTATACCAATATTTTGTTTAAAATTCTACATAGGTACGCCTATTGAAAAATTCAAGCACCTGAAATTCGATTTAAAATTAGACTTTCTTCGTTAATTTTGGTGCGCAAATTACTTTTTGGAGTTGTATTTGCATTATAATAATCCATATCCGGCCTAACTTTAAAATATTTGTAATTTTCTGGGACTTTATAAGTTATAAGGGCGTGCGAGGTCTACTGTTCTCACAGAACCACTAGTTATATTGCTTTTTACTGATCAACGCATAAGCATTGCAATTCAGCGGGGCAATGCAGCCAGTGTTTTGGGGACACTTCCGCCTGGTGATCTGGAGCAGTTGAGCTATCTATAGATAGTTTGCAACGGTCTTTAGATGATTCAACTGTTTCTTCTGTATGTTAGTCATGTAAATAGTTGTGTATTTTATCTGTTATTAAAGGCATTTTTCCCATGTGTAAATTATACTTTTTATGTCTCTGTATAGTTTCGATGTCTGCTAATGCAATGTCGACCTCTGTGTGAACGAATGACTGGCTGACACGCAGAAGGTTGCAAGTTTGATTCCCGCCGCGGAACGAATGTTTTCATAGGTTTCTTCTAGGCAAGCGTGTACCATCGTAGACTGCATCATCGCGTACCATCAGGCGAGATAGTGGTCAAACGCTAGCCTATAATTTATAAAAAAACAAAAAGGCTCTACAACTAGTAAAATGGCCTTAACGAAAGTCCAACGCTGTTTGTTGCAACCAGAAACCAGCACATGCTGAGTTAAGGACCTTTCTGCAACCACTAATACTTTGTGCATACATTTAGATTGGTTTTTGTGTTTTTTTGTTAACTCATTTATTTATTTATTGCAAATAAATACTATTTTATTCTATTCTACAGATATTTGTTTTGGGTCTGGTTGTTTCACTATAGACTAGTGGTTCGCCCCGAACTAAGATCTCGCGAGTCTCCTATAATAACAAAAAAAAATTTGTAATGTATGACCAAAACTCTTGACCTACAATTTCATTCAAATTACAGGTAACGGGAGTTCATGTTATTTGGTTATGTTTTTTTGGGGTAGGAATTGCAGTTATTCTGAATTTCTGACTTTTCCCTATAATTGTGTCACTATAGCTACACTCATACCAAATTTCAGCACTGTGGGGTCACTGGTGTACCTACCCTGTGAATTTTGATAAAGTTCAGTTTTTAGTATGGCTAATAACTTAAAAAGTACAAGGTTTAAATTTTAAATAAAAACAGGGGCAACAATATCTTATGAAGACCTTCCATTAAAAGTTCCACTTGACCTCATTTTGTCTCATTTTCACTCAGTCTCATTTTGTTTTTTTGTTTGTTTTTACCCCTCTTGAACCCTAATATCTCAACAACCCCCCCATATTTTTAATTCATTTAGTCACACCAGAATTGTGCCATCACTACCTACCTATATACCAATGTTCACGATGATCGGATCAACGCTTCGAAATTTATCATAGGACAAACAAACATACATACATACATACAACGCCGATTAACCCAAGTTGATTTGGAGATCTCACTTCGCTCGATCAATTAGTTATATTTAATACTCATTGTTAAAGTCAAAGTTAATATATTTTATGCATTAAAATCACAAGGATCACTTTGTAATGTCAATTTTACTGCCTGTTCCTTCGCGACCAAGCCAGAAAAGAAAGGAAAGAAATAAGGCTGTTTGTTTTTTTAATGATCCTTTTAGAATACATACAATAAAAAAAATTACGTTTAGATTGTAACATTTTTGAATGAGTTGGAGCAATTTCAATCCCAAGCTTCTAAAAAATCCGATATTTTATAGTAGGCTTTTTTATAAAGATTTTGTTTTATTACGCTTTTAAATTTGTTAATTGTAAATTTTTGTACATCACTTGGGAGTGTGTTATAAAAGCGTACACCTTGCCCTTTATACGATTTACTAACTTTATGGAGTCTACAAGTGGCAACGGCGAGTTTATCTTTATTTCTAGTATTCAAATTATGATTATCGCTATTTGTCTTAAAAAAATTAATAATTAAGCTTACTTACATAGGTACTTTAATTAACATTACCTAACCTTATAAGTCCAACATATTTCGCATAAGAATCCATATAAAACCGCTCTTTTTGCGTTGGGTGTTAAAAAAATGTTGATAAATTACCTTTCAGTTAAGTCAAGATAGTATGAATGTTAAATTTGTTTTAGTAAAAACTTCAAACCAAAAACCACTTCAAAAGTAACCACGTAGATTAGTAATTTTAATTCCTACCATTTATTGCACATGGCGTGTTCAAATCTAATTGCATATTACATTATGCAATGGTGGTCATGACAGTAACCTTGGCATACTTACACTGATGGTATAAAATTGTCTTCATTTAAGATGGGTTAGGTAATTCAATTCAATTAAATAAATAGAATAGAATATATATTTATTTGACACACACAAAGAAACACAGAACAGATCACAAACAAAAAGTAGACAGGAAACAATACAATAAATGATATATATTAGAACACATACCAACTAGTCCCGCTGCGTCCCACGCGTGGCCAAACAGATCCTACCTCTGCTTTAATACACGTTTATATAGAGTGTTTGATAATATACGCACAAAAATCAAAGGGGTTATTTAAATGAGCTTAATAAATAAATTTGTGAAATGTTTACCATAGAATTGTGAAATTTATTTTGGCATGTAAAAACAAACACTTTATTAAACTTATGTTGTGCTATTGCTTAATGCTTGCCATCTAACCACAGATACTGTATTGGTGACGACGTCTGGAGATATCTCTTGTTGTCCCTTTCTAACCCAAAACCCGCAGCCATTTCCGAAAGAGATATCAAATCGGCCCTTATTTTTGGATGTTGATTGCAAGAGTAGGCAATAAGTTTTATATCGAATTAGTCACATAAACTTAGTCGATTTTCTTTAATATTTGATACTATAACTAGTAGTTTTTTTTTCGAGTAGTCTTTTTATATGTTTTGAGAGACCATCACGTGAATCTCATCAGTATATTACCAAACACCCTGTAGAAGTTATTAAAACAAAATTAAATCACTATTTAAATAAAAATAAATAAAATAAACTATTATTATTACTTTAAATTCGAAAGTAGCTCTGTGTCTCTGCCTGTTCGTTACGTTTTCACGACTAAACGGCTGGACCAATTTCGATGAAATTTGGTATATAAATCGATTATGACAGGGATTGAGACATTAGCTGCTTTATACCCGACTGCGCAAAAAGAGAGTAATATTTTTATTGAAAAACAATGCGTGCGAAGTCTCGGCAGGAAGCCGTTAAATAAAATTGGTTTTAGGAGTGGAAATAATACTTAAATTATTTTTTTCAGCTCTTCGAGAAACTCCGCACCATGCGAGGTGGTGTTCAGCCTCTACTGGACAAGGTATCCTTCGTGTCGGGAGATGCAAGCGAAGCCGATCTGGCAATATCTCCAGCTGATAGGGCGAGGATAGTGGAACGCGTCGACATCATCATACACGCAGCCGCTACCATCAGGTACTTAAATTATTTTATTATTATCAGCCCACTGTGCCCCAATGCTGGGCAAAGGCCTCCCCCTTATCCTTTCCAGACACTGTTTTCAGGCGCTAAGACGATGGTCCAGTCCGTTCGGAAATTAGTGAGCTCTTTTCTTTGGTCTACCGCAACGTCTTCGGGCTGGGTCAGGGTTCCACTCGGTGGTGAGCATAGCCCACTGATCACCCGACATACGGCATAAATGACCAGCCCAGTCCCACTTGAGTTTGGCGGCTTTCGTAGCTACATCTACGATTTGTGTTCGAGAGCGCAGCTCGGTGTTGCGTATGCGGGCAATAAGCTTGACTCCGAGAATGCTGCACTCCATCGCACGTTAGAAACCTTGAGTTTATACTTTTGGATGTTGGTCAAAGACAAGGTCTGCGCACCATAAGTTAGAACGGGGAGGATGCATACGTCCATCAACTTTCGCTTCAGCGAAAGAAGAAGGTTACCCTTCATCAAATGTCCCATGGACCAATAGCTCCTCCAGGCATTCCCGGTTCGCCCAGCAATTTTCTTATCCGGCACAATTTATTATTAATTTTACAAAAAACTCAAAGCTGACTGTTGCCCTGAATATTTGCACTCTTGACACACACACACTGAAATGGTTGACATGCATAATTATTCGCCCATAATGTCTTAGCTGATTGAAGAGTTTGATCATTTTCTCATATTTATCGAATCAGACCGAAATATCGAAATCAGACAACGTGGTAAACAGTTATCGCTGCATACATAAAAAATAATATTTCGACGAATAGAGAAACTCACCTACTCCTTTTTTTGAAGTTGGTTTAAAATAAATGACCGTCAGAATAAAAAACTTAAAAAAAAGACTCGTAGAAGGTAATAGAGCTAGGGTAAGGCTAACAGAGCTTTCTATAACTTCATCATACCTATTAGCCATAGGACAACCAATGCTGAACTTAGGCCTGCCCCATAGATTTTCAGAGCGAATGATCTTGCATGGCTCCTAACTTCTAGCATTATTATAACATCGTTTCATCCATTAGCCACCTAGATCCGTATATTGATGCCATACATGTCACAAACAACATAATTAAATAAAAAATCACCAATTTAATTTATTTAAATCATTTATTTCAACCACCTTGAACATACAGACAGTAGAATAGAATAGAATAGAATAATATAATAATTCTTTATTGTACACCAGGAATACTTAAAAAAACTAATTTAAGCTAAATAAAGTACAATGGGCGGCCTTATCGCTGAAAGCGATTTCTACCAGGCAAACTTTGGATGGAAAGTAAATAACGAAGCAGTAATGGGCAGCGGTGCACAGAGTATATTTACAAACGAATGAAATAAAACATGTAAAAATTATATCAAATAAAAACTGTACCTACTTATAATCTTAATACATAAATAAATACCTAAAGATAGACTAATATATACCCAAATAATAACCTAAATCCTACAGATATTCTAATATGAGGACAATAAAATAAAATAATAAATAAATAGGTTACTCAAATGACAAGAAAGCTAGGCATTAAGGTAATGCTGCTTTAATCTCAGCTTAAAAGAGTGCTGTGAAGGAGCGCGTCTAATTTCCACAGGCAAAGCATTCCACAAGCGCACTGCTTCGACAGTGAATGATTTCCCGTAGAAGGAACTAGAGTGTACGGGTGTTTTGAGGGATACGTTTTCCGATGACCTGAGAGTAAAAGTATTGGAAGAATGGAGATAAGCAAACCTCTCTTTAAGATAGCAAGGGGAGAAGGGATTGAATAGAATAGAATAGAGAAGAGACAGTAATTAGACAGTACTATGTTAGTAGAGTATTTATTCTAGGTTTTGGTAAATAATTTATATAAGACTAGCTGTTGCCCGCGACTTTGTACGCGTTACACTACGAAATGTGTAGGTAACCTAGAAATAAAGCTAAACTTGCTGTTGTAATTTGGCTTGGCACCCCATTTTTATCCCATGGGACCTGATTTATGGGATAAAAAGTAGGTTATGAGACGTGATTGAGTAACAAACAAATAAATAAACTAACATCCAAACTTTCGCATTTATAATGTAAGTGTGATTACATATACCTATCAATATGCTCACATTATATTTATTAATTAGGTATCTATCTATTTTAAAATTTTTAATTATAAAAGTATGTCAGGATGTACCAATGGAGGTCACGATCCTCAGCACTGAGGAATACCACTCGAAGAGAGAGAGTAACACACAACTGTGTTCTTTGATTCCAGGTTCGATGAAGAGCTGAAGAAAGCTGTTCTTCTGAACGTGCGAGGTACCAAGCTTATGTTGGAAATGGCTAAGGAGTGTAAGAACTTAAAGGTCAGCAGAACAACTAGTACATTTTGTAATTATTAGTTACTAGTTGCGTGCTCGCGACTTTGACTGTAATTTTCTGGATCTCCAGCACCACCTACCGGATCCAATTGAGAATCTAAACCGTCCAGGGACCCACTCAAACACACAAAAAAATTTATCAAAATCGGTAAAGTCAAGACCAAGGGAAACAGGGATTCATTTTTATAATTATAACTACTTGTATACCCGCGACTTCGTTTGCAATTTTCTAGATCTCGACAACTACCGGGTCCAAATGTGTTTTCAACCCTTCCAGGAACCCATTGAAATATACACACACAATTTCATCCAAATCGGTCCAGCGGTTTAGGAGTTCGGTGACAAACACATGTACATAAGAATTATTATATTTTAAGATATAGATTAGATATTTGTCTATTTTGTTCAGTCACTTATTTTTGTTAACATATTTAGTGTAATTGGTCTGTGCCGTTCTGTTCTAAGTATTATTTCAAAAATATATAATAGTAGATTATTAAACGAGGGGATAAAGTTGTGTCTTGCGTCTCGGGTGCTATATCACGAGCGGAGCGAGTTACTAGAATCCTGAGTGCAGAGAGGGATATAAGCACGCCCAAGATGCAGACAGAAAAGTACTCTACTTTTCATACTTTCTTTGATACAATAAAAACCAAAACTAGTAAGTTCTCATTGTGTGGGTCTCTTTGGTTCAAATTTTAATACAAATGAGGTTCCAAATTTAAATCACATTGTCAAGTAGGTGGTGTGAAAATTCCTGCGTTACATTCTAGGCAAAACATCTTCCATCTCTATTATCTCCCTCTGTTACGTGTGTATCTTTAGGGGTACCAGATTTTGTAATGCCATTCACTTGTAAATCATCAATATAAATGACTTCCACAGCTGTTCATGCACATATCAACAGCATACTGCCACCTGCACGAGAAGCTTCTAGAAGAGAAGGCGTACGACCCGCCTGCTAACCCTCACCACATCATACAGGCCATGGAGTGGATGGACGAAGAGACCATTGTCGCCGTCACTCCCAAGTTAGTAGCGACATCTATTGACACCTCGTGTACTAATAGTTCGATCAATGCTCAAGAGATGGCGTTGCAAATCTAGAACAAATCTTTTATAGTAACGGCACATTCGTTCCAGTGGCGAGTACGTTCGTCAGTTGTCTTGTCAGCTAGTAGCGATCGCGAATTTTTGAAGAAACTTATTACTAATTACATTATTTTTACAAAATCGATGTTTTTACTTTTTATTGTCAAACCACGCGTGCAAAGCCGCAGGGAAAGCTAGTATAGAATAAAATAAGCGTTTTCTTTGCAGGCTACTAAACAAGCTGCCTAATTCGTATGCCTTTACAAAGGCACTAGGAGAAGCCCTCGTGGTAGAAGCAATGGATCACATCCCAGCTCTCATTCTCAGACCTTCGATCGGTAAGACACTTTTAAAAATATTTTTAAACAAGGAACATTATAAAGGAGTGGAGTGGAGACCGAGAATTGGGAATCGAAATAGGGGACGCCAACCAGCGAGAAGGGATGATGAACATTATAAAGCGATGGGACGATGACATCGTGAAAGTAGCAGGCAAAACATGGAGCAGAGTCGCTAGAAATCGCGAGAAATGGAAAGAACTGGAGAGGAGGTTTTTACCCATAAAAGCGGACTTTGCATACAACATCGTCAATTTTAAGACATTTTAGCAATGTACACCCAACGAATGTGTAAACAAAATATAAACTTTATATTTTTTTTATTTATTAAACTTTATAAAACAGAAAGTTGAAAAATCACAGGAAATCAACATTTCTTTTTTTTCGAATGGACTTTTCTTGGCCTCTGAGGCTGCTGCCCTATAAGTTTTGATGAGTGAGGCAACTAGAGCAAGGGCACCAATAGGAGAGAAACGGCCGGGTACATGTTTGTACCTCGTATAGGCGGCGACTGAAGGGACTCGTTGACCTCGCCGGCGAAGTCAGTATATCTGTGAAGTGTGGAAATCAAAATACGAAATGTTGTTTATTTGCTATGATTACATAAAACACGTTTACTTCGATGACATATTTTCCAGTTATTTTGATTTAAATACAAAACTACGGTATCGATTTTGAAAGTATTTTTATGGGATCAATCTTAAGGTGATAAAATAAATAAAAAATAATTAAAACAAATAAAAAAAATCGATTTTTTTAAATCTGTTGTTATATGACGGAGTTTTGAGGAAACAAACATAAAGACATGAAGTCGATTCAAAACTTATTTGGTTGATTTACTGGAAATTAATGAAAAAACCAATGAAAAAAAAAATGTTAGAAACAAATGGAGGGCTTTGTTCATAATTCATATTCATTCATAATTCGTTTCTTGTCGGTAAACCAAGGTACAAAAGATGGTTGAGCAATATAGATTTGTTAAAAACCTATTTTCCAAATGTCTTGCTGTCCGCCTTTCCTCTTAATAAAGAACTATACCCGATTTCGCCATTTTAACGTACAAACATTACAATAAGTCACATAAATCAAAACAATAAAATAAAATTGTATCAAATACATAATTAATTAATAAAATACAAACATACATACTAAGAAAGGCATGCATATTGTATATTAATAACAGAAATAACATAGAATAAAATACAGAAGAAACAGTTGAATCATCTAAAGTCCGTTGCAAACTATCTCAACTGCTCCAGATCACTACCAGGCGGAAGTGTCCCCAAGACACTGGCTGCATTGCTCCGCTGAAAATAATTAATTAGAAATGTCAAAGGTTTTGTGGTGTTTCTAACATAAAGGCCGATTCTTTCAAAGCTAAACATTACGAACAAGCTTTGCTTAAATTGGGGCTAGATGGCGCTTTGTGATATGTTCAGCATTATTTAATTATACAATTATTTTTTTACCTTCGTTCGCCCCTCCTCTATATAAACTTTAACTATGCCCAAGTTCAAAAGTAACTATCTCTATTTATTATGTTTCATGACTAAACAGCTGGACTGATTTCGATACAATTCGGTATGTAGATAGCTTATGACTACATCTGTGGCGCAGTGGGCGAGTAGCCGGCTGAGTTGCAGGAGATAGCGGGTTCGATTGCCGCCGCGGGACAAATGTTTACATTGCCTACAGATACTTGTTCCGGGCTTGGGTATTTTTCTATGTATAACAAGTATGTATTTACAAAAAAAGTATTCTATCAGTTATCTGGTTCCCATACTGCCCAGTCTACCTCCGTGGCGCAGTGGGCGTATAGCCGGCTGAGATGCAGGAGGTAGCGGGTTTGATTCCCGCCGCGGAACAAATGTTTGCATGATCTACAGATATTTGTTCCGTGTCTGGGGGTTTTTCTATATATTATAAGTATGTATTTACAAAAAAAAAAGTATATAAGTATTCTATCAGTTATCTGGTTCCCGTAGTACAAGCTCTGCTTAGTTTGGGGCTAGATAGCTCTGTGGGAAATGTCCAGCAATATTTATGTATTTATTTATTCATACTACAAACACATTATACATACTCGTACAAACTATTACAGTTTGACTTAGTTTGGCGCTTAGTGAAATATCCAGCAATATTTATATACCTATATTCATAGAAGTTTTTTTTTACAGTGATACCAATTTGGCAAGAGCCTATTCCTGGATGGACTGACAACATCAACGGACCTACTGGCCTTCTGATTGGTAAGTTTTTGATCGAGCAAGGCGAGATCTCCAATTTAACTTGGACGAATCTGAGTTATACGTATGTAGGTAGCTATACCTATGTTTGTCCGAGGATAACTTTCGAAGCGTTGATCCGACCATCGTGAATTTGATATATGGGTAGTTAGTGATGGCACAATCCTGGTGTGACTAAATGAGCTAAAAATATAAGGGGGTTGTTGAGATGTTGGGGTTCAAGCGGGGTAAAAAAATCAAAATGAGCCTGAGGTCAAATGGGACGTCTAATGAAAGGTATTTATTAGTATATTAATATTAATATATAATATTAATTCATGTCGTCTTTAAGTTATTAGACATAATAAAAACTGAACTTTGACAAAATTTACAGGGTACACCAGTGATCCCACAGTACTGAAATTTGGTATGCGTGTAGCTTTAGTCCCACAAATACGGGGAAAGTCTGAAATACACACTAACTCCAATTTCTACCGCTAGAAAGAGTAACTAAATAACATGAACTCCAGTTACTTGTAAATTGAAATGAAACTTTCAGACAAGTGGAATCAAGGTTTTTTTTTGTGTTTTTGAGACCCGCGAGTTCTCAGTTCGGGGCAAACCACTAGTTAAATTAAACCTGCACTAATTAGCTAAACTGTTTAACTAATCAAACTATACTTCTAATAATAATCGATAGAAAGACAACCATATAAAGGTTGCTGGGAGCCGTTGGGTGCCGCATATGATCGGTCGCTCTGGAAATGTATGGGAGAGGCATTAGTTGTATGTTCAGCTGGTGAACGTACTTATTGCATGATGATGATATTGATACAAGTACTCATATACTAGTTTTTTGGATGATGTTTACGCATGACGTGCAACGTCTAAAAGGCGTCTACGCAGCTTATACGTGGCGTTTACGTAGAGGCGACGTGACGTTTACACGACCTCTCCGCGGTCTACGTAGGCTCTGCGCTCGTCTATGTGGGTGCTACGCAATGTCTACGCAGCATCTACGCAGCTTCTACGTAATGTCAAGGAACTGTAGTATTTTATATCTAATAGGGTAATAGTGCGATTTTATCAGTGTTTCCATGAAACTTTTAACAATTATTAACAATAAAATTCAATTAAAATAATAAAATACACAATAACATAAATAAATTCATTACACACATCCCACTAATATTAAAAACGCGAAAGTTGTATGGATGTATGTGTGGATGTTTGTTACTCTTTCACGTCGTAACGGCTAAACCGCTTTCGATGAAATTTAGTACAAACGTAGATTATAACCTGGATTAACACATTTGCTAATTTTTATCCAATAAATCAGGTTCCATGGGATAAAAGTGGGGTGTCAAGTCTAGTTGCAACAGCGAGTTTAGCTTTATTTCTAGGTTGCCTACACATTTAGTAGTGTAACGCGTACGAAGTCGCGGGCAACAGCTAGTAAATAATAAATTGATTTGTTAAATTAATTCATACATCAATCTCACAATAGCTCAGACATACCTGCATTAATTCCTTCTATTCGTCAGCAAACATATCGCATTCAGGGTTGGCAGCTAGGAGTTGAGGGCGGTGAGTGTGCTAGGTAGGGGAAGATAGCACGGGATACAGTTACGGCTCGAGGGTACAGCAAGAAACCTATGTCTTCTGCACCGGAGATATTTATTTAGAACATAAAAATAAAATAAATCAATGGAATTGAGAGACACTTTTTCTGTCCCAATAATTCATAGGGTTTATTCTCGAAATCCCCACCGCTACGTCCCCATCAGTGCGTAGAGGCCTTGTAATTGGACAATTACTACAAACATACATGCTTTAACACGGACAATTTCTTATTAAATTATATGAAAACAAATTACCCGTATAAAGTATGTTTGCAGTAATTGTCCAGTTACGAGGCCTCTATGCACTGGTGGAGACGTAGAGGTGGGGATTTTGAGAATACACCATTTCATTTGAAGTATTATTTTTGCAAGTTATTAATTTTTTAATTTAATTTTCAGGTGCGGGTAAAGGCGTGATTCGTTCAATGTACTGCAAAAGCAACAGTTACGCAGATTTCCTTCCTGTGGACGTCTTCATCAACGGAATTATGATTTCGGCCTGGAATTATCTGAAGAACGGGTAGGAAGCCATTATTAATTAAACCCTTTCAGTTTAAACGTCGAAGTTTTTGAGTGTGTTAAGTTACTTGCCATAATAAACACTGAACTTTGACGAAATTCACAGGCTACACCAGTGACTTCACAGGTTACACCAGTGACTTCACAGTACTGAAATTTGATATGCGAGTAGCTTCAGTGACACAAATATACGGAAAAGTCTGAAATCCATAACTGCAATTGTTACCCCAAAAAGTGCAACCAATTAATTTAAACTCCCGTTACTTGTTATTTCAAAGACGCTGTAGGTTAAGTTAGTTGGTTGTATTTCGTTACAAATAATATTTTTTTGTTTTTATAGGACACTCGTGAGATCCCAGTTTGGTGCGAACCACAAGTATACTTATGTATAAATAAAAACCAAGGTATCATCTTTATGTTTCAGAGAGGTGAAATCCAACATTATTAACTTCACATCATCAGCAGAGGTTAAAGTCTCTTGGTCCGAGCTGATAGACGCTGGTCGGGATATCGTCATGCATAGAATTCCTCTGAACGGAGTTGTATGGTAAGTAGAACGGATTTGTTTTGAAAACTCGCGGAATTTCGTGACGTCTTCTCGCCCAAAATACCTCAATGTCTTTGATCAGTGTATGTTACCAGTGATAACGTACAGAACAGGTCTTTCACTATATGCCTCATAAGGTCGGCTGGCGGTCCCTCACAGTGCTATGGAGAGGGTATGTTTGGTCTCTACGAGATCCAATCGAAAATGAGGAGATTCATAGACGAACTAGTGTCACTGACATAGCACAAAAGATTAGCAAGCTGAAGTGGCAGTAGGCAGTGCACATAGCTCGAAGAACTGACGGCCGTGAGGACAGAAAGGCTCTAAAGTGGAGACCACGCACTGAAAAGCGATTCCTCCTTTCCACTAGGTGGAAAGATGACCCGTTATAGGTTGGAGCCGTTGGACGCAGGCCGCACAAGATTGGTCAAACTGGAAATCTATGGAGGAGGCCTATGTTCAGCAGTGGACGTCCTGTGGTTCATATGATGATAATATAAAGTAACCGTTTTACTTTTTCTCCAGGTATCCTGGTGGATCCATGAAGCATTCTCGGCTGTACCACAACATCTGCGCGTTTATGTATCACTGGGTACCAGCCTTCTTAGTAGACGTACTGCTGTTTTGCCTCGGATATAAGCCTGTGTAAGTTAAGGATCCCCTAGGGAGTTAGGAAGTTAAGGTTTGTTTACATCTACAGAAATTGAGCGTGCTAGACACGTAGCGTGACACACCGACAGACATCTTTTATTTATATCTAGTGCCGTGAACAGTGCCGTGTCCGACATCGACAGACACCATCGATCGTTAGCAGCTCTCGCCAGCAGTTATTGAAAAGATAAATAAATAAATATATATTGCTGGATATTTCACACAGCGCTATCTAGCCCCAAACAAAGCATAACTGATAGAATACTTATATACTTTTTTTTGTAAATACATACTTATCAACATAATCAAACATTCAGACTCGGAACAAATATCTGTATATCATGCAAACATTTGTTCCGTGGCGGGAATCGAACCCGCTACCTCCTGCGTCTCAGCCGGCTATTCACCCACTGCGCCATGGAGGACGTCTGGAGATGTCTGCACGGTTCCGATGCTTTATTCACACTGCCCCAGTCAAAAACGAACAGACATGAACTGCGCAGACAAAACATTATTTCGTGTCGGCGTCAGCGCGGCCGTGTTACGGTACATGTAAATACGTTCATAAATTCATAATTTATAAAGACATTTATTTTTTCTCTCACAAAAGGCACTTAAGAACTAGGTATTCTTAAAGATAATACAATATAGAATTAAAAGAAAAAAAAACAATGATAAAAAAATTATAGGGCTTAGGCCAAACATACCCAGTTCGTAACATTATTTTGTCTGCCACGCTACATATCTGGCACGCTCAATGTCTGTAGATGTAAACGAAGCTTTAATCGACGAACGGTACTTTGTGACCAAACAGATTATACATTTTTGAAGAAAAGTCAAGAACATTTGAGCAGCGCCACAGTCAATTCAGAGTAAATCTCTTCACATTATTTTGTATGGTTTTTTTTATCTGTCACTGTGTTATCCATTATTTTGCCGCCAACACAAGGTGCAAACTTACAAAGCGCTCTCCAAAAGTTCGGTTAAGCTGCATCGGCCTCAGAGGCCAACCACGAGTTAGTCGTTCAGATAAAAAACAAATAAAAAATGGTGTAATCATGTAGTTTGTCACCCACTGCAGATTTTTTTACTCATTGCCCCACACTGATGCTCCCTATGTTTAATGATATCTACAATTCTAATCAACAAACATCTTCCAGACTTATGCGTGTCCACCGTCGTATTGCGAAAGGCTTCGAAGTGTTTGAATACTACACTAATAACCAATGGGACTTCAAGTCGGATATCGCGCAGACGTTAAGAATTAAACTCAACGACAAAGAACGAAGAGATTATAAGATAGACGCTATTGGTACGTATTCACAAAATATTCAAATTGATTTGTTTCACTATTATGTACAGAACGAACTAAAGTAATCCAAGAATTGAGCCTTGTGTTACTTTTGTTTTTATGGAAGTCTAGCAATAAACATTGTGCTTGTGCATTATGGTCTTAACAACTATGTAATGGCACTATGTATATACATGTTTGACCTTTACGAGAATCGCAAACTACTGCGCGACTATTGATTATAAAAAAATATTATGTGTGTGTTTGTGGGGTTGTGTATATTATGTAATACTAACGGACACGGCGAATTTCGCCCCGCCTTGGCATGCCTATGATGCGGGCTGCCAATGTACGTCGCCGGTAAAATTGTCAATCGGCCATCATTTGCTGCATCTATGTATGAGAAAAAGAATGTTCTTTCTTATTTTTTTGTGTGAGTTTTTCCGATATTTTAATAGTTGTCTGCTATTCGTGGCGGAGACAAATCCAACAAATCAAAGATCATCATAATCGGTCCAGCCGTTCTTGAGTTATAAATGGTGTAACTAACCCGACTTTATATATGTATATAGATATGGGGGTTTGTTGGTATGTGTGAGATAGCGAGCTCCTTGATCCGGATTTCTGGCGTCGGCATCGTTTCTAGGCGCTATAGGGAAGTGACTACGAAGCAAAATCCCTCAATTAATAATGTATAATATCTAAGTGTTCGTTTTAAGTATAATGTTATAATGTACGTTAGTTGTATAAGTATATATACATACGAAATACTCGTTTTATTTATTACTAGCTGTTGCCCGCGACTTCGTACGCGTTACACTACTAAATGTGTAGGTAACCTAGAGATAAAGCTAAACTCGCTGTTGCAACTTGACTTGACACTCCATTTTTATCACATGGGATTTATGGGATAAAAGATAGCCTATGTGGTAATCAGGTTATAATCTACGCATATGCCAAATTTAATCAAAATCGGTTTAGCTGTTACGACGTGATTAAATAACAAACAAACAAATAAATAAATAAACAAATATCCCAACTTTCACGTTTATAATATTAGTGTCATTAGCAATATAATAGGTTTAAGACTATGAATACGTCTATTGATTATTTAAACTTATTATTCCAGGTCTCGACATCTCGCAATACTTTGAAGACTGCATCAGGTCAGCTCGGATCTTCATCCTCAAAGAATCCAACGATACTCTGCCAGCTGCTAGGAGACACATGACTGTGTAAGTTTTGATATTCAATTAACTGTGTTTAATGTTGATAAACTAGATGGCGCTGATAATCTATGACATTTTATAATTACGAAGTTTAACAACGCCTCCGCGCCGATATATGTATAGGGTGTTTAATAATATACGCACAAACGTGAAAGGGTTTATTTTGATGAACATAATAAATAAATTTGTGAAATGTTTATTATAGAAATGTGAAATTTAGTTTGGTATGTAAAACAAACTCTTTATTAAACTTATGTTGTGCTATTGCATATTGCTTGCCATCTAACTACAGATACTGTATTGGTGACGTCTCGAGATATCTTTTGTTGTCCCTTTCTAACCCAAAACCCACAGTCATTTCCGAAAGAGATATCAAAAATACATGCCTGACTAGATCTACGGTAGTAGGTAATTACTAGTAGCCAATCTACGCTTTGTGGATTACGGCCTTTAATTTTGGATGTCGATTGCAAGAGTAGGCAGTAAGTTTTATATCGAATTAATCACCTAAACTTAATCGATTCTCTTTAAAATTTGATAATATAACTGATAGTTTTTTTCGAGAAGTCTTCTTTTATGTTTGGAGAAATCGTCACTTGAATATCACCAGTATATTACCAAACATCCTTTTATATTATATACCTATATGAGCTTAATTTACATATCCCAAATATCTTATTATGTCGTGTAGTTTCGGAATAATAATGAAAAATTTCGAAATAACTTAAAATTAATATTATAATAAAGAAATTTTTGTAAAGATCACAGAAAAAATAAAACGAAGTCTACCTAGAACAGAATTTTAGAAATCTGCCAAAAGTGTTATTGTTTTCTGATCCACGTAACTAGAGGGCGCTGTTAAATTAACATAAAATATATTGTAGATATGGAACCCTCTGTGGGCAAGTCTCAGTCGTACTTGACTTGACTGATCTGGTTTTTTTTTTATTTTCAGAATGTGGTGCGTTGACGTCTTTTTCCGGTTCCTCTTCTGGGGCCTGATGCTGTACTGGTTCAGTGGTTGGATGTCCAGCTTATACTCCTTCATAATGGGTTCAAATGACATGCCTACAGTCGTCGCTATGGACTCCTAGTTCCAATATCATTTAGCTGCTACTAGTTGTTTTTTGGTTACCTTTCGTGATTTGTATTTCCCATACTCGTAACTTTCACTATAACGGGTTTTGCATGCAATTGAATTTAGTAATATTCAAAATTAATCTATGAGCGCATTAGTAGACTTTCCAGTGGTTGAATATTTTTTTTTAATTGAGAACAGTAATTTTTGGATCTAATTTTGTTTATTCCTTAGTTTTACAAAAAAGTTAATAACAGAAAGAGACCTGTGGTGCCATCTTTTGAGATTTGTCTGAACTAATTTTCTTAGAGGTGAGACTCCTTGTCTAAAATCAAAGATTTTTTTAACGCCACCTGCTACTTATTATCTACGTATGTTAAATATGTTTGAAATGGTCTCTTATTTAATAATACCTACCTTAAAAGGGTTGATCAGTTTTAGTTTTGCTGTCAGTCCATTAGTTTTCTTGAAATTTTATTTAAACTACCTATGTCATTGCGTGATTCAGACGATTCCAATGATAACTTCTATGTCAAAATCTGACAAGCCGTTTAGGGAAGTTCTAATGCGTTACAACATTAACTTCCTCCGCAGTCAGGTAGTTATAATTATGCATGACTTTTTAGTTTGTAAGTTCCTAGACAGTTTTTAGCCATTACTGGAAATTGTAGTAAAACGGATTTTGTATATTAATATTTTTGTAGAAAAATTAAGCTATAAGAGGTTTATAAATGTAATCATAATATTTTCACTAAAAATGGGATATTAACTATCCTTTTTGAGTAGTATTTTTAGTGTCATCCGAACATTTACGAAAAATTCCAAGATTTTTAAAACCATCTCAAAAAATTTCAAGCGGTGAAGAGATTTGGACCCGCACTTCCTCTTTTTACGAGGATGCACTACCAATTGTGCTACAGGCTCTTGTCGCGTCAGGTCAAAAAACTGTTTAAGTTTTCCAGTAGATGGAACTAACGGCGCTTCAGTCGTAATCTGAATCATCTCACTAATTTCAACCCTGACGTGACAAGAGCCTGTAGCACAATTGGTAGTGCATCCTCGTATCAAGAGGAAATTTGCGGGTTCTATCTATCGCGTATGTACCTTTTTAATTTGTTATTCCGTCATTCCGAGTGTGTTGCTATTGCAATGGTCGCGGGCACTGGAGTACTTGGAGCTACCGTCAAGAAGTAATGGTAGTTGCAGCAACTACTCTCACTTGATCTTTACAATTAGAAATGTCCTCGTTCATATTACGATACACACACACATATACAAAGGTATATATGCGATAAATACCCGTTTTATCAGTAATTATGTACAGTGATCGCGAAAGTTTGAAAAATACTAATTTAAATATCCCTGGGTTCATGGGGTACCGGGGCCCATCGCGTTTTCAAAATTCTTTCTAGGCGTCTGGGCGAAGTGACGTGTGATCCGAGAGCTGGCGCTTATCTGTCAACGCATAAACTGTGCAATTCAGCGCAATGCAGCCAGTGTCTTGGGGACACTTACGCTTGGTAGTGATCTGAAGCAGTTGAGCTATCTATAGATCGTTTGCAACGGTCTTAGATGATTCAACTGTTTCTTATGTGTTTTATTGTAAATAATTGTATATTCTTTCTGTTATTAAAGGTATTTAAACATAGTTTAATAAAAGTAATGTTACTTATATTTGACATTACCGTAGTATTGTTGAATTATAAGGTGGTAGGTTTCAGTGGTGAAGTTAGTAGGTACAGTCAGCGATGAAATGGCTAAACATTTTGTAATTTGAAATTAATAAAAATGCTTTATTGTGTACTGCAATTAGTGTTTTTGACATAGGTTAATGTGCTTCTTCAAATTCCGTTGACTGTATTTATCATAATGTACAGTATTTTGTAATACATTTTATACAATGTTATATTTACGTGTTTTTTTAATCATATCCCCATCCCAATATTCTACAAAATATGCCAAAATATAAAAATACACAATAATAAATCACACTAATATTATAAATGCGAAAGTTTGGATGTTTGTTTATTTAATTGTTTGAACCGATTTCGATGAAATTTAGATGTACGTAGATTACCTGGATTAACATATAGGCTACTTTTTATTCCATAAATCCTGTCCCATGGGATATAAATGGGGTCTCAAATCAAGTAGCAACAGCGAGTTTAGCTCCTCCGTGGCGCAGTAGGCGTATAGCCGGCTGAGACGCAGGAGGTAGTGGGTTCGATTCCCGCCGCGGAACAAATGTTTGCATGATCTACAGATATTTGTTCCGTGTCTGGGTGTTTTTCTATATATTATAAGTATGTATTTACAAAAAAACAAGCTCTGCTTAGTTTGGGGCTAGATAGCGCTGTGTGAAATGTCCAGCAATATTTATTTATTTCTAGGTTAAGTACATTTAGTAGTGTAACGCGTACGAGGTCGCGGGCAACAGGTATCTATAAAAAATGTATTTTGCTTTTAAACATTTTATTACAATTATTTTTATTTTCACAATAATTGATTATTTTAAAAATATTTATTTCTGAAATAAAACATATGAAAAAAATTAAGAAACAATAAACTTAGGTACCTACGTAAAAATAGCCTCATGTCTGAATTATTCCTGTTTGTCTCTTTAGGCTCGGACTATATGGCATCCGGGTCTCCCCGATCCTGCGAATTCGGAGCATGTCTCGGTTGTTTCCAGGTAAAAATCGGAGTCGGATGGGCTCGGATCGTGTGTAGTTGATGCAGCTAAAATTCAAATAATTGGTTGTGCGACGGATTGGTCAGGGGCCGTATAAAAACGGTCCCTGACAAGCCCGGATGCCATATAGTCCGAGCCTTAGGGGTCAGCAATGAATAAACATTTGAACCTACCCCCTATCACTAGCAGCGGACCGATTGAACTTTTTAAATCATATATCACAATAAAAAAATAAAAAGTACAACCTAAATATATTTATATATTCATAATATAAAAAACTGGTGTGTGCCAGTGCATTTAATTTTAGTTTAGTGACTTAAACCTAAGAAATTTGACTATTTTCATTTAATTTCATTTTATGGATGTAAAAGCAATAACGAATTATAAACATTTTATAATATTTTTAAAGCTTAATAACTGGAAACTGATTCGTAAAGCTTAATAATAAAAATGGCAAAAAAATAACAATTTGGTTTTGATCCCTTATTTACACAGCTGTCTCCAATCTACCCTCAAATTACGGGTTAGTCCCAAAATCCACCTAATGAGTTCACCTCATGATTAGTTGAAATTGCATTTTTTTAAAGATTTAATACTGTTTATATAAACTGACTAAAGTTTTACGAATTATTCGATCAGACAGTACGAGTATTCATTAACGGCTAAGAACGCAACAAGGTATTTAAAACCGCGTTCGCTGCGGTTGCGGGACCACGATACGCGTAGACTGTGGAAATGCAGGCAAAGACAGTACTTTTCACGACGCAATTAAGACCCGCGGCGGGCGCGGTTATTTGTGGGTCCCGCTACACCGCCTGTCAAAAGAACAGAAGTTCCTTGACCTGGGTGCTAGCGTCTATGCTTTAAGGATTAAAAACATAAATTTTTAATCTTATTTTCATTTATCAACCGTAGTTCCTCAAACGGCCGTGCATGCTGCGGTCACCCGCACACTTAGCGTGTGTTTACCCGCGCGAATGCGGTTGGATCAAGGAAACTGAATTTACAATCGACCGTAAATAACCACCTGACTTGCAATCATCTCCACCTAATTCTAATTCTAGGGGGAATAAGATTTGCACTGACGTCCCGCATCGGGGTGTATTGTGCATTACCCCCCTTCTAACCTGACCCCAGCCAACCTAGCTCCTTGAGATAACAGAGCAGAACTTTTGGTTAATGACTGCAGCTTTCTAAAGTCTCCATCTCCACCTAGCTTGGGGGTGTTCTTGCAACCGCAGCGGCTACGTAACCGCACAAAATTGCGTGAGTTTTGAAATAAAACCGCTGTATCTCACCCGCAGCGGATGCGATTTCAAATCGCTTCTTGTGCTCTTGCTTTAAGTTGAGTATACATTCAAGCCTCAGCTGGATTAATTTAATAATTTTATTTGTATAATAAACTAAATTAGTAATTAATTGTCTATCGTAGACGTCCAGCTAACAGTCTGAAGAGGTAGTATCCAGTTGCCGCTTGGAATACTCGGTGGACCCAGTATAATCTGTAAATAGAGAGAAAAAAAAATATATTCATATACTAGTGGTTCGCCCCGAACTGAGATCTCGCGAATCCCCCAAAATAAATGTTATTCTTAGGGCGACTTGCACAACGATGCCTAAACGTATTTAGTGGCTAAATCATATAAATACTTCAAATTTAAACATGTTTAGTCGCTAAATACGTTTAGTGATCTTTGTGCCTGCCGGCTTTAATTTTTGACTAATAAATTGGTCCTACGAAATGAATAACCAACCTACTTGACCTACAGTTTCATTCAAATTAGATGTAACGGAGGTTCTTGTTAATTGGTTATTTTTTTTGGGGTACAAATGGCAGTTATTCTGGATTTCAGACTTTTGCCTATATTTGTGTCACTAAAGCTACACGAATACCAAATTACAGCATTGTGGGGTCCACTGGTGTATCTGTGAATGTTGTCAAAGTTTTGTTTTTATGATGGCTAATAACTCAAAAACTACAAAAATTAAACTAAAAATAAAAACGGGGTTCAAATGTACTAATTCAAATGTACCTTTCATTTAACTACCGATTTGACCTAATAGCCTCATTTTCATTTTTTTATACCCCTCTTGAACCCCAATATCTCAACAACCCCCCCATATTTTCAACTCATTGAGTCACACCAAAATTATGCCATCACTACCTACCTATACACCAAATTTCATAATGATCGGATAAACGCTACGAAACAAACATACATACATACAACGCCGATTTGCCCGAGTTGATTTGGAGATCTCGCTTCGCTCGATCATTTAATGTGATTTGGACACACAAGCATTGGTATGTAAGTAGGTAGTGATGGCACAATTTTCGTGTGACTCAATGAGCTAAAAATGTTGGGGGGTTGTTGAGATATTGGGGTTTAAGAGGGGTAAAAAAACCAAAATGAGACTATCCGGGCAAGTGACACGTTTAAGGTCTTTGTAAGTACATTTCCACCCCGTTTTTATTTTTAGTTTTAAACTTGTAGTTTTTAAGTTATTAGCCATAATATAAACTAATGTTTGACAAAATTCACAGGGTAGGTACACCAGTGACCCCACAGTGCTGAAATTTGGTATGCGTGTAGCTTTAGTAACACAAATATAGGCAAAAGTCTGAGATCTAGAATAACTGCAATTTCTACCCCAAAAAAGGATAACCAACTACACATGAACTCCCGTTACCTGTAATTTGAATGAAACTTTAGGTCAAATTATTTGGTTATGTATTTCGTGGCACTATTTTAATAGTCAAAGATTACGAATAATATTTTTTTGTTTTTATGGGAGACTCGCGAGATCTCAGTGCGGGGCGAACCACTAGTATTATAAATGTGAAAGTTTGGATGTTTGTTTCTTTGTTACTCGTACGTTGTTGTTTATGTAGATTACTTATTAAAATTAGCAATTTACCTGTTCAGTTTATTTCTAGCTGTCGGCAAACTCTCTATGTGATCTTTAAGTATAAATTTTCTGATTCCCAGCATATAAGCTCCGATATACGAGTCCCAGTCGAACTCTGGCCAGTGGAAGAATGCGTTGCCATCGCAGGCGGTAGCCACGTCATCACGCAAGGCTGTCAATTCTGACACTCCGAAATGCCACTCGTGATTAGCGAAGTATTCTCCTGTAGCCGCCGCCATTTTGAATCGACGGGCTAACTTCATCATTCTGAAACGAGGAAGATAGATTTAATTTTCATTTATTCATTTGATCACCAACACAATGTAGTCTAGGTTCATTGAATAATACTTAATATACAATAACAGAACAACACTGAGAAAACATTAATAAAAATTACAACTACTTAAATTTAATTCATTAAAATCACAAGGATCACTTTAAATCGTCAATTCCTAATCCTCCGCGACCAAGCCAGGAAAGAATCAGGCAAGAAACAACGCTATGGTCCGTGCGGAAGGTGAATGCCCTTTATTGCCAAGCTACCGCGCATCAAGTATAGTTATTCTTTTTAATTATCCTTTACACAATATAACAACAGAAATAATAAGTGCATGTCATAAATAGATGTAGACAGCATGCTACAAATGCAAATAACACAATAATTAATTTGTCGCGAACTAAACTAAACTACACCTAATACCTAATGCACGGTCTAAAAAAATTCGTTTATCAAATAAACAATAAAAATAAAAACAAGGGACCAAAACAAAAACTTAATTTTCTAAGAACAATCGAATCGAGAACTATTTACTTAGTATTTACATCTAATAATAAATAATAATAATAAATGTATCTACAATTTTGACTATGCAGCCTGTATCTTGGGGACTCTCCTAGTAGATTTAGAGCAGTTGAGTGAATGAATGAATGAATGAATGAATGAATATATTGGCGGTTGTATGTAAACATTAAAATAATATTGTTAATAATTAAAATTCTACTTAATCGGCCAGTATGGTATGCAAATATTTAGTCAATTAATGAGATAAAGTATTCGCTTTGTATGTTTGTTTGCAACGGGTTAATCTCAAAAAGTGAATAGAATAGAATAAGTATATTTATTTGACACGCACAAAGAAACACAGAACGGATCACAAACAAAATAGCAAACAGACAGGAAAAAACACAGTAGAATGAGATATTTATATTAGAACACTTAGGTACCTATCCAACCAGTAGTAGGTGGATGGATCCCTGTGGATGGAATGCAACATCGTGGAAGGCCTAAGAAGCATTGGCGCGGTTTTTTTTTTTCGATTGGACTAAACTTGCTGTTGGCCTCTGAGGCCGTTACGCTTAATCGAACTTTTGGCTAGCGCAGATGGCGCTCAGCCCAGTAAGTTGTTTGAAGAGACAACTAGCGCAAGAGCACCACTTAGGTACGAGCCTCGGCTTGGGCAGTTGCCGGGTGGGGATAGGAGAGAAACGCCCGGGTACATGTCTGTACCTCGTATAGGCGGCGACTGAAGGGACTCGTCGACCTCACCGGCGAGGTCGGTGTGTCTGTGAAGTGTTTGCTCTGTCTGATGTAGATGACTCAGAGATCTCATTCGCGTTATCGGAGGTGATTTCGGCATCCAGCGTTGACGCGGTGATTTGCACGCTTTTTATAAGGACTGGCGGGATTCGGTACAGGATCGAGATAAGTGGAGAGGTGAGGGGGAGGCCTTTGCCAAGCAGTGGGACTGAATAATAAAATATCAAAAACTTCTGAACCGATTCTGATAAATACTGGATAAATATTCAAAATAGCGGTATTAAATCCACCGTTAATACGATTCAGGATCTGTGTTTTAAATTAATGTCGTACTTAACAAAATAGGTTGTATAAATAAAAGAAAAAAAACAAAACTTACATAGCTTTCCTCCCCTGTGCTTTCAGTATCATATCGTACATGAAGGCTGGCAGGAAGTGGCAGGTCACCTCCCAGAACGTGTTCACGAATCGCGATTCGGTAAACGCGAAGTTTGGATACCACATTACGTATCTGTTGACAAAAGTTACAATTTTAATACAGTTTGCTCTGAAACATGAATATCGGCGAAAGCTTTGTTGTGCTTCAGTTAATACTTAGTAGATTATTAAACAGTGGATAAAACAGTGTCTTGCGTCACGGCCGCTATATTGAATCCCGAACGAAGGATTCTAGAGTTACTAGAATCCTGAGTGCAGAGAGGGATATAACACGCTCAAGATACAGACAGCTCTATCCATGAGGAGAATACTCTACTTTTCACACTTTCTGTGAGACAATAAAAACCAAATCTAGGTTGGTGCAATCTGTGCAGAGGTTAGTATGATTTACGAATAAGTTCTTACGGTGTGGGTCCCTTTGGTTCAAATTTGAATACAGAGGAGGTTCCAAATTCAAATCACATTACACAAATTTCATTATGCCCATGGCATAATGAAATTCAGTACAACTTTACTCCCGGCTCAGCCGTTGGGGGTCGGCCGAGAAAGCGTTGGCGGGACGATTTCGACACTTTCCAATGAAGATGATGGGAGGTAGCGACGGATAGGGATGCTTGGAGGGACTTGGGGGAGACCTTTACCCAGCAGTGGGACGAGATAGGTTAGAGAAAAAAAAATTAGATGCACACTCTTCAAAAATCGTGTAGCCCCGACTATTATCTAAGTTATAAATAAATCCTTTCCATCCAAAGGTTGTCTGGAAGAGATCGCTTCTAAGCGATAAGAGCGCGCATTGTACTATTTGCTGTAGTGTACAATAAAGTGTTATCATTCATGCATTCATAAAGTAAGAGAAAATAGAAAAACATACAACAAACTTAGGAACAACAGAATGAAATAATAATAGTACGATGTAAGCAGGATTAATCGCCTCACTGGAAACATATCGCAAATTGCCAGTGTAATAACGCTCTAAGACTAAAAACACGAAATAATTAGTCTATTTCTTACTTGGTCGGGTTTTCTCTGGCCCATTTGACACAAAGCTTGGTGAATTGACCCCATTGAAGAGGGTTGATGGATCCCGAAGTCACGTTGTAGACTGGACATCTTCCCGGCCTGAAATATGTAAATCATAATAATAAAGCTGAACATTTTACACAGCGCTATCTAGCCCCAAACGTAGCAAAGCTTGTACTATGCGGTAACCAGATAACTGATAGAATATATACTTTTACTTTTTATTTGTTTGTAAATACCTACTTATAATTTATAGAGAAACAACCAGACCCGGAACATATATCTGCAGATCATGCAAATATTTGTTCTGCGATGGGAATCGCAACCTCCTGCGACTCGGTTGACTATTCGCCCGCTGCGCCACGGCAGTGCCGGATTAACCATGTGGCAAGAGTAGCATTTGCTACGGGCCTTGCGCAAAAGGGGGCCTCGCTATCCAAACCCGCCCACCACCTGCGCCACTTCGCGGTCTCGACAGAATTTCAGCGCTTACCATTACGGTGGGCATAATGCTGAGTCGAGTCCCATTTACTGCTGTAGCACACCGTAGTGGCAATTCTGTTGTTTACGCTAACTAAAATTGTGTAACATACGAACGGTCTTATTTTGTTCACACTAAAGATCAAATTAGAATGAAATTTAAAGTGACATTTCTATAATTAAGTAATTTTTGTTATGATGGCATGTTTGCGGGCTAGTTTTAGTGATCAACCAAATTGGTGTTGACTAAAATACTTAAATTTAGAAATGTCACTTTACATGTCATTCTAATTTGATCTTTAGTGTGAACAAAATAAGACCGTTCGTATTTTACACAATTTTAGATAGTCAGCGTAAACAACAGAATCGCCACCAGTATCTACCAAGTTCTCCCTCGTTTTTGTTTAAGTTTCACGTTTATACTATTTTGTTGCTTCTTTTTCTGTCTTTTGGTCTTAAAATCATAATCTTTATTTGGAACAATTTAACAAGGGCATAATTACAAAAAAGAAAACGATGATACCCGCATGAGTAATAAATACTGTGTCGCAGATACCAACGTCTTTTGGTCTTAAAATGTAACTGTATTGTGTGCTAATGTAGTGAATAAATGTACGTCTATGTCTATCAAGGGCCCCTCGATAGAATTTGCTACGGGCCCCGCGCTTGCTTAATCCGGCACTGCGCCACGGGTTGCGGGGAGTCGTTGCGAAATCTAATGGTTCAATGCACCTTAAAAGCAACTTAAAAAAAGAGTTCCTAACCATTGTTATAAATGTACTCTTGTAAGAACAATAAAATATTTTTGATTTTAGGCTGATATGACGATGATGGTGACCACTAAAAGAATTTGGTGCATACTTACTGCTTGACACCCTGTCTCCAAGCGGCGAGGATACAGGAGCTGACCACCATGTCGACTGGCACCAGGTCTACCACGTACCGCTCCCGGCAGTAGCCTGATCTGTATGTACCACGGGATATCTCCATAATAATTCCTAGAAAAATAAAAAAATGTATATTTGCATAAACAAGTGTACAATAAGGTAATGACTAGGTGATGACACTTTTTTTTAGTGTTATTTGTGGGGCAACAGGCTTACGGCCCACCTGATGGTAAGCGGGTACCATCGCCTAATGACACCGGCAACGCCCGGGGTTTTGTCGATGCGTTCCCTGTACAAACCTCTTTACATTTCTCTTGAAGCGTACCATGACTGTCGTGGCCTAACGGGAAAACTTCAGATGGTAGCTCATTCCACATCTTACAAGTATGGGGTAGAAAAGATCGCGTAAAGCGTGTGGTGCGCGATACCCCATTGTCGAAGATATGTGGATGAGCTTTATTCCGTTGTCGAGAAGTGCGGTGGTAAAATCTCGACGACGAGATGAGATCGAATAGTTCCTCAGATCATTCCCCATTATAGGTACTTTATACTTGAATTACATTATTATATTGTATGCTTAGTAGTGATTAGCACCGATCTTAATAGCCAAGTTATTCTACCAACAGCGCCGATCAATATTTTGGCTTGGTGCTATCCGTGGCATACTTTCTACATGAAATTTTTAATTTTTAAATTTTTTTACACGTTTAAGAAATAGAATAGAATAGAAAAACGTTTATTTTGCATCACAAGTGTACAATGGCTTAGACAAATGAGTATAAATTAATGAACAAATTTGTGAGCAAAAACGGTCACCACTCAGCATTGTGCTATAGTAGCATGTTTATACTACTATAGCGCCATTCCGTGGTGCCATTGCCGTGTGTGCAGGGCAGCAACTGTCTTTACAATTACCTATCGATACATATTACTAGTAGATATAAACTTTCGGACTCGTTTAGGTACCTCCCTACTTACGAACTATTAAAACATACAAAACATGAAATACACAATCATAAACAGTTAACAGACATGATTAAAAAAGTTTTGAAAATTAACAATTAAAAAATAAAAATATAATACAGTAAACAGGCATAATAAAAAAAGCTTTGAAAATTAAATAATTAGAATTATATTGCTAGAAACCAGGCCCAGAACAACCACCTAGGTACGTGTGAAAACTTTTGAAAACTCAACACGTACTTTTTTAAAGATTTTTTGAAAGACCAAACAGTATAAAGTAAAGTAACAGTTCCTTAGAGGAGTTTTCAAAGAGAAACGTGTTGTTAGCGGTTATGTACCAATTATAGGACCCGCACCCGTATTTTATGGTTAAAGGTTGCCGGAAGAAATCGCTTTCAGCGATAAGGCCACCCATTGTACTATATTTAGCATTAATTAGTTATGTAAGTATTTCTGGTATACAATAAAGCATTATTCTATTAATTATTTCTCAGCTCTTCGTGAATGCAAATACACATTAATTCAAATACACTCAAATTCTTTGTGAGATAATAACACAAAAACTAAAAACTTTAAAAAATATTAGAAAACCTAAAAGCAGTCTAAAACATACAATTTCAGTCTATCTATTCGTCAACTTTTCAATCGCAACTTTAGGTATTTTGGCCTGTTTTTAGGGTTCCGTACCCAAAGAGTAAAACGAGACTCTATTACTAAGACTCCGCTGTCTGTGTATCCTCTGCCACCCGGCTCATTTGTGTGTCTCATTAACCGTGATAGTTTCACAGATGATGTATTTATGTTGCCGCTGTAACAACAAATACTAAAAAAAGAATAAAATAAATATTTAAGTGGGGCTCCCATACAACAGGCATTATTACAACTATTATGTTTTATCCGTGTACGGTTTTTATTGTATATGTGTTTTGTTTAAAAAATAATAATAATTGAATTGATTAATTAATTAATTTGCAATACCGAACTGCGCTCTCGAACACAAATCGTAAATGTAGCTACGAAAGCCGTCAAACTCAAGTGGGACTGGGCTGGTCATGTATGCCGTATGTCGGGTGATCAGTGGGCTAGGCTCACCACCGAATAGAACCCTGACACAGCCCGAAGACGTCACGGGATACCAAAGAAGATGGAATACGAGCTCACCAATTTCCGAGTGGACTGGACTATCTTAGCGCCTGAAAGAAGTGTCTGGAAAGAATGGGGGGAGGCCTTAGCCCAGTGTGACACAGTGGGCTGATAATGATAATAAATTGAATTGAGTTTGTTCTTACCAGTAACTCCATACACATTGTCAATCCATCCAGGATACGGCTCTTGAAGAGCAGCTGTCACTGAAAGAAAAAAAAAATATAACATGACCTATGGTACAGAAATGTTGTCTTTCACTATGGGCCTTATGAGTAGGCTCAAGGTTACTCAGCGTGCTATGGAGGGCTATGCTTGGTATTTCTCTACGAGATCGAATTAGAAATTATGAGATTCGTTGACGAACTAAAGTCACCGACATAATATAAAGGATTAGCAAGTTGAAGTGGCAGTGGGCAGGCCACATAGCTCGAAAAACTGACGACCGTTGGGGTAGAATGGTTTTTGGGTACCACGCACTGAAAAGTGCAGTGTAGGACGCCCCCCCCCCCCCCACTAGATGTAAATACGACCTGATAAAGGTTGCTGGGAGCTGTTGGGTTCAGGCCGTTCAAGATTGGTCACTCTGGAAATCAATGAGGGATATTATTTTTATTTTTATATCTGCTGTGTTTAGCTTGTAAGGTACAATAAAGAATTTTCATTCATTCATTCATTCATTCAATCTTCAACAGTAGGCATCTGGCTGATATGATGATGATCAGATTAATTGGTTAGGCATCATTATTAAATACAGACTCATGTCAGAGTGGTCGTGATTATGTCAGGTCTTAGCTCTTGAGTGGGGGCACTAGCGATTCCCCTGCATTCAGCTTTATTGAAGCCATTGCGAAAACTTTCAGTCATGGTCTACCATCACTGAATATTTTCGCAATGGTTACAATGGCACACATTCTAGTGTGTGATGGACTTGATGAGGTCTGACCATCTCTTTAGAGAACTATCACGCGGTTTTTTGCCCTCCACTCTGCCTTGCACTAAGAACTTAAGTACAGACTAATATATAGATAAATAATCTATAAACAACCCTCAATCGGATTCACCTGTGTCTTGATAACCTTTCCCAAGAAAATAATCTATAATTCATAGAGATATCGACCAGCAAGACATGTGGAGTGGTTCTCATGGTAAAACAATACGCTATGCCTTTACACCTCTGAAATATACTTACGAAGGTCGGGGAGAAAATCTTTTCGTTTTTTTTTTATGTAAAAAACTTCATGTGCACTCCAAAATTGAGTTATTTTATACCCAGACTGTTTACTTACACAACATTAGGTCCATAAACGGTACACTTTTTGTTCGCAGCTTCTGTCAAATTTTTCCCTTCAATCGACTTCAAAAAAGAAGGAGATCCTCAATTCGGTTGTATTTTTGTAATAAATTTCAAAATTAAACTAATTTCTTCGTTAGTTTGCTTAGATAGAAAAACAACTGAAAAATGGCGGAAAACAGTTTTTGTTTTTTAGTTTTTATATTGTCTCGTTTTTAATGGTATCGTAACCAGCCAGGTACAAACAGCTCAACTTACATTGTTTTGATTACAACTTTATACATACAGAATATGAAAATACTTTTTCCCAAACATGCTTGAAAATTTAAGCATTATATTGACAACCTTCTTCGAGGTAAATCGAAATTGCTATACTAGCGAAATACATGCGAGCAGCGGCCGGCAAAAGTTGTATGAAAATCCATATCTGTCGTGGTTTAGCGGCCAAAAAATTACATAGTAAACTCATATCTGTACCGTAATTTAAAAATGGAATGATATTTTACTCCGAAACATGGCAACCAAGGAGGTAACTTATCAAAGGTTTTATTTAAATTTCGAACTGGCTTGCAAATAGAAAGCTAGTTATTGAAAAAAAAAACAAATTAACACTTTACACTAACACACACAAATTACACTAACGCGGGAAAAAGTATTGTTGTTCGTTGTTCGTTATCGATTTTGAAAAGTAATTGTATTTATTATTTCATTTTATAATTTCCGCGTATTATTTGAGAAAAGTACTACACAAGCCCTGGCCACAACTAGGCATTGATGGACTTACGTATGTGTGCCTCGGCTTCGCCTCGGCCCACATTTACACATTCGTCCATCAATGCCTCTTTTGCTGGCCGCTGCTATAATTCACTTCTGCTGAAATAAATTGCTATTTCACTTCTCTTGATCAAAAAGTCCGCCATTAAAGCATACCAGAGCGAGGATAAAATAGCATATTTTATTTAGGGGAAAAAGTATTTTCATTGGACGCTCAAACCTGGAAGTACGTGTATCTCCCACGTGTACCCCACAAACAACTCAACATTCATCTTCACAGAGGATACAAATTAAGTTGCCGCGAAAAAACCTCTCGTACCTCTGAGGATTATACAAATTTTACGTTTAGTTCTTAATAGAATATACCATTTATTATTTTATTTTCTCGCAATCGTAGTGAAAAGTAGAATATAACACACTGCCATTGCCACAAGACTCCATTATAACTTAGATTGCCTTGTAGGTCACGCATCTTGGATAAGTGTCCTACGTTGCACTACTCTACGTCCATTATTTTGAGGCATACAGGTGTAAAACCTCATATGCATCTAATTACACCGGTAGCCATACCCTTCAAACCGAAACAGCAATGCTGCTTGGCGGCCGAAATGATATGGTGATAGTATTTCCCCAGGCGAGCCCTTTCACAAGCAAGAAAGAAGAAAGAAAGAAAATACATTTACTTGAACCCACATGGCATCACACACAATAAAAACAAAGGAAAAGACATAAAACCCCAAAAAAACAAGCTTCACCCAGACAGAAAATGATGGTGTTGCGTGGAGACAAAATGGTCCCTGACTCAGCATAAGCTGTTTCGTACCACGGTGGATACGATGCAGCGCTGGTTTTCTGACAGGGCCTAGGTGACGACACGATCATTTGAAAAGATAATACTGATAGAAAATTTAAAATAAAAATAACATGTAGACGACAAAATAAAGGAGAAAATACCCAATAAAATAACAACACATAAAATACACGAATTGCAGAATAAATAGCAACGAACATTACATAAATACATTAAAAAACCAACAATAAGAAGATAACAAAAAAAAAAAAATATTGTTCAGTACTTTGAAAAAAAAATATAGGTATGTAAAACTATTAAGGCTTGTGGATCAATTAAAACATGAAATAAGTGTTCAAATTTGCTTGAATTATGTGGCAGCGAATTATCAAAGAACGGGTGAAACCAAGTTACTCACCTCCAGTCTTGTCGTGCATATACAGAGGTAAGTGGAAAGAGAAAGTGACAAGGATCTCTAATAATCTTTAAGTTTAATGATGAGGAGGGCTTACCAATAGAAGGTCGTACGATGCAAACAGGCAAGTTGGTGTGGCTGTAGACGATAGACTCGGCTAGGGCTTTGGTCAGAGTGTAGGGGTTGGGGTGTTCACCCTGAAATCATACAAAATAAGATTAAAGATTAAAACTCTTGCATTGCACCAGACGCATGATCGAAACCTACGCTCATCTGAAGCTCTAAGTCTCCAAACCCCTGTCCACAGTTCTCAATTATATGGTGACTCCTTTACAGTTCAAGCTGTGCGGCCTTTCTCTATTAGATCATCTAAATCTCTTCCTATCTTCAAAGCTAAGGTATACAACCATTTCCTTTCTTTGTCTACGCACTGATAGTTCATCGTTATGTTTATCTCCTTTATTGTAGTTTATATATAAGTATATATTATTATATTTGTGAGTATATATATATTATTTAGCATAATAGTAAGTATAGGTAGTTTATGTAGGTTTATGAACATACTCGTAGATACACCGCCGTCTTTTTGATTTTGTTTTGTCCTGTCCATCCAAAGGTTGTCTGGAAGAGATCGTTTTTAGCGATAAGACCGCCCATTTTACTTACCTTAATTTTTGTGTATTTTTATTGTATTTTTAATTTTGTTGGTGTGCAATAAAGAGTATTCTATTCTATTCTATTTGCACTACAAACGAGATATTTACCATGATTTGTGAGTTTTTGAGTATCCCGATTTCGACAATGCCCCATGTTCACAGGTAAACACCCGTGAACATGGGGCATTGTCGAAATATCGTCGTGAAGTCCTTGCAAGTGGATGGTTTTTGGCAGATATAACGATCTACCCTCTTTCTCAGTCTCGATCATAGCTGTTCTAGTGTTCATAACCAGTTTCAATATTTATTAACATTAAAAGATTAAAGATTTATGTATTTGCCAGAACATGGGTAGAAATAAACAGATGTTACAAAATTAAATAGCTTCACCATATTCAGCCATTGTGGCAAGATCTTTTAACCCAAAATCATTTTATTTCAATGTTTTATTTAAAAAAAGTATTGAGTGAGTGGAGTAGTTTCCACCATAATTTTAAGCTGAGCATTGGTCGAAAGTCGGAAAAATCTATTGTTTTTGACCCCATTATCACAGAGAACTCCCCAAACTTTTTGTCTCGTAGACAAATTGTCATGTTTTTTGGTTTTGGGTCTTTTTTTATAAATTATAGGCTAGCGTTTGACCACTATCTCGCCTGATGGTAAGCGATGATGCAGTCTACGATGGTACACGCTTGCCTAGAAGAAACCTATTCACTCGTGACTTGAAGATCCCTAGGTTGTAGTTATCAGGAAACACAGACTCAGGTAAGACGTTCCACTCCTTGGCGGTGCGCATAATAAAGGTGGAAGAGTACCGCTTTGTGCGTATGGGAGGTATGTCTACCATGTAGCGGTGGCGCATCGCGGAGCGTCTGGTTGTCCGATCATAGAATGGGGATGGTGGGAACAGGCTGAAAAGCTCCGCAGCACACTCTCCGAAATGCAACCGATAAAAAAGCGAGAGGCTTGCAACCTTTCGACGATGCTCGAGGCTGTGGAGCCTTGCATTTCCTAACTCGTCATTGCAAATGAGCTTCTCTTACCAAATATAAAAATTTTCGTCGTTATCGACCTCTTAAGGACAATATAGACCACTTCGGGTATCATCGCTTTATACCACGCTACAAACGCCATGTATTAGTTGAACGTAACCTCTGAGATAATTAATTAATTAGCGCTTATCATCAGGTAGGTCCTGGCATTGTGACTATTTGTGACGTCATTTTGTCATATAAATAAAAAAGTCTGGTTTAGATTTCTTCATTTTCTTTCCCAAATAACAGCTATAGAGAAATAACACGAAACTAAGGTATACAGAAGTTTGACATGATTATTATGATGTCGAGACGAGTTGCAGTGGCCTACCGAACTCAGGTAGGCTGCTGTAGAAGCAACTTAGTAAAATGGGGCACAATCGATTCGTCTCACGTCCAATGTGAAGGCGGGGTACACAGAATATGTCACACTTGTTTATCAGCCCCTTGTGCCCCACCACCTGCACCCTGGAACAGCCTGGAACAGCTAAATAAAGCAACTGCTGAGGTTGTAGAAGTGGCCATCTACTTGTCAAAACTAAATTGATACCCATTCGAGACATGACACAAAAAATATGACGTTAAATTTATACCCAGTTCATGAAAAATACCTGTAAAGTCTCCGAGATAACTTCCACCGTCTCTGGTGGCAGCATCTTGGTGCACCTGACGATGCTGTCAGGATCGTAGGGTGGAGGGTAGACCTGCTCCTCGATGGATGAGCGGGGCGCGTTGCTGTATGCAGTAGACACGTGGACCAGGGCCTGGGGATCATTTCCAACAGTTATGCATGTTCCTGGCCCTGTACAGAGATTCCTTGTGTCGTAGTATCAGGAAGTACTAACTTAAGTTTGCTGATCATGTAAATATGGTTCCCACAGTGGTAAGATGAATAAATGAAAATTATTTATTATACCTTACAAGCTAGACACAACAGATATAAAGAAATAAAAAACAAATAAATGTAAGTATAATGGGCGGTCTTATCGCTTAACAAAGCGATCTTTTCCAGACAACCTTTGGATGGAGAGAATCATTGCTTAATCAACCATATTGAAAAAAAAAACTAATTTCAAATCTGAAATCAGATCTGAGAAGGTCATCATCGTATCAGTCATAAGACGTCCACATTACTATTAAACATAGGCTTCTCTCATAGAACTTTTGTACATCATCTAGACAAAAAGCTCAAAGAATGCAATGAACTTTGTAACATGTTGTGAGGCTTCTCAACTGAAAAAAAAACTAATCAAAATGATTTGAAAGCCCATAACTTAAGGCAGAACATTTGCTCCGTAGCGGGAATCAAACTCGCAACCTTTTGCGTCTCAATCGGCTCTCCCACCTGACCACAAAAGTCGGCTATTGTAAGTTATATAAAGTATATTTATTCAAAATTGTAACAACCCATGACCTTTTTGTATCAGGGGGTAAAAAACAAACCTTCAAATGAGGCATATCTCCAGCTAAATCCAGCAACGAAGCTGTTCCCTGCACGTTGAGAGTCGCAGCAGCTGCAAGAGGCTCTGTAAACCTAACGGTGGCAGCCGAGTGGAACAGAGTGGTCACAGTCCTCAGAAGAAGGCGCTGCTCAGAGCTGACTCCGAGGTTCGGTACTGACACATCGCCGGTGATGGGGTGTAGCTTGGAAAGGCGGTCAGGCCAGCGGGCTCGGATGCGGTCGAACACCTGATGGGTAAAAAAGAAAGCAGTTTATATTAATTAACTGACACACCCTGAACCCTGTTTTCATCATTTTATCTTTAGTCAACTTTTGCACGATTGACGAAGCACCTTTCCGTTACGCCGTTGCATTGACAGGCATCGAGATTTGACACTAGATTGAATATGAATTTGACTAGATATAATTCCACCATCAGACAAGGAGACGTACTGAAATGAAAGAAAACTCATACCTGGTTGAACTACGTTGCCGTACCAAACGATTTACTTCAACTTTTATTGTTAGTGCGAGTCGGAGTGGAGTCGCTTCCGTCGGTTGTTTTTTCTGACCATTATGATCTCGGAGTTTTCAAGTCCTGAATGAGCAGGTGCTTCCTAACCAAGCGTGCTCTATTTCCAACCACACTATCATTTACTATCAGGTGAGGTATGGGTCAAGGGCTTGACAATCATCTTTCATATTTGACTTTCGAGTACACGAGTTATCGGGTGTAGGTACTTTTCATTAGGGTATAATTTAGTAGGAACATAGAAAAAAAAGATCAATGGCGGGTTCCTATATCAGTCGATAACCGACTACGACTCGTATCCGTATCTCCTTGAAAAAGTTTTAAACTAGCGTCAAACTTTTGACACGTAGGTCAAAAGTCGTAGCTGGTTACCGACGAATATAGGAATCCGCCATAAGAAGGTCAACACCATCATCATATCAGCTGTGGGACGCCCATTACTAGACATAACCCCACCTCTAAAATTTCCAGAGTGACTGATCTTGCGCAATCTACACTCAATGACTCCCAGCAACTTTCCCACGCTGTGCCATCCAAGTGCGTGGTGTCCATTCTAGAACCTATCTTCCCCGAACGTTAAGAAGGTACGAGGATAATTACCTGATTCTTTAGCAGTTCCTTGTACCTTTGTTCGACACTGAGTCCTCGTTTCGGCCTCATCAGCACGTAGATGGTTTCAATGCCAGGACAGCTCCTCAGCAGCTTCTCCAGGAGAGCTATGATCAGAAACGACGTTTCAATTTAAGTTTATAGAAAAAACTGGGTTTAGAGCTACAAATGCTTAAATTCGCAAAACAAACCCAAAAATATGGTGCCTTTCCTCCGGAGATATGTGAGACAGCTAAGCGGTGAGCTAAGTTGAAGCTAAGCTACGAAATTACATGTCTATTTTCACCAAAGCTAAGCAAAGTGATGGTAGCGATGAAGATGTGCGACGCCAGCTAACTTAGCTCGCATCCTTATCTTCAGTGTGTATGTAAAAAATTTAACTTTTTTGAACCCGTTTCACTGAAGTTAAGATAAGCTGTGAAAATCAAGCGATCCTATGATTTGAAACATATCCATAGCTTAGCAACGTAGCACATCTCTGGTAGAACGGCAGCCCTAATCTACCTAAGACTAACAAAGGTAGATTGAAAAACATATTGGAATCAATTTCCTATGACTCCAACTCGGTTTGATCCCAACTCGAACTTGATTCCCAAAGTGGTCCAGGTGGAACTCCAGGGGTCCACGGGAGGTTCGACGTGGATCTACTTTGCTTGACAAAAAAATGGGGGTTCACAATTCGTTCCAATTCACCAATCAATTCTCACTTTGTTTTTTCAAAAACTGTTAATTCGTGGTTGGAACTCAGCCCCAATGCAAATTTCCACAGTTAGATCTAATCTTCACATTTTTTGTAGACTGTGAATATGGTAGAAATGTAGCTGCAGGGGGTCCACCGGAACCAGCAAAATTTTGAAAGTGTTCTATGAGAAAAAAATGTTTGGGAACCTCTGATTTAGACAAACTTTTATAAAAGAACTATTTTATAACATGTGTAATGACGACTCAAAATGATTTAAAGGATCTAGACTAATAAAGAGGTAAAAGTTCGTTGTTTGTAAGTTACTATGTTTGTAGGAGATAATCTAAGAAATTGCTGGACCGATTCTAAAAACTCTTTCACTGGAACTGGTTAGTATTTATTAGTTACAGCGCCATATCCAAACACAGGTAAGGCCAACATAGCAACATGCTGTTGCATATGCAGGACCTTTCGCCATCAAACTGGACAAGTCTGTAACCTTAATGTGATAATCACGTACCGATTGTCTTTAGTAGTTTTAAGTCATATGTATATTATACATATTAGAATAAGACCTATGTATTTCATCAAGCATACATTTAAAAAGCTATACATTTAGCAAAAAATCTTATCGAATAAGTAATCCAATAAAGAAGCTCGCTAGCTCCCACCCTAGGTAAAACCTGTGTTGTGGGATAGATAGTCTCTTTCGTCCTGTTTGGGAGTGTGTGTGTGGGTGTGTGGGTACGTGTGTCGGTATGTGTGTATTGGGTGTGGGTGTGTATTGAGTGTGGGTGTGTTTGGGTGTAGGTGTGTAAGGGGGGGCCTTTGAAATTTAAAGTTTAGTTATAATGTAAAGTAAGTTTAGTGTAACTGATAAGGTTATATTTTCTTGTTCTTTTGTGATGATATGAATAAATTTTCTTTCCTTCTTTTCTTCCAAACACACAGAAAATCGTAGAAAACAAATAAATATAAAACTTTGGACTGTGGGTTTGTAATCGTACACTGCGAATGTCAAATAAAACTCTAACTCAACGCCCTGGCTGGTCAATGACCAGCCAGTCATGTCATGGTCATGCCCAGTGGTCATATTCTCTCCTACCTTTCCCGACGAAGCCAGTTCCTCCAGTGACCATGATGATGGAGCCGTCGTAGAAGTCAGCAATGGCCTCCGTGGCATCAGGGTTCTCCGGGTTCACCTGGTTCACCTGATTTAGGTTCACGGCGTCAGGGTCATTTCCGTTCAGGAGCTCCATGTTTTTTCTGGTGGAACAATGGTGGGGAAATTCTGTTAATTCGTCAGGTGGAAAATGAATGAATATTGTAATGAAAACTTGGAAACTACCATTTATATATATATATTGCTGGACATTTTTTGATATATATATATTTTTCTTTTTAATATCTGCTATTTCTTTATCGATTTATTGACGCCCTCTGGCTAGATGGAGTGACGATTTGCGCGCTGTGGGGCTGGCAAGGATTGGATGAGAAGAGCTCAATGGGCTCAATGGCTGAATGGCGCACCCTGGGAGAGACCTACGTCCAGTAGTGGATTATTATAGGTTGATGATGATGATGATTTCTATATCGATTGCACCAGTCTTTGGATGGATCAACTGATCTTTTTGTATTTTTCATAGAGATTATGTTAATACATAATCTCTATATATCTATAATCCTGACATACTTATTATCCCTCATTCACTCTCATCACATTATGTTAATACTTGTACATATACACCGTGTTTTATTATGTACGACATTAATTGAAAACACGGGTAGGGCTAATGGCTAGTATTGTTGTAAAATAGGTTTATTTCGTAAAAAACTGAACCAAGAAAGCCTTGATAAGATAAGATAACGCTTTATTGTACGTCACTGATCACACTTAAATTAAAAACAATAAAAAAAATAAAAAACATATAACAAGACACGCGGAAATACAAGTGGCGGTCTTATCACTAGAAGCGATCTTTTCCAGACAACCATTGGAAGGCTTAGGTGGTGAATTAGATAAAAATACTTACTGGTTCAATACTTCAGTAATGACTTTGGTTCCTTTCTCCATTTTGAATTTTGATATTATCTTCCTCAGTATTAAACTGCAAAAAAAACAACTATTACATTTTAGATAAGATATAGATTAAAGTAGATAGTTAGGTAGACTATTTAATGTATTATTTCAGGGGGCACCAAAGTCTTCAATAAAATATAAGATTATAAAAAAATATATGTTTCAAAAAGCGCTTGGCATCCAGCTTCACCTGGCTGTTCATATGATTTGGAACACTCCCAGCAACCCTTATCAGGTCGTCTTTCCATCTAGGGGGGGGGGCGTCCTACGCTGTCTTTTCCGGTGCGTGGTCTCCACTCGATAACCTTTCTGCCCCAACGGCCGTCAGATCTTTGAGCCCTGCCCACTGCCACTTCAGCTTGCTAATTTCGCTTGCTATGTCCGTGACTTTATATATATATATATATATTGCATAGGTTTTTTTCAAATCCCACAGAGTATTTTTCCAACAACGTTAATATCAAGTCCTAAAATATCTATGAAACAACCTGTATAAAATAGGTAAACAAACCATAATCATTCATCATGCAAGTAGGTACCTGTTAAACTGACTAAGCGGCATCGTCGAAAAGGTGCCGCCGATTTACGTTAAAAATTGTTTATTGGAAATGTATCGATTACTGGATAAATATTCAAGCTACCGGTATTAAACCCACCTCTTATATAGTTGATGCGATTTCGGATGTGGGTTTTAAATTAATGTCGCACTTATCAAAACAGTTTGTAAAGATATATATATATAGATAGAGTATGACCGGGATTGAGAAAGGCTACTTTTAACCCGACTGTGCAGAAGGGTAATGTTTTTAATGAAAAACCACGTGAGCGAAGCGGCGGACTGAAGCTTGTATACCCCTAAATTGCAGATTATTGCTATAACAACGGAATTTAATTTAAAATTATGATTTTGACCATCGGTATGCTAATATCGTTCCAAAATCCCACTTCACTGGCATTGAGCAAGAAATCAGTTGCGTAACTTTGGCGGTACATTGCCAATACCATTGATAACCATTACCATTACTGTCATACAAGTAATTTGGACAGCAAAGACGATTCGCGAAAATGAACCCGAGTAATACAAGTATAAATATTTTATTTTGATTTACATCCGTGCGAAGCAGGGCAGGGCATCTAGTATTTTGTAACTAAATATATATATAAATAATGTTGGACATTTCACACAGTGCTATCTAGCCCCAAACTAAGCAAAGCTATGGGAACAGATAAATAAAAAAATACTTATATCGATTTTGTTTTTTGCAAATACATACTTATAGTAGGTATATAGAAAAATACCCAAACCCGAAACTGTAAATCTGTAAATCATGCAAACATTTGTTCCGTGGCGGGAATCGAACCCGCAACCTCTGGCTTCGTAGCCGGCTATTCGCCTACTGGGCCACGGAGGTCGTCAAACTGGTTAGAAAACAATTCTTAGGGACTAAAAAATCAAAATAATACAAGATTGGTATTTATATGCGTACAAGGGTACAATTAGATCTTAAAAACTAGGTAATGGTTCTTGATGAGCCTTTGGTTCGTTGGCTTAGTTGGTTATTGCACCCAGATACTCATCTTTTATAACTAAACAATCTGGAATCTGGGCACCACAGCCAGTCCTAATTTTGTGATGTAAAACTAGCATTTCTTAGCTGTGGCCTCCGTGTTCTAGAGCTACTCTACTGAGCGTGACTCTAGATGAAACCGTAGATATTTTAACAGTTAATATTCAGTAACTATCAAATTGCTCATTTCAGTTGAGTTTAGTTCAGGACGAGCTTTGGAACCTTAGAGCATTTTGGGAACAGTATATTTGAAGAGCTGTGTTATTTACTGCTTACTTTAACTCCAAACGTTTTGACAGTGAATTAATAATTCTCACGGATAAAAGCTGAATAAGCTAAGAGGATGGTCTGGGTCCAAGCCTTACACCATCTCAAATCCTGGCAGCTTCGTCTTTCACCCAGCTAATTCTGCAAGTTGCATATTGGTACCAGACGCTGAATCAATTATCTTTGATGGATACCCAGTTGTAAAGATCTGTTTATTTGCATGAAAGTGTCATAATTGTACTGGTTGTGATAATTGCATCTATGAAAATCTAATGCATGTTCAGAAAATATTAATTTGTTTAAGAAAAATAGCGATAATCATAATTTTAATACTAGAAATAAAGATAAACTCGCTGTTGCCACTTGTAGACTTCATAAAGTTAGTAAATCGTTTAAAGGGCCAGGTGTACGCTTTTATAACAAACTCCCAAGGGATGTACAAAAATTAACAATTAACAAATTTAAAAACGTAATTAAACAAAATCTTTAAAATAAAGCTTACTATAAAATATCGGATTATTTAGAAGATAGGGAAGTTTGGGATTGAAATTGCTTCAACTCGTTCAAAATGTTATAATTTAGACGTAATTTATTTTCTGTTTTGTTATGTATTCTAAAAGAATCATTTAAAAAACCAGCCTTGTTTATTGCCTTTCTTTCCGGGCTTGGTCGCAAAGGAACAGGCAGTAAAATTGACGTTTCAGAGTGATCCTTGTGATTTTAATGAATAATAATATTTGACTTTGACTTTGGTTTTTTGATAAATTACCTACCAGGATTATATTTCAACATGGTCAATGACCAAGAAACAGCCAATTACGACTAACAGTTTAAATTAGACTTATACTTGTTCACCCTTTACGAGCATCGCAAATGACTGAATACTAATGCGCCTTTTTACAATAAATAATTACACAATTAAATAAAACTTATCACTGAACATTTTAGACGAACTCCGTGGCGCAGTGTGCGAAAAGCCGACTGAGACGTAGGAAGTCTCTACGGATATTTGTTTCGGGACTGGATATTTTTCTATACATTATAAGTATGTATTTACAAAAAAATACATATATAAATATTCTATCATCTATCTGGTTCCCATAATACAAGCTCGTTTGGGCTAGATAGCGCTGTGTGAAATTCCCAGAAATATTTATTGGAGTTTATCGGAGTTTACTCCTTATGAATCGATTTTCATATATAAGCACGGGGTATGAAAATGTATGGGATATAATATTAAACTTTCTCCGTTAAGTTATGCGTTATGTTCGTGCGCAACTTATCTTGCGCAGTTCCTAGCACATAGTACTCTCGGCTGCATGGTAACACTTGTTTTTCATGTTTCCATGACTATGTCATGTATTTTGATGAATACATTAATTACATAGTTAAATAATTTATTATGCATATAATTAAATAAATAATTTATTATGCATGCTTTCAGTAATATAAGAAATGCGTTTACTAATCTATATATTTTGTAATCGTTCGTAAGGCGTAAACTCCAGTCGTACCTCGGAGCTGACACAAACACTTTTAATTATTTATATTTTAACAGAGAACCATGGAGCGCGCCGTGCTCGGTATCACACTCTTAGATCGAGTTCCCAATACCAAAATTCGCAAGCCGAATATTGGGGCTCAAGTGGAGTTGGGCAGGACACTTGGCCAGACGTACTGACGACAGGTGGACTAAGGCACTAACAGAGTGGACACCGAGAACTGGGCATCGAAATAGGGGACGTCCACCAGCGAGATGGGTTGACATCATGAATAAGACCGTGGGTCGTACGTGGTTCAGACTGGCACAGGATCGGGAAGAGTGACAGAAACAAAGAGAGGCCCAGCAGTGGGTGGACACGGGCTGAGAATGATAATAATGATATTTTAACAATAAAGTACCTAAGTACATATTTACACAGAGTGTGCATTATAAAACAAAGTATAATCGTTCATCTTATTATTCATATGAAATTAAATATTTTTTTATCTCAAATCGTACATGGTAAAATGCCTTGAATAACAGAAATAATATACAATTATTTACAATATAATAGAATATAATAGAATAACAGTTATTTATTTATTTATTAGATAGCTCAACTGCTCCAGATCACTACCAAGCGGAAGTGTCTCCAAGACTGCATTGCGCTGAATTGCAATGCATAAGCGTTGACCCAGATAAGCGCCAGCTCTCGTATCCCACGTCGCTTCGACCAGACGCCCAGAAAGAATTTTGAAAACGCCATGGGCGATTATTTATTTTTAATATATTTTTACTATAATCATTTACATCTACTAATTTATATTAGTATTTTTTGAAACTTTTGCTATTATTGTTCATAATTACTAATATAAAATCTCGTGTCACGGTGTTTGTTGTCGTAATCCTCCGAAACGGGTCGACCGATTTTAATGATTTTTTTTTGTATATTTGATAGATATGAGAATAGGCCGTCAAGTACTTTTCACCCTTCTACCCCCACCCCCATTTTTTAATCACGATTTTAGTATTTTTGTATGAATAATATCCATATAATTTAACCGTCTTTCGTTGACGTGAAATAATTTACATGAAGTGTAAATGACGTCAAGCCTCACTTTGACAAGAGTGTTTTATATAGTTTTTATCCCGAAGTTCCCACGGGAACGGGAAATTTCAAGCGTGCGAAGCCGCGGGCATGTCAGCTAGTTACTAATATTAAACGGGTATTTATCACACATTTACCTTTTTATTTACAACTAATTGACCCGCCCGCGGCTTTGCATGCGTGGTTTGTCCATGAAAACATTACAATCCTTCTGCGCAATCGGTTAAAAAGTAGTCTATGTATCAATTCCGATCATAATCTATTTATAATCTAAATTTAATAGAAATCGGTCCAGCTGTTCTTGATTTATAAATGGTGTAACTAACCCGACTTTGTTTTATATATGTAGATTTAAATTAATTATATAATTTATAATTGTTTTTATTTTCAATTAACATTATATTATAATGTTACCATCTGACCCGCCTGCGCCTTCATACACGTGGTTGCCCAATAAAAACATTATCGTTATTTTGTGCAGTCGGTTAAATGTATCCTATGTTTTAATTCCGGTCTTAATATATATATATTATATACCTATCTATATAACTATAGATAGATAGGGTAGAAATAATATAACTGTATATATTTTGTAGACGGACCAAAGTCACAAACTACAAGGGATTGTAAGATGAAGTGACAGTGGGCAGGACAAGCTCGAAGAACTGACGATCGTTGGGGCAGAAAGGTTCTCGAGTGGAGACCACGCACTGAAAGCGCAGCGTAGGACGCCCACTCCACTAAATAGAAAGATGACCTGATAAAGGTTGCTGCGAGCCGGTGGGTGCAGGCCGCACAAGATCGGTCGCTCTGAAAGTCTATGGGGATGGCCTATGTTCGGCGTTGTATGTATGTATGTTTGTTTGTTTGAGGATAACTTTCGAAACGTTGATCCGATCGTCGTGAAATTTGATACATAGGTAGGTAGTGATGGCACAATTTTGGTGTGACTAAATGAGCTAAAAATGTAAGGGGTTATTGAGATATTACGGTTCAAGGGAGGTAAAAAAATGAAAATGAGGCTATTAGGTCCAATAGGACGTCAAATAAAAGGTCTTCGTTAGGACGTTTTAACCCCGTTTTTATTTTTAGTTTTGTCTTTGTAGTTTTTGAGTTATTAGCCATAATAAAAACAAAACTTTGACAAAATTCACAGGGTACACCAGTGATACCACAATGCTGAAATTTGGTATTCGTGTAGCTTTAGTAACACAAATACAGGCAAAAGTCTGACATCTAGATAAACTGCAATTTGTACCCCAAAAAACGTTTACCAATTAATAAAAACCCCCGTTACCTCTAATTTGAATGAAACTGTAGGCCAAGTAGGTTGGTTATCCATTTTGTGGCACTAATTTATTAGTTAAAGATTAAGGCCGGCATGCACATAGATCACTAAACGTATTTAGCGACTAAACATGTTTAAAGTTGACGTATTTGTATGATTTGACCACTCCTTAAATCATATTTAGCCACTAAATACGGTTTAGGTATCGTTGTGCAAGTCGGCCTAAGAATAATACTTATTTTGTGAGATTTGCGAGATCTCAGTTCGGGGCGAACCACTAGTTATTCTCATTATCTAGTACAGTACATAAATGTATTTTCTTTGTATCTGCCCGACGAGATACATTGTCAAACTAGTTCGGGGGGGTGGGGGGCAGCAGGGTCTTATCGAGCTTATCACTTCATGCATGTAACTAATCTGATTATTACAGAAATTTAAATTATCAATTTTAAGTACAACTGTTTAAGTTCTGTTTAACAAATTATTCTTATTCCTAAATCTATACTAACTCGAGTTGATGGCAAGTGTATATTTTTTGTGAGAAATAAAAATCTTTATACTTGTTTACTTTACTTTTTTTCCTCTACGCAAATAGTGTTACGTTATTTAAGAATCTACTATTTATGTAGGTACTATAAGAGTACACGTTGCTTCAGTATTTTGTATGTTAACCTGAAAGGGTTTCATTGAACTCACACGAAGAATGTTTATTCTACGATCCGAAATTTGGCATGAAGTACGTTTGAGTCACGTCTAGTAAGTTAAGACGACATACACATTTAATTTCGGTGACGGATGGGCGAAGCATCCGGAAATGCAAAAAAGAGACAGTGCTATTTACTTGCTTATATGAAGAATGAGACAAACATGTATCATAGCTGCGCCGCATTGTCGCAGGAGTAAATGGCGTAAGCGACAAAAGATAAAATCAGCTCTGTCTCTTTCTATTCCGCCTCCCCAGTAGCGTTGAACGTTTAACGCAACAGTGCTTTCATACCCCCTCCATGGTAGCGTTAAATGTTTAACGCAACCTTGTTGGAAGTCGCATTAGAAGTTTCACTTCAAAAAAAAATAGACATAACCTATAAATAAGAAAAACATTTAACATTCATTATGGATTACGATTCTTGTTCCTGTCATACGTTGCCAAATATTCAATGGTATTGTCATAGCAACGACGGTCATTGAAAAAAGATGGAAGATTGTGTTAATAGAATACCAAAAGGTATCAATAGTAGCCATTTTGCGAAGATACCATTGTAATAGTGAAATACTCCTATCTGCTATTTTTAGAAAAACACATATTCAAAGGTTTTTTTCTGCCGCCAAACAGCATGGCTGTTTCGTATGAAGGGTATGGTTTATGAGGTGTACGAGGCAATACTTTACTATAGGCGAAGGTACTTCTTATCAGGTGGGCCATATGGTTGTTCCATCTCCAGGTAATATAAATTATATATATAAAACAAAGTCGGGTTAGTTACACCATTTATAACTCGAGAACGGCGGGACTGACTTTGAGGATCTTTGATTTGTTAGATTTGTATCTGCCCCGAATAGCAGAATAACTATTAGAATATCAGAAAAAATAACACAATAAAATTCTGAAGAAAATTCTTTTTCTCATACATAGATGTAGCTAATGATGGCCGATTGACAATTCTACCGTTATGTGCATGCCAAGGCGGTACGAAGTTCAGCGGGTCCGCTAGTAATAAATAAAAAAACGGTTTAATTAAAAAAAAATGTGATATTAGAATAGGTACCAAAATGTATAAATAGTGGCCATTTTGCGAAGATACCATTGTCATAGTGAAGAAACCTTATCTGCTATTTAAAAAAAATCACATATTCCGATACACGTTGTACATCTCTTATAATACCTGGAGTTATAAGCACGCACATTTCATAACTGTTACTTCACGATTAAAAATACCTAGTTGCAACATTTATTGTTGAAATCCCTACGTATCACACTAATATTATAAATGCGAAAGTTACTTACTTACTTAATAAAAGTTAAGCGTTTGTCTGTCCTTCAACAGGTCAAAAAAATTTAATGAAAAGAAATTGGCAACTGTCTGAGAACAAGGGACCCAGACAACATTAAAAATACATTTGGACATCATTTTGCGTTTTTTTTTTGTACTACCCGGAGACGGAACAAGCCACCTGAAGTTAAGTGATAACCATCGCCTATGACAAATCTTTGCCTCGTAGGTCACGTGCCCTACGATGCACTGGCATACGTCCATCAACTTGAGGCATACAGGTGTAAAGCTTCATGTGCTTGTAATTACACCGGTAACCATCGGTTTATCGGTTTTTACTAGTTTTTTAAGTTTTATCTTGTCAACCCCAAGATTTCTTGGAGAGATTACTTTGTAAATAAAACAGCCGATTAGGGAAATTCATTTACAAGTATTTTATTATTTTCTATAATAAGAATTTATTTTTCTATATTACTAAAATTATCATTGTTTAATCACTAAAGGCGACTTGCGCAACGATGCCTAAATGTGTTTAGTGTCTAAATATAATTTAGAACGTTCTCCAATCGTACAAATTCGTCAAATTTAAACATATTTGGTCGCTAAATACGTTTAGGGATCGTTGCGCAAGCCGGCTCTTAGTAGCGAAATATAATTTAGAGAGTTCACAAATCAAACTAATACGTCGAATTTAAACATGTTTAGTCGCTAAATACGTTTAGGGAGCGTTGTGCAAGTCGGGCTTGAGATCTAAATCCTATAAAGCTCAAAAAATCGCAATCCTCAAAAACAAAATCACTCAAGAAGGAATGCAAAAACAGTATCAGTAATTTTAAAAAATCCACTTACTGTCTTAATTTAATTTCAAATAAAATATCGTATTATCTCAATAAAATCGCAATCCTCAAAAACAAAATTACTCCATTTCTTATAAAAAATATCCGCAATTTTCAAAAATCACTTTCATTATGAAAAGTACTATAAATCCACTTACCGTTAACACAGGGAAACTCCGTAAAAAATAATTTCACAATCACTTCATTGAACAAACATTTTGTACCACACGTCTGCCGTCCGCGAGACCACACCACCTTTCACCGCGCGAGTGGTAGGCTCGACGCGCGGCAACGCGGTTTGGAAACCACGCAAAACGATTGCGGACGAGACCGCTGCATCGCTTTCAAAGTTTTGATGTGTAGCATTGGCATCCGGCATCATTGGCTTTGTTGATTTGTTTTGCAATAGAGGAAGGTCAGTATTATTGATCGAGCGAAGCGAGATCTCCAAATCGACTTGGGCAAATCGGCGTTGTATGTATGTATGTTTGTTTGTCCGAGGATAACCTTCGAAGCGTTTAACCGATCATCGTGAAATTTGGTGTATAGGTAGATAGTGATGGCACAATTTTGGTGTGACTAAATTAGCCAAAAATGTTGGGGGGTTGTTGAAATATTGGGGTTCAAGAGGGGTAAAAAAAATTAAAATGAGACTTTTAGGTCAAGTGGGACGTCAAATGAAAGGTCTTGATTAGTACATTTCAACTCTGTTTTTATTTTTAGTTTAACTTATGTAGTTTTTGAGTTATTTGCCATAATAAAAACTAAACTTTGACAAAATTCACAGGGTACACCAGTGACCCCACAGTGCTGTAATTTGGTATCCGTGTACCTTAAGTAATACAAATACAGGCAAAAGTCTGAAATCTAGAATAACTGCAATTAGTACCCCAAAAAAGGTAACCAGATAACATGAACTCCCGTTACCTGTAATTTGAATGAAACTGTAGGTCAAATTATTTGGTTGATATTTCGTGGCATTATTTTGATAGTCAAAGATTACAAATAATATTTTTTTATTTTAATCGAAGACTCGCGAGATCTCAGTTCGGGGCGAACCACTAGTAATAATATAAGATAAAAAAAACATTAAAACGTGGCGCAGTGGGCGTATAGCCGGCTGAGACGCAGGAGGTAGCGGGTTCGATTCCCGCCGCGGAACAAATGTTTGCACGATCTACAGATATTTGTTTCATGTCTGGCTGTTTTTCTATATATTATAAGTATGTATTTACAAAAAAAAATGTATATAAGTATTCTATAAGTTATCTGTTTTCCATAGTATACGCTCTGCTTAGTTTGGGGCTAGATAGTGCTGTGTGAAATGTCCAGAAATATTTATTATTTTATTTTATATATTATATAAAAAAATATTTAAGAATTGTTATAATTTTAGCTCATATTTTTTCATTTATCCGTTCTGGAAATTTTGACTTATAAAATGAAGCTCGTGATCGTCCGGAGACTTTGGTCAACAATGATGAATTAAAGGCGATTGTAGAAGCTGACGAAACTCAATCTACAGCTGAGCTAGCAGCAGCTTTTGATGTTAGCATCAAAGCAATTTTGATCCAAAAAACTTGATAGATGGGTGCCCCACGAACTTAACGATCGCCAGCGCAACGTACGCGTTGAGACCTGCCTCGCGCTGCTCAATAGGCAAAGAAATGAAGGAATTTTGAACCGAATTGTTACGTGCGATGAAAAATGGATTCTGTTCGACAATCGCTCAGCAAGTTGGTTAGATCCTGGTTCAGCACCAAAGCAATGCCCTAAACCAAAAATGACCCCTAAAAAGGTGATGGTCACTGTTTGGTGGTCTAGTGCGGGTGTGATTCACCACAGCTTTTTACAAAACGGCATGAGCATTACTGCAGATGTGTACTGTGAAGAATTGGAAACAATGATGGAGAAGCTTGCACATCGGCAACCAGCTTTGGTCAATCGTTCGTCCCCACTGCTCCTTCACGACAATGCGCGACCCCATACTGCACAACACAACAGTCTCCAAGCTGCAAAAGCTGGGGTTGGAAGCTCTCCCTCATCCGCCATACTCACCAGACCTTGCACCTACCGACTATTACTTTTTTTTTAATTTAGACAACTTTTTAGTGGGTAAAAAATTCAACTCCCGAGAGGCAGTTCAAAATGCCTTTGAAGAGTTTGTTGCCTCCCGTTCAGCTGATTTTTACAAGAAGGGCATCAATAAACTGCCAATGCGTTGACAAGGATGCACCGATTGCATGGGTGATTACTTTGAATAACAGAAATAAAAAAGTTTAAAAAATGAGTACTGTTACGAGCTGAGGGTTCGGGATAAAATAATGGGAATCGATCTAACCAAAATAACACTTTTATTCAGCACTAAACGATGAATACACGAGCTTGGTCTCACGTAATCACAACACACTAATTCACACCACTGTTGCACCACTTAAAGCCACCGAAATGTTCGCACGTATAGCAAAATCCAGACTGACTGTCCGGCCATCTCACCGGCCTATTTATATCGCACACAATTCACTACACTAGAACGATCTCGAACGTTCCAGGAAAAGGGTCGGTGTTTCGACAGAATGACCAATCCCCATCCTGCGCAACCGCAAACAATAACACAGCAGGTAAGACAAAAGCGTTCGAGAAATTTCGATTATTACTCATTGTTTAACTGCCTCGGCGTATCAGTACTTTCACTTATTCCATACAAAACGGCAATTTCGTATGTAAAGACCTAATATATTACCATTAGAATGGTACATTATCCCTCCTGGGTAACCTAAGCTACTTTTTACCCGACTGCGCAGAAAGAAAGTAATGCTTTTATTGACAAACCATGCGTGCGATGCTGGAGGCAGGTTAGCTCAGTACTAAATAAAAATAATATCAGAACAAATAAGTTAGCATAATAGATAATGCTCCTAGCTTTATTTAGTACATATTGTACCTACTTACTTGTGTTAGCTTAATATGTGTATGTGTAAATAAATGCCTTTTATTTCTTTATTTATTTAAATTGGTAGTAAAATTTATCTGTCCTAAAATATAAGTCCTAAAATATAAATGAAACTGCCTGTAAAAAATAGGTAAACAAATCATATTCATTCATCATGTAAGTAGAACTGACTAAGCGGCATCGGTGCAAAGGCGCCGCCGATTAACGTTGAAAATTGTTTATTGGAAATGGATTTCTGGATAAATATTCAAGCTACCGGTATAAAACCAATCTCGAAAAGCAGATAATACGATTACGCACATGTGTTTTAAATTAATGTCATGAATGCGGTGACAGACTGTATATTTGATTGGATTATTTGCTGTTAATCGTCTGAATTTGAATGTATTTACAAACATCGAAACTTACGCATTTATAATATTAGATTCCTACCGTTTTTATGTGATTTTAGTTTATTTAAGTGCAATTACCTGTCTACCAACATAATTATAATATTTTATTAATGTTTAGTAACAAACTGGATGGCCCTTATATTACATACTTACAATATACCATTATATAAATTTTTTCTGGACCATTCCAAAGCGTTAACGTGCAAAATACTCCACCGTATATTTCAAAAGCTTGCGCATCAAAAAACTTTGTCGCTGGTTATTTTTTTTTTTCAGAACGTGAAGTAAGGTTGATATATTTTTTTTTTATCTAGCTTAGAATCTATCGCATTTTGTTGTTATCATAGTAAATTATTAAACAAGGGGGAAAAGCAGTGTCTTGCGTCACGGGCGCTATATTGAATCCCGAACGTAACAAAGGATTCTAGAGTTAACTCACGAGTTACTAGAATCCTGAGTAAATAGAGAGATATAAGCACGCCCAAGATGCAGATAGCTTTATCCATGAGGAGAATACTCTACTTTTCACACTTTTTGCGAGACAATAAAAACCAAATCTAGGTTGGTGCATTCTGTGCAGAGGTTAGTTCGATTTACGAATAAATTCTTATAATGTGGGTCTCTTTGGTTCAAATTTTAATACAGATGAGATTCCAAATTCAATTATTATGCTCTCGAAGGCATAATTAAATTCAGTACATTTTTATACCCGACTCAGCCGTAGGGATTTAATCACCTGCTTTCGGTGAGGTTTATATGACATATAATTTGACATTGTCGAGCAGGTGGTGTGAAAAATCATTTTTTATAAATTATTCACAATAAGTACTATTTATTTATTTAATTATTTACTGCCCTTCACGGGGAGTGAAGAGCTACCTCGCCGTAACACAATTTTTAACTAGCACGGGAGGTATGTTCCGAAACCTTACTGCTTACATTATTTATATTATTTTTCTAATATTTAACCACACTATGTATTCTTAAAGTTGTGAAAAGAAAGGGAGGACTTAGTGCTTAACAGCATTTCCTACCATCCGTGACGGGTTGTGGATGATGCTGATAATGATCATGACCACCATAGAAAACTTTATGTCCGTAAAAATAGAGTAAAATTACTTATTAGCTCAGACAGTAGAATCACGACCGACGGTACAAATGGTTCTACTCGTGACCATGGCTGTTGAAACACAGCCGAAACGTCGGGATAACAAATAAAAAAGGTACAAACGCGGTAAATACCCGTTTTAATCAGTAATTATGTACAGTGATCGCGAATGTTTGTCAAATGTGTCTACTCTCTACGCTAAAATGTAATTGTTTTATGTTACCTGTTGATGGAGCAAGCATATGACCCATCTGATGTTAAGTAACCATCGCCTATAACAAAGTAATGCCACATAAATCACGCACGCCATCAAATTGAGGCGTACAAGTGTAAAGACTCATGTGCATGTAATTTCATCAGCAACCATACCCTTAAACTGAAACAAAGCAATGCTGCTTGGCGGCAGAAATACTCGTAGGTATGCTGGTGTTATGTCCCCGAGCGATCCCTTTCACAAGGAACTCTACTATGCTTATACTACTAAAAAAAACTTGCTTATTAAAATAAAAAAAAAGCATGTGTGCAATTCACACGTGGTAGAAGAGAAACTTTCAAAAATGTTGGTTTCAAGATAATGAAACGAATGTAAAATTTCGGGAAGATGATAATTATAGGGTTTAGTAATGATCATAGAGATGCAAAGTTAGATAAATATTTTATATTTTATTCGTATATATATATAGATTATACATATACATAGATTTATTTAGACTCAGAGCTTACATTTTCGATAAATAATACAAGAGGCTTATTATCATCGACTTTCAAATCACAACGATGCTAAAGAAGTTTACACTTCAAAAATAAAATTACAGAAACGTGGTCTTTCACTATGGGCCTCATAAGAAGGTTCGCGTTCGCTCAGCGTGTTACGGAGAGGGTTATTCTTGGTGTTTCTCTACGAGATCAAATCGCAAATGAGGAGATTCGTAGATGAACAAAAAAGTCACAAACATAGCACAAAGGATTAGCAAGCTGAAGTGGCAGTGGGCAGAGCACATAGCTCGAAGAACACGGCCGTTTGGGCTGAAAGACTACGCACTGGAACGCGCAGCTGTTCGGCCTTCCATAAGGTGGAAAGACGACCTGATAAAGGTTGCTGGGAGCCGTTGGATGCCGCACAAGATCGGTCGCTCTGGGAATCTATGGGGGAGGCCAATGTTTATAGGAGGTGCCGGGATCCTTTTTTTAACTAAATTATAGGCTAGCGTTTGACCACGATCTCGCCTAATGGAAAGCGATGATACCAGTCTACGATGGCACAGCTTGCCTAGAAGAAATCTATTCACTCGCGACTTGACGACCGGTTGTAGTTATCAGGAAACACAGACTCAGGCAAGACGTTCCACTCCTTGGTGGTGCGCATAATAAAGGTGGAAGAGTACCGCTTTGTGCGTATGGTAGGTATGTCTACCATGTAGCGGTGGCCCACCGCGGAGCGTGGTTGTCCGATGATAGAATGGGGATGGAATCAAATTGAAAAAATCCGCTGCACACTCCGAAATGCATCCGATAAAAAACCAAGAGGCTTGCAACCATTTAACGATGCTCAAGGCTTGCAACCTTTGCATCTGCTATCTCATCATTGCAAATGAGCTTCTTGGCTCATCTCTCAATTGAATCCTGCCTCTAGCTGGTGCCTAATGGAAATCCTGCACAGTCGATGAAGCACCTACTGATGTGCCCGAACAGCTGCACAATGAAAGATTTTAAAACGGCTTCTCCTGACGCAACCAATGAAGGCAAGTATCTATCTAACACAATATAAGTACGCTAAGAAGAAGAAGAAGTGCTTAAAAATATTACAGGCCCCAGTACTTAGAAAGTATTAGATTTCATCACCCAATGTTTGCATTTACGTTACAATTTCACAAAGCCTACCTAGTAATTTAGGGTCCCTTGTGTCGTTCTAAAAACCTTACTTCAACATAACAAGGTTATTTTATCAATATTTAAATAATCCCTAACCCCTTCTTTTTTATTGAAATATTAATATGTAAACTGGGATTAAAACCGCCATGGCTAAGAACCACTCCAGTTAAACTAGCTTTGTGTTTTAAAAAAACCGCGTCCGCATTAGTTTTTCGGGGAGTACAATGACAGACAAGGCATCAAATTGTATCAGGGTTTATTAAATAGTATGGTACGCTCTTTGAAGAATATAAATACATATAAAGATTAGAATAGAATAGGTAGAGTACTTTATTGCAGGTAATGTCCATAGAATATTCAAAACATAAATATATTAATTACATAATAATAATAGAATAGGCACTAACAGAGTGGAGGCCGAGAACTGGGCATCGAAATAGGGGACATCCACCAGCGAGATGGGTTGACGACATCCATAAGACCGTGGGTCGTATCTGGTTCAGACTGGCACAGGATCGGGAAGAGTGGCAGAAACAGAGGCCTATGCCCAGCAGTGGGTCGACGCGGGCTGAGAATGATAATGATGATGAATAACAGAATGACAGGATAATAGAGTAACTGAATGGATCTCTGTGGATGGAAAGCGACACCGTGGAAGGCCTAAAAAGCGTTGGCGCGATGATTTTGACGCTTTTTATAGGGACTGGTGGGATTTGGTACCGGAACAAGATAAGTGGAGAGATGAAGGGGAGGCCTTTGCCCGGCAGTGGGACAGTATAGGCTAGATAAATAAAATGTAAATAAATAAATAATAGAATAAAAAAAACATTTTTTTTAATCGCTTGCATTCTTCTTTTCAGTCGTTCCACTCTTGGCAGAGTGGTCGTGGTCGTCACTTGATTAGTGGCGCGCTTGACAATCCTTTGTTTGTTTTATTAGCCAGACTCAAGCCAGCATCTGGTTATAAAAATAATAATTTAATTATAAATAAGGATTTGGCATGGAGATTGTATTTCATTTTAGTTAATTATAAATTCAATGAGCCTCATTAAAATTTATAATGTGTACATTTTATAATGTGATTAATGGCCCTAGGGCCATAAATCACATTTACGGATACAAATCTAGTTAACAATGACCAACTATAGTATGCGTGATGAAAAAGTCTTTTCACACCACCTGCTCGACAGTGTCAAATTATATGTCATGTAAACCTCACCGAAAGCAGGTGATTAAATCCCTACGGCTGAGCCGGGCGTAAAGTTGTACTGTACTAAACTTACTAAAGTTGGCTGTATGCCTTCGCGGGCATAATGTGATTTGAATTTGGAACCTCATCTGTATTAAAATTTGAACCAAAGCCCCACGCAATAATAACTTATTTGTAAATCGAAATAACCTCTGTACAGAATGCACCAATCTAGATTTGGTTTTTATTGTCTCGCAGAAAGTGTGAAAAGTAGAGTACTCTCCTCGTGGATAAATAAATAAATATTGCTGGACATTTCACACAGCGCTATCTAGCCCCAAACTAAGCAGAGCTTGTACTATGGGAATAGATAACTGATAGAATACTTATGTACTTTTTTTTGTAAATACATACTTCTAATACATAGAAATACATCCAGACCCAGAACAAATATCTGTAGATCATGCAAACATATATTCCGCGTCGGGAATCGAACCCGCTACCCCCTGCGTCACAGCCGGCTATTCGCCCACTGCACCACGGAGGTCGTCATAAAGCTGTCTACATCTTGGGTGTGCTTATATCCCTCTCTGCACTCAGGATTCTAGTAACTCGTGAGTTAATTTTAAAATCCTTCAGCACGTTCGAGATTCAGTACAGCGACCATGACGCAAGACACTGCTTTATCCCCTCTTTTAATAATCTACTATTGTATTAATACGGAACCCAAGTCGAATTGTAAAATTATACCTGCCGGTAATAATCAGTAGTTTTACGTAATAACTTGCTTGACGAGTCGACTGACCAACTGATATACTTAATGTACACTCAGCTAGTTGATTGACTCAACAAATTAGCAGAGGCTATGGAAGTGGCAATGGTCGGGGCACATAGCTCGTAGAACTGACGGCCATTGGGGCAGAAAGGAAAGACGAGTAATAAAGGTTGCTGGGAGTCATATTATTTCTCCATCAATCATATCACTTTAGTAACTTTTGAGACAAGGAGGTCTATAATTTTTATCATAACTGTACAAAAAAAATGGTATCAGAATGTGTAAATCAATCTCTTTGATATGAACCCCTACTTGACCTAGTAACCCTAATTTGAAATTTTGACCCCCACCATTTTGGCTCTTTTGGCAACAAAATTAACATATTTTCAAATTTTTTACTTGAGGAAAGTCAGTACTATTCCAAAAGTTGGGTTAGTAAACAGTTCATTAAGTGTTCATACGAAATAACCAATAATCTTTATATTTTAATATGAATAAGATACAACCGGACTGACTACGGAACCCTTTACAGTGCGTTGTCCAACACGCACTTAACCGATTTATTGTTTCGATCTCGTAGAGATATGTATTACAAAACCCCCTCTATAGTACGCTAAGCTGCCTCTAAGACTTAAAAATATATTTCATTTGGGAAAAACTTTAACTAGCAGGTAAACACCTATTTATCTCGGCCTAAGGGTTACCTAACACCATAAGATCGCAGAACTAGATAATATTATAGTAGGAAACGTAGAACTCTGTAAGTGAAAGTGGTTGTGCTTCATTACACTAGAGAGGGGACATGGTAAGGACACGCTTTTATCGATATCGATGGTTTATATATATATATATATATAGATATAGATAAATAATGCTTTATTGTACATCACACTTATAACATGACACGCAGTAATACAAGTGGCGGTATTATCGCTAAGAGCGATTTCTTCCAGACAACCTTTGGATCAACTGAATTCGACGAGAACGTTATAGGACGGTAGATTTTAATAAAAACAATTAAACTAATATAATTTATACTATTATGTCATAAATAGTGATTGAGTTATTATAGAAAGTGTCATCATGGCCGCCCTTCGTTTCCCCCCTTTATCTCTGAAATTATTATGATTGATAGAAGTATAATTCAAAGATTAGAAGTCTCTATCTAGAACAATTTTTAGAAATCCGCCTTAGAAAATAGAAATCTTCCATTCACTAGTAGGTACTCCTCTCCATCCAAAGGTGGTCTGAAAGAGATGCTATTTTAGCGATAATATCGCCCATTATACTTTTTTTTTCTGTTGTAAGCATTTCAGATTTATTTATTTTACCTTAATTATAACATTGGTTTTACAGACATGTCAACATAATTCTAAATGAACACTGATTTCCTAATTAAAATATAGTACATTATGACATAAGTGCGGTAAGTTGAAAATTTCAGCTGAGGCGATATTTCTACAAGAAAGCAGAGGCTGTAATTATCAAAGCGCACATATGTCATACGACGTTTGATAACATATTTGCGAGGAAATAAATAAAACTCGGACTTTCTCGGAAAGTAAAAGCGCGCGGATTAATTTTTACTTGTTCACAAATTAGTAATTAATTACTTTTTTTAAGGCAAAGGCACAAAAACAGCCAGTATTACTAATAAAATAAATTAATATTTTTTTGTTTTTGTTACAGATAAATTACAGAAACGAATTAGAAGACAAATTACAGAAAAAAGGTTGTAATTTATCGTCAAAATTAATTGAATTAAAGAATTAAATGTTTATTTTTTATATTTATATTTTATTTTATAAGTTAATTTTATTCGTAAAATGTTGACCACTTTTCTGACATGAAAACTCTTTGCTAAGATTTAAAAAAGTACCGTTCGTTTTAGACGGAGCATCTTGATAAATCGTACGTTTTACCTTATTAAAAAGAAACTCGTGCGTTTTACATTACAATAACGCATAAGTACGTAATGACATACATTACGATATTTAAATTGATGAAATAAGAGACCTTTACTAGCAAATGTGTTATAAAATACATTACATACATAGTCACATTGATAATTATGTATGTGGTGAACCTACATATTATTTATTTATTTGTATATATCAATAATTATATTCATAAATAAATACATATTTTATTACAGTTAACACTTACATAAATAAGAATACAGCTATATAATATTTAACAAATATATTACTTACTTTATAAATAAAACACTACATACTATTTATCTATTTATTATATAAAATATTTCAATTTTATATTGTTACCGAGCGCCCGCCATCAGTGTGTAGTATGGAAACGAAAACTGGTTCCAGCGGCCATAATAACTATCGCCTAATCTGTGCCGGCCCCGGCCAAGCCCGATCTACCTTTAGCCGCGAAGCCCGCGTCACTTTGTGCTCCGCTCGAAGCTTTATTACGCGCTTAGATATTTTGTTATTTTTATTGACAAGGAACCCTTATGCTTATGCTTAAACTATTGTTTCTTCTTCTTTCTGTTATACTCCTTCTATTTTTTATATGTGGTGTTTGTGGTTAATAAACAATCAGTGTCTTGTGAACTTTATCTTATTATTCCGGCTACAGACAGATACCTATCTAGCCACACAACACACTAGGATACACCACACCTACCCATAACTGGTGACCCCGAGAAGAACATTCCAGAAAAATGAGCAAAGACGGTAGCAGCGGTACGTCGCGGACGGAGCGAGAGTGCGTTTCCATTGACCCGCCCGGATATTCACCTGAACTTTTTCGTGTTGGCGTGAAGATACCACCATTCTGGCCCGAAAAACCCACAATATGGTTCTCCCAAATTGAAGGTCAGTTCAGTATGGCGCGGATCACAGATGACTTGACTAAGTTCAACTATGTCCTCTCGCACTTAGACAGACAGTATTCAGTGGAGGTAGAAGATGTTATTATTTCACCCCCCACCACTGGCAAGTACGAGAAGCTAAAGAGTGAGCTCATCAAGCGTCTTTCCGTCTCCAAAGAGAAGAAGGTCAAACAGCTCCTGCAGTCTGAAGAGTTGGGTGATCGCAAACCTTCGCAGTTCCTGAGGCACTTGCAGCATTTGGCCGGCCCCGATATTCCGGAAGATTTTCTAAGTTCCATTTGGACGAGCCGACTGCCGAACAACTTGCAGACAATCATCGCTTCTCAGATGAGCCTTTCCCTCAGTGAACTTGCTGATTTGGCTGATCGCGTTCACGACATCGCTCCTGCCTCACCCCAAGTGGCAGCGGCATCCAGTTCCAGTACTGATTCGGCGTTGGACATCATGGCGCGGCAGATCACGGAGCTGACCAGGCAGGTCAGCGCCCTCACAGCAGAAGTCCATGAACGTGGCCGTTCCCACAGCCGACAGATGCCAAAAGGAAGACGAGGCGAACGAAGCCGTACACCTGCGAGAAGGTCCCAGTCGAACTATAGGAAGTTCCCTAATTGTTGGTACCACTTTAGATTCGGCAGCCAAGCGGACAACTGTATCCAGCCCTGCGACTACAAGTCGGGAAACGAGAAGGGCAGTCGATAATGGCGACTGAAGATTGCCCTCTCACTACTGGTCGCCTATTCGTCACAGACCGCAGATCGGCTGTCCAGTTTCTTGTGGACACGGGGAGCGACTTATGCGTCGTACCACATTCTGCGTTCCGACAACGTGTGAAGATGGACTATGAATTGTGTGCAGCGAACGGTTCATCCATAAAAACTTACGGCTGGGTTGAGATGAACCTCAACTTAGGTCTCCGTAGGGACTTTGTGTGGCGTTTCATTGTAGCTGATGTAACAAAACCTATTATAGGCGTAGATTTTTTGTCCTATTTTAATTTAATTGTAGATGTTCGTAATCAGCGTTTAATTGATGCCATCACTAATTTGTCAACCGTAGCTAACATTGTACAGGTAAACGATAGCCTTATTTCTAGTGTAAAGGTCGTGACTGGTGATTCGAAATATCATAATTTACTTTCTGAGTTTCCAGACTTGACACGACCGGCAGGCGCTCATCGCACCCCTAAACACAATACAGTCCACCACATTCGCACCACACCAGGCCCTCCAGTATCGTGCACACCTCGTAGACTGGCACCAGACAAGTTAAAAATTGCCAAGTCTGAGTTCGAGGCAATGCTAGCGACAGGTACCGCTCGTCCTTCGGAGAGTCCATGGTCGTCACCACTACACCTAGCTCCTAAAAAGGATAATGGTTGGAGACCGTGCGGTGACTACCGTATGCTCAACGCTAGGACGATTCCAGATAAGTACCCTATCCGTCACATTCATGATTTTGCCCATAGCTTATCTGGTTGTAAGGTTTTTTCAACAATTGACCTCGTTAAGGCCTTCAACCAGATTCCTGTCTTTGAAGAAGACATCCCAAAATGCGCCATTTCGACGCCATTTGGGCTTTTTGAGTTCCCTTTCATGAGTTTTGGATTGCGCAACGCAGGTCAGACGTTCCAGAGGTTCGTTGATGAGATGACTCGTGGCCTAGATTTCTGTTACCCTTATCTCGATGACTTTTTAATCTTTAGCCGCAGTGAGTCTGAGCATGAAGATCACCTTCGCCAACTTTTTACTCGGATGAAAGATTACGCGGCATGCTCATCAACACTGCTAAATGCGTCTTCGGTAAGTCAGAGGTAGCATTTCTAGGCTACCATATCTCTCAACACGGAACGAAACCTCTGGAAGGTAAGGTTACGGCTATCAAGGAATTTCCTGTTCCTAAAACGGCCAAACAGCTTAGAAGGTTCTTGGGCATGTTAAACTTTTATAGGAGATTTATCCCCCAAGCAGCCCAAATCCAAGCACCTTTGAACGCTTTACTGACCGGCTCCATAAAAGCATCGCATCCTGTTGATGTAAGCGGGGACTCGTTAAAGGCTTTTGAAGCATGCAAGGAAAGCCTTTGTAATGCAGCAATGTTGGCTCATCCTGAGTCAAAAGCTAAGTTAGGTCTTGTTACTGATGCTTCTGATTTTGCTATCGGTGGAGTCGTGCAACAACTTGTGGACGACAATTGGCAACCTCTAGCCTTTTTCTCACGCAAGTTGAGCCCTACACAACAAAAATACTCACCATATGATAGAGAGCTCCTTGCTATCTATGAGAGTATAAAGTATTTCCGTCATTGGCTAGAGGCTACAGTTTTCACTATCTATACCGACCACAAGCCACTGTGCTTCGCATTCCATGAAAGGAAGGCACACAGTAGCCCACGTCAGTATAGACATCTAGACTATATATCACAGTTCTCAACCGATATACAGCACATCGCCGGAAAAGATAATGTCGTTGCTGACACGCTTTCCCGGGTCGAGGAACTGCAGAGTCCTGTAGATCTAGAAGTGATAGCCAAAGCCCAAGACTCCGATTCCGAAATAGCGGATTTTCTTAAACAAGAAACTAGTTTGCACATTAAAAGGTTGAATATACCTGGAAGTCGCAATCAACTGTACTGCGATGTCAGTACAACGACTCCCAGGCCTTTAATACCCAAGACCTTGCGCAAACAAGTTTTTGATAGTTTGCACTCACTATGCCATCCTGGTGCTAACGCAAGCGCTAAATTAGTGGCAGAACGCTTTGTTTGGCCCCTGATGAGGAAAGATTGTCGCGAATGGTCTAGGGCGTGTTTGGCTTGCCAGCGCACAAAGGTAAATCGTCACGTATCGTCGCCGTTAGGCACCCACGATTTACCTAAAGCGCGATTCAAATACGTTCATTTAGACCTTATCGGACCGTTACCTCCGTCTGGTGATTTTCGGTACTGTCTGACAGCAATCGATCACTTCACGCGATGGACTGAGGTTGTCCCACTCACCAATATCACCGCGGAATCAGTGGCCAAAGCGTTTCTGTCAGGATGGATCGCTCGATTTGGTTGTCCTACCGACATTGTTACTGACCGCGGTAGGCAATTCGAATCAGCGTTATTCGAGCAGCTATCAAAATTTATAAGTTTTAAGCATCGTAAGACCACCAGCTACCACCCTCAATGCAACGGTCTCATAGAAAGGTTTCATCGGCAGTTAAAGGGAGCAATCATGTGCCATGCCGACAGTACCTGGACCGAAACATTACCTCTCGTGCTACTTGGCATAAGAAGTTCTTTCAAAGAAGATCTTCAATCTTCCTCGGCCGAGTTAGTATACGGTGAGCCGTTGCGCCTTCCAGGTGAATTCTTTGGCCATAAAGTTGACAAATGCACGACTGATATTACTGATTTTTCAGCACGTATCAGATCATTTGCCAACAATTTACAGCCTGTCCCAACTTCACACCACTCATATAATAAAATCTTTATATACAAAGATCTTTCGTCTTGCTCTCACGTATTTCTGAGAGAAGACGCATTGAGAGGTGCATTACAACCGGCATACACTGGCCCTCATGAAGTGGTCGAGAGAAATGCCAAAACATTTAAAATTAAAGTGAAAGGCAAAGTGATGACGGTATCGGTAGACCGACTTAAACCAGCCTACATACTGTCACACTCTAATCCCACTATTCCAGATCCTGATCCCAATCAATCTTCCATTCCTACTCAAATACCTATCAAGAATACAACTCGTTCTGGGCGTCAAGTTCGATTCCCGGACTATTATCGCCCGCTAAACGCGGTCTCTGGGGGGGGAGTGATGTGGTGAACCTACATATTATTTATTTATTTGTATATATCAATAATTATATTCATAAATAAATACATATTTTATTACAGTTAACACTTACATAAATAAGAATACAGCTATATAATATTTAACAAATATATTACTTACTTTATAAATAAAACACTACATACTATTTATCTATTTATTATATAAAATATTTCAATTTTATATTGTTACCGAGCGCCCGCCATCAGTGTGTAGTATGGAAACGAAAACTGGTTCCAGCGGCCATAATAACTATCGCCTAATCTGTGCCGGCCCCGGCCAAGCCCGATCTACCTTTAGCCGCGAAGCCCGCGTCACTTTGTGCTCCGCTCGAAGCTTTATTACGCGCTTAGATATTTTGTTATTTTTATTGACAAGGAACCCTTATGCTTATGCTTAAACTATTGTTTCTTCTTCTTTCTGTTATACTCCTTCTATTTTTTATATGTGGTGTTTGTGGTTAATAAACAATCAGTGTCTTGTGAACTTTATCTTATTATTCCGGCTACAGACAGATACCTATCTAGCCACACAACACACTAGGATACACCACACCTACCCATATGTATATTAATTAATGAATAGATTTAGCTTGTATGGATAAATAATGTTCATTCATTCATTATATCCTTCCAACGGAAATAGCAATGCTGATTGGTGAAACCTATGTTATACTTACATACTCTATTGGCACAGGGACCCAAAGTGGGTCTTGGCCTCCGATATGAGAACTCTCCACTTTCCTCTGTCCATTTCCATTTCTTTCCAGTCGTTGGCTCCAAGATTGCGCAGGTCAGTCTCCATCCTATCGCTCCAGCGATACTTGGGACAACCAACCGGTCTGTCCACCTATATTATGAAACCGTCAATTTCATCGATCATCGATAAAAATTTCAACAATGACCCATCACTACCTTCAGACCGGTCTACGTTGCGTTTATGTAGGTAACTCTTACGTCAGCCGTACCATCGTGACCCATACAGCATATTTACAGTTTTCTAACTCGATTAAATTATGAAATGCCTTAGTAGGCCGGTTTCGATAGAAATAGAAATTTAGTTTCGCATTTGTTCCGGTTTGAAGGGTATGAGGGCCGGTGAAATTACACGCATCATTTCACCGCATGTCTCATGACGGGAGCAATGCAATAAACGTCTTGCATTGCACTATGCACTTAAGGAAACGAATATAGTAAAATAAATAATGCTGGACATTGCACACGATGCTATATAGCCCCAAACTAAGCAAAGCTTGTACTATGGAAACCGGATAACTGATAGAATACTTATGTACTTTTTTTGTAAATACATAGGTATATAGAGAAACATCCAGATCCGGGACAAATATCTGTAGATCATGCAAACTATTGTGCCGCGGCGGAAATCGAACCATCTACCTCTAGCGTCTCAGAGGACGTCTATAATATAACTAACTAGCTGACCCGCCCGCGGCTTCAAACGCTTGAAATTTCCTGTTCCCGTGGGAACTTTAGGATGATAAAAACTTTAAAACACTCTTGTGAAAGTGATGCGACACTTAAAAAATCATTAAAATCGGTTGACCCGTATTTGATGGACCACTAAAACCGCGACACGAGATTTTTCTTTAAATTAAATTGGGCAAATCGGCGTTGTATGTATGTTTGTTTGTCCGAGGATAACTTTCGAAGTGTTTATCCGACCATCGTGAAAATTAGTTTAAAGGTAGGTAGTGATAGCACAATTTTGGTGTCCATAAGCAGAGACCAGTATATTACTGGTCTCTGCCATAAGTGACCAGAGAAAGATTGCCCAGCTGTTTATGGAACACTTCAAAGTGCACTCCCCCCTTGGGCCATCAGTCGAGGTGTCAGACGCTGGGTCTGTCGGTCGGGGTGACGGGCCTCTACTGCATCTGTCTGCTAAGCAGGTTCATTCGACAATTAAGGATATGCCCAGAGGCAAGTCCCCGGGATACGACGGGCTAAGCGTCGAGCATCTCAAATATGCAGGTAACCACTTACCCGGTCTCTTGTCCATGTTCTACTCAATGTGTCTTAGACACTCGTATCTTCCAGCTGACCTCATGAAGACTAAAGTAGTGCCTATTGTGAAGAACAGGACGGGAGATATCTCGGATAAGGGGAACTACCGCCCGATTTCTCTGGCCACAATAATAGCAAAGGTGCTGGACATTGCTTGATTCTATTTTACAGAAATATCTTCAACTTCATGACGCACAGTTTGGGTTTAGGCCTGGACTATCAACAGATAGGACTCTAGCACACCATCCAGTACTATACCAGTCGCAGGACGCCGATGTACGCCTGTTTCCTTAATCTCTCCAGGGCTTTTGACCTTGTATCTTATGATGTGCTCTGGAGGAAGTTGGAAGACAGGAGTGTACCGACGGACCTGCTAAATATACTCCAGTATTGGTACAGGAACCAAAGCAACATGGTAAAATGGTCTAATGCTTTCTCCGAGCCCTGCAGGTTAGAATGCGGGGTGAGACAGGGGGGGGGGTAAGTTTTCCCGCGCTATTCAGCCTGTATGTTATTGATCTCATAGTCGGGTTCAGAAGCTTGAGTGTCGCTGCCGCGTGGATGGTGTTAGTGTTAATAACATCAGCTACGCGGCCGATATGGTGCTGTTTGGCCCTACTGCGGGATCAGTTGGAGAAATGCTGAAGGTCTGCTCCAGCTATGCTGCTTCTCATGGGTTCTGCTATAATGTGAAAAAGTGTGAATACATTGTCTTTAAGGCCGCAGGTAGTAACATGAAAAGTTTTCCGGATTTAACCCTTAACGGCAAGAACATTAAAAGAGTAACAACCTTCAAATATCTGGGGTTTAATATTACCGGCGATCTTAAGGACAATGTTGACATAGAGAGGGAGCGCAGGGTACTAGCGGTCGGCTTCGCACGCGTTGTTTGTCAACAAAAAGTAGCCTGTGTTAATCCAGGTTATAATCTACGTGCTTACCAAATTTCATCGAAATTGGTTCCGCCGTCACTACGTGATTGAGTAACAAACAAACAAACATCCAAACTTTCGCATTTATAATATTAGTGTGATGTGATGTGATTCATAATCCAATCTCTTTTGGTTCAACTGTCGAAATAATTGGCCCCCATATCGTTATTCCATATAGTGGGGAGCCGTCCTACGCTGCGCTTTCCAATGCATGGTCTCCACTCGAAAACCTTTCAGCCACAACGGCCGTCAGCAGGCTGAGTGTGAACACTACCTACTATAAAGTTTATACTAGTGGTTCGCCCCGAACTGAGATCTCGCGAGTCTCCCAAAACACAAAAAAATATATTTTTAAGGCGACTCTCCCAACGATGCTCAAACGTATTTAGTGGCTAAATATGATTTAAAGCGTTGTCAAATCATAAAAATTCGTAAAATTTAAACATGTTTAGGCCCTAAATACGTTTAGGGATCGTTGTGCAAGCCGGCCTTAATCTTTGACTAACAAAATAGTGCCACGAAATGAAACCAATAAACTTGACCTACAGTTTCATTCAAATTACAGGTAACGGGAGTTCATGTAATTTGGTTATACTTTATTGGGGTACAAATTGTAGTTATTCTGGATTTCAGACTTTTGCCTATATTTTTGTCACTTAAGCTATACTCATACCAAATTTCAGCACTGTGAGGTCACCGGTGTACTCTGTAAATTTTGTCAAGTTCAGTTTTATTATGACTAATAACTCAAAAACTATAAAAACTTTTCTAAAAATAAAAACGGAGTCGAAATGTACTAATCAATAATGTAATATGTATAATGTGTGTCGACCTTTCATTTGACGTCCTATTTGACCTAATTAATAGTCTCATTTTCATTTGTTTTTACACTTCTTGAATCCCAATATCTCAACCACCCCCCAACATTTTTAGGTCATTTAGTCACACCAAAATTGTGCCATCACTACCTACCTATGTATACAATTTCACGATGATCGGATCAACGCTTTGAAAGTTATCCTCAGACAAACAAACATACATACACACATACAACGCCGAATTGCCCAAGTTGATTTAGAGATCTCGCTTCGCTCGATGACCAAATGTTTGTATAGAGTGTGGAGGGACACTGTTTAATTTGGTCAATTTCTACACTCGATATACTTTATACCTACTTTATAGATAGTATATCGAGCGCAATGCTCGCACTCAGCTTGAAGACATGACTACAGAGCGTAATAACACTGTTATACATTATTATGATAGATAGATAATTGACTTATAAGTAAGTAGGTCAGAAAGCGTACCTTCTAATAGAAAATGCACCCTCTGGGGTAACATAATCTTCTTCAATTATATCCGTTAACAAATCAATCGATATAGGCCCGGTACAATCAGCAATGTAGGTTTATTAACAATGAAGGCTTTTCATTTTTGATTCATAAAAAACTAGTTCCCACTAGCGTAATAGATGGCGCTGTCTAGAGATGCAAAAATATGGTTTATATGCCAAAATCTCAAAGACCCAGTATCAAAATTTATCTAAATTAATCTCAATTCGTGTCTAAGATAAACAAACATAAAATTATATGATGTATTTTAATAGATACCCAGTTTCTCGGAAATAATGATAACACGGCAATTGACATTGACAATTCACTTTTCTTTGATAATCAGCGTATGACATAGCAACGCCATCTGTGAGTAGATAAACAAACATGGCCATGAAACCCCCTCATTAGCGAGTAGCGACTAAACATGTTTAAATTTGACGTATTTGTATGATTTGACAACTCTATAAAATCACTAAATACGATTAGGCATCGTTGTACAAGTCGCCCTAAGACTTTCTTTATCCAAATAACCACGAGTACCTGAGTACATAAACAACCACTAACCCAGAACAAAAAAATATGAGAAACAAATAAATTAATAAATATTGCACTTGGTTTAGGTAAGGATAGTGAAAGTTAAATGAAATGGTTTAAGCGCCATCTATAAGAAACCGAGTGTACTATTTCAAACATTATTGTACAAATTACCTATCAAGTCGGTATGTTGAACGGGCGTTCTCACGGTATATATTACTTTTGTAAATGTACGATAGATGGGGTAAAATTGAGAACTTTTCATAAATTATTTGTAACTTACCTAATATAGAATACGCGTTACACTCTCAGATTATACGTTTGTATAATCTGAGGTTACACTACTAAATATGTGAGGTAACCTAGAAATAAAGCTAAACTCGCTGTTGCAACTTGACTTGATACCCCATTTTTATCCATGGGACCTGATTTATGGCATAAAAAGTAGCCTATATGTTAATCTACATACACACTAAATTTTATCGAAATCGGTTCAACCGTTATAACGGGATTGACTAACATCCAAACTTTTACATTAATAATAATAGTGTGAATACCTAGCTAATATTTGATTCTAATAAAAATTAAATATTTTGCCAATTTTATCACAATTTTTGAAGTGAAAACTTCTTTAGGCGCGTTGCGCATTTTTTGAAATGGGAAAAAAACCATTAAACTCGCGACACTGTTACCGTTACCGACACATCTGTATATAAGTATCTCGTAATTGTTCAAGTTTTCACTTCTGTTAGCACTCCCTGAGGGCCACTTTTTTTTTTGTTTTAGCTACGTGCATCATCGTCATCGTCATTGGCAACATAACTGGTAGGTAACATGACTATCAGTCTTACCAGCGCACTGCTGGGTAAAACTAAACTTGGTAACATTTTGCATGCCTGTTACTTTTCATCTTATCTCATCAATCGATCAATTTTTGTTACTTAGGTACCCATGTTTCGCAAAATAAAATAATATTATTAATTAGGTATGAATTTGATTAATTACGCTAACAAACAGGCCAATCTTTACATACTCAGTATAAAATGAAGTCGTTTCCGCTGTCTGATAGATTAGATCATATAAACTACCAACAGAGTTTAATGCAGTTTTCAGCAATAGATAGAGTGATTCAAAGGTTTTTAAGTATATACATGACATATGTATACATATGACGACCTCCGTGGCGCAGTGGGCGTATAGCCGGCTGAGACGCAGGAGGTAGCGGGTTCGTTTCCCGCGGAACAAATGTTTGCATGATCTACAAATATTTGTTCCGGGTCTGGATGTTTTTCTATTTTATAAGTATGTACCTATTTACAAAAAAAAGTATAAAAGTATTCTACCAGTTATCTGGTTCCCATAGTATAAGCTCTGCTTAATTTGGGTCTAGATAGCGTTGTGTGAAATGTCCACCAATATTTATTTATTTATTCATAAGTTCCCACGGGAACGAGAAATTTCAAGCGAGCGAAACTGCGGGCTGGTCAGCTAGTAAAATTATAAACTAATACAAATACTGCTACTCCCCAATAGATGTCGCTGTTTAATATCTGTAAATTCATAAAATCTTACCCACAACTAAATAAAGCTATTAAGATACCACTACTCCCCGCTAGATGGCGCTGCTAAGAATTGCAACGGTTGTGTAATAATTTTATTTGCAAATTGAGCAATTATTATTGTCTTTTATTACGACATATAAACAAGAATCATTCGCGATTCTTGCGACATTTGATCTTGGTATTTTGGTTATGGATTTATGGGTGAGATAAAAATTATGTCTTATTACAATTAGGGCAATTAATCTTTACCTGGCATTTCTAGTACCTAATTGATTGGCTATTTCAATGTCATCTTGCTAATCCCATCTTTGCAACTTTGTCTACGATGTCGGAACTAGGATGCCACAGACAGACAGACATAGGAGTCTAACTTATAACAGCCCCGTTTTGTTTATACGTCGGGGTTAAATACGTACCTAACTATACCTAGACAAAATCTAGATTCTAGTTCCCAAACTTTTTTTTACAATTTCAAAATTTTGCTTTCCGGTGGAGCTACATTTCTACTATATTCCCAGTCGACAAAAAATGTGAAGATTAGATTAAGGAAATCTGCTTACATTGATAGGCGAAGTCAAGCCAACATTTTAGTTGTTCAATAACGAAACCAGATATATTTTCGTGGACCCCCGCTTACGAATTGTGAACCCTCATTTTTTGTCAAGCCAACGTAGAACCCTGTCAAGATTCTCGTGGACTCCTGGGGGTCCACCACCTGGTCGGACTAGGTTATTTAGAATATTCAAGTGTATGAAATTGAGGTCAAGGCATCACCTAAATACCAAACGCATTATAATAGAAAATCAATGAATCAAAATAGGTATTAGAATATATATTATTATGTCAATAGATTATGATTCAATATTATAAACGTAAAAGTTTGGATGTTTCTTTATCTGTTTGTTTGTTACTCAATGTCGTTGTAACGGCTGCCAATTTCGATTAAATTTGGTATATAAATAGATTTTGACCTGGATTTAAATATACTTATACGTTTTGCTGACAACCACGCGTGCAAAGACGCGGGCTGAAGCTAGTGATTCATAATTTAATGATCACCTAATCGTTATACTAAACTAATGACTGGAAGGTCAGTTATGTCAGTTATGTGCAACCATAGATTATCATCTGATTATTATTAACTAGGAGGCGAGGCTGGTTTTTAGAATTACGCACCTACCTAAAAAAAGCAACCTTAGTAATCAGTAGTTTGCGGCTCGTAAGGGGTAAACAAGTTGTTTGTTGGGTTAGGTTGGGTTGTTCACTTGTTTATGCAAATAAATATCTTGTATTTCAGCACTGTGGGGTCACTGGTGTATCCTGTAAATTTTGTCAAAGTTCAGTTTATATTATGGCTTATATCTTAAAAACTACAAGGCTTAAACTAAAAATAAAAACGGGATCGATATGTACTCACAAAGACCTTTTATTAGACGTGCCACTTGACCGGTTAGTCCCATTTTGTTTTTTTTTTACCCCTCTTGAACCCCAATATCTTAACAACCCCCCATCATTTTTAGCTCATTTAGTCACACCAAGATTGTGCCATCCCTACCTACGAATATATTCCAAATTACACGATGATCGGATCAACACTTCGAAAGTTACCTTCGGACAAACATACATACATACATACAACGCCGATTAGCACAACCCTGGTGTGACTAAATGAGCTAAAAATGATGGGGGGTTGTTAAGATATTGGGGTTCAAGAGGGGTAAAAAAAAAATGGAACTATCCGGTCAAGTGGCACGTTTAATAAAAGGTCTTTGTAAGTACATTTCGACCCCGTTTTAATTTTTAGTTTAAATCTTGTAGTTTTTAAGGTATAAGCTATAATATAAACTGAACTTTGACAAAATTCACAGGGTACACCAGTGACCCCACAATGCTGAAATTTGGTATGCGTGTAGCTTTAGTAACACAAATATTGGCAAAAGACTGAAATTCAGATTAACTGCAATTTCTACCCCAAAAAAGTATAACCAATTAACATGAACTCCCGTTACCTGTAATTTGTATGAAACTGTAGGTAAAGTTGTTGGTTATTTGTTTTTATGAGAGTAAACTCTTTAAACGGTATATTCGTTTTTTGAACTTCTATTTGAACTTTTTTGTCACGTGGATCATTTGCCATGTTTTTCGGTTTTAGGTAACAACCCGAAAAAACAAAAAACCAACGGCAGAAACCTATTTAGCAACAAACTGTTCTAGACTTTTTTAATTTCCTCGCATTCGTGAGGAAAAGTTATGATGTGTAATCTCCGATATAAGCGATCAATAAACTTCGATTAGCGTCATCAATTCTTAACCGACTTCAAAAAAGGAGGAGGTTCTCAATTCGACTGTGTTTTTTTAATGTATGATTCCTGATTACTCAAAGACGCCTGGACCGATTCGAGAAATATTTTTTTTGTTCAAAAGGGTGGTTCCATTGGCACCAAATCAGGGTCTGATGATGGGACCCCAAAAAAATTGAGGGCAACCATCAAATTTTATATTACTTCAGAACTCAGACATTTATCAACCGATTTCGATTTTTTTTTAAACTTTCATATTGGTCTCATACTCATAGAAATTTCATCAAAATCGTTTAGTAGTTTGTTTAAATATAATGTATCGATTACGGGATTAATAGCAAGCTACCGGTACTACTCGTAACCCACCCCTTAAATTAAATAACACGATTCTGGATATATGTTTTAAATGAATGTCGTATGTTATTCAGAATCATTTTATAAGAAATTCTTTTAATTCAGTATAATATTTTGACCTCGCGTTCCAATTTCAGACTTAACAATATACGATTTCTCATAAACGATTTAATTATGAATTAAAATTATTTTAATAAATTAGTGTAGGTTACTTGACCTTTGTAATGTTTTTTTTAATTGATGATCGTCAAGCCTGATGGTAAGTGATGGTGTGATCAAAGATGCAGCACGCTTGCTTAAAAATAACCTATTCACTTTGGACTTGGAGACTCCGAGATTATACTGGTCCGGAAAAACATACGCCGGAAGTGAGTTCAGAAAAGTTGAAGCAAATCGTTTGGTACGACATGGTATGCCGACCAGGTATGAGTGGTACTTCTCGGTACGTCTCCTTGTCCGGTGGTAGAAGGGGGAAGAATGAGTAAGGTATAATTGTAATGTTTTCAATACTCAGATGTATTTCAGTATTAATTTATTCACCATTTCATAATATTGGTATTCAAAAATATATTACAAATGTTAGTTTTTTATAGAAATAAATAAAAATAAACTAATTATAATCAAACAGAACATTGGAATAAACAATTGGTTACAGCAGATACTTCTCATGCAGATAAGAAAAATAACAGCTCATGTATTCATTATTATAAATACGGGATTTATCACGTACCGTTTTATCGGTGTTTCGACCGACAATGTTTCGATTCAATTCGTGAAATACGCCGGGGACGCCCAGAGAGTGTATGTCCTTCGGCGAACGCATTAGCTGCCTCAGTTGTGCTGTGTTTGCGTTTGTTGTGAACATTGCACACCGATAAAACGGTACGTGATAAATACCGCATTTATAATAATGATTGAAATCAATCACGAAAGTTTTCTAAGCTCATGTATTCATCCCTTCACCGAACGAATGTTTCCAATTTTTGCGTGACAGCAACTTTCGTTCGGAGACTTACCGTAATATACGATTTGTACGACATATTTTTTATACGACCTGAGGACAGAAGAAGCTTATGGCCCACCTGATGTTAACGTAACCATCGTCTTTAACAATGAATCCCCTCGTAGGTCACGCTCCTTAGACATGTGCGTGACCTGCACTGCTCAGCGTCCATCTTGAGGCATACAGGTGTAAAGCCATGTGCCTGTAATTTCAACCGCAACCATACCCTTCAAACCGAAACACAGCAATGCTGCTTGGCGGTAGAAATAGGTGCGGTGGTAGAACTTCCCCGGGTGAACCCTTTCTCAACGAACTACTCTTTACTGGATTTCATAAACGATTTAACGTTGTTTCATATTCCATTGTATTCAAATTTTAACAAAAGGGAGTATTACATTTACAATTACGACATACAACAACAAAAAACCAAATTACAAATTATTTTAATTAATTATTTTAGGTAGTTGAACTCTGTAATGTTTTCAATATTAATTTATTTTAATGTTTCTGTAAATTGACTTGTAAACTTATTATAATTGCTTTATATCGATTTATCTATTAATCGAAACACAGCACTGCGAGATTTAAAAACCATAGCTCTGCAAAATTTCACGATTAAATTTTTTTTTTTAATAACCTATACGGTCCCACTGCTGGGCAAAGGTCTCCCCCATTTGCTTTCATTCCTTGCGTTCTCCAGAAATCTCCTGCCAGTCAGAATGGAACCCATCCAGATCGTCGCGCCAACGTTTTCGCGGTCTGCCTCGTTGCCGTCGTCCTGTAGGTTGCCAGTCGGTGGAGATCTTAGTCCACCTTTCAGGGTGCATTCGAGTGACGTGACCCGCCCACTCCCATTTGAGTCTTGCAGCCTTGTACCCCACATCGATGATTCCGGTCATAGAGCGTAGAGTAGTGTTGCGGATTCTATCGGTTCGCTTAACACCTAAAATGCTACGCTCCATCGCTCGTTGGCATACCCCGAGTCTGAACTTTTGTGAGTCCGTCAATGACCAAGTCTGAGCACCGTAGGTTAGAATGGGTAAGATACACATGTCGATGAGTTTTCGCTTAAGTGACAGTGGAAGGTTGCCCTTCATTAGCTCTTTCATGGACCAGTAGCTCTTCCAAGCGTTATCGACACGACGGTCTACTTCTCGATCTTGTCTGTTCTTGAAAGAGACTATCTGGCCCAGATAATTTAATTTATTTTATTTTATTAAAATTTAATTTAATTTAAATTTTTTAATTGCAATGGGATACAAAACAGAATACAACCAAACAGATACATGAAATAAATATCAATTTTTAATACAATCTACGGACAGAACAAAGAATTGGTAAATAATGTATGATTGTGACGATGACGTATATATTTTTTTAAGTTATACTTCTTTTGGCGCGTTTGGAAAAAAATATGAGGGTAAAATTTAAACGATGCGCGCGCACAACGACAGCCAAAAAGCAACACGATGAAGTTAGCTGATAACTCTCTCATTCGCGCGCACACCGGGAGCCAAAAAGCGACATGATGAAGTTAGCTGTTAACTGTCTCATGCGCGCGCACACAGACAGCCAAAAAGCGACATGATGAAGTTAGCTGAGTCTCTCAAGGTTCCGTGAAAAACTCCTATATTCAAAGTAGTTTTTTTATTAATTTATCATTCCTTTTACAAAAAAAGAGTTGTGGCACACGGAATGAAATCTTTAGCTATTTTGGTTCTGTTGCGCCAAAGAAGTATAACTTCTTACGAGCGTACACACACACTTTTTTTACATTAAACTGGTAGACACACAAGCTGGCGGGGTTTCTGATGTTAAATGGTCACCTCCGCATATAAACTCCTGCAGAACTCGTAAATTTTTTTTTCATTATTACACAAATTATATAATATAAACTTAAGTATAATTGATTGTATTTTTAAGGGGAGGAATTACCCCACAATGCTATGGCCATGTACAAGACCCTGTATGTACCCATATCCTCTTCAATAAATAGATATAAAGTGAGTAACCTATTGCACGTGACCACAAATGGACCAGTGATACATCTCAAACGGTGTTACTAATGATAGTGTTACATACAAAAATTTATATAATTAACTAAATAATGATTACTTACCACCTTTAGTCATACAGTAAGTATGCATTGCGATAATACTTTACCATAGATGGATAGATAGATAGAAAACATCATTCTTTTCCAGATTTCCAGACAGGATTTGAGATCCTTTGTGGCGCAGTAGGCGAATAGCCGGCTGATACGCAGGAGGTAGCGGGTTCGATTCCCGCCACGGAACAAATGTTTGCATGATCTACAGATATTTGTTCCGAGTCTGGATGTTTTTCTATATATTATAAGTATTTATTTACAATAAAAGTAAATAAGTATTCTATTAGTTATTTGATTCCCATAGTAGAAGCTCTGCTTAGTTTGGGACTAGATAGCGCTGTGTGAAATGTCCACCAATATTTATTTATTATATATAAAACGCTTTATTGTAAATCACACTTAAATTATAAAACAATATATATTATAAACAAACAACAATAGGTACACGCAGAAATACAAGTGGCGGTCTTATCGCTAAAAGTGATGTCTTCCAGACCACCCTACCATCAGGCGAGATCTCTAAATCAACTTGGGCAAATCGGCGTTGTATGTATGTATGTTTGTTTGTCTGAGGATATCTTTCGAAGCGTTTACCCAATCATCGTGAAATTTAGTATATAGGTAGCTAGTGATGGCACACACTAGCGCCACGTACACGTGGTGATATACAATTTTATTAATACAATAAAAACATGGAGCGGTTGAGATATTGGGGTTCGAGAGGGGTAAAAAAAACAAAATGGGACTATCTGGTCAAGTGGCAAGACTAATAAAAGGTATTTGTGAGTACATTTTGATTCCGTTTTTATTTTTAGTGTAATCTTTGTACTTTTTTAATTACGAGTATTAGCCATAATAAAACTGAACTTTGACAAAATTTACAGGGTACACCAGTGACCCCACGGTGCTGAAATTTGGTATGCGCGTAGCTTTAGTGACACAAATATATGTAGTATTACCTATATTTGTGTCACTAAAGCTATGCGCATCTGACTGAAATCAAGAATAATTGCAATTTCTACTCCAAAAATGTGTAACCAGATAACACGAACACCCGTTACCTGTAATTTGAATGAAACTGTAGGTCAAGTTATTTGGTTATGCATTTCGTGGCACTATTTTGATGGTCAAAGATTACAAAAAATTTTTTTTTGTTTTTATGGGAGACTCGCGAGATTTCAGTTCGGGGCGAACCACTGGTAATATTTGCTTATTACAGATCAAACTTATAACACCTCTCTTTATGTCGTGGGCTAAAAATAACTATACGCAGACTTAGCGTACAAAAAGTCCGCTTCAGTTTTTGTATAATTTTTCCATAAAACAGTAGATACCTAGTTATTTGTTGAATCATTACTCCGCATCGGTCGTTGCATGGCGGTACCTATTTTTGCTGCCACACCCCTTTGTGGCAGGCCAGCAAAAAACGGTACCATTGTAAACAACAATAGGTTAATACCCAACTAAATGATGACGCATGAGGATGCTGGTTCGATTTCCGCCGAGGAAATGTTTGCATTATCCACAGATGTTTTATACGTGGATGTTAAGACAGATATCTAAAACACTGTTCTAGATAGATTTCGTTATAGTTTTCCTGTATACTGTACTTATTATCTATCAATCATATTAATTTCAGATTTTTCACTTCGCAAACTTTGGAAATAAGGGGTGTTAAGGTAGCACAGATCTGCAAAAAAAATTTTTGCAGTGAAAACTTCTTTAGCATCGTTGTGATTTGAAAGTCGATGAAACGAAAAAGCGACAGTAAAAAGAGACATACACATAAATTCATAAGTGAAGTGAAAACTTCTTTAGCATCGTTGTGATTTTAAAGTCGATGAAACGAAAAAGCGACCGTAAAAAGAGACAGAGGCCTTAGCCAAATTACAGTCGATTAGCGATGACGCTAGTCGATACGTCCGAAAATGTATGGGATTTGACGCATGCTATAGAAATAGCACGTGATACAGCGACAACAAATGTATGTAGAAATCGAGTAGATTCGCAGCCAATGTAATTTGACTACGGGCCCATAATACATACACATAAATTCATCAGTGAAGTGAAAACTTCATTAGCATCGTTGTGATTTGAAAGTCGATGAAATGAAAAAGCGACAGTAGAAAGAGGCAGACATATAAATTCATAAGATTTAACGTGGGAGAAAATGAGATAGGAAGCATTATACAGTGTTTCTTATGTTCGTTGTTCTCTTTGTGCTTTGCTTCGTACTCCCTCCACTCGTGTTAATAATTAACTTTGCATTACTATGATCATTACTAAAACCTACAATTAACATCTTACCGAAATTTTACATTCGTCTCATTATCTTGAAACCAAAATTTTAATTCTATGTTATTATTCGGTTAATTAATCCTCGAGCGGTAGTACACAGTCCTCAAAACATTGAAGCTACGTCCAGGTTTGTATCTACAGATAATTACCAAAAAACTGTATTTTGTCATGTCATCATATTCAATTGATTTATTTTCTTACGTATTAATTCCAATATGTCGTCGTCCAGGTGTTGTGTGAATGATCTGAATACATTTTGTTACATTTGTGATGACTATGTGGTGAAAAAATTAAGAAACCCTATACAGGCTTTGTGAGAAAGACGTATGTCGATTACTTTAAGATGGAAATGAAGGCACTGAGCAAGCCGTGGGGTCCAAACATTGTGTGCAAATTGTGTAGTGAACATTTAAGACAGTGGACAAGTGGTAAACATGATCATTTAAATCTATGATTTGAACTGAGCAGAAAAACCATATTGACGACTGTTATTTTCGTTTTACTTTACCCATACTATTATTATGTTTTATTTTATTATTCTATTATTATTATTTATGTTTATTTATTTACGTTTTGTTTTCCCATACGCACAAAGCGGTACTCTTCCACCTTTATTATTACGCCTTACCTGAGTCTGTTTCCTGATAACTACAACCTAGGGATCTTCAAGTCAGTGAATAGGTTTCATCTAGGCAAGCGTGTACCATCGTAGACTGCATCATCGCTTATCATCAGTCGAGATAGTGGTCAAACGCTAGCCTATAATTTATAAAAAAAAACTTTACACCTGCGATTTCTCGAGAACTAGACGTAGCATCAAAAAAATGAGTATATTGCTAGAGTCAGGGTATCAAATATACTTAAAAATCTGTTTTAGTTTTAGCGGCACCAAAATCATTGTAGACCTGTGTAGAGGATACATAATTTTTCATTATTCCTGTACAAAAAAATTGATTTTGGAATGTGTAAATCAATCTCTTTGATATGATAACCCACATGACCCTATAAAAAAATGCCCCATCATTTTTGCTCGTTTGGCCTCCAATATGAAAATATTTTTGAATTTATTTTCAATTAGCTGACCAATCCGCAGCTTCGCACACGTAGTTTTTCAATAAAAACATTACCCTCCTTCTGCGCAGTTAGTAGTAGAGTATTACTCAGGGATTACTCAGCTACTGGGGCTGCGCACTTATAGAGTCAGAATAAGGAGACCGCACATTTTGCACGTTCCGTTAGTTAAAACCAATTACAGACAGAACGCATTTATTATTCGAGCAAGCGCCTCGCTTAACACTTTGGCAGATGCAGATATTGATCTATTCAATACTTCGACAAGCAAGTTAAAACGCTTGCTTGCGGATAAATTCTTTAATAATAATTATTCCACCTAAACTTTCATGAATTATTGTAATTTCAAACGATTTTCGTCCACGGTAACTGTGTTTTAGCTAATCTTTTTTAAAATTAAATGTGGAAATTTGTAATTGGCCCTAAGCATACAATATGTTTGTTTTGCATGTATTTTAATATAATTAGTTTTTCTGTGTACCTAGCTGTAAGTTTCCTGAAAATAATAAAAATAAAAAAATAAAATAAAATAAAAATTACGTAGCATTCTAAAGGTGAAAGAATTTTTGAAATCGAACCCGTAGTTTTTGAGTTTATTCGTTACAAACGTACAAAAATACAAATCTTTCCTCGTTATAATATTGGTATTGATAGATGAAGAATATTATAAATGTGAAAGTTTAGATGTTTGTTTATTTATTTGTTTGTTTGTTACTCGTACGTAATCACGTCGTAACGGCTGAACCGATTCCGATGAAATTTGGTATATACGTATATTAAGTATAACCTGGATTACCACATAGGTTACCTTTTACCCCATAAATCAGTTCACATGAGATAAAAATGGCGTGTCAAGTCAAGTTGCAACAGTAAGTTTAGCTTTATTTATAGGTTACCTACACATTTAGTAGTGTAACGCGTATGAAGTGGCGGGCAACAGCTAGTTTATAACAATTTCAAATTTCATGCCGATAGGTTCAGTATTTGATGAGATAATCAGCTGTGACAGACAAATGGACAAAGTCACATCATAAGTGTTCCGTTTCTACCATTTTGGTCCAGAACCCTAAAAATCAAGATACTATTAAGTACAAGTTTTTTTTTGTAAAGGTTAATTCAATACATTCATTCTCTTAATAATTACGTATTAACAACAACGGTCACACAATGTTATCAAGGGCACTTTAAGAGACAATGGTTCATAAACGGTACTTAAATTCCACACAGCACAGAATACTACAGAAGGTCAGCTTAGTACAACGAGCGATAAGACGCGCGCTTATGAAGACCTCGGATCAAATCGGTCAAAATTACTATTTGTCTGTATTCATAAATGAATTGAATAAAATTCAATCAAATGCTAAAGGTGGAAGAGAACCAATTTGTGTGTAGGTATTTCAACCATAGCCATGGTATTTCACCATATTTCAACCATCATTTATAAGGGACGTTGTGCCAGTCACTGATAGTCCCTCGTGTCCACGTACGTGTATGTACATGTGTGTATATGTATCTTTCTATATTGTTTTCTTTTAATAATTTTAATTGAATTCTATTTGATTTAGGTAATTTAATTCAATATTTTTTCAGACCTGGTATTTGATCAACATCCAAAAATATAAACTCAAGGTTTGCCAACGTGCGATGGAGCGCAGCATTCTCGGAGTCAAGCGTATTAACCGCATACGTAATACCGAACTACGCTCCCGAACACAAATCGTAGATGTGACTACGAAAGCCGCCAAGCTCAAGTGAGACTGGGCTGGTCATGTTTGCCGTATGATGGATGACCAGTGGGCCAAGATGACCACCGAGTGGAACCCTGACACAACCCGAAGACGCCGCGGCAGACCAAGGAAAAGGTGGAGGAGCGAGCTCACTAATTTCTGAGCAGATTGGATCATATTGGCGCTGAAAAGAAGTGACTGGAAAAAATGTGGGGAGGCATTTGCTCAGCAGTGGGACACAGAGGGCTAAAATAATATTAATAATAATTTAATTTAGTTTCTGTTTGTAACATGTCAATGGCTTGTAATAAACAATTTTTATTTTATTTTATAGCTGTATTGCACAGAGCGTCTGGTTGTCCGATGATAGAATTCAAAATAACGACGAAAATACTGCTGTGCCTTTGAGTAACTGCGCGGGGGGAGGTTAGGAAGCACTTATTCACACCGCTTTGTCAGCCGTCGCGCGGTGAGGAAGTTAGACGGTTTCAAAGTGGTCGGCGGGTGATTTTGACCCACCTAGCGCCCGGTGTTACTATTTTGTACACATAAGTTTTTATTAATTTTTAACTTTCTTTTAGTTTTTTGGTTATTATTTCATTCATTATTTCGTAGAAAATTATTGGAGCTCTGGGATAATGCTGTGACTTGTTGATTAAGATTAAAATAAGCAGAATAACTATTAATATTTGTTTCATATCAAATTTTTTTACTAATATATATAAAACAGACTAAATAAACATACTACTCAATAAAAGTTGGTAATGATAAACTAATAGACTTATTTCACTAACCATTTTGGATTAAAAAACCTAACCTAACGCTTTGTGTTACGAATTTGAACCTGACGCACGCGCCGGTTACGTTAATTATAATGTTCTTATCAAAATTGTTGTGCATTTGGTAGTAAAATCTTTTAGACCGCCGTAGCGCTACGGCCGAGCGCGTTCGTAGGTAATTATATAATTATAGTCCAGATCGGGCCGAGCTGGCCTTCTGTAACTATTTATTTTGTGGTGGTAGGTGTAAGGAAAATTATAAATAAATATCACTAATCTATTTATATATTGCTCCATCCATTGCAAACGATCTATAGATAGCTCAACTGCTCCGGATCACAATTATGATGAAGTTTCGCCAAGACACTGCATATGCTATAAATACATAATAGTACAAAGGTGATCTTAATGCTAAAGAGCATTTTCTTCCAGATAACATTTGTCTATTGCGGATAAAGATGTGTAGGTAGTGTACAGAAATAGAACTAATGAATATTTTCAATGCTAATGCGTTGACCCAGATAAATTAATATTTAATTTGAAATGATCTTCCGTTTGTCAATAAAAACATTACCCTCCTTCAGAACGAGTAAAATGTAGCATAGGTATATCTCAATCTCGGTAATAATATCTACTTAAATACCAAATATAATTGAAATCGGTCCAGCCGTTTAGACGTAAAAACGTTATAAACCTTTCGAAGCGTTGATCCGATCATCGTGAAATTTAGTATGTAGGTAGGTAGTGCTGGATCCTAGTAAGACATTTTGGGGGGGGGAGGGGGGGGGGTTGAGATATTGTAAAATAATCAAAATGAGACAATCAGGTAAAGTGGGACGTCTAATATCAGGTCGTCATCCCGGTATCGTATATTGATTCCATTTTTATTTTAAGTATACATATGCTTTGTAGTTTTTGAGATAATTGCCAAAATAAAAACTTTTGTCGAAATTCACAGGGTACACCAGTAACCCCATAATGATGAAATTTGGTATGCGTGTAGCCTTAGTGACACAAATAAAGAGAAAAGTCAGCAATTCAGAATAACTACAATTTCTACTTCTACAAAATTTAATCAATTAAAATGATTTGTTAATATTATTTGGATGATACTGTAGGTCAAGCTATTCATAGTCAAGCACTTCGTGGATACTTACACTGTAAAGTTTACATAGTACCTATCTACTTTTTTGATTCTTAAAGACAATTTTATGGTCATCATCATCAACATATAACAGTCCACTGCTGGACGTAGGTCTCTCCCAGGGTGCGCCATTGAGCCCGATCCTCAGCTCTTCTCATCCAATCCTTGCCAGCCACAGCGCGTAAATTGTCACTCCATCTAGCCTGAGGGCATCCTACACTTCGCTTGCTTCTCCACTCCAGAACACGTTTACCCCAACGGTTACCGGTTCTGCGACAGATATGACCGGCCCACTGCCACCTTCAACAGTTTTTATAGTATTGTTACGAGCTGAGGGTTCGGGATAAAATAATGGGAATCGATCCAACCAAAATAACACGTTTATTCAACACGATAACGATGAATACACGAACTTGGTCACACGTAATCACAACACACTAATTCACACCACAGTTGCACCACTTAAAGTCACCGAAATGTTCACACGTATAGCTGAATCCAGACTGACTGTCCGGCCATCTCTCCGGCCTATTTATATCGCGCATATTTCGATTGTTCGAGAACGATCTCGATCGCTCCAGGAAAGGGTCGGTCCCTCGACACAATGGCCACTATCCATTCTGCGAAACCACAAACAATAACAGACAAAAGCGCTCGAGAAACCTCGATTACCATTCATTGTTTAACAGTCTCGGCGTAACACTGCCCCCTCCTAAAACATGCTCGTCCCGAGCATTGTTAGCCCCGTAATATCGCGCCAGCCGATCAACATGAACAATTTTAGGCGCACCTCGCGTTCCCTTCTGAATTCGGTATGTGACGTCATTGATCCTGGTCAACACACGGTATGGTCCATCCCATTTTGCTTGTAGTTTAGGGGATTTTCCCTTTTTCCGTATCGGATTGTGCAACCAGACCTGTGACCCCTCATCAAATCGCAAGTTGTTTGAATTTCGGTCATAACGGGTCTTCATTTTCTCAGACATTTGTTGACCAGTTAGTCGAATGTGTTCATTTATGTCGTTCATTTTATTGCGCAGGTCGTTTGCATAATCTGTGATGGCACGCGGAGAATCTGGAGGAATGCCAGTTATCAGGTCTGCAGGCAACCGCAGTTCTCTTCCAAAATTTGCCAACGCAGGAGTGGCGCCTGTACTCTCATGGACTGCACTTCTGTATGACAGTAAAAACGGCTGTATGTGTTGGTCCCAATCGTTTTGCTTATTTTCGACCACTTTGGCCAGATATCTCTCCAACGTCTGATTGAATCTTTCCACCATTCCATCAGACTGAGGATGATAAGAAGTGGTTCTTGTTTTATGAGTCCCCATTATTCGGCATGTCTCCTGAAATACTTGTGATTCAAAATTCCTTCCTTGATCACTGTGAATTTCCAGGGGAACTCCAAAACGACAGAAAACTTCGTGGACTAGTTTATCTGCTACCGTCGAAGCTTCTTGATTAGGAATGGCGAAAACTTCGGGCCATTTCGTGAAGTAGTCCATAACGACCATGAAGTACTTATTTCCATTTTTACTTACAGGGAATGGTCCTGCAATATCCAGGGCTATACGCTCCCATGGGGCTCCAACGTTATACAGTTTTAGTGCTCCTCTGCTGCGTGTATGGGGTCCTTTCACTGCCGCACAGGTAGTGCATTTTCGGCACCAGTCTTCAACATCTTCTCTACAATGTATCCAGTAAAACCGCTCCCTTATTTTTAACAGTGTCCTTTTTACTCCCATGTGGCCTCCCGAACATCCTTCATGGTAGAGTTGTAGCACGTTAGGGACCTTGGCTTTGGGAACCACCATTTGCAGATGACAGTGATCTCCACGAGCGTTTTCCCATTTGCGACACAGCACCCCGTCGTGGATAACCAGGCTCTCCCACTGTGCCCAATAACTCTTCGTTGTTGAACTCAGAGCAGCAATGTCACTCCACAAAGGCTTAGTGCTACCCGCTGTGATCCTTTCAATGATGGGTTTAAGGTCTTCGTCATCCTGTTGTGCCTGCTGCAAAGTTTCTTTCCATTCGTCACTTAGGTCCGTTCTCAGCAGCCTGACAGGTTCTGCTTCCTTAGACTCATATTTGGCACAATGTTTGCAGTTCTCAGGGCAAGGTCTTCGTGATAGCGCATCCGCGTTCCCGTGAGATTTTCCACTACGATGCCCAATGTCGAAGTCGAACTCCTGTAATTGTTCAATCCACCTTGCCACCTGTCCTTCAGGATTCTTGAACCGTAAGAGCCATTGCAATGCAGCGTGGTCAGTTCGAAGTTGAAATTTACGACCTAGTAGGTATTTGTTGAAATGCTGTAAGGTCTTTACTACAGCCAGCAGTTCCCTTCTTGTGACACAGTAATTTCTTTCTTGTTTGGATAAGGATTTACTGAAGTAAGCGATCACCACCTCTTGATCTCCTTTGCGTTGAGATAGCACTCCACCAATACCGGTATTACTTGCATCTGTATCTACAATGAACTCGTTCTCAGTATTAGGAAAGCTGAGAATCGGTGTCTTACACAGTCGGTTCTTTAATTCCTGGAAAGCAGTTTCACATTCTGCATCCCAGCAGAACAGTCGTTTCTCCTCAGTTAGCCTGTGCAGAGGCTTAGCAATATCCGCGAAGTTCTTGACAAAACGTCGATAGTAGGAGCACAACCCCAAAAATGCTCTGACTTCGGTCTTATCTTTAGGAATCGGCCAATCTTTGACAGCGTTGATTTTCTCCGGATCAGTTTGCACCCCATCTTGTGAAACAACGTGACCCAGAAAGCTTACTTGTTGTCTGAAGAATGAACATTTCCTCGGACTTAACTTCAGATTGGCGGCACGAATTTTTGCCAGCACACGTTCCAGATTTTGAAGGTGGTCTTTAAACGTACGTCCCACGATGATGATGTCGTCCAAGTAAACAAGACACGCGTCACCAATCAACCCGACAAGAACTTGCTCCATCAATCTTTCAAAAGTTGCAGGAGCATTGCAAAGTCCAAATGCCATGACTCGAAATTGCCACAGCCCCTTTCCTGTAGAGAACGCAGTCTTTTCCTTGTCCTTAGGGTCTATTTCCACTTGCCAGTAGCCACTCTTCAAGTCTAGCGTTGTAAACCACTTCATCCCGGTAAGTGTATCCAATGTGTCGTCGATCCTTGGTAGTGGATAACTGTCCTTCTTCGTAACTGCATTAAGTCGACGATAATCAACACAAAAGCGCAGGCTTCCATCCTTCTTTTTGACTAGAACAACAGGAGAGCACCATGGACTAGATGAAGGTTCTATCACCCCATCATTAATCATTCCCTCAACCATGGTCTCTACTTCCTTTTCTCGAGCAACCGGTAGTCTCCTAGGTCGTTGACGGATAGGTAGCTCGTTACCAGTATTTATCGTGTGCTTAACCAGTCCAGTCTTTCCAATATCAGCATCATTTGAAGAGAAAAGATCGGCGTAGCGATGTAACATTTTCTCAGTCATAGCAACTTCTTCCCTAGAAAGGCTTTTACGGCAATCTTCCAACAGTGACGACACATCGAATTTGCCATTCTCTTTATTGCCGCTAGAGCTAGGTACTTCTTGACATCTTCGCATACAGGCTACTTCCTCGCAGGTGCCCATTAAGGTCCCCTTTTTGATCAGGTGCTCTTCATTACTAAGGTTTAAAATTCGCACCACCGCAGTATCTGTGGTCCTCACTAGCGTCCGGGCCATAATCCACGGAAAGCCATTGTCCGATCTTTCCACCAGTACACATCGCTTCTGTCTTCCCGAAGTTCGTGGCAAGCTTACTGGAACAATGGTTTCTGATCTTGGCGGAAGCACAATTTTCTTCAGACTGTACACCTTACCCCTGGTTCCACCTTCCATAAAGAATTCCTCTTCTCCACATTGTAAAACTCCTTGATTTATGTCAATTCTACAATGGTGCTCTCGTAAGAAATCTAAACCCAGAATGCAGTCATCAACTATATCGGCAATGATGACGTTTTGCTGGAAAGGTCTTTCACCCAGCATAACCTCCACCTGCTTTTCACCCAGGACGGATATGTGCTGACCGGTTGCCGTCAGGAGCTGAATTCGCTCATGGCTACTGTTGAATTTCCCAAGAAACCGATTAGCCAGTTGGGAACTGATCACTGTACGGGAAGCACCAGTATCCAAAGTCATCTTGCACGGTGTTCCATTAATTTGACCTTTGATAGTCAGGCTATTCCCATCATGAACTTGTGAGATCGTAATTCTTAGGGCTTTCTCAATACCAGCCAGCACTCGCCCCGCAGTTCTGGCGCTTACTCGTTTCCCTGCTGCTGATGAACGGGGCTCACCTGAGCACTCTCCTCTCTTTTTGGGCAGTTTGGCCTCAGATGTCCTTTTTCTCCACACCCGAAGCATCTAGGGCTAAACTTTGGACGACTGTAGTGAGTGTAAGAGTCCTTCACTTCTCTGATGCGGTGAGCTCGGGGGTCCTGACGCACGGCCTCCACCTCCAATGCATGGGCCAAGGCATTTTTTAGAGTATCGTGATGTCCAAGCCTTACAGCAGCTCTCACTTCCAAATCACGTATTCCGTCAACGAACGCCTGGATCAAATAACCGTCAAGGGGTGCTGACGAGGTTTGGTATGCCTTTCGAACCAGCTTTTCTATCTCGAGTGCCCACTGCTGTAAATTCTCCGAGTTACGCTGGCTTCGGTCCTTTAACTGCGCTCGAAAAACATGTTCCAGGTGCGCGTCACCATAGCGTGACTCCAGCGCTTCCAGCAGCTGTTCGTAGGTGACATCCTTCCCAAGAGCCTCTAAAATCGTAAGTGCTTGGTCACGAAGGCCCAGTGTTAAAGCCGTCATGGCCTGCGCCGTCGTCCATCCATTGGCCTTGACAACGGCCTCAAACTGGATCTTGTATGCTGACCACGAAGAACTTCCGTCAAATGGTGGCGTCTTAAAACCTCGCGCTGAAGATGTAGCAACTAGAGGAGCCACATTGTTGTCTCTAGACTTCAGGACACCCAGAGTTTTTTTTCACATCAGCGATCTGAATTTCAGTTTCCGAAATACGGCTCTCATGATGTTCTATCTGTTCTTTCACTTCCTGGAATTCCTTTCCAATTGAACCGAACAATTCTTTCATCAGCCGAGCCTGCTCTTCTTTGTCCTGACGGCGCTGTTCTTCCTGTTGACGACGCTGTTCCTCCTGCCAACGTCGCTGCTCTTCCTGATGACGACGCTGCTCTTCTTTTTCCTGACGTGACTGCTCTGCCTGCAACCGAGCCTGCTCTTCTTGCTGACGACGCTGCTCTTCCTTATCCTGACGTCGCTGTTCTTCCTGCAACCGAGCCTGCTCTTCTTCCTGACGTCGCTGTTCTTCCTGCCAACGTCGCTGCTCTTCTTGTTGACGACAAAGCATGGCCATAATAGCAGCAAGATCGCCTGTCACAGGAGCTTGCCCCACGGATGATGATGATGGTGCTCCAAATGATTCGGCGGCGGCTGATTCCATCTCCATCGGCTGACGACTCTGCCGAGCTTCTTGAACCGGAGAATCTCCAAACCGCCTTTCATCCATTTCCTGTTGTCGTTGACCTCTCGTCCTGACACCATCCACGTTATCCTTTGGCAGAACCGGCATTATTTTATCCCACTTCTGACACCAAATTGTTACGAGCTGAGGGTTCGGGATAAAATAATGGGAATCGATCCAACCAAAATAACACGTTTATTCAACACGATAACGATGAATACACGAACTTGGTCACACGTAATCACAACACACTAATTCACACCACAGTTGCACCACTTAAAGTCACCGAAATGTTCACACGTATAGCTGAATCCAGACTGACTGTCCGGCCATCTCTCCGGCCTATTTATATCGCGCATATTTCGATTGTTCGAGAACGATCTCGATCGCTCCAGGAAAGGGTCGGTCCCTCGACACAATGGCCACTATCCATTCTGCGAAACCACAAACAATAACAGACAAAAGCGCTCGAGAAACCTCGATTACCATTCATTGTTTAACAGTCTCGGCGTAACAGTATCTTCCATAAAAACTGTGAACACACAAGACTTCGCGAGGTCTCAGTTCGGGCCGAACCACTAGTAATATTAATATGAATTTAAGGGCGATGTAGCGGGTTCGATTCCCACCGCGGAACAAATGTTTGCATGATCTACAGATATTTGGTCTGTATTTACATAAAAAAGTATATAAGTCTCAGTTATCTGGTTCGCAAGCTCTGCTTAGTTTGGGGCTAGATAGCACCGTGTGAAATGTCCAGCTATATTTATTTATGTAATATGTAATGTCGAAAGAACCAGTGTGCGTGAAAGATCGATTCGCACTAATTATCAAAAGGTACCTACATTCTGTGTCCTGAATCATTTGAAAGTTTTGCAAAAAATTCAACCTTCTCTTTTCGTTAGACACTTTTAAATATTAACGAAATATTATTAGGTACTAATTGTTTTATTGCGAATCATTAAATGATTCACATTAAAACATTTCATAATCGATTGATGTGAATTCCTATCTAGGTAGGTATTTTGCGATTAGCTAAATGCCATGAATATCGAATCGGAATTTCGAAGGCAGTAAATCCATAGGCACATACATTTCGGATCACATTCGGAATTAAGTTTTTTTTTTAAGATTATACACCACACGTTTATTATAAATGCGAAAGTTTGGATCATTATTATAAATATGGGATTTATCACGAACCATTTTATCGGTATTTCGACCGACAATGTTTCGGTTCAATTCGTGAACCTACATCAGGGCGAGTGCAATCACGAAAGTTTTCTAAGTGGAAAGTTTGAATGTTTGTTTATTTGTTTGTTACTCAATCACGTCACAACGGCTGAACCGATTTCAATGAAATTTGGCATGGACGTAGATTATAACCTGGATTAACACATAAGATACTTTTTATCCCATAAATCAGGTCCCATGGTATAAAAATGGGGTGTCAAGTCAAGTTGCAACAGCGAGTTTAGCTTTATTTCTAGGTTACCTACACATTTAGTAGTATAACGCGTACGAAGTCGCGGGCAACAGCTAGTAATTAATGTTTCCGAACCACACTTTTAAATCTAGTTCACCTTGTATTACCGATTTTTTTTTCTTAACTTAAATATGTAGAAAAAACCCTGTAACTCTATTCCTTTGTACTCGTATATAGGTTTAGTTGCATAAACAATTAAATTTTAATATAACAGAATTTTGATTTGAAATCAAATAAATTTCCTTGTGATTTTAATGAATAAAAATATTTGAATTTTTTGACTTTGGACAAACATAGATATATTGCAAGTTACTTAAATATCTAGATTAGTAGAAATTATTATTTTTTCTATTTTTTTTGCCAACTGAGGGCAAAAATATATTGAAAAATGCGTATGCAATGTATGTTACGTCCAATATCAGTAACATAACATTGACAGGTTATAATTTACTAGGGATGCGCCCGATACTGATACGTGTCGATCGTGTGAATCGGACCGGTGGCATATCGAAGCTTTTTCCGATACATAAAAGTGAAATTCAAAATTTTAAACTGTTTTTTTCATATTTCTTATTTTTAAGCTATATCATTGATTTTTTCTACGCCAAAAATCGTTAGCCTATTAACATGAATTACCGTTACTTGTAATTTGAACGTATGTACTGTATGTTAAGTTAGTTGGTCGTATATTTCGTAGCACTATTTTAATAGCCAACGATTATATTTTATTTAATGGGAGACTCGCGAGGTCTCAGTTGGGGGCGAACACTAGTTTTTTTATACTATTATGGAGATGGAACAAGTTTATGACCCACCTAATGTTAAGTGATAACCATCACCTATAACAGAGAGTTGCCTCGTAGGTCATGCATCTTAGAAATGTGGCCTACGATGCACTGCCCTACGTCAATCAACTTGAGGCATACAGGTGTAAAGCCTTAAGTGCCTGTAATTTCACCGGCAACCATAGCTTTCAAACCGAAACACAGCAATGCTGCTTGGCGGCAGAAATAGGAACGGTGGTAGTACTTCCCCGGGCGAGCCCTTAATTAAATCTATTTTCTTAAATTTATTACTTATCTTAAGTTTATTTATATGAACAACTAAAACAAAGGTATCGGCGATACGCCGCACTATAATACAATATCGATATCGTATTGCAAATCAGTGTATCGTTACATCCCTACATCCCACCATACGGTCTTGAAAATAATGTCCTCAGCTCTTGGTTATATCCATTCATTCTGAGTTGGGCGCTCGGTTTAATCGGATCGATTTATATATGTACTGCATACATAATATAATTTCATAACTACAAATGTCAAAGAAAAATACGGATCGGTAAAAGTTTTGCAAGTGTTGTGTGAAGTGAAGTTTTGAATTTTTGCAACAACGCTTCAGGGTGAGTTCGTAATATTTACTTTCTTATTTTTTTTAAAGTTGAATGAAGGTTTGTATCATTGCGTGTAATGAAATTAAAAAGTTGGTTTAAGAATATTCGATTCTTAATTTGAAATTGATTGTTGAGATGACTTGTCGATAGGAATTTTTGAGATAAATGCAAAAAGACAATTACCCGCAAATAAAATTTAAGTTGAGTTAATGCAAAAATTTAACTTTAGGTTTTGTTCTTGGCAGCTTTCGTAGGTACTAGGTACTATCAACTTTTATTACTAATTAGCAATTATTATATTAATTATAATTAAGTATGAATAAAAAATCACTTAATAATCGATGAGGCAATAAAACAACTTTCCATTTTTAACACAAGGATTAATTCAAGGTGTTCATTGCCCAACAAATTATATTATCGAATTAATGTTCTTTTTAGACCTTATTATCACTCTTTTATAGTTAGTTAGACAATAAAAAAAACCGGACAAGTGCGAGTCGGACTCGCTCACCGAGGGTTTCGTACAAATTTGTAGGAACATTTACAAATAGTTCAGGAATTAAGTCTCGCAGTTTTTTCCTAGCTTTTCCCAAAATTCAGTATCCAAAACTTATAATTCCTTATATTATTGTGTTTTATGAGTGAAATTGTGGATATACCTAAATTGAATAACCTAATCAAAGTTGTTTTTACTTAAATATTATATTTAATACAGATTTGTAAGTGTTGACTGAAAAAATAATTAATAGTATCGCATTGTATGTATTGTTCCTGACACAGTTAACTCACTTCAAAATTTGGACCCTGGTTCCTTGTAAAGACCCTGTTTTTTTGTGATTTTATTAAAATATACCTACGGCTTTCAGATTTTTCTCTTCTGCATAAATTAGTAAAAGTTTTAAAAATCTACAAAAAGATGGTGACCATACAATTATGACCGCGCATACCGTTGCTTAACCTCGATGTTTGATTACGTACTTTAAATAATGACTATATTTTGTATGATTTAATTACAAATGTATAGTTTTCAGATTTTTCCCTGTACCTGTAGCATAAGACGATATTACTTGCCAAATTTCATAGTTCTAGGTCAACGGAAAGTACCCTATAAATTTTAATTTCCTTGAGAGAGCCGAAATATAAGTATTTTGCGGCATAAACGGCCGTATCTTTTTTTTACGTTAACTTAGAAGTTTGATTTTTTCACAGCTTCAAGGTACTATAGACTTGAGTATATGGTTTTAATTTCAACTCGATACCTCTACGCGTTCTCGAAATAAAAGGTCTCGACAGACGGACAGACAGACAATAAAGTGATCCTATAAGGGTTCCGTTTCTTCATTTTGAGGTACGGAACCCTAAAAATATTTTGTTGCAATTTTTTTATTGAAATTTTATACAGGATGACTAAAACATGTTAAAATTGAAATTAAATTAATAACTTTCGAATGAGATTTCGGATTGAAAACAATTATCAAAAAAAAATAAAAACCGGCCCAATGCGAGTCGGACTCGCGCAAAGCGAAAAGGGGGGAAGTTATCTGTAGAGTTATTTATGGACGGATTTCAAGTTTTGAATTTTTTTAGGAAAATTTGTACCTAACTATACCAATCAGACTACGTAGTCGTCTCCATACCAGATTCGACCTCCTAGGACTAAGGGAACGCGAGTAATCGCTAAGCCAAGGGAAAGGGGAAAGGGTCGGTTATTGCATGGTTATGGGCACGCGAGGTCTACTGTTCTCATAGAACCACTATTAATATTAGTATGGATGTAAAAAAATCGTTACATGGGATAATTGGCAATTACTCATACATAAATACATCTATACATACAAAATGCTTTGTCCTGAATGACTGATTGACAGATCAATGCACAGCCTAAACCGCAGATCATAGAGACCTGAAACTTGGAGGGTGTGTTCTTTGTATGAGGTAGGCATCCGATTTGAAAGGATTTTTCGAAATTCTACCCCTAAGGGGGTAAAAAAGGGGGGCAACGTTTGTATGGGACAACGTAATTCCTTAGTCCAATCTACTTCAAATTTAGAATAAACCTTTTTTAACAGAATTGATGGAAGATGTGTTTCGTATTTTATTGAAATTCATCCCCTAACGGGGTTAAAAAGGGGTACAAAGTTATTTTGGCGGGAATTTGCTTCGAATTTGGTATCGATATTCATTGGTGCTTTTGATTTAAATTACATTTTATTTTGACATATGTTTGAAAATTCAATCCGATTTTATTAAAAAAAGGTTGAACTCACTTATAAACATAAGCAAATACGGTTTAAAATTGGAATGTCTCGAAAGTCACCATACTACATGAGTAGCTCATTTGAAGGTTTCTAAGTTTAAAGAGGTTATGCACTTTTACGACACGACCTCATAGGGACGTAGAGTTCGAAATTTGAAATGGTAAGGACTACGAGTAGAACATTTTGGTCAGAAGCAAATAGTTTTCTTTTAGTTTGTCTTAGAAGTTTAATATAGTGTGTATTGTTTTGTGCATTTTTTTTACATTACACTAATATGATAAATATGAAAGTTTTGATGTTTGTTTATTTGTTTGTTTGTCCCTCAATCACGTCGTAACGGCGGCACCGATTTCGATTAAATTTGGTATATACGTAGATTATAACCTGGATTACCACATAAATTACTTTTTATCCCATAAATCCGTTTCCATGGGATACAAATGGGGTGTCAAATCAAGTTGCAACAGCGGGTTTAGCTTTATTTCTAGGTTACCTACACATTTAGAAGTGTAATGCGTACGAAGTCGCGGGCAACAGCTAGTATACATATAAATTGGCAGTTTGTACATACTTTATATATTTATGTAGTAAAATCATGTAGGTAATCTGAACTAATATCTATCCAATTAATCATCTCCTAAACGTATACCTACTTCCATTTGTAACTAGAAACTTTGTTGGCCTAATTGGCATAAGCTCGTTTCCCTACCGAATTCCTACATCATCAACAATGCTTTTGCTGCAACCAATTAATTTTAAACGCATAAGCATTGCAATTCAACGCAATGCAGCCAGTATCTTGGGAACACTTCCGCTTGCTAATGATCTGGAGCAGTTGAGCTATCTATAGATCGTTTGCAATGGTATTTAGATGATTCAACTGTTTCTTATGTATTTTATTATAAATAATTGCATATTCTTTCTGTTATTAAAGGCATTTTGACCACCACAATTTAGACAAATTATTAGAAATAATAATAATAAATTTAAAATTTACAATTAGTTACAATAAAAAAATAATAGAATTAAAATAAAATTATAAATAACACATAGATTCTTATGTTTTTTTTACCAGCCCGTACTGTCCCACTGCTGGTCAAAGGCCATTGATACTTATTAATAGAATTATAAAAATATCAGTTAATATAACACAAATTATAAAAATAGAAATTAGTGGATTCTGCAACCAAAATTCTCAATATTGCAGAACGCCCCCTCGATGAGCCATGATTTTAATTTGGATTTTAATGATGTGAAGCTTGGTGCCATAATAACATGCTCTGATAGTCAATTATAGCTGGTCCCAACAAGTGTGTAAGCTTTTCCGATTTGGCAAGTCTGAGATCTTCGTACGCGCGCGTTTCTGTTTGCGTGCGCCTGTAATTGCTCATACTAAGCTGTCGTAATATTATATGATATATATCTTTAGTTAGATCTACCATCAATCACAATCAGAAATGAGGAGATTCGTAGACGAACCAAAGTCACCGACATAGCAAATTCAAATTCAAATATTTTTATTCATTAAAATCACAAGGATCACTTTGAAACGTCCATTTTACTGCCTGTTCCTTCGCGACCAAGCCAGGAAAGAAAGGCAAGAAACAAGGCTGGTTGTTTTTTTTAATGATCCTTTTACAATACATAATACAGAACATAAATTACGTCTAAATTGTAACATTTTGAACGAGTTGGAGCAATTTCAATGCACAAAGGATTAGCAAACTGAAGTGACAGTGGGCGGCACATAGCTCGAAGAACTGACGGCCCTTGGTGCAGAAAGGTTCTTGAGTGGAGACCATGCACTAGAAAGTGCAGCGTAGGACAGCCCCCATTAGATGGAACTGGGAGCCGTTGGCCCCACAAGATTGGTCGCTCTGGAAATCTATGGGGGATGCTTCTTTTCAGCAGTGGACGTTCAATCTAACTATGATCTGCACGCGACACGAACAGTGAGCCCGTGCCGAAACTGGTATAGTATCCCCGTATCTAGGGACGCTTTCAGAGGACTATTTAACTACAATGATGATGCGTACATAACTTGACCTTTGATAAAAAACCGGTTTCAAAGAATTTGAATGGGTTTCGCAATGAACTCGTACGGTACAAAAGTGGGTGTGTAAAATGTAGACTTTTAAGGTTACAAGACTGTATGACTAAGATTAATACAGGTTCTACCTTGAGAACACTGCGTTTAATCAAAAACAGTAGGTAGGTAAATAAACCCTTAAAATATCGAATTTGAAATAAAAGTTTGAACAAATTAACAATGTTTTATTAGAAAGCGCAGCGTAGGACGGCCCTCCACTAGATGAAACGATATTATAAAGGTTGCTGGGAGCTGTTGGGTGCCGCACAATATCGATTGCCCTAGAAATCTATAGGGTAGGACTGTGTTCAGCAGCGGACATCCTGTGGCTGATATGATGATGATAAAATTCCTTGAATAATGTTTTTTTTTAATCTGATGGTTTAGTTTTTCATTGACATTTTGAATATTGTACGTAATTTCATCCCATTAAAACAACGAAAAGTGTGGTTCCCATAGTACAAGCTCTGCTTAGTTTGGGCTCACTCACGTCGTAACGGCGGAACCGATTTCGAAGCAATTTGGTATATACGTAGATTATAACCTGGATTACCACATAGCCTACATTTTATCCCATAAATCAGTTCCCATGGGATAAAAATGGGGCGTCAAGTTTAGTTGCAGTAGTTACACCTTTGGTAGTGTAACGAGTACGAAGTCGCGGGCAACAGCTAGTCATACATAAACAGAATCCATAAATACAATATACCTATTGATTATACTAATAAACATAAATTTAATACATACAAATAATATAAACTAGTGGTTCGCCCCGAACTGAGATCTCGCGAATCTCCCAACATAAATATTATTCTTAGGGTGTCTTGCACAACGATGCCTAAACGTATTTAGGGGCTAAATATGATTTAAGGAGTTGTCAAATCATACAAATACTTCAAATTTAAACATATTTAGTCGCTAAATACGTTTAGTGACCTTTGTGCATGCCGACTTTCATCTTTGACTAATAAATTGGTGCTACGAAATGCATAACTAATCTACTTGACCTACAGTTTCATTCAAATTAGATGTAAAGGGGGTTATTGTAAATTGGTTATATTTTTTTGTGGTACAAATGGCAGTTATTCTGGATTTCAGACTTTTGCCTATATTTATGTCACTAAAGATACACGAATACCAAATGTCAGCATTGTGGGCTCACTGGTGTACCCTGTGAATTTTGTCAAAGTTTTGTTTTTATTATGGCTAATAACTCAAAAACCGTATAAATTAAACTAAAAATAAAAACGGTGTTCAAATGTACTAATGAAGACCTTTCATTTGACGTCCTATTTGACCTAATAGTCTCATTTTCATTTTTTTTACCCCTCTTGAACCCTAAGTATCTCAACAACTCCCCAACAATTTTAACTCCATGAGTCACACCAAAATTGTGCCATCACTACCTACTTATATACCAAATTTCATGATGATCCGATAAACGCTACGAAAGTTATCCTCGGACAAACAAACATACATACAACGCCGATTTGCCCAAGTTGATTTGGAGATCTCGCTTGGCTCGATCAATAAACTACACTACATATGGAGGACAAATAACATAAACACTAACTATCAGATACGAGACAAAAAAAGGAAATGGTTGTATACCTTTGAAAATACGAAGAGATTTGGACGACCTTATGGACTAGTCTTGTGAATAACTGTATAAATTCATTCTGTTATTGTCATTAAGCATTACCTACTAGAGTTTGTTTACATTGATATCAAGTGTTGTTGATTCTGTAATGAATGAATAAAAAAACTGGCCAAGTGCGAGTCGGACTCGCGCACGAAGGGTTCCGTACCATTATCTATAAAAACGGCAATAAAATCATGTCTGTCGTATGGGAGCCCCACTTAAAGTCTCAGTAATAGGGTCCCGTTTTACCCTTTGGGTCTTATCGCTGAAAGGTTTTTTTTTTAACGGGATATATCTTCGCTTGACCACAATCTCACCTGATGGTAAGCGATGATATGGTCTAAGATGAAGCACGAAGATCTAGAAGAACTTAAACTCACTCTTACCTTAAAGTGGCCCGGATTATATTCTTTAGGAAAAACAGAAGACGGCAAAGTGTTCCATACCTTAGCTATACGCATCAAGAACGTAGAATCAAAACGGTGTGTGCGAATGGGTGGTATATCAACTAGGTACGGATGGTACTGAGCCGTGCGCCTGCTTGTCCTTTGATGGAAGGGAAATGGTGGGATCAGATCGTATAGTTCCGGGGCACATTCCCTGAAATGTATTCTGTAAAAGATCGATAGGGTTGCAACTTTACGGCGGTGTTCGAGACTTTGGGTCTTAGTGTCCGCCATATATTGCACCTATAAGCGTAAAAGCCCAACGTTCTAGTGATCTCTTCCGGATCTTATCAACCATAATATTTTGTAGTCAATTGCTCGTTGAATTTTAACGAACAGCAACACAAATATTTGAGTTTAACTAATCCTCTACGCAAATACGCTGTCTATTTGAGTGTTCAAAATAAATAGTAGAAGTTCTGCTAATTTAGTGTGTTATTTGTTTACGTGATATTTTTAGGGTTCAGTACCTCAAAAGGAAAAAGGGAACCAATAAAGGATCACTTCGTTGTTTGTCTGTCTGTCAAGACCCTTTTTCTCAGGAACGCGTTGAGGTATCATGTTGAAATGAATTAAAAGATTAGAAAATTCCTTATTTCATTGGTAAAATAATGATAAAACCCCTTCATTGTGGGTTCATCTATAATATATCAACATCTATAATCGATTCATATGTATAAAACATAAAAAAAGACATTTCTGTTTTTATTGATCGAGCGAAGCGAGATCTCTAAATCAACTGGGGCAAATCGGCGTTGTATGTATGTATGTGTGTATGTATGTATGTGTGTATGTATGTATGTTTGTTTGTCCGAGGATAACTTTCGAAGCGTTTATCCGATCATCGTGAAATTTGGTATATAGGTAGATAGTTATGGCACAATTTTGGTGTGACTCAATGAGCTAAACATGTAGAAGGGTTGTTGAGATATTGGAGTTCAAGAGGGGTAAAAAAAAACCAAATGGGACTATCCGGTCAAATGGCACGTCTTATAAAAGGTCTTTGTGAGTACATTTCGACCCCATTTTTAGTTTTAGTTTAAACTTTGTAGTTTTTAAGTTATTAGTCATAATAAAAACTGAAATTTGACAAAATTCACAGGGTACACCCCAGTGATCCCACTGTGTTGAAATTTAGTATGCATATAGCTTTAATGACACAAATATAGGGAAAAGTCTGAAACCCAGAATAACTGCAATTTCTACCCCAAAAAAGAATTACCAAATCCATGAACTCCCGTTACCTGTAATTTTAATAATTTTCGTGGTCTCTATTTTGATAGTCTAAGATTAGGTGTACTAATAATATTTTTTTGTTTTTATGCGAGACTCGCGAGATCTCAGTTCGGGGTGAACCGCTAGTTAACCTAATGTTTCGTATATGTTTAGATTTTTTGTAATAATAGATTTTGTTTGGTTCCCAAGTGGTTAAAACGATCGCAATTCTACGGCATTGAATTGATACAAAATTGTAATAGCGTCGGATAGTATAATAATTTTGGTATTACATATTGATTTTTCGACTTCTTGTGTAAACGTTCGTTCAAACTTATCACGGCGAGAAAAATGACAGGCGTCAAATCGGGCTTGTTACAACGTCGCAAGTTTAACTTCGGGTATGTAGTATGGCCTCTTAAAATTCAAGGAGTTTGACTCTTATTTGAACAACTTAGAATGAATTATGTACTCATTTACATTAAAAATCTTGTCAAATATTGATTTTACGCTTATGTACTTAAGTGAACATATTTATGGACTTTGAACATGACAAAAAGTGTTATAACGGTATCTTTGTTTGTTTTTTGGATGTTTTCCTTTACTTATGCTGTGAGACCTTGCTTACCAAATTTCATGATTCCAGATCAACAGGAAGTACCCTATAGGGTTTGATTTATTTGCAAGTAAAATATGCGATATTATTGGCCGTTTTTTTTTGCACTGACTTTGTAAGTCAACGCACGTCAACGCTTGATTTTTTAAAGCTTCAGAGATCCTTAGAGTACCGTATTTGATATTTATTTAAACTTGATATCTCCACACGTTCCTGAGAAAAGGGTCTTGACAGACGGACAGACGGATATCGAAGTGATCCTAAAGTTTTCCGTTTTTCCTATTCAAAGTCAAACATTTTTATTCATTAAAATCACAAGGATCACTTAGAAACGTCAATTTTACTGCCTGTTCCTTCGCGACCAAGCCAGGAAAGAAAGACACGGTAAGTTTTTTTAAATTTTTATTTCATAACTTACCTAAGTTATGAAATAGGCGTCACTAAAACGTGTCATCAATTATCTAGTTTCATATCTACGACATTAAGCGTCACCATAAAAAACTTGCACTCCGGGAGTGCCAACAAAAGTGAAAACTTGAACAATTACGAGATACTTATATACAGAGGTGTCGGTAACGGTAACAGTGTCACGAGTTCAATGGTTTTTTCCCTTCTCAAAAAATGTCCAACGCGCCTAAAGAAGTTTTCACTACTTATATACAGTGGTGTCGGTAACGGTAACAGTAACAGTGCCGCGAGTTCAATGGTTTTTTCCCCATCTCAAAAAATGCCCAACGCGCCTAAAGAAGTTTTCACAACTTATATACAGTGGTGTCGGTAACGGTAACAGTAACAGTATCACGAGTTCAATGGTTTTTTTCCCACCTCTAAAAATGCCCAACGCGCCTAAAGAAGTTTTCACTTCAAAAAAATAAACACTGCTTATTGCGTGTTCAAAAAAATACTTATTTAATAATTGATAGGATGCTAAACAGTTGTTTAAGGTTTTTGTGGTAACAAGGTAGTCTATGAGTAAAACACTTGTTAATTGTCGGACGGACATACAGACAGACATGCCGAAACTATAAGGGTTCCGAGTGTTATTACTACAGAACCCTAAAAATTTGATTATGAGTTGACCTCTGTACCTTTCTCAATCACTCCATGTGAAAATACCCGCAGCGCGAGAAGAACTAATTTGAGTCGCGAGAACGAAAACCAACTAAAAATGCATACAATAATGATTTGTAACAAAACTATTGGTTAATATTAAAAATTTAAACACAGGTGTTATGCGTTATATAAACATCCATGTGTATGTAAAGTTTTACGAACTCATTTAAAGTATTTATTAAATGCTACGCGTTCATTGTAATTTTTGGACGTGACTTTGGAATTATTTTCTATAAAGAAAATATTAAAGATTCGTGTTTTCACTATCACAATATTTAGCTTATATCCTCAACTTTTAGATATATTAATTACTAGATATTGCCCGCGACTTCGTGTGCGTTACACTACTAAATGTGTAGGTAACATAGAAATAAAGCTAAACTCGCTGTTGCAACTTGACTTGACACACCACATTTATCCATGGGACCTGTTTAATGGGATAAAAAGTAGCGTATGTATTAATCCAGGTTATAATCTACGTACATACTAAATTTCATTGAAATCTGTTAAGCCGTTACGACGTGATTTTGTAACAAACAACCAAATAAATAAACAAATATCCAAACTCTCGCATTTATTGATCGAGCAAAGCGAGATCTCAAATGCCGGGTTCCTATATCCGTCGGTAACCAGCTACGACTCGTTTCTCCTTGAAAACGTGTCAAAAGTTTGACATTTTTTCAAGGGGATACGAGTCGTAGTTGGATACTGACGGATATAGGAACCCGCTATTAATCAACTTCGGCAAATCGGCGTTGTATGTATGTATGTTTGTTTGTCCGAGGATAACTTTTGAAGCGTTTATCCGATCATCGTGAAATTTAATTTGGTGTATAGATAGGTAGTGATGGCACAATTTTGATGTGACTAAATGAGCTAAAAATGTAGGGGGGGGGGGGGTTGTTGAGATGTTGAGGTTCAAGGGGAATATAAGAAAACCAAAATAATGGGACTATCCGGTCAAGTGGCACGTCTAATAAAAGGTCTTCGTGAGTACATTTTGACCCCATTTTTAGTTAGTGGCTAATAACTTAAAACTTACAAGGTTTGTTTTTAAGTTATTAGCCATGATAAAAACTAAACTTTGACAAAATTTACAGGGTACACCAGTGACCCCACAGTGCTGAAATTTGGAATGCGGGTAGCTTTAGTGAAACAAATAAAGGGAAAAGTCTGAAATCCAGAATCACTTCAATTCCTACCCTAAAAAAGGTACCAAATCACATGAACTCCCGTTACCTGTAATTTAAATGAAACTGTAGGTTAAGTTATATGGTTGTACGTTTCGTGGCACTATTTTATCAGTCAAAGTTTAAGGCCGGCTTGCAGAACGATCCCTAAACGTATTAAGTGACTAAATTTGTTTAAATTTTACATATTTGTATTAAATCATACACCTAAACGTATTAAGCGACTAAATATGTTTAAATTTTACATATTTGTATGATTTAACAATGATATTTAGCCACTAAATACGTTTAGGCATCGTTGCGCGAGTCGTCCTAAGAATATTTTTTTTTTGTGTTTTGGGAGACTCGCGAGACCTCAGTTCGGGGCGAACCACTAGAAATATTAAGTGTAATAAAGTAAATGATGCAGTATTACTGGTAAAAATATAGGACAGATAAAGATCCGAGAGCTGGCGCTTATCTGAGTCAACGCATAAGCATTGCAATTCAGCTCAATGCAGCCAGTGTCTTGGAAACACTTCCGCCTGGTAGTGTTCTGGAGCAGTTGAGCTATCTATAGTTCGTTTGCAACGGTCTTTAGATGATTCAACTGTTTCTTCTGTATTTTATAGTCTTCATCATCATCATCATCTCAGCCATAATCCACCCACTGATGGGTAAAGGTTTCCTCTTTATCACGCCACTCTCTTCGGCCTTGTGCCAAGCGCATCCATTGACTTCCCGCAACTCTCGCGATGTCGTGTTACCATCTGGCTGGTAGTCTGCCAACTGGTCTGCGCCCTTCTCGCGGTCACCACTCGGTTGCTGCCCTCGTCCATCTTCCGTCTTTCCTCCTTACCAAGTGTCCAGCCCATCTCTTTCAGCTGGTTGATCCTTCTACCCACATCCACGACTTTGATTCTGCGTCGTATTGTTGGGTATATGGTCCAACAGCGAGATGTCTAACATGGCACGCTCCATTGCTTTCTGAGCAACTCTAATTTTGTGAACAAGTTTGTTCGTGAGCGGCCATGTTTCAGCACCGTATGTGAGGATAGGCAGAACACATTGGTTGAAAACCTTTGTCTTAAGGCATTGCGGAATCTTAGACCTGAAGACGGAATCAAGAATACTATTTGTACTAAAAACGGGATATTTACCATGATTTGTGAGTTTACCCGTGATCATGGCGCATGCAACTGCGTCGAAATATCGGGACACTCAAGAACTCACAAATCATGGTAAATATCCCGTTTTTAGTACAAATAGTGTTAATAACCATGATAGTTTCAAAAGTTATATTGGAATCAAGAATAATTTATAGTCTTACTGTTAATAAATGTATTACAAAATATATTAAATAATCATATGAAGTATCTGTGGTTATAGTATACTCTTAAAAGCCCGGTAACCAAATGAAGACTTTAGTAAACTTGCATAGCTTGTCCGTGGTGAACCTGACGAACCGCTTTCCCGAATTGCAACAGCGCAGGCGCAGCGCCTTGACCGCTTAAATTGGCGATTCACTGACATTGACCCGTATGCTAATCAAATGGTCAAATAGTTGAGTAATCATTTCTTGCCTCTCATCTTACTTCATGCCCTGATGAGAAATGATGACCTGCACTGAGACCTTGACATGGTGACCATAAAAATATTAATTGATCGAGCGAAGCGAGATCTCCAAATCAACTTGGGCAAGCCGACGCTGTATGTATGTTTGTTTGTCTGAGGATAACTTTCGAAGCGTTGATCCGATCATCGTGAAATTTGATATATAAGTAGGTAGTGTTAGCACAATCCTGGTGTGACACAAATAGCTAAAAATGGAGGGTGGTTGTTGATATATTGGGGTTCAAGGGGGTTAAAAAAACATAATTAGACTATTCCATTTAATGGAACGTTTAATGAAAGGTAAGTATTAGTACATTTCGACTCCGTTTTTATTTTTAGTTTAATCTTTGTATTTATTGAGCTATTAGCCATAATAAAAACTGAAATATGACGAAATTCACAGGGTACACCAGTGACCCGACAGTGGTTAAATTTGGTACGCGTGTAGCTTTAGTGACACTAATATAGGGAGAAGTCTAAAATCCAGAATAACTAAGAGTAGCAGTTTAAGAGTAGTAGAGTTTCTTGTGAAAGGGCTCGCCCAGGGAAGTGCTACCACCATACCTATTTATATCGCCAAGCAGCATTGCTGTGTTTCGGTTTGAAGGGAATGGTTGCCTGTGAAATTACAGGCACATGGGGCTTTACACCTGTATGGCTCAAGTTGATGGACGTAGGGAAGTGCATCGTAGTGCACATTTCTAAGGAGCGTGACTTACGAGGCAAACTTTGTTATAGGCGATGGTTACCACTTAACATCAGGTGGGCTTGTTCCATCTCAATAGTATAAAAAAAACTGCAACTTCTATCCCCAAAAAACAGTAACCAATTAACATGAACTCCCGTTACTTGTAATTTGAATTAAACTTAGGTCAAGTTAGTTGGTTATTCTTTTCGTGGCACTATTTTATTAGTCAAAGATTATTATGAATCGAGATCTCAGTTCGGAGCGAACCACTAGTAGTATATTGTTATACAAGGGTTTAAAGCGATCGAGGGCGCTAAGAGTTCGAGGGTGATTGATTGCTTAAATCAGAAATGCGGAGATTCGAAGACGACTCGCGGCTTCGCACGCGTGGTTTGTCATTAAAAACATTACCCATCTTACGCGCACTCGGTTAAAAAGTAGCCTGTGTCCCAAATAGTCCCAATTGACGACCTCTGTGGTGCAGTGGGCGAATAGCCGGCTTTGACGCAGGAGGTTCCGGGTTCATTTCCCGCCGCGGAACAAATGTTTGCGTGATCTACAAATATTTGTTTCGGGTCTGGATGTTTTTCTATATAATATATGTATGAATTTACAAAAAAAAGAAGTATATAAGTATTCTATCAGTTATCAGGTTCTCATAGTACACAAGCTCTGCTTAATTTGAGGCTAGATAGCGCTGTGTGAAATGTCCAGCAATATTTATTTATTTAATTCCGGTCAATCTATGTGTATACCAAATTTCATAGAAATCCGTCCAGCTGTTTACCATCCGCCTGTGCGGGTTAGTAGGTCTTTTGAGTTATTTACTATGACTAAGTTAAAACTATCTGAAGTTATAATAGATTTTATTAAGAGCTCTTTCGCAAGCCAAAATCGAAGCTTTTGCGGTTAAGGTAGGTACATTGAAAGGAAGGCCGTTTTACTTAATACTTAACTAAACCAAGAATCAATGACACAGTCGCGGTAATGCCCGGAACGGGCTTATATAAATAAACATGTAATGCTGGACATTTCACACAGTACTATCTAGCCCCAAACCATAAAATAAGTACGAGCAGAAACAGGCGCACGCACACATGGACGCGCTTACGGTATATTCCCAGTAATTCAATTCAATTACGCTACAAGTTTAAAGAAAAAAATATTATGGACATTCCCTTGTCAATACATCTATGAAACCCCAATGTATGTTCACAAAAATATTAATTTGTTTAAGAAAAATAGCGATGATCATAATTTTAATACTAGAAATAAAGATAAACTCGCTGTTGCCACTTGTAGACTCCATAAAGTTAGTAAATCGTTTAAAGGGCAAGATGTACGCTTTTATAACAAACTCCCAAGGGATGTACAAAAATTGACAATTAACAAATTTAAAAACGTAATTAAACAAAATCTTTATAAAAGAGCCTACTATAAAATATCGGATTATTTAGATGATAGAGAAGCTTGGGATTGAAATTGCTCCAACTCGTTCAAAATGTTACAATTTAGACGTAATTTATTTTCTGTATTATGTATTGTAAAAGGATCATTAAAAAAAACAACCAGCCTTTCTTTCCTGGCTTGGTCGCGAAGGAACAGGCAGTAAAATTGACATTTCAAAGTGATCCTTGTGATTTTAATGAATAAAAATATTTGACTTTGACTTTGACAATGTTAAATTGATTGAACTACTGAGACTTTTTAGTCTCGTTCACAAGTACCTAACCCTACTTGTGTATGAGGCTTAAATACAAAAAAGTGCTATTTTATTGCTATTCCACCTATTTTACTACAAATTGTCGTTTATATTTTAATTGATCGAGCGAAGCGAGATCTCCAAATCAACTTGGGCAAATCGGCGTTGTATGTATGTATGTTTGTTTGTCCAAGGATAACTTTCATAGCGTTTATCCGATCATTATGAAATTTGTTATATAGGTAGGTAGTGATCGCACAATTTTGGTGTGACTCAATGAGTTAAAAATATTGGGGGGTTGTTGAGATATTGGGGTTCAAGAGGTGTAAAAAAAATGAAAATAAAGCTATTAGGTCAAATTGGACGTAAAATGAAAGGTCTTTATTAATACATTTGAACCTCGTTTTTATTTTTAGTTTAAATTTTGTAGTGTTTGAATTATTAGCCATAATAAAAACAAAACTTTGTCAAAATTCACACCAGTGACCCCACAATGCTGAAATTTGGTATTCTTGTAGCTTTAGTGACACAAATATAGGCAAAAGTCTGAAATCCAGAATAACTGCCATTTGTACCCCAAAAAAAATTAACCAATATACAAGAACCCCCGTTACATCTAATTTGAATGAAACTGTAGGTCAAGTAGATTGGTTACACATTTCGTGGCACCAATTTATTAGTCAAAGATTAAATCCGGCATGCACAAAGATCACTAAACGTATTTAGCGACTAAACATGTTTAAATTTGAAGTATTTGTATGATTAGACAACTCCTTAAATCATATTTAGCCACTGAATACGTTTAGGCATCGTTGTGCAAGTCGCCCTAAGAATAATATTTATTTTGGGAGATTCGCAAGATCTCAGATCAGTTCGGGGCGAACCACTAGTTTATTGACATTATTATGTATCCGACCCGCCCGCGGCTTCGCACGCTTGATTTACCGTGAGAAAAAGGCTACCATGGTATGGGCATGGCATGCGGAGGGAAGGAAATCATGTGACTAAAAGAGTGTTAGATATGAATGTGGATGGATATAGAAGTAGAGGAAGGCCGAAGAAGAGATGGATGGACTGTGTGAAGAATGATATGGGTAGGAAGGAAGTGACAACGGAGATGACAGCTGATAGAGAGATGTGGAGGAGGAATACATGTTGTGCCGACCCCGCGTAATGTAGGAAAAGGGCAGGAAGATGACGAACTGGGTATTAACAAACTTATAGACAGAAAAAATACTATTATAATAATTATAGATAGTCAAGGAAATGATATGAGTATTTGGGTAGGTAGTTGCGATACGAGGTGGGGGATGGGTTGGGGACAAAAAGAAATGGAGAGGTACAGTCCGTCTAAAAAGAGTAGAAATTAATGTTTAAGGAACTAACTATATTCTGTGGCTGGCAACACTTCATTAAAAGTCAATCTTCTCACTTGCTTGTCATTGTAATGTAAACATTGTTTGCTTTCATTTGAATTCTTGCTTCAATTCTAGTTTTTATCCAAAAACTTATTATAAACATTTGAAAAATGAATAAAACAATCCGCAGCGGCACTCGTGAAGTGATATACAAAGTGTTTATGCGATGTTTAGCCGAATTCCAAGCCGGCAGATTGCTCACGCAGATGGAACACGTTTATAAACGAACAGCGGATCTGACTGGTAAGTTATGAATTAATGTAGTACTTTTAGTCACTTTACACTCCTTTAAATAGTAATGTCTTATCCAAGAGTGGTCTTATCATTATAAATATTTGCTTTTATATGTACAGTTGAGGTTATGAAAATAAAACACATATTTATAGTGCGTGTGACTGGTTTTGATACTTAACAATATAATTTATTATTTTCAGGTAAATCTGAGAGTACAGTGCGACGAATAGTTTCGGAAGGATCCAAAACTAAAGGAAAATTCAGTACTCCTGCTAAACATAGAAAGGGGCGACCAAGAAAAGAATTAGACGATTTTGACCAGTATGCAATCCGACAAAAAGTGCATTATTTCTATAGTGTAAAAAAAGAAGTCCCTACACTTAATAAAATACTAACCATGGTAAGGGAAGACCTTGGTTTCAATGGAAGTCGAGCCCATTTACACAAAATTTTAAAATCTATTGGTTTTAAATACAAAAAATGTAAGTCAAACAGAAAAGCTTTGATGGAAAATACTAATATTTGTATTAAAAGGGAAAAATATTTAAAAGTTATTATGGACAACCGTAACTTACCTGAAGAGTTGCAAAAAGATATTATATATCTAGATGAAAGTTATATTCACTCATCATATAAATTAAAAAAATGTTGGCAATCTATTGAAACCGAAGGAGTTATTCAAGATATCTCAAAAGGGAAAAGATGGATTCTCATCAATGCAGGAAGTGAAAAAGGATTTGTACCGAACTCTCTTCTTATTTTTAGTGGAAATAACAAACAGGAAGACTATCATTCTGAAATGAATAGAACAAACTTTAATAAGTGGGTAACCGAAAAGCTCATCCCAAACCTTGAATATCCTTCCATTATTGTAATGGACAACGCCCCATATCACTCGATTGTGAAAAATAAGGCGCCCACAACATCCAGCACGATTGCCGAAATCAAATTATGGCTCGAAGAGAATAATATTAATTTTGATCCGACCCTACGAAAACCTATGCTTTATGATTTGGTGAAAAAAAATAAACCAGCACCAGTTTATGAAATTGACGAGTTACTGAGCGAGCATGGACATACAGTCGTAAGGCTGCCACCCTATCACTGCGACCTGAACCCGATTGAACTTATATGGTCTTTGGCAAAAAGAAAAGTGGCAGCACAAAATGTTGGATCCAGAGATATAAAACAATTAACCGAAGAGGCTTTTGCTTCTATAACTCCAGTAGATTGGAAATCATGTTGTGACCATGTCAAAAAAATTTAAATGGAGTACATTGAAAGAGGCCCCAGGCTGTATCAAAATATAGAAGAATTAATTATAAGAGTTGGTGAGGATAGCAGCAGCAGCAGTGAGTCTGAAGCAGAATCAGAAGATTCCTGTCTGCCTAGTACTTCTCGGCAAGATTTTCCTGGGGCAATAGATGACAACATGTCTGGTGCCGAATATTTAGATGTTGATATGTTGAACGACTAATTTTATGAATAAATATTTTATTAATAACACTTAACTCTTGTTTTATTATTTTACTAGCTGCGCCCTCTAGTTATTCCGGGTAATAATCTATTCCTGTGCCAAGTTCAATCCATCCTCCCAATGTTCCTTATTTATAATAATATGTATTAGTAGAATTTAACCACAACTTGTGATGTAAAGTGGTTATGTGAAGTACTAAGTTAGCTTAGAATCATAAAATATTAATGCCAATAATACAATAAATAATTAGCAAGTATCAAAACCAGTTATTGTATAGTATGGGGTATACCAGTTAAACGACAGTGGCGCCCTCATTTTTTGTCTACTTTTTTTAGACGGACTGTAATCTTGGATACATAACGTACTGTAGGAGTAATGAAATCACACTAATATTGCGAAAGTTTAGATGTTTGTTTGTTACTCAATCACATCATAACGGCTGAACCAATTTCAATTAAATTGTATGCCGATAGATTATGACATGGAATAACACATATTAAGCTACTTTTCATAGACAAAACACGCATGCAAAGCTGCGGGAGGAAGCTAGTGTTTACTAATTTAAGATTTTTTTGGAAGAAGACAAAGGATTAATAGGATAGGACGAAGGAGGTCTTCCAATTATTTATTTTTTATTGATGATAGTCAAGCACTTGACCACTACCTCACCTGGTGGTAGGTAAGTGATGGTGTGATCGAAGATGGAGCACGCTTGCCTAGAAAGAACCCATTCACTCTGGACTTGAAGACTCCGAGATTATACTGGTTCGGAAAAACATACGCCGAAAGTGAGTTCCACTCCTTACTTGTTTTCTCGTAGTTGAAGGTTTTTAGCCAAAAAGTACCAACCTATTGTTTTTTTTACAGCTAGAAGCATGTAGGTAGATGGTAGATAGATAGAAGTTTGTTGACCTTATTGTGGAAAGGGTTCAGGTAGCAGTAAAAGCTTTGCGCAAAGCTAGTAAAGAACAGTTGGCTAGGACAAATTTTCCCCTTTCGTCGTTGGTCCTTACCGTTATTCTCGTCGAAGAATAGCAGGGAGTCCTGGGCCCGTAGTCAAGTTACATTCGCTTCATATCAATTCTACATAGGTTTGTTGTCGATATATCATGTGATATTTCCATATCTCTCTCTCTCTCTCTCTCTCTCTCTCTCTCTCTCTGTGTGTGCATCGTTTCCTCAATGTCAAACCTATAATGCGGTCGTGGCCGCATTGCATGATTTTTTCCTTAACAATCTTTTTCCATTTGTCGCGATTTGAGCGGCGCACACATGCGTAAAATCAATAATAGCTGGCAGAAACTAAATGAGTAAAAATGTGAAAAATCCCGTTTTATAGCCCACTGCACAATAGATAAGGCCAACTAATTGCGCTCGCGCTGTTCAGGTATAAGCCACTGAATGGACGCCATCTTAGTCCAAAGTTTAACTTGTTGAGCGGCGGATGTGTTTTGCTTGATTTTGGCGATACTTCAAGTGAATTAAATTGTGAGATAAAGTGAAGTTCTTCGTGTATCAACAATGGATACTGTTCCAGGAGGTAATGATTATGCATTTATGTAGTATTCAAGATTTCTAACGTAATTTTTACATTTGTTATGATTTTTTATTAGAATTATATAGTGTAAATCCAAAATATTAAAATAATGTTACATGTATTTCTTTCTAGGCTCCGGCAATGAAGAAATTTGCATAAGCAGATTGACTCTTGTAGGCTATTACAGAGAGTCTAGCTCAAAGAATGATGCTGGTAGAATGGATTACTTGTGTAACAAAGTTCAAAATGCTCTGAGAATGTTAGATATATCAAGCGACATAAAAATCGTTTTAAGCAAGATGATCTATACTTACAAACAAAAGCTTAAAAAATCACATAATTCAGGCAATTTTGCCTTCGAACAGCATCAGCGTCTATTTTTAACTATCCATGGTTTAACATGCCCACTACCCTACATAAAATTTTAATCCACGGTCATCAAATTGTAGAAAATATGGGAATAGCTATAGGACTCCTAAGCGAGGACGCGCAAGAAAGTCGCAATAAAGACATAAGGCAATATAGAGAACACTACTCAAGAAAATTTTCCAGGAAAATGGCTATGGAAGATACATACCATAGACTCATGGTATCTTCAGATCCGTATATAACCGGACTAAGAACGTCAATAACAAAAAAGACATCATCTTTCTCAGCATTAGAATTAAGTCTGGTAGATGAAAATTTTTCATAATAATAAATATACTTTTCACGAACTAAATTGTTTTATTTTATTCGTATCCCCAAACCGCTGAAGCCCTTTACTCTCAAATATATTATTTCACAATTTAACTGATTAACGCAAGATTTATGATGAGAAAAATAACACATGAGTCAAATATAACTTAAATTAGGTTTATGCCAGCTTTTATCGATTTTCCGCCTGTGTGCGGCACGGATCTGATCACTCCAGCGGATGGGGCTGCGTCCTCTTGGTCTACGTCCCGATTTCCCCCGTGACTGTGAGTTTCTCAAGGGTTTTTTCGGAAATAGACATCTTCTCTAATAGCAAGGCATCTTTTAAGAAACAAGTTATATCTGTTCTTAATCATATATAGCGCGTTCCATAAAATATTCAGATACTCAAAGAACTACACTACACAAAACACTACACTCCCCCCCTCACCCCCTCAAGTATACACATTTACACAGCATCCCTCCTTCCCTCTCATTCTTCAAATGCGTACCTACTAAAGTGCTTGACAATTAATTAATATACTATGTATTGTGTTTTTGATCTTTTTCTCTAGGCGACTAATTTCTTAAAGGTCTATAAAATGTGAATCTGTTATTGGCATTAAGCATTAGCTATCAGAGTATGTTTACATTGATATCAAGTATCAAGTGCTGTTGATTCTGTAATAGGGGTGACCCTGACAGGGTTGTTTCGCATTATGTGTCCAAAATATTTTAAGGTGCGGCTAAGGCAGATGGTTGATAACCTCCTCGAAATGTTTAGTTCCTTTTGAATGGACACATTTGTTCGTTTAGCAGTCCTATACCTTGGACTGCTAAATGAAGCATCTTTCTCCAGCACTACACCTCGAACGCATCAATTATTTTCCGATCAGCCGTTTTGAGCGTCCGACATGGACACTCGAAAAAAAGATCTCTGCTCCGTAAAGGAAGATGGGATATTTCCATAGCATGTGTCAAATCCTATACATTTTCGGACTTATCGACTAGCATCATCGCTAATCGACTGTAACTTGGCTAAGCCCTCTGGTACTAGTGTCAAAGCCCATCAAAGGACATGACATTTTTTAGAATTACTAGTTTTTATTTTTATAATTATACAATAAGTTTTCATAAATATCTAGCGAGATATATACTACGTATATACTCGTATGTTACCTTTTCTTGACAAAACAATTACGTGTCTTATAATCATTCTAACGGTACTAAACACTTAATCGCCTAGTCAGAATCGCGCTTGACCGTAATAATTATGTTCTATAGCTAAAGCTCTGGTATTTAATAAACCGCGGAACTCAAATGACGGTCATCATATAATGGCAACCCAATTATTATTCAACATTTTGGAAATAATTAACTTCTGTATAGCAATGGAGCGAGATGCAAGAGGTGTTCGATTCTCGGATGAATTATTGTCATCATTTGTCAAATCTAAGGCTTTACTAGTGTCCCGCCCCGGTTTCGCACGGGTTCATTCTAATGACGGTAATAACTAGTGGTTCGCCCCGAACTGAGATCTCGCGAGTCTCCCGTAAAAACAAAAACATATTATTCGTAATCTTTGACTATCAAAATAGTGCCACGAAATATATAACCCACTAACTTGAACTACAGTTTCATTCAAATTATAGATAACGGGAATTCATGTTATTTGGCTACCCTTTATTGGGGTACTAATTTAAGTTATTCTGGATATCAAACTTTTCCCTATATTTGTGTAACTAAAGCTACACGAATACCAAATTTCAGCATTGTGGGGTCACTGGTGTACCCTGTAAATTTCGTCTAAGTTCAGTTTTTATTAGCCATAGCTAATAACTCAAAAACTACAAGGATAAAACTAAAAATAAAAAACGCGGTCGAAATTTACTAATGAAGACCTTCCATTTGACGTCCCATTTGACCTAATAGTGACATTTTAATTTTTTTTACCCCTCTTGAACCCAACCACCCCCCAACATTTTTAGCTCATTTAGTCACACCAAAATTATGCCATCACTACCTACCTATGTATCAAATTTCACGATGGTCAGATAAACGTCTCGAAATTTATCCTCGGACAAACAAACATACATTCATACATACATACAACGCCGATTTGCCCTAGTTGATATGGAGATCTCGCGTCGCTTGATTGTTTATAATGCTGGACATTCCACACAGCGCTATCTAGCCCCAAACTGGGAACCAGAAGAAAAACTATTAGAAATCATCTATTTTTGCTTCCAATAAAAACCCAGACCCGGAACAAATATTATGTAGATCATGCGAACATTTGTTCCACGGCGGGAATCGAATCCTCAGCATAACTTACACCATGAGATTTTTGAATGTTCTTGCATTGGCAGCTGTCAAAAGTCTGAGTCCTCAAGCTTCAATCTTGATTCATGATTGAGCGCAATTTTAGAATGCGAACCTCAGTATGTGAGACATATGATGATTTCTCACGATAGATACATTTACAATTGCTCTTACATATCTAATCAAAAAATAATGGGAAAATGCTGGGCCGATTGTGATACGATCACACGTTCTAGTTAAGAAGGTAGGTTTTTGGAGGGGCACGTTTTTTACCATTTTTGATCTAGATTATATGACTGACGTGACTACCCTATTCTAGCCTTGTTGACCTAGTGGGATATACCTTTGATTCAGAGATCGTGGGTTCCAATCCCGGCTGCAATGTTTTTTTTATTCGAAATGTATGACGTCCTTGGCGCAGTGGTTGAATTGCCGGCTGTGACGACGTAAAACAAGTTACTTTAAGCGATAAGGCCACCCATTGTACCACAACGTCACAAAGTTAAAATTTTCTAGGTTAAGTAATTGTAATTTGGTGTAAAGAATTATAGACATAGACATAGACAATAATTTATTTGCTAAATAGCACACATAATACATTTACAAAAGATGATTTAAAATGTAAAAGATTATCTATCCATCTTTTTAACAATATAACTTAACCAAACTACTGAACTGATTTTGGTGAAATTTCTATGGAACCAATCAGTAAGTATTGTTATATCTTTAAAAATAAAACATAATTTTCCAAATCGGTAGATAAAAGACGGAGTTCAGAGGTACAAACATTAAAAAAAATACAACCGGATTGTCAACCTCCACCTTTTTTTGAAGTCGGTTAATAAGATATAGCCTATATCACTCAAGGATAGTGTAGCTTTCTATCATTAAAATAATTATCAGAATCGGTTTAGCAGTTTCTGAGAATACCCTTTACAAATCAAATAACAAACTTTACCTCTGCCTATTATAAATTCGAAAGTAATGTGTCTCTGTCTGTTTGTTACTTAACAAAGCTTTGGACTACAGTATGAATAGCTCACACATGTACTACCATGTACCTACACATGCTGAACCTTACATGTATATTGTAGTTGTTTGTTATTCCTTAATTATTTATTATTTATTTAATATAATTTTATTATTTGTTTTTTTTTATTCCTTAATAAATAAAATAAAACATCCGAGGACGGTAAGCGCTGGTGTTGGCAGAGATTGAGACATGGGCTTGACAAACCAAGCGTGCGAAGCCGCGGGCGATAGCTACTATTAATATATAGTAAGTACTAACTGACACGTCCGCGGCTTCGCACGCTGACATTTCCTGTTCCCGCGGGAACTTCGCGATAACAACTAATTAGTTTTTCATTAGCTCCCTTCTCTGTGCACTACCTACACATCTTTATCTACAACACACAAAGGTTATTTGGAAGAGAATGCTCTTTAGCATTAAGATCGTCTTTGTACTAGTTTTATAAGTGCAATAAAGTATTTTCAATCAATCAAACAATCAAAAACTATATAAAACACTCTTATCAATATTGTTTATACAAAAATACTAAAATTGCAATAAAAAAAGGGGGGGTGGGGGTAAAAATACTTTACGACTTATCTAATACCTATCAAATATACAAAAAAAAATTTAAATCGGACGATCCGCTTCGGAGGAGTGCGACCAATAACTATGACACGAGATTTTTATATATTAGAAGGTATATTTGAATTATACTTAATATATACTAGAATATAATAGAAGGTATACACGCAATTACGTTTGTTTATGAACATCAGTATTAGCGTTCTAAAAAAAGAATATTTTGATAGATTGTAACAATAACACGTTTATTTATAATTAGGTTGTTTATAACCACAAGCAAGCGCGTCCAAATATAATTATTAGTTGAGTGTGACTTTGAGCCCTTGTGAAACCATTATTTTGGTACTCAATTATTATATTTTATTATGGTCATGTTATGGATACGGTTGTTGAATATTAAGGGCTTCCGATGCTTAGTGCCAAGAATAAATTGGCTCATAGTCCTAAGTAATTGATCGAGCGAAGCGAGATCTCCAAATCAACTTGGGCAAATCGGCGTTGTATGTATGCATGTATGATTGTATGTATGTTTGTTTGTCCGAGGATAACTTTCGAAGCGTTTATCCGATCATCGTGAAATTTGGTATATAGGTATAGTGATAGCACAATTTTGGTGTGACTCAATGACCTAAAAATATGGGGGGGGGGGGAGGTTGTTGAGATATTGGGGTTCAAGAGCGATAAAAAAAATGAGATTACAAGGTCAAATGGAACGTCAAATTAAAGGTATTCATTAGTACATTTCAACCCTGTTTTTATTTTAGTTTAATCCTTGTAGTTTTTTAGTTATTAGCCAAAATACAAACAAAACATTGACAAAATTCACAGGGTACACCAGTTACTCCACAAAGCTGAAATTTGGTATTCGTGTAGCTTTAGTGACACAAATATAGGCAAAAGTCTGAAATCCAGAATAACTGCATCTTGTACCCCAAAAAAGACTAACCACTTTATATGAACTCCCGTTACCTGTAGTTTGAATGAAACTGTAGGTCAAGTTATTTGGTTATGTATTTCGGGCACTATTGTGATAGTCAAAGATTACAATTTTTTTTTTGTTTTTATGGGAGACTCCCGAGATCTCAGTTCGGGGCGAACCACTAGCATTATGAATTAAAAAGTAACTCTGCCCCTCTGTCTGCCGGTCTCTCTCAGTCTCTCTCTTTCTGTTACGTTTTCATGACTAAACCGTTCGCTAGACCGATTTCTATGAAATTCGGTATATAGGGTATTTGGTTATATACTGACGATATTCAAGTGACGGTTTCTCAAAATATAAAAAAAGACTTCTCGAAAAAAACTGCTAGTTATACTTATACATGTTATAAAATTTTAAAGAAAATCGACTATGTTTAGATTAATTAGATATGAAACTTACTGCCTACTCTTGCAATCGACATCCAAAAATAAAGGCTAATTTGATATCACTTTCGGAAATGGCTGCGGGTTTTGAGTTAGAAAGGGACCACAAATATCTGTGGTTAGATGGCAAGCATTATGCAATAGCACAACATAAGTTTAACAAAGTGTTTGTTTTTACATGCCTAAATAAATGTCACATTTCTATGGTAAACATTTCACAAATTTATTTATTATGCTCACCAAAATAACCCCTTTCATTTTTGTGCGTATTTTATCAAACACCCTATATAGATAATTATGACCGGGATTGGGACATAGGCTTCTTTTTACCCGACTGCGCAGGAGGGTAATGTTTTATTGACAAACCACGCGTGCGAAGCCGCGTACCTACCTACCAAGGTAGGTAGGTACCTGTTAAACTGACTAAGCGGTATCGTCGCACACGGGTCGCCGATTTACGTTAAAAATTGTTTATTGAAAAATCGATTACTGGATAAATATTTAAGCTACCTACCTCTAAAACCAGTTAATACGATTCCAGATGTGTGTTTTAAATTAATATCGAACATAACAAAACAAGTTGTATACGATATAACTTTTGAAACTCATGGTTATGAACACTATTTGTACTAAAAACGGGATATGTACCCGTTTACCCGTGATCATGGTGCATGCAACTGCGTCGAAATATCGGGATACTCAAAAACTCACAAATCATGTAACTTATTATGTCTTATATATGTCAACTTTATTTGTACTAAAAACGGGATATTTACTATCCCGTTTTTAGTACAAATAAAGTTGTATGTATTGTATACATACAGTATGTTTCCATGCATTGCATATAAACGTATTATTTATAATCATCGTGATGTAATACAGGTGTTAGATTTACATTTGATCGAAGATTTACATAAACAACGCGTTATATACCCGTGTATTATATATAACTTCAACGTCAGCGCATCACTTGCTTACATGATTACCTTGAATAGGTAAATTGTTTCCGTTTAGCGCTAACACCGAATCATAGCGATAAACAAAAACAATCTTCGTACTAAAGTCAGAGCACTAACTGGACACTGTCGACTTAACAAGCACAAGTTCAAACTAGGGCTATGCGATGCGCAAACTTTCAGATTCTGTAATGAGGCGGCAGAATCGCCCCTACACAGTGCCCGGGGCCCGTAGCAAATTATATCGAGGGGCCCATGATCGCTATAGTAAGAAAGAAAGAAATAGAAAGAAATACATTTATTTGCATCACAAAGAATCATAAGAATATAATCTCAAACAATTAAAACTAAACATATTTACATTAAACATAAAATTAACAATAACAAAGGCACGTTTTTTTTTAAATTATATAATTCAGTGTGATGGCGAAAAGGCCTGCAGCTCAGCATATGCTGCTGCATGTTACCATGCTGAAGCGCTGGCCTTCTGCTGAGGCCAGTGTGGATTTCACGGACGACCTGACTATGAACTAATAAAAGACCTGTTCTCCATTTTGAAAGACCTAGACTCTCCTCATTACCTAAAATCAAGGTTCACTTGTTTAGCCGACACTCACGATCGTAGTCTTAGGTCAACTAATTCTCTCTGCCAGCCACTCCTAAGCACTCCTCTGCCTCCCGTGCCAACTCTTTTGAAGTTAAGGCAGTGTACTTATGGAACTGTCTTCCCCTCAGTATTAAAAACATTTCATCAAAACCAGCTTTTAAACGTTCTGTCCATAGTCACTATTTAAATTCTAATTCCACTTGAGCTTTCCGTATATCTTTATCTATTATTTGTTATTAGATTTATTTATTACATAAATGTTATCTATTCATATGTTATATTTGTGTATTTTATTATTTTGTAGTTATATTGTAATTTGTGAGTATTATTATATTTATGTAGACAATTAGGTAATTAGTGGTTTTTTATTTTTATTTGTTTTTTTATGTTAGTAGGCACCTAGTTAAGCTTTTAGCATTAAGTCCTCCATTTGTACATTTTTCTTTTTGTGCAATAAAGAATGAAAATAAACAGAACCTAACTATTAGCAGTAGTTGCTATTAACTTATACGGTAGGTATAGGTTAGGTTAGTTAGGTTTCCCGCGCGGAGAAGGCGGCGGCGAGGTGCAGGCAACGGCCACCCCGCGCCGCCCGCCCCGTGAAGAGGCAGAGTAATGGTTTCCCCTGCCAAACAGGGGACCTTTCAGGTCCGTGGGTAGTCAGGGGGGAGGGCTCTGGCCAACCCGGATAGCGGACTCAGGGAGGGCACCCGCACAATGTGGCATGTGCTGCTGTGCACGCACCGCGAGGATGCTGGGGGCGATAGCCCCTGGGACGTGCTCTTTATGGGCGATATGCACGAGGGGGGCTCTGGTGCGTTTCTTGCGAGATCCCAGAACCCTTTGACATGCATGCATTGAGGCCGGCCAATGGGGAGGTTTTAGTGGGTCGTTGAGTCCGACAACCTAACATAACCTGTATTATACCCTGCATGCAACACGGGTATCTGGATGCAGATTTCCTCCTCGTAAAAAAATATATTATATATACATTTATACGAGCGACTTTTTGTAGAACTTGTGCATTTACCGTATAAAACCGTGTTTTATTTTCGCCAACGAAGTTATCGATAACAGATGTGGATGTATTATGTATTATCTGATGTGGATTGTTTCAGTCGGAAAGGGTGTTAAACTTTTTAGGTTTCAACTTATGGCGTATTGATTCTCTGAGGTCCATATTATAAATTGCACGAACAGCTCTTCTGCAGCACAAAAACGGTGTTTATATAGATTTATATTGCTAATGGTCCCCGCACTACATAATAGCTATCATTTCCACAATGCATCCTAATGAGAGGCGTCAGGGCATATCTTATTGTCCTTAGATCACAATTATCACACGTTTATTACTATGAAAACTAATTATTCTAAATTAAGTGAAAAATAAAAAATATTTATTAGCAGAAAAAAAAAATATAACACTTAGAACAAAGAACTTATATACAACTAGGTGTTGCCCGTGACTTTGTACGCGTTACACTACTAAATGTGTAGGTAACCTAGAAATAAAGCTAAACTCGCTGTTGCAACTTAACACCCCATTTTTATCCCACGGGACCTGATTTATGAGATAAAAGTAGCATAAGTGGTAATCCAGGTTATAATCTACTTACGTAGCAAATTTCATCGAAATCGGTTCAGCCGTTACGACGTGATTGAGTAACTAACAAACAAACAAATAAATAAACAAACATCCAAACTAGACATAAAACTAAGAACTTTGTATAGGTACAATGAATTACGCTCTATTATACTCTGCTTTGCGGCACTATATAACACTATTTCATCACAGTTTTTTGCAATTATTTATATAATTTATTTATATACCAAATTACATCGAAATTGGTCTAGCTGGTTAGTTATGAAAACTATAAAAACAGACAGAGAGACACACAGAGTTACTTTCAAATTTATAATATTAGTCTCGTTAAAACATTATTCCTTTTTTCCTACAGAAAGCCTCCAACATGGCGCCATCTATTAGCGTAGCGGATTACTACGCTAACAAGTCCATCTTCATCACCGGTGCTACAGGGTTCATGGGCAAAGTCCTCGTGGAGAAGCTTCTCAGATCATGTCCAGATATTAAAAGAATATACGTGCTCATGAGAGCGAAGAAAGGGCGTAACAGCAAGGAACGGTTGGACGAATACTTCAACGTTAAGGTCAGTTAGCGCCATCTAGCGGCGGGTAGCTGAACTATTTTTACTTAAAGTTTTAATTTATTTAGTGCGATCTAGTAACGCGTAGCAACACTTCCTCTATGTTAAATTATATCACGAAACATATTCGTAATAGTATTTTATGCATTAGCATGGCGTTACTTACATATTACTATTATTAGCCCATATTGTCCCATTGTTGGGCAAAGGCCTCCCCCCATTTCGGCCATTCACAACGGTCCAGTGCCACCGTATGCGTCCCTCTTGGCGGCGTCTAACTCGTCCCGCCACTTCCGGCGTGGTCTGCCTCGGCACCGCTTTGCTGTCTCAGGGTTCCACTTCGTGGTAATGTTGGGGCACAGCTCATCAGGCATGCGACAGACGTGACCGGCCCAGTCCCACTTCAGCCTGGCGGCCTTCTCCCCTACATCGGTGATTTTGGTTTTGGATCGCAGTATGGTGTTACGGACGCGATCAGTTATATTAACTCCAAGAATACTACGCTCCATCGCCCTTTGGCAAACCTTGAGTTTGGATTTTTGGATATTAGTCAGAGAGCAAGTTTGCGAGTCATATGTTAGAACGGCGAGGATTGACATGTCCATGAGTTTGCGCTTCAGTACTATTGTAAGGTTGGCCTTCATCAGCTCTTTCATCGACCAATAGCTCCTCCAGGCGTTCTAAGTGCATCGAGCGACTTCTTACATACGTAGTATGTTTTATGAGTGGTATTTATTACTAATCGTATTTTTGATTAGTCATTGAAAGCACATATTTTTTTACTCCAAATGTTTAGTGATTTGCAAAATTTCACATCCGTAAATTAAAGTCAATATAATGACGTAACCTACGAATCATTTACCGCCTTCGGAGGTATTGGTGTGTTAATAAATACTCAGAGATCGCTTCAAAGCGATAAGACCGCCCATTGTACTATTTTCTTTGTGTTTTCTATTTGGTTTGATTTTTTTTAATTTATATTATTTTTAATAGTGTTTTCATATATTCATTCATCTATTCACACAATACTAGCGGCCTATCCCGGCTTCGCACGGGTGAACATTTATTTTTTAAACATTTTTTTGGCAAACTATTTTTACACCTTGGGTTACATCACTGAAGTTTTAGTAGGGAGCCCTATATATTTCTATCTAGTAATAAATATAGCTTAAGTTACGCAGGGAAAATGTAGCATAGCCTTTGTTACTTAGGGATAATGCTGCATTCTAATGTATAGGAATTTTTGAAATCGGACTTGTAGTTTTTTTCTTCCACTTCGATACCCTCTTTGATTGTTCTTCCACTTCGATACCCTCTTTGATTGTTCTTCCACTTGGATACCCTCTTTGATTGCTTCTTCTACTTCGATATCGTCTTTGACTGTTTCTTCCACTTCGATATCATCTTTGATTGCTGCTTCCACTTGGAAATCCTCTTTGATTTGATTGCTTCTTCCATTTCGATATCGTCTTTGACTGCCTCTTACACATGGATATCCTCTTTGATGGCTTTTAACGGCTCGATATCCTCTTTAATTACTTCTTCGACTAAAAGAAAGACACGCGAGCTGCGAGCAGCTCGTGCACAACGCAACCTCTAGTTATTATATAAACATGATACAAGATATTTATTTGCATAAACGAGTGTACAATAAGGTCATAAGAACTAGGTAATAGCGAATAGCAAATTGCCCTTTACGAGCATCGTAAATTACTAAAGCCACTTTTATACAATAAAAATACCTATTTACTACCTTGTGGTTCGCCCCGAACTGAGATCTCGCGAGTCTCCCATAAAAACAAACAAATATAATTTGTAATCTTTGACTATCAAAATAGTGCCACGAAATATATAACCATCTAACTTCACCTACTGTTTCATTCAAATTACAGGTAACGGGAGTTCATGTTAATGAGTTACACTTTTTTGGGGTACAAATTGCAGTTATTCTGGTATTCAGAGTTTTACCTATATTTTTGTCACTATAGCTACACGCATACCAAATTTCAGTACTGTAGGGTCATTGATGTACCCCGTGAATTTTGGCACAGTTCAGTTTTTAATATGATTAATATCATTAAAACTACAAGATTTAAACTAAAAATAAAAACGGGGTCGAAATTTACTCACAAAGACCTTTTATTAGACGTGCCACGTGACCGGATAGTCTCATTTTCTTTTTTTTACCCCTATTGAACTCAAATATCTCAACAACCCCCCCACATTTTAGCTCATTTAGTCACACCAAATTGTGCCATCACAACCTATCTCTGTATCAATTTTCACGATAATTGGACGCTTCAAAAGTTATCCTATCCTCGGACAAACAAACATACATACATATAACGTCGATTTGCTCAAGTTGATTTAGAGATCTCGCTTCGCTCGATCAAATATATAAACTAATCAGTGAACATTTAAATGAAAGTACCTACGTTTACTTGTTTACACAGACTATGTACAAGCTTTGTTAACTCTTACAGATGTTCGAGCGCCTTCAGAAAGAACACCCGAAGCGGCTGGAGAAGCTCCGCTTGGTACCAGGTGATATTCTGGTGGATGATCTGGGAATATCCACTGAAGATCGCGAGGAGTTGCAGAGAGAATGTCAGATTATATTCCATTGTGCTGCTTGTGTCAGGTAAATACGATATTCCGTATATTAATATTTAATCGATCGAAGTGAGATCTCTAAATCAACTTGGGCAAATCGACGTTGTACGTATGTATGTATGTTTGTTTGTCCGAGGATAACTTTCGAAGCGTTAATTCGATTATAGTGAAGTTTGGTATATAGGTACAATTTACAGTGATGGCACAATTTTTATAGGTAAAAAAATGGGATTATCCGGGCAAGTAGCACGTCTAATAAAAGGTATTTGTGAGTACATTTCGACCCCGTTTTTATATTTAGTTTAAACCTTGTAGTTTTTAAGTTATTAGCCATAATAAAAACTAAACTTTGACAAAATTCATAGGGTACACCAGTGGCCCCACAGTGCTGAAATTTGGTATGCGTGCTTTAGTTAGCAGGTTAGCTTTAGTAACACAAATCGATACCTTAATTTGCAGACCTAATAACTCCACTTTTTCACGAAAATGACATTTTGATACCGGCAGAAACTAGATTTTTTGCTCTATTTTTTCAAATACTAATAACTCCATGGTTCTCAACGGTATTGGTGTAAAAACGCTATTTGAAAATCAAACAACTCCGCGTAAAACGAAACGCATCGATTTTGACAAAATAATCGAATATCTCCCGCGCAGTCGGCCATTTTGTTCTACGTCGCACAAGCGTACGCAAGCTCCCGCGCATTTAACATAAAAACAAACGGTAAAAGTGTCTTTCACTACAGTTTAAAGCTTTAAAGTAGTAGAAAATATATTATGGTAAGTGTTTTATGATTTAAATAGCCTTGTAACATTATTTTGACATGTTTTTTTGAAAATTGCACGGTGATTGGAGTTATTTGATTTGACTTTTGATTATTTTGGTGTGATGCTTGGAGTTGATATGTTTGATTTAACGCATGTTTTTGTGATACTATGGACCTAATAATTTAATTTTCACTTTCAATCATGTGCAGAAGTGTAAATTTATGTATTTATGTAAAGTGTGTGTATGTGTGTGTGTGTGTTCACTTTCGTGCGCCTCGCTTGATTGTTTAATAGTAATTTTGTTATTTATTATGGCATTTTGGAATGATGCTTACCATCCTGAAGGTTTTTTATTTTGCTTTATGTTTTTCTTTTTGGTGCAGGAATATGTCTAAAGCACGAGCTAAGAGAATTTTGCTTTCTGCGCAATCAACTAACAAAAATATTGCTAATACCGACGTTACTAACCCTGATAATGCATTGTTCCAAGCTAACCAATTGCCAAAGTTGTGTGAAGATACTGCCATTGCTACTATTTCTAATATTGCCCTTGGTGACTTTGATACTCATATGTCTTCAACACTATTAGAATCAATACAGATCCATACACAGCCTACTACAACGGAGAATGAACCTGAGACGGAAACCATTGTGAGTTATCACCAGAATGAATATCAACTCTCCGAAGCTACAACAAACACGGATGATGTGCCTCAAGTTCACAATTTCTTGTTATTTGACGACGATATTAATGAGCCAAACAATGTTCAAATTGAGTTTATTGACCAATTTGTACCCCCAACTGACGATATTAACTCTTATGTAATAACCCAAGGCACTGACATTGCCCTACACCCTATAGTTGATGAACACACTACCACATCACCCTTGCTGAATGACAACATAAACATTCCCCCTAGAGTTGACATTCCACCCATTTCATGCACGCTGGACATCCACATTAACCCTACCCCTGATGTACAGGAAGCTATCACCTCATCATCACTCAACAATGTGGCCAGATTAGTTGAATATAGTGAAAGTTCAGAATCAGAAGACGATACACCACTTGTTAAAAGAAAAAAGCATTGTCAAGTGGATAAAAAGGATTGGAATATTGAAAAAAACAGACTTAACAGGGAAAAGGGAATTCAATATTATGGAAAAAGAAAAGTAGAGGGAAAATGGTTACAAGATGTGCGTAAATCAAAAAAAGAAATTAAACCACGATGCAAATGTCAAGAAAATAAAAACGGAGTTTTTAATTGTCACTTGATAACTGAAAATGACCGAGAAAGCTTATTTAAACAATTTTGGGCTATGGATTGGGGAGAGAAAAAAATTTTTGTTAATTGCCTGATAAAATGTATCACACCGAAGAGAAAAAGAGACAGAAAAGACCCCAATAAGTCACAAAGAAAGAATTCCATGGTTTATTATTTGAAGAAAAACGACGAAATGATAAGAGTGTGTAAGACATTGTTCATAAACACCTTTTCTATAACCACCTACCAATGCTGGGCTTGGAAAGAAGAAAAAGCATCACAAGTATCCACAACGGGTGTAAATGATATCCATCCTGACAATCAGTCAACGGCCTCCACCAGCAATAGAGTCAGTTCCTCAGAGAAAACATTTTTGGACAGTTTTCTGGATGAATTACCTAAACTGCCTTCCCACTACTGCCGGCAAAGAACCTCTATGTTGTACTTGCAACCTGAAATTATATCTAAGCAACAGCTTTATCACGCGTCGCTTCGACTAGAAGCACAGAAATAATGTTGAAAACGCGACGATACCCCATAAAAAGAGAAATATTGTGTTGTCATTATACAGATAAAAATGTCAATAAAATTAATTAATGTTTAAGATAAAATTCTTTAGCAATGAGAATTAGCAAGCTTAAGTGACACTGGGCGGGGCACATAGCTCGAAGAACTGACGGCCGTTGGGGCAGAGTTCCGCGAACTATGCACTGGAAAGCGCAGCGTAGGACGCGCCCCCCCCCCTCCCCCACCCCCTCACTAGATAGAAAGCCGACACACAAGCTGATGGACCTTCTGATGTTAAGTGGTCACCGCCGCCTATAAACTCCTGCAGCACTCGTGGTACTGCAGTCGCGTTGCCTATCACTTACACCTCTCTTAAAGGCGTTCATTTTCAAGTCCCCCGGAAACCCTCCAGGATCTTTATTTAGAACAGTTTAACACGGGTGAAGTTACAAAAATGAATACGATGATACCTGTATAAGTCTGTGTCTAGGATAACAATGCCCTCCTCCACGACAAGCTAAGTGAGGGTTCCAATACAAGCTTAAAGATATTTTACTTATTACAACATACAATAGAAGCAGTAATAATGGATAAACAAAAGAGTTACTGAAGGAATAAAACTTACTAAGTAGCATTCGTGATTTTGTCTCCCACATCTGCAATGCCAGTTAATGAACGAAGCGAAGGAATTCCTCGCCCGATCGGTTCTCCGGGATTAAAACGCTGCATTCCATTACCCTTTGGCAAATCTAAAACTTGGACTTCCGCGAAAGCATTGGCGCGATGACATCAGTGGATTTGAGAGGGAATGGTGGGAATCTGCCAAATATCGCGATAAGTAGAAGGAACTGTGTGAGGCCTTTGCCCAGCAATGGGAAATATGGTCTAGCAAAAAAACGTAGCATTGTTTAGTGGTTTAACTTCATTATATATTACTTATATTACAGATTCGACATGTTCCTTCGAGATGCTGTGAAGCTGAACACAGCGGGCACACAGAAGGTACTAGAGCTGGCGGAGGGGGTCAAAAACCTAGAGGTCAGTATTTTTTTTATACGATTTAAAGATGGAACAAGCATAAAACCTGATGTTAAGTGGTAACCATCGCCTATAACATACTGCTTCGTAGGTCACGTACCGTAGGAAGATGCCGTACGATGCATCGCCCTGCCAGCCATAACTAGATAGGTACTTACCTGTCTCATTTTTTAATGTTGAAATTGGTTGTTATAAGTTTGTCTCGTAGGTAGGTATGTAACTAAATACAGAGTTTTATTTTATTTTTATTTATTTAGTAAACAAAACAGTTAAAGAACAAAAGGTACATCTAGGTACTATGTTAATTCTAGTCATGAAAGTGACGAGTATGTAGGAACCTAATACCGTAGTAAGTATATTATTTATCTTTGCCTACACCTACCTACCTGTTGAAACCTAGCACCTATACATACCTATGGAGCGAATAATCGCATGATTACTCGCGCGAGGAGGGATGATGTGTTTGGCCATTTACATCAATGCGAGTAGCATTACCAGGATAGTGTAGCCGGGGGGGTAATTGGTCGAATTTGCAATGAATTCGTAGTTGATATAGCACGCACGCATATTTCTACCTTTCCGTTTTCCATAATCCAATGATGTCATCCAACGTCACATTGGAACCATCTGTCAAGGATGACATTGACTTACACCATCTAGGTATACGCAGACGTAACAAGCTACCAACCCAAACAATAATTATAAATACTCTTTTATGAATTTAAATATTTGTTTCCCAATCTACATCTGACGGTTGGTTGGTGGGGACAGATGGTTGCAATAATAAAAGCAATGGACAGCGAACATGTTCGAAGAAGAGAAAAGGGCCTCGCAAACGTTACCTTGCCCACATCAAATTATGGTCTCGCCCCACCACTGCCTTGCAGGATTAGTGTTTGAAACAGAAACACTTAGATTATGACATAAGTAAAATAACATGTACTTACGCAATAAAAGTTTTGAATTTGACCTTAAAATATAATTTCATTAATAACTCTAGGTGTTCGAACATGTCTCAACTTCCTACTGCCGCTGTGAAGTGGATGTGCTGGAAGAGAGGCTGTATCCTGCGAAGCATCGACCGCAGCACGTGATGCACTGCACCAGCTGGATGGATGATGAACTGCTGGGGCATTTGCAGCCGAAGTAAGTGTTGGTTCGCATTCGAAGCACGTGGTGGACCATGTACATGAAAGCGCAGCGTAGGACGGCCTCCCACTATATGGAAAGAGGACTTGATAAAAGATGCTGGGAGCCGTTAGGTTTAGGCTGCACACGAACGGTCGCTCTGGAAATTTAGGCCTCCTTATGTTAAGCAGTGGACGTTTTGTGGCTGATATGATGATAAAGATAAATCATGTATTCGCAGAAAGTTAGTACAATTTTACACTGGTCTTAATTAATACAATTTAAGCTCAATTAACATTCTACCGGACAATGTCCTGGTGTGCAAATATTACATAAAAATAATTTAAAATAATGGTGATGATGAGGCTTTAGTTGACTTAGTTGCAAAAACAGTAAGACGTTTCGTTTTATTTTTTTCAGTGCTTCACATTAAAATTAAAAGAAAACTACAGGTCAACTAGAAGGAAGTAACTCCTCTTTGAGGACGTATTATAAATACTAACTAAATGTTGATTGATATCGTTTCCAGGATAATTGAGCCTCAACCGAACACATACGCTTACACAAAGAACTTAACTGAGGACCTCGTGTCGCAGTACCAAGGAAAATTCCCGATCGCGATTGCACGGCCATCTATCGGTAAGTAGACAAAATAAAATAAGTAACGTTGCCATCTGTCGGCGAGTAGGAGAACTAACTTGCGCAACAATGTGCCAAATCATACAAATACCTACATCAAATTTAAACATGTTTAGTCTCTAAATATGTTTACAGATCGTTGTGCAAGTTGGGTTAAATTTTTAAATTATGTTTTTCTTTTGTGTGTCGTGTTAAATGAATGATTTTTAAATTTATTTTATTTATTATTTGCAGTAACGGCAGCATTCAAAGAGCCAATGCCAGGCTGGGTAGACAATTTGAACGGACCTACTGGACTGTTAGTTGGTGCTGGAAAAGGTTAGATTATTGAAGTGTAAACTTCTTTACATGCACCACAGATCTGTATTGAATAAGTAGATAAGGCGAGTAGGTACATAAATTGGCGATTTTAGCCGGCTTCGCAGCAGCATATAGCAACGCCTTTGAATCGTCTGAGCGCGGTGTGTGCGTGTCGCAACACTATTTTTTTTTAACCTTAATAAATCTTCGTTTGAGCACAATCTCACCTGACGGTAAGCGATGATGTGGTCTAAGATAAAACACGAAGATCTAGAATAAACCTATTAACAACCTTAACGATGCCCGGATTGTTTTCTTTACGAAAAACAGACGACGGTAAAGTGTTCCATCCCTAGCTGTACGCATCAAGAACGTACTCAAAGTCAAAGTCAAAATGTTTTATTCAATAAAATCACAAGGATCACTTTGAAGCCAGGAAAGAAAGGCAAGAAACAAGACTGGTTGTTAATGATGATTATTAAATGATTATTAATGGTTTTATTAATGGATGTAACATCTGAAATAAATAATTTGAATTGGATTGAATTGAATTAATGATCCTTTTAGAATATATAACAATACAGAAAGTAAATTACGTCTAAATTGTAACAATAAGCCCGGCGTATGACATCATTAAGACTAGCGTGACGGGAAATCCTACCGGCGATCCTATAGCTTGTTAGTTGAATTATTAATAACATATTTTTTTGTTTGTAGGTGTGATCCGTACTATGCACTGTAATGAGAATTACTCAGCTGATGTGATACCGGTGGACATGGCAGTCAATGGATGTATACTACTCGCTTATACCACTGCTTTGGACAAGTAGGACATTTAATAACTATATTAACATATCAGACAATAATATCTGCCGTAGCACCCACAATACATATTGCGAATTATTAATTTCCTAATTATGTAATCTGTGAATGACGCCGTGGGTTAGACATTCACTACTTATTCTTCACACCATGTCATGTACACACGGCTACACCTCAAGCTATAATTTCCAGTATACGCTGACCTCGCGTTGTGTAGGTTTTCCGTACAATGAGAGGTCAGCATAGACTGGAAATGTATAGCTTGATGTGTAGCCGTGTGTACCTTACTACACAATAAATAATATAATAATATACAATAAATAATTCAAAATATAATAATATTTGTCGTTCCTAAAATAATGAAATAAAAATAACATAAATTATCAACTACCCTATCCGTATTATACAACCTGTTTTGTAAAAACATGAAACCGAATTGCGTCCCTATAAGATTTGAGGGTTGCTCTCGATTATTTTGGAATCCCATCATCAGATCCTGACTTGGTGCCAATGGGACCACATAGGAAGGACCCTTTAAAAAAAATTCTCGGATCGGTCCAGGCGTCTTTTGAGTACTTAACCATTATTATAAATACGGGATTTATCACGTACCGTCTTATCGGTGTTTCGACCGACAATGTTTCGGTTCAATCCGTGAACCTTCATCAGGGTTTGTGCGATCCGCTCCGAATAACGTCTCGCCTCGCACTGCGCGCTGCAGCCCTCTGCGCGCGAGTCGACGGGCGCGGTGGTGGGGATTGCGTCAACGATGGCCCAGCGTGTTGACAGGCTGCGTCATCATCATTATCATGACTGCTGCTCTCTTCGGTAGTTCTCGGTACAGGCAAACACACAACACTAACTATGTCTCTACCAGGTTCACTCACTCTTCTGTCGCTTGCATCATGAAGACATGGCCTCCAGGCTAACGGTAGAACCCATCTTCTATCTCTGTTAAAGTTCGGCACACGACTTATTTGTATCGGCTCTCGGATCTTGCGAGGAACGAAAAACTTCTCTCTCGCTAAGAGCCGGGCCTTGTCGAAAGGTATGTAGTGCGTCGAATCAGAATCTAGGGCATGTTCCGCCACTGCAGAACTGTTGGAGTCAACATTAACGATTAAGGCAATAAACGAGTAACGTTGGTTTTCAGGCCTGAAGAAATCCGGATTTGCAACGTGACCCAGTCGGAAGTAAACCCGATCACTTGGGGAGAGGCTTTAGACATGGGTGAGTGTTATTTTATGAGTGGCGCATGCCTCAAAATATCAGAACACTCAATAAATAATAATAAATAAATAAATATGGCTGGACATTTCATAAAGCGCTATCTAGCCCCAAACTAAGCAGAGCTTGTACTATGGGAACCAGATAACTGATAGAATACTTATATACTTTTTTTTGTAAATACATACTTATAATATATAGAAAAACATCCAGACCCGGAACATATATCCTCACTCGCTCCGATCATCTGAAAATTTGATGCTGAAAACCCCAGTGCATAGAACTAGATTCTATGATGATTCCTTTACAGTTCAAGCAACACGTCTTTGGAACACATTACCGGTCTCAATACGGCAAGCTCCATCATTAGCCACATTTAAAACAAGAGTGAAAATATTTTATCTCTCAGAAACGTCGTAGTGTCGCTATATATATATGTATGGGTGTTTATGTATATTTTTATTTAATTTTATTTATCGTAGGTATATATTGTCAATATTTATTTAAGTATATTGTTTTATTTTATTGTAAAAGATCAGCGTTCTGTTAGTATATACCCCCCTCCATTATTGTAATGTTACAAAAATCCTCTCCATCCAAAGATTGTTTTGGAAGAAATCGCTTCTAAGCGATAAGACCGCCCATTGTACTTGTTGCTTTGTGAATTTTTATATTTTTTGTTTGTTTCTTGTGTGGTGTACAATAAAGTATTTTCATTCATTCATATATCTGTAGATCATACAAACATTGGTTCCGCGGCGGGAATCGAACCCGCTACGTCGCAGCCGGTTATTTGCCCACTGTACCACGGAGGTCGTCACTCAATAACTCGCACATCATGATAATTATCCCGTTTTTAGTGAAAATTGAAAGTTTGGATGTTTGTTTGTTTGTTACTCAATCACGTCGTAATAACTGAACCGATTAAATCATCATCTTGTATTGTATTTTACAGGTCGGGTTCATGTCCAAGAGTTCCCCTTCTCCGTCTGCCTTTGGTACCCTGGAGGCTCTACCAAGAACTCCTGGCTCCATCATCAGATCGCCCTCTTCTTTACTCACCTTCTACCAGCTTACTTCGTGGATCTGTTGATGTTTTTGATGGGAAAGAAGACATTGTAAGTGACATTTTTATATTTATTTATTTGAGACAGCAAATCATCATTCGTTTATTTATTTATTCCACAAAAAGTTACATACTTAATTATAGCACTGTAAAACCTTAAGGGTACCTATAAAAAATAAACACTGTTTAGCGCATGTTTAATAAATTCCTATACAAAAATTGGTAAAATTTGTTTTAAACACGCGGTAAGCAGTTGTTTAACTTTTTTGTGGTAACAAAATTAGGGTTTTTGTCGGTGCTTAGAGACACTCGAGCCGCTACACATTACATATTTAAATACTGATAAAACTTGGTTAATCAACATTATCTGCCGTCTATCGCTCACTAGAGCTCCGCGACATTAAATATGTATATATGTATATATATTTCTCGTATATTTAATAGTAGGTTCTTTAATTATTATATATATATTTATTAAATTGAAAGCGTAGCTGGGTGTCAACGGATGAGATTCGCAAGAGACCGGAAAGAATGGCGTAATAAAGAGGAGGCCTATACCCAACAGTGGGTGCAGACGGACTACAATGATGATGATGTTATATATATATTATATAATTATATACATTATTTTTAGTTATATAGGTACTTGTTCTGTTAGTCATTATTTGATTTCTGCCGCCGTCGTTTATTTACACAGATCCTGTCCATCCAAAGGTTGGCTTGAATAGATCGCTTTTGATTTAATTATGTGTTCTCTTTTATATGTTTTATTTTTTAATGGTGTGCAATAAAGTAATTATCTAATCTAATCTAATCTAAAAAACACGTCACCTTTACCTAAACATAATTTTATAGTTACACACAACCGACCTACCCACCCAAATTACTGTCTAGAATCTATTACCAAAAGTATGTACGCAAACATGGTAAGTACATGGCTAGATATCTCGAAGGCTTTTGACAGGGTTTGGCATGCCAGCCTTATTGGCAAGCTTCCTTCATACGGACTTCCAGCTCAGTTCTGCTCTTGGCTTGCAGACTTTCTGAGGGAACGATCCATTCGGGTAGTCATTGATGGCCGCTCGTCTGATCAATTGGCTATTAACGCCGGGGTACCTCAGGGGTCAGTACTCTCTGCCACGCTGTTTCTGCTGCATATCAATGATCTGCTCATGCCCGGTATCATTGGGTACGCAGACGACAGTACAGTTGTGGAGAGGTACACTTCTAATGCTCGAGCCAGCAGAGCTGAAATTCAGAGGCAGAGAGACGAGATGTTGCAGCGTTTGAATTTGACACTCAAGGCCGTCTCTGACTGGGGCGATGCCAATCTTGTCAAATTCAATGCTTCAAAAACGCAAGCATGTCTCTTCTCGGCGAAAAAGAGTCAGTTTACCCAAGTTCCAATTTTCCAAAATGTACCGTTATCTGTAAAAGATCACCTCGAGCTCCTAGGGGTCTCGCTCACGCCTACTCTCAACTTTAGCTCATACATCGAGTCTAAGGCTTAAACAGATTCCATGAAGCTGGGCATCCTCAACAAGGTCAGGAGATACTTCACACCAGGACAGCTTCTTAGTCTTTATAAAGCTCAAGTCCGGTCTGGTATGGAGTACTGCTGCCACCTTTGGGATGGTTCGGCCAAATACCAGCGCGCTACCTTAGACTCGATAGAACGTAGGGCTTTTAGGCTTATAGGTGAGCAATATATGGCGGTGACTAAGATCCAAAGTCTCGAACACCGCCGTGAAGTTGCAAGCCTATCGATCTTTTACAGAATATATTTTGGGGAATGTGCCCAGAAACTATACGATCTGATCCCGCCATCTCCTTTCCATCAAAGGACAAGCAGGCGCACGGCTCAGTACCACCCGTACCTAGTCAATATACCACCCATTCGCACACACCGTTTTGGTTCTACGTTCTTGATGCGTACAGCTAAGGTATAGAACACTTTGCCGTCGTCTGTTTTTCCTAAAGAATACAATCCGGGCCTCTTTAAGGTGAGAGTAAATAGGTTTCTTCTAGATCTTCGTGCTACATCTTAGACCACATCATCACTTACCATCAGGTGAGATTGTGGTCAAACGAAGTTCTATCCAATTAAAAAAAAAAAAAAGGCGGTGGCAATTATTGATCGAGCGAAGCGAGATCTCCAAATCAACTTGGGCAAATCGGCGTTGTATGTATAAATAAATAAATAAATATCGCTGGACATTTCACACAGCGCTAACTAGCCCCAAACTAAGCAGAGCTTGTACTATGGGGAACTAGATAACTGATAGAATACTTATATACTTTTTTTTTGTAAATACATACATACTTATAATATATAGAAAAACACCCAGACACGGAACAAATATCTGTAGATCATGCAAACATTTGTTCCGCGGCGGGAATCGAACCCGCTTCCTCCTGCGTCTCAGCCGGCTATACGCCCACTGCGCCACGGAGGCAGTCAATGTATGTATGTATGTTTGTTTGTCCGAGGATAACTTTTATAGCGTTTATCCGATCATCATGAAATTTAGTACATAGGTAGGTAGTGATAGCACAATTTTGATGTGACTCAATGAGCTAAAAATATTGGGGGGTTGTTGAGATATTGGGGTTCGAGAGAGGTAAAAAAAAATACAACCAATTTACAAGAACCCCCGTTACATCTAGTTTAAATGAAACTGTAGGTCAAGTAGGTTTGTTCATGCATTTCGTAGCACCAATTTATTACTCAAAGATTAAAGCCGGCATGCACAAAGATCATTAAACGTATTTAGCAACTAAACATGTTTAAATTTGAAATATATATATGATTTGACAACTCTTTAAATCATATTTAGCCACTAAATACGTTTAGGCATCGTTGTGCAAGTCGCCCTAAGAATAATATTTATTTTGGGAGATTCGCGAGATCTCAGTTCGAGGCAAACCATTAGTAAATATAAGTATTATAAGTAAACATTACTAGGCTTAAGTTTTACATAGTATACGTTGTTATAGGTATAACCAGAAGCGTTGTCCACAGATTAGGTTGAACTAGCAATCTTTTTGTAGCGTTCCAGCCGTTCTCGAACCAAACGGTCTGTTAAGAGACGATAGTAAGAAGCCTGAAGGTATGATTACTAAATCTTGGGAGAAGGGTAGGTCTTTGGTGTGGGACGCCACGTGTGTCGAACCCCTCATGCAATCTCATCTGTCTGGTACAACAATTGGGGCCGGTGCGGCAGCAAATTCTGCCGTAGATCTCAAGCGGCGCAAATATGAAAGTCTTGACAGAGTTACGAGTACGTATCTGAGCCTGGATCCATGGGGTACCGGGGTCCATCGCGTTTTTAAAATTCTTTCTGGGTGTCTGGTTGAAGCGGCGTGTGATCCGAGAGCTGGCGCTTATCTGGGTCAACGCATAAGCATTGCAATTCAGCGGGGCAATGCAGCCAGTGTCTTGGGAACACTGCCGCCACTAGAGCAGTTGAGCTATCTATAGATCGTTTGCAACGGTCTTTAGATGATTCAACTGTTTCTTCTGTATTTTATTATAAATAATTGTATACTATTTTTGTTATTAAAGGCATTTTGCCCACCAATTAGATCAATTCGTAAAATAATTTAGAAGTCAATTCAGACAAATTATTAAAAATACTAATAATAATAATTAATTTAAAATTTACAATGAATTACAATAAAAAATAATTGAATTAAATCAAAATTCAACTGTCTCTTCTGTAGTTTATTGTAAATAATTGTATATTATTTTTGTTATTATAGGCCTTTAGCCCCCATTTTATTATTATCTAAAAAAACTAAGAATAGTAATGTTGCTAAATACAGTAGACCCATACAAAAACTTCAACGCGCTACGTATGTTCCCTTACAGCTTACAGATACTTTGTGAGAAAATTCTTACAAATTGCGTAAATGAGTAGCGCGTTGAAGTCTTTTGTGAGACACGTTGCTTAAGGACAGCAAACGCAGCGCTGGCTGACCGTATATACGAAACGTATATAGTATATAATCAGAATCTAGGGCACATTCTGCCTGATGGCTGAACTGATTACGATAAAATTTGGTATATACGCAGATTATAACCTGAATTAACACATAGGCTACTTTTGGTTGACAAACAATGCGTGCGAGGCCGCTGGCGGAAGCTAGTTTAATATACAACAAAACATGAATTAAAGCCTAGAAATTTGAACAAATTCTTCTCACGCTTTGCGCAAGCCTCTGTAGGAAGAATTTGGCTTTCGCAAATAAATCATTGACGTGTGCCCCATCTAATTCTAATTCTAGGGTGGGGGGAATAAGATCTACACTGACGTCCCGCATTAAGGTGTATTGTGCATTAGCCCCCTTCTAACCTGACCCCAGCCATCCTAGCTTCTTGAAGTAACGGAGCAGGATTTTGGATTGATGGATGCAGCTTTCCAAGATTCCCGTGGATGCCGTTGTGTTAGCGGATGAGGATTCGATGAGCTCCTGCAGACCCGTTCTCAGCCTGATATCGCTCGTGGCCGTACAGTGAAGCATCATGTGCTCCACCGTCTCTTCCTCCTGAAGACATGCGCGAGAAAGCCCACTGTCCGTGGTCCCGGTCTTCAAGAGGTGATGGTTAAGTTCCCAGTATCCTGTGATGATTCCCACTACCATCCTTAGATCTCGCGTTTCATTTTTAACAGGGTATTTGTTGTTTTTCGATTCTTTGCAGGGAACATTGTTTTTCAGTCGGTTCTGCGTTCCCAGACTCTCTGGTGCTCCTTTTCGGAGTTCATCCTCAGTCTATTTTTGATTTCCGCCGTTGGCGGATTGGAGAGGTTGTTATCATTTATGTTAGGTGTAAGCTTGGCTCCTTCTTTTACTAAGGTGTATGTCCCATAACAAAATACTTAATTTTAACGAAATACTTAATATTTTCAGCATGGTGAAGATACAGAAACGTATCAACTACGGCCTAGAAGTATTGCAGTATTACACGACAAAGGAATGGTTCTTCAAGAACGACAATTATCTCGCATTACAGAAGGCTGTCTCTAAGGAGGACAATGAGACCTTCTACACAGATGGAAATGTAAGTAATCATATGTGTAGGAAGCAATTAAGCTAAACACCTTATTATTTCAATACTCAATAGTTTATTGTATTCGACAATGTATTATTAGATGGTAATTGATAGCTACATGATCATTAAAGACCCCGTTGGACACAATATTAAGGAGAAAGGGGGACGTCAATGTTCTTGTTAAGTAAAATTTTAAAAAGAAAACATTAAAATCTAATGGCAAAGTACGTTGTAAGCAAATATCTAAAATTTGTCATTAAAATATTTGTCAATTTTATAATCGGTTTTATTAGTTAGGAAGTATTTTAGTTAAATATAAATATAATATAATAGTATAAATTTTATCTAGTTTAGGGCTTCAGATGAGCGTAGGTTTCGATCATGCGCCTGGTGCAAGAACACAAAACGCGCCTTTAGATAGGATAAAGATTGCTGGGAGCCGTTGGGTGCCGCACAAGATCGGTCGCGCTGAAAATCTATGGGGGAAGCATGGAAGTCAGCAGTGTACGTTCTTTGGCTGTTATGGTGTTGATGATCAGAATATTCGCAACGGTTGATATAAAGCCGCGGTTTCATTGCTGCGTAGCACATTCACGCAGAGGCTACGCACGTTAGCTGCGTCGGTTAATTTGTCTGCCTGCGTGTATCTAACTTTCCACAGTAGCCAATGGCCGCACGCGTTGTTTGTCAATAAACATTACCATCCTTTTGCACAGTCGAGTTAATAGTAGCCTATGCCCAACCCCGGTCATAATCTATGTAAATACCAAATTTCATCAAAATCGGTCAAACGTTTTTCGTGAAAAGAGAAACAGACAGACAGAGAAACAGAGTTACTTTATGGATATTCAATCAAAAGATCTGATACACAAGCCTAAGTTAATATCGCTGCTACAAAGGTATTTACTAAAATAAAATATTATCTTGTACTAGATGATCCAATGGAGCCAATACATCAGAAACTACATCAAGGGAGCCCGAGAGTACTGCTGTAAGGAAGACCCCTCGACCCTCCCTCAGGCCAGGAAACTGCAAGCACAGTAAGTTTCCATAAACCAACACTAAGCCAACACCCAGCTTGCACAGCGATCCCTAAACGAATTATGTGTCCCTTATACGAAGTCTGCCCACTTCGTCCAGTGTGTTGCTCCAGCGTGTGCAATACACCGATGTTTCATTTTATTTTATTTATCTACTTTGAAATTTAATTTAATATTTCAATTTAATCTTATTTTGTTATTTTAATTTACTTTTATAATAATTTTATTTATTTAGATTGTGATAATAATGAAGTATCTGAATAAAATGAATACAATACAATACAATTAGCGACTAAACATGTTGGAACCCATGATGGACAATCATAGACGATCACCATCGTGTAGAGGGCATAATTGCCTGTAATCGCCCATGATTGGTGACGACCGAGCGTAATTGCCGCTATGTCGGTTTTTCGGACAAACATCAAAGGAGTTTGCGGCAATGATTGTAAGCGTATCCATACGATCGCCGATCACGCAATTTGTATTTGTTTACGGTACGATGCGGACGCGTGCGTTATATATAATGTGTTATATAATGGTTATGTACACTAAGTAAATAGCGACGTCTATAATTAACAAATGTTAAGCTGCGCAATCATGGTGACAATCATTGCGCATTCTGTGATTGTCCATCATGGCCCATCATGTAAAGGCGCTAATATACCCACAGTTATAACCGAATGCGTGTGCGTGGTTTGAGCGGGCACGCAGCGGTTGCAATGTATGAAGGATGTTCTAAGTTCGACGCGCAAGTCTTTCTGTGTATCTATAGCTATCAGTAGTATCGTAGTTCCTGAAGATGAACCGATTCGGACGCGGTTTTTATAATTGATCGAGCGAAGCGAGATCTCCAAATCAACTTGGGCAAATCGGCGTTGTATGTATGTATGTATGTTTGTTTGTCCGAGGATAACTTTCGAAGCGTTTATCCGATCATCGTGAAATTCGGTACATGTGTAGGTAATAATGGCACAATTTTGGTGTGACTAAATGAGCTAAAAATTTTGAGGGGTTGTTGAGATATTGGGGTTCAAGAGGGGTAATAAAAATGAAAATGAGACTATTAGGTAAACATGAAGATCAGGACAGCCGATCCGAAGATTACCAGCACTTTTGTAGTGCCGGAGGTTTTTAAATTTTTCATTTAACTTTATTCTTTTTTTTTCAGGTTATACTATTTGGACAAGTTTACGACGGTTATGGTTTGTGCATTGGTAGCTTACTTTATATATTACTATGCGAGAATGTTATTCTCTGTATTCGTTTAATGATTTAATTTTGGCTTAGGGTAACTTACGTCCATATGCCCAAATGTCCAATGGCCAAAATGTCAAAAAAACAAGTCTAGAGAATGCTTATTTTTCGGTCCAGGTTTTAAGTATTGATAAATGGCGTTAGTGTATAAAAATGTAAATTGTTACATCGATCTAATGACCATCATTTTTTATTTAGTTTAACTGCTAATTGAACATTTTGCACTGATTTTTTCCATAAAGTTTTAACTATTTTCTATAATAATATGAAAGTTGAACTTATTGATAATATTTTATATGTTTAATTGTAATATTTTTGTTTAAAAAGTTAAATTACACAAAACTACCTAGTAAATAAACATGTATGGTTGGTTAAGTTTAATGCAAATAAAACCCAGGCGTGTCTGTTTTCCGCGAAACGGAGCGGTTGCAAGCCTCTCGGTTTTTTATCGGATACATTTCGGAGAGTGTGCTGCGGAGCTTTTCAATCTGATCCCACCATCCCCATTCTATGATCGGACAACCAGACGCTCCGCGATGCGCCACCGCTACATGGTAGACATACCTCCCATACGCACAAAGCGGTACTCTTCCACTTTTATTATGCGCACCGCCAAGGAGTGGAACGCCTTACCTGAGTCTGTGTTTCCTGATAACTACAACCTAGGGATCTTCAAGTCACGAGTGAATAGGTTTCTTCTAGGCAAGCGTGTACCATCGTAGACTGCATCATCGTTTACCATCAGGCGAGATACTGGTCAAACGCTAGCCTATAATTTATTTTAAAAAAATGTAAATTTTGTTGATGAACCTAATAAATTAAAATTAAATTATCTTTTAACAAATTGACACATAACGACTTAGCATACAGTAACGAGATCCAATCAGAATTGAAGAGATTCGTAGACGAACCAAAGTCACTGACAAGCACAAAGGATTAGCAAGCTGAAGTGGCGTTGCGCGGGCACATAGCTCGAAGAATCGATGGTCGTTGGGGCAGAAAGGTTCTCGAGTGGAGACCACGCACTGGAAAGTGCAGCGTATTAATAATTGTATATTCTAATGGGGTCACCATTAGAATATATAATTATTTACAATAAAAAACAGAAGAAACAGTTGAATCATCTAAAGACCGTTGCTAACGATCTATAGATAGCTCAACTGCTCCAGTAGGAAGTGTCCCCAAGACACTGGCTGCATTGCCTATTTAATTATAGTACCATCAATGTTTCGAACGTTTTGGGACTCATTTTAATCTTATGATAATAAAAATTTTGGACTAATTTGGTTTCTTATATTTTGTAATTTGGACGTTATCCTAAGCCTAATTTTTAATCGACTATAAAATACAACCCAATAAACACGTGGAAATATAATAGGTTAGCTTTGACAGATGTCAAAATACTACCAACGCAACAACCAAATAATACAACATTGGAATATCGTATTGTCGAAATATTGATTTAGGATTAACTAATGTTTCCGAATGTTATGTTTCAATTTAAAGTGAAACTTGCTTAATAATTGTCGACAATTGGGTATCGCGCGCCACACGCTTCATGCGATATTTTCTACCCCATACTTGCAAGATGTGGAATGAGCTACCATCTGAGGTTTTCCCGTTACGACATGGCACGTTTCAAAAGATATGTAAAGAGGTTTGTACAGGGTAGGAAACGCATCGACAATACCCCGGGTGTTGCCGGTGTCAATAGCCGACGGTGACCGCTTACTTATTGATATTCGATTCTTGTTTATACAATCGTACAAAATTACCCGCGGCATGCAAAATGATCGCTGTCAAATCGGACCGGATAGATTTATTTTAGTGTAGAATCCATTATGAATAATGCGATGGTGCAAAAGATTGAATTTTTTGGGTTGTATTTGTATCGTTCACTAGCTAAGTAAAACCAATTTGTAAAACCTTGTAACCAATTTCTTAAATTTTGATGTAACTCTTTTCACTTTAACTTGTGGTATAGACTGTGGCGCCACCTAGTTTATAGTAATCTCAAATTCACTAGCGCCCTCTGTTATTTGTACAATAAATAATTTAGAGTTTGTACTTAAATTAGTATCTAAAACAATTTCAATATTGATTTAAACCCTATAATCAACCTTTGTATTTATTATTTTATGTGTATATAGAACAAACTTCTAATGGTGCTGCCATCTGTTATCTAGTAGTTTATTTTTTAATTTCTCACTTTTCCTATGATTTTGAGGCTTTGTAACAAAAATAAACTTTTTTTTGTTATTTTATTTTGTTGTTACACCAAAGATTTTTCTTTAGTAGTTATTTAACATTGTTTAATTTTTTTCATTCAAGTTATCTTTTTAGGGTTCCGTACCCAAAGGGTAAAACGGGACCCTATTACTAAGACTCCGCTGTCTGTCTGTCTGTATGTCGGTCCGTTTGTCACCAGGCTGTATTTCTTGAACCGTGATCGTTAGAGAGTTGAAATTTTCACCGATGATGTATTTCTGTTGCCGCTATAACAACAAATACTAAAAACTGAATAAAATTAATATTTAAGGGGGCTCTCATACAACAAACGTGATTTTTTGCTCGACATTGATAACGGCAATAGGTAGACGCTTGAAATATTCACAGAATATTTAATTATATATTCACTTTAAAAGTAAATAATTGAATTAAAATAAAAAAATATTTAAAGGGGGCTCCCATACAACAGACATGATTTTTTGCCGTTTTTATAGATAATGGTACGGAACCCTTCGTGCGTGAGTCCGACTCGCACTTGACCGGTTTTTTATTTATGTAAACTAGCGTCCCTAGCGGACGTTTTTGGAACCATTGGAAATGATACTCATTGTCAGTTCAGCCAGGCTAACATGCGTCTCGCTCTTTTTCGTGCAAATAGGAGACGATTATAAGTTAAGCGTCCACAAAATTTTGTCGCGGCGCGCTTGTTTGATTGGCAAACCTGGACCCGTAGCCAAATTACTTTCGCTGTGAATCTATTCGATTTCTACATACATTTGTTGTCGCTGTATCACGTGGTATTTCTATAGCATGTGTCAAATCCCATACATTTTCGGACTTATCGACTAGCGTCATCGCTAATCGACTGTAACTTGGCTAAGCCCTCTGACATCAACCTGTTATTGATACAGCGAAGCGAGATCTCCAAATCAACTTGGGCAAATAGGCGTTGTATGTATGTTTTTACGTGAGGAAATCCGTCATGGATATCTTCCGCCTTGGGAGGTGGTGGCGGAAGATTATGTCAGACTCTTACTGATTAAAATCTCACGGGGTTTCTTCCGAACACCTTTGGCCGATGCTGTTGGAACGCTTTGCATTCTTCCATGGCTTCAACGGTGTTGGCTCCTTGCGAGTCCCACCTATTTCCAATTGTCCCGCCTTATCCCTGGTGTGAGAAGTGCGCGGAACCTCCACGCACGCCACCTCTAGGCTTTGAGTTAGTGGGGGACGGACACTACACAGTGTCGTCGCCCAAGCCTTTATTATGGGGGACGGATATCGTGGAGGTTTCTCCTCCTACCCCTGACTCTCTTTCTGCAAATGGGATTGGTCGTAAGAATTTCTCTATCCCCCTCCGCAGCCTCCTTGGCGGTTAAGACTACCTCGCAAAAAGCCATTACAGCTTTCCAGGCCCCCTCACTCCCGACCATAGCCTTGATTAAAGCTGGGAGTGAAAGATCTGTACCAGTCTCATTGACGAGTTGCTGACGTGAGGTTTCCCAAGCTGGGCAAACCTCCAACGTATGCTGCACCGTATCAACAATGTTGCCACAATGGTGACATGCGCAGGTCGGCTCCCTTCCAATTTGACACAGGTACCTCGAAAAACAACCGTGTCCCGATAGCACCTGGGTCAAACGAAAGGTTACCGCCCCGTGCAGGGAGCACGGGGCGGCAACCTTTCGTTAGCCACTCGTTCAGTACCGGCAGAATAGCCTCTATTGTGTTTTGGCCGGCACTTGGACGAGTTAACCTCACCCTCCACCTTTCAACGAGCTCTTGATGTAGTTCGCGCCTACATTCCTCTATTTCTCATGTTATTTTGTCCTAGGTAACTCCTAACTTTCGAAGCGTTTATCCGTTCATCGTGAAACTTGGTACATAGATAGGTAGTTATGGCACAATTTTGGTGAGACTAAATGAGCTAAAAAAGTATGGGGGTTGCTGAGATATTAGGGTTCTAGAGGGGTACAAAAACAAAACGGGACTATCCGGTCAAATGGCACGTCTGATGAAAGGTACATCAGTACATTTCGACTTCATTTTTATTTTTAGTTTAAACTTTGTAGTTTTTAAGTTACTAGCCTTAATAAAAACTGAACTTTGACGAAATTCACAGGGTACACCAGTCACCCCACAGTGCTGAAATTTGGTATGCGTGTAGCTTGGTGACACAAATATAGGGAGAAATCTAAAATCCAGAATAACTGCAATTTCTACCCTAAAAAAATTAACCAATAACATGAGCTCCCATTACCTATAATTTTAGGTCAAGATAGATTGATTATGCGTTCGTGGCACTATTTAGTTGAAGTTATTACTTTTTTTTTTATGGGAGACTCGCGTGATCTCAATTCGGGGCGAACCACTAGTTTGAAAAAATGTCACACAACACAATGAGTATCATTTCGCGCCGGGCAGGCTATATAGTTGATTTATATGGAAACGTCATTTTCTAACCAGTTCTCCCCGCCAGGGGCGCTGTTCAGTTTTCCATATTGTATTCTCGCAAATTTGAGTTAGCGCGAACTAGAAAGTAAATGTCACACATAATTTTTAAACGAGTTAAAAATATTCTTTGAATTTTATATTTATTTATGCGCTGAACTAACTTTAACGACGAATTTCAGCAAAATTGTATCATGCATGACTATGAGATATTTTCTACGCCATCTTGTTAATAGATGGCGCTGTTTTATAGTATTTTAAATGTCTTTTTGACTTTTACATTGTTGGCTTCCGAACTTAGATGAACTAACTGCGCTGTTACGTTCAAGTGCACAATACTAAGTTAATAAATACTTTTTTTTCAGTGACTGTACTTTATTTTCTAGCCCCTGGAGCGAGAAATACGATATTTCTTTAAAAATTAAGTTGGCAATCCTAATTATAACGTAAACTCAGACAACGTGCAATGATTTGGTTTAAAATTTTAATTTTTGTGTTATTGTAATTTTTATTTGTCATTATTTTAAGTTTGTATGAAAAATATTTCCCTTATCTAATATTACAAGTAACTAAAAAATGTATACCTCGTGCGTACCTACTACCATAATAATGTATCATTTTTATATACCTAAGTTATTAGGTTATTAGGATTAGGGGCGATTTGCGCAACGATGTCAACATAAAGAGAAAACGAACATTATAGAATTATGAATTACATTAGTTTGTCAAATCATACAAATATTATATACTTATAGTATTATATATAGTATTAGTTCGTTGTGCGAGCCGGGTTAAATATAAAATAAAATTTTGATTCAATGTTTTTCGTTTTATTTATTCTTCCATTTTGATATTATAAATTCTAAACCGTAACTCTATAAAGTACTAAGAACAAACAGTAGATAGCAGGGATGTTGCGGATGCAGATTTCTTAACATCCGCGGATGCGGATGCGTATGTGAATTTTTGAAGGCTCACATCCGCGGATGCGGGTGTGGATGCGGATCTTAAGATTTTATAAGAAACTTCGTTTTGGTGCAGAAATAAAACAAAACTATAAACAATTAACTGCAGAAAACTCGCTTAACATACAATACTCACTGTATACTCACAATAACATTCAAAGACTGCAACGTTCATACGATGAGTGCAACGTGTTAACACGTTATGATTAATTTACGGGACAAAATGATGAACTCATCGGATCTTGCCTTGAAATCTTCGCTCCTATTGGTCAATCAGCACGTGCCCACGGCACGCGCCACTCGCAAACCCCACCCAATGTCTTTCTTGTCGCGACCCTGCGCTGCATTTGATTATCTGCAATAGTGCAGATGTCCAAATCGATGCGGAGGCTCCGCATTTGCTGATGCAGATGCGAATATTCGCAACATCCCTAGTAGATAGGTACCTAATTATAAAGTTTCACACTAGCAGTAGTCTAAAACTTATTAATAAAATTATATGCATCACGATCGCAATACCATGAATAAATATGCTGGCTGTTGCCAGAAAATATAAAAACAATCTACGAGCTATAAATTGCCGAAAAGATGTATACAGGATGTTTGGTAATATACTGACGATATTCAAGTGACGGTCTCTCCAAACATAAAAAAAGACCTCTCGAAAAAAAAACTAAGTAATAGTCATATATATATAATATTATCAAAGTTTAAAGAAAATCGACGAAGTTTAGGTGATTCATTCGATATGAAATTTACTGCCTACTCATGCAATCGACATCCAAAAATAAAGGCCGATATGATATCTCTTTCGGAAATGGCTGTGGGTTTTAGGTTAGAAAGGGACAACAACAGATTATTCAAGATGTCACCAATATAGTATTTGTGGTTAGATGGCAAGGATTATGCAATAGCACAACATAAGTTTTATAAAGTGTTTGTTTTTACATGCCAAAATAAATCTCCTGTTCATTTCTGTGCATATATTATGAAACACTATATAGTATATATATAATCGCCGAACGTTCGTTACCGAAAACTACGCCTGCATAAAAAATATTGGCAAAATTTAGCTGTAATTTTAAACCAATTCCCCCCAAACGATTAAGCTGAAATTTGGAACACATACAGTCTGTCACCGCATTCACGACATTAATTTAAAACACATATGCAGTATCGTATGAACTGATTTTAGAGATTGGTTTGATACCGGTAGTTTGAATTTTTATCCAGTAATCGATGGTACATTTTTAAAACAAACTAAAATTTATAAATAAATATAAATTTTAAACAATTTTTAACGTAAATCGGCGGCGCCATTGCCACGATGCCGCTTATTCAGTTCAAGTACCTACGTACATGATGAATGAATATGATTTGTTTACCTATTTTATACAGGCTGTTTCATTGATATTTTAGGACTTGTTATTAAGGTAGATTGAAAATTTAAAAAATTGAAAAAACTATTTTACAACAATACATCAGCCCTACCCGTGATTTAAATTAATGTCGTAAATGCAGTGACACGCAGTATATGTCTGTGTGTTACTCTATTTATCTATAGCAAGCATAATCTTTTTATAGCGGGCCAATCTATCTAAAAAATATCTATAAAGTTGCAAAGCGGTGAGGGTGAGTACTCTCTGCCACGCTGTTTCTGTTGCATAACAATGATCTGCTCATTCCCGGTATCATTGGGTACGCAGACGACAGTACAGTTGTGGAGAGATACAGCTTCTGATGCTCGAGCCAGCAGAACTGAAATTCAGGAACAGAGAGATGAGATGCTGCAGCGTTTGAATTTGACACTCAAGGCCGTCTCTGACTGGGGCGACGCTAATCTTGTCAAATTCATCATGGCAGCCATGGCAATTGCAGCTTTGTGAACCGGTGCGTTGTCTTGATGGAACAGCACGCAGTTTGCATCGCCTTTTCTCCTTAATAGCCTTCCGCAATCTTCTTATTTGTTCTGCATAGTAGGAGCCTGTAATAGTGGCCCCCTTTTCCAAGTAGTCCACCATGATTATTCCTTTAGCGTCCCAAAAAACAGACTTCATAACCTTCCCTGCTGAGCTTGACACTTTGAACTTCTTCGGCGTCGGTTCATCGGATCGTTTCCATGTCATCGATTGTTGTTTTGTTTCAGGATCAAAATGGTGGATCCAGGTCTCGTCCATGGTCACAAAACGTGACAAAAAATTATCTTTGTCTGCCTGAAACTTTTCGAGATTTGCTCTTGACATGTCGACTCGTTTTTTCTTTTGCTCGTCGTTTAACATTTTCGGTACCCAACGCGCGGAGACCTTTCTCATATGCAATTCGTTCGCAAGGATTCTTTGAATGCTGCCATATGAGATCCCTGTGACCTCAGCTACATGCCTGATAGTCACTCTTCGATCTTCCAATACAACTTCTTCAACTTTTTTCACATTTTCTTCAGTGAGGGACGTCGATGGGCGTCCTTCGCGGTGTTCGTCTTCTGTCGATGTTCTTCCCAGCTTAAACTCCTTAGCCCAGCGTACAACTGTGGAATATGGAGGAGAAGAGTCCCTTAATGGTTCCACCAAGTCGCTGTGTATGTCTTTGGTACACATTTTTTTCAAGCAGAGGTATTTAATGACAGCTCTGATTTCGTGTTTTTCCATTTTTATGTTCACTCCTTGACAGTCCGTATTCAAATGAATTAGCTCCTTTTTTTTTTCGTATGGACTAATCTCGCTGTTGGCCTCTGAGGCCGTGACAGCTTAACCGAACTTTTGGCGAGCGCAGATGGCGCTCAGCCCAGTAAGTTGTTTAGGCAACTAGCGCAAGGGCACCACTTAGGTACGAACCTCGGCTTGGGCTGTTGCCGGGGTGGGGATAGGAGAGAAGCGCACGGGTACTTGATTGTACCTCGTATAAGCGGCGACTGAAGGGATACGTCGACCTCGCTGGCGAGATCGGTGTTTCTGTGAAGTGTTTGCTCTGTCTGGTATAGATGACTCATCTTCCGCATTAGCGAAGATGATTCTGTCATCCTGGTACCGAGAACGTGTCTCGGACGACGGTGGATTTTACTGTCGGGCGGATCTAAAACCAAAAAGGGTTAGGAGGAGGACGAAGCTGCCTTAACGGCTGCGAGAAGAGCTGAGTGCGCCTCAAGGGCGATCAGCTTTTCGATAGTGGTGTTAGCTTGCCTAAGTTTTTGTGCAAGCACGCGAACCTCGGCAAGATCAATGGAGGAGAACTCCATGATGAGAGCTAAGTCGGCAGCAAAGTCCGACTTGCCCATTTTGGAAGGGGGGGCTGGCTCAGGAGAGCGCATAGGGGCGCCGTTGCCCTGGGGGCTAGGCTGGAGTAAGGCAGGGGCTTGGCCCATGCTGAGCATTTGGGAATTTGTGGCTCGTGCGAGGATACCATGGTCAACTTTGGGGTTGACTTGGTGTATTGAGGAAGGGATTTGGGTTGACTCCTACGAGTCACCACCCTGCTGACCTTGGGCGCCGAAGGACAACCACGATAGTTCGCGGTGTGTCCCACGGCACCACAGAGCACGCAGCTTGGCGGCTCGATGATGTCTCGAGTGCGGTTGCAATCCGAGGTGCCATGGTCACCCAGGCACTTGACGCATCGGGGGCGGGCGTGGCAGTTTTTGGCCGAGTGGCCATACAGCTGACAATGTAGCTCCCGGGAATCGTGGCCTATTTATATGATTTTTTTTTCCTGAACTAGTGGGTAACTGAGCAAGTGACTGATATTTTTTTGTATTTTTGTGTGCACTAGAAATAACTGATTATCACTACTTTTGGATCACCCCTAGTACACTATTCCCGGGTGACATAAGCTAATTTTTAACCAACTGCGTAGCAGGAGGGTAATGTTTTTATTGAAAAACTACGCGTGCGAAGCTGCGGATAGGTCAGCTAGTCCAGTATAAAAAAATCACGACACATTGGAGATTATTGGCGTTCAGTTCTTTTGAACTAGATGTCGCTACAGTAATTGGTGACATCATCGTTAGATAATACAATTAGAATCCATTACGCACGCATTAACTGATGAATGTATTACTTCGTATACAGCGAGTTTGTGAAATAATAGGTGTAGAACGGGAGCTCACTGTACAAATGTAGTATCATCGAGTACTGGGCCAGGGGCGTCCGAGTTCTTAAATAGGCAAACGACCTGTTTTACTGTTAACCTGTTTTTGTATGTACGAAATTAATTTAAAACACACATCTGTGTGTGTTAACCGATTTTAGAGGTGGGCATAGTACCGGCAGCTTGAATATTTATCCCGTAATTGATACATTTCCAATAAACAAGTTTTAACGAAAATCGGCGGCGCCTCTGTGGCGATGCCGTTTAGTCAGTTTAACAGGTACTTACTTACATGATGAATTAATATGGGTTATTTACCTATTGTATACAGGCCGTTTCATTAATATTTTAGGACTTGATATTAAGGTCGTTTAAAAACTAGAAATTTTCTATGATAATGAATTCGAAAAAACTATTTTACAAAAATACTAGCCATTAGCCCTACCCGTGTTATCATTAAATGTCGTACAAAACACGCAATATGTAGTTATTTTATGTTTTTTTTAATGCTAATGGAGATGAAATTAGCTTATGACCCACCAGATGATAAGTGGTAACCATCGCATATAATAAAGAATTGCCTCGTAGGTCACGCACCTTAGAAAAGTGCCCTACGATGCACTGCCCTGCGTCCATCAACCTGAGGCATACAAGTTTTGAAATAATTTTTAGTATTCCACAACGGGCACCAAGCCAAAATATAAATCGTTGCTCTCCGTGGAATACAATCGGTGCTCTTAAAATCGTTGCTCTTCGTGGAATCCCTCAGTATAAAACCTCATGTGCCTGCAATTTAACCGGCAACCATACCTTTCAAACCGAAACAAAAATTCTGTTGGCGGCAGAAACAGGTATGGTGGTAGTACTTCCCCGGGCGAGTCCTTTCACAAGTAACTCTACTACTCTTAAGCGGTTGCGTCTTTTTTCACCCCAATTATATAAGTGATACTCAATCATATAAGATTTTCTGCAGCGCTCTCCAAGTCACTTATTAACATCAAATCAATCTACCGATTCAATCAGAACGAAATGTTCCTGTAATCACCATTTACGTGTTTTTAATTAGACAAAGAACATATATTAGTAGATACAGATTGTTTGTTATTTGTTACCTGTTTATTTTAACAAAAACTAACAAAGCTATTAACTAAACAAAGCGGAGAGACAATTAGAGGTTTTCACGTGTAGCAACGTTTTAGTAACCTAACTTTTTTTATATATAAACAAATAAATAAATATTGACTTTTTTTTGTAAATACATGCTTATAATATATAGGAAACACTTTAAATAAACATGATATTTCGTAGACCCAGTAAGGTAGTCAGAGGTAAGTCCAATCACGTTTATACACAAGTTTATAATTATATACATAGATTTGGTATAGAAAGTTTATATTAAAAGTTGGAGAATGAGTGGCGAAAGTAGAAATGAACAAAAAAGATATTACACCCTAATTTCGACCACTACTTCATTTCATTTAATTTATTTATAAACCACTAGCTGTTGCCCGCGACTTCTTACACGTTACACTACTAAATGTGTAGGTAACCTAGAAATAAAGATAAACTGGCTGTTGCAACTTGACTTGACACCCCATTTTTATCCCATAGTACCTGATTTATGGGATAAAAATTAGCCAATGTATTAATCCAGGTTATAATCTACGTACATACCAAATTTCATCGAAATCGGTTCAGCTGTTACGACGTGATTGAGTAACAAACAAATAAATAAACAAGCATCCAAACTTTCGCATTTACGAGTATAATAATTAGGGTGATGGGGATACAATGGAACACTATGGATACTAACATAGATATAAATAAATAAATAAACATTCTTAGACATTTCACACAGCGCTATCTGGCCCCAAACTTAGCAAAGCTTGTACTATGGGAACCAGATAACTGATAGAATACTTATATACATTTTTTTTAAACACATACTTATAATATATAGAGAAACAACCAGACCCGGAACAAATATCTGTAGATCATGCAAACATTTGTTCCGCGGCGGGATTCGAACCCGCTACCTCTTGCGTCTCAGCCGTCTATTCGCCCACTGCACCACGTAGGTCGTCATAGATATGGTATTATAATTCAATTACAAAGCCAACTTTTGGGTATCTACCTAGTGGCTCAATGCACAATTTTTAGAGGTGCTAGAAACGGCCAATACATACTGACTGTCATTGTTCTTGGCTAAGCGTTTTTTATGGATAATGAACGTTTATTTTCATAAAAGAAATTAACATTTCACATAAATGAGTTCACTTGTATTCTCCGTTTTTTTGATTATAAATAATAAATCATTACTATTCTTCTCACCCTGTATACAACTGAGTAGTTATGTAGATATTGTATAAACTGGATTAGTAAACAGATGTTATGTATCCGTATAGATAACACATTACAAGGATGGGCGGTCTTATCGCTAGGTATTGTTTTCATACCATACCACACACATTTATTGGAACGAAGTTCCTTATCGCGCGTTGTGAAAGGGGGCTAGACGGAAAAAATTCTTACGAAAAGTGGTCACGACACTTTTTGCTATAGTAAGCTATTGTAAGCTGTGCGCCGTCGCATGTTTCTCTGTCTGTCTCTCTCTCTCTCTTATAGAAAGCAAGCCAGATATTTTCATTTCTATTTCGCATTGAACAGTGTGGTGTCGCGACGATTATTTTTGTTGAGTGTACACAGGTTTTTTGTAAATAATAAATTATAACTTAAAAAAAACAAAATTTTATTACAATTCCTTCACTAATTAATCGAAAGGAACTTCGTTCCATCCGGGTGTCCCTTGACACCTCTCAAGTTTTTATTTTATCGTAAATGCCTGACTTCACCCATTGTTGGGTATAGGGGTTCCCCAAGTTTGTGCCATCCACCACGATCCTGCGCTAGTCTCACCCACTGACAGCCCGCGACCTTTAAGATGTCGTCCATCTCGCTGCCAGACGTCCTACTCTTCTATACCCACTCCTCGGCCACCATTCAGTCACTGCCCTGCTCCATCTATCATCACCACGTCTAGCCAAAGCCTCCTCTCAAGTTATTTTCAATCCAGTCCATCCAAAAGTTGCCTGGAAAAAATCGCTTTAAGCGATAAGGCCGTCCAATATACCACCGCGTAAGTTTCCTAGGTTTAAGAATTTCTTGATATTTCGGTGTAACAATAAAGTAGGTCGTGGAAACATTTGTTCTCCGACGGGAATCGAACCCTCATACGTTTCAGCTGTCTATTCACCCACTGCGCTACGGATGTCGTCAAGCAATGACCCCTTTTCGGGTTACTATACATACGTATTCCAAAGCACCCGGTACCTACTAGAATGTTGCAAATCTTGCAATGCCGAAAGTATATGCTGGTATTTTAAAATTTACAATCCATAAATTTTCGAAATCTATAAATACCATTTAAACCACAAAATAGATTGATACAGAAGTTAATTTTAGTACGACGAGGTTAGCTTAGTACTGCGCACGGACATTATAGACACAAAATTATGCCCACTGTAATTGACTAAAAGTTTCAGGGAAAACTTTCAGGGAACGCCAAATTCATGTTTGAAAAAAAATAGTTGTCTCAGAAAGCGCTTGGCTAGCATCTAGCGTCGTCGTATCGATTATTCATTTGATTTGAGGCACCAAAACCCCCTCTGGCTTACACCCGATATCAGTGTAAAATGTATTGAGTATTGAACGCGCGCGTGCGCTTGCGAAATCGGTCCAGTCGTTTAGTCGGGAAAAAATAACAGACAGACAGGTATCAAGTTGGAAGCCTCACCATGGAATTTACATAGAATTACGCTGGAGAGTCGGTAATTAAAATCAAAATCGGCCTGAACTTTACTTCTGTACTACCTATCTATTTTGTGCTATAACAAAGAAAGTAATATTCGTTTATTGCATAATTATTACTGCTATTTTAAGTCATAAGTCACCAGTTAATATTCTTTTGTACCCGTTTACACTGTTTTAGCTACTAGAACGAAATGAATGAACGTGGCCGACTTAATAGTCACTTGTCCTACCGCGACGCCAACGCAACGATTAGCGAGAAGCTAGTTGAGCTACACACTGTAAACGAGTTTGCGTGCAATGAGAAGCATGTATGTAGCTAAATTGTTGCTGAGCTATGATATAATATCCCTATGACGAAAAACTGTCAAAAACTGTCGGATCTTATAGAACCATTCATGCCAGAGGATAAAAAATAGGCCAATTCGACTACCTCCGTGGTGCAGTGCGAATAGCCGGCTGAGACGCAAGAGGGTTCGATTCCCGCCGCGAAACATATATTTCCATGATCTACAGATATATGTTCCGGTTCCGGTTATTTCTCTATATTAAAAAAAGTAAGTATATAAAAAAAGTATTTATGTATTCTATCAGTTATCTGGTTCCCATAGTACAAGTTTGCTTAGGGTCTAGATGGCGCTGTGTGAAATATCTAGCTATTTTTTTAATGACTTAAAAAAAATACCAATATGGCAGGAAACTGCCCCATAAATATGGTCAAACTGATAGACGGAACACGACGACGCGTGGGCAGCGCGGCCGGGACATAGTGGGTTGATAGTTGAAACTGAAAAAGCGAGTATGCGAGTGCGACGGGCGATTACTGCCCCGTCTCTGGCTGGTAATCGCTTGTACCAAGCGAGAGTATCTCAGCGAATGTTCTGACTGTCTAAAGAGCGACGCCGAGCGAGATTTTTTTATGATAGCTTGTTTCGCTCCGACAAACTAGTGGAGAGAAAGTTCTCGCCGGCATTGTGGACAGTCAGCTATCAGATATTATTAGAATTTATCTCTTATTAATATAAGAGATACATTCTAATAGTACGCGGAACCATACTTCAATTGTACGTTTCTTGAACGATAAAATAATAGATAGCTAGTCGCTTCCTCGTCGGCGGTGGGACAGATGCCTAATTGTAGGCATCGTAGGATGACCTCCCACTAGATGGAAAGACGACCTGTTAAAGGTTGCTGGGAGCCATTGGGTGCAAGCCGCACAAGATTTGCCACTCTGGAAATCTATTGGGGAGGCCTATGTTCAGCAGTGGACGTTCAGCTGATATAATGATGAGGTAGTTAAGTACTTAATACCTATTTAATAATAAACTGGGAAAAAACCTACGTGCGTAGTTTATATACTAAGAATTATGTAAAGTAGGTAATAACCACAACCCATTTATCTTATCTTAGTCATATCCATTGTGGTTGACAATTAGTTTAGTTAGGTGTCATATAGAATAAAACCTTTAGTTTCTAGTTTATTTACATCATCAATAAATCATAATAAACAAATCGGTAAAGGAACTCTAAAATGAAATGTGTTTAATATTACGTCCACTTAACTTTTAAATAGCTTTTCAATAGTACACACGATAGGATGAAAGTATTTTATTTTATCTACTCCTTAACTCAATGTAACTTAAATGGGACCCACACTGGGAGCCACACTGAACCCAACGCTAAAAGAATCATTAAAACCGGCTCATAAACAAAGAAGATGTTATGCCTACACAAGTACATAACTAAATACTGCCCTCTTAGCTAGCACAGTATTTCACTTCAAGTAACTCGACCAATGTAAACGAACGACGTATTGTAAGAGTTGGTGACCTTTTATCATAATTATTTGGGTAATAATAATATTTTTATCTGTTTGTGACCCTAAATAAACGTAGCAACTTTAGTTGCAGCAACTTTCAACACGCAACTAGAGTTGCCACGTATGCACAGTTGCACAAAATTATATTCGACGACCTCCGTGGTGCAGTGGGCGAATAGCCGGCTGAGACGTAGGAGGTAGCGGGTTCGATTCCCGCCGCGGAACAAATGGTTGCATGATCTACAGATGTTTGTTCCGGGTCTGGATGTTTCTCTATATATTATAAGTATGTATTAAAAAAAATGTATATAAGTATTCTATCAGTTATCTGATTCCCATAGTACAAACTCTGCTTACGTTGGGGCTAGATAGAGCTGTATGAAATGTCCAGCAATATTTATTTATATTTATAAAACTAGAAGAAACTAGCTGCTGCTCATGGCTTCCGACGCGTGATTTTTAGAATAAAAACATTACCCTCCGCAGTCTGGTAAAAAGAAGCCTAATCCTAAATAGTCCTAATTCCGGTCATAATCTGTATGCCAAATTTCATCGAAAACGGTCCCGCCGTTTAAACGTGAAAACGTTACAAACAGGCAGACAGAGAGACTGAACTTTCGAATTTATAATACTATTTTGGATACGTCATAAAAAGCTTGTTGTCAAGATTTTTAAAACCATCTCATAAATTTTCAAGCCTAGACCGGACTTGAGCCCGCAACCTTCCTCTTGATTCGAGGATGCACTACTAATTGTGTTCAGGCTCTTGTCACGTCAGCGTCGAAATTAGTGAGATGATTCAGATTACGACTAAAGCGCCGTTAGGTCCATCTACAGGAAAACTTATACAGTTTTTGACCTGCTCAATGCCAAACGTTGCAGTTTAGTACATTGACAAAAGATGTCACGTTGCTTATTTCAAATAGTATTTTTATTTCTATAGTGTTATTTGAACACTTACGGAAAATTCCAAGTTTTAACCATCTTAAAAATTGTTGTTCCAAAAAGCTTGTTGTCAGTTGCTGCAACTAGTTGCTGTGTCTGTGCAGTGCCTTAAGATTCGTACATGTCCTTTTCGGACCAAAAACATAAACTTATTTATAAACAATTTCAAAATAAGGAGGAGGATTTTGATTCGGTAGTTTTTTGTTTTTTTATTTGTTACTGAAGTTTTAGAACTCCGTCATTTATCCGATTTGTAAAATTCTTTGAAAGGATATACTTTCAGATTGGGCCCATAGAAGTTTAATCAAAATCGGTTCAGCAGTTTTGTTTTAAATCAAAATATCAAAAAAATATGTTATCCAAGTAAACGAAATTGCGTATTTTGGCACACTGGAAAGTGCAGCATAGAACGGCCCCCCACTAGATGAAAAGATGACTTGATAAAAGTTGCTGGGAACTGTTGGGTGTAGGCCGCACAAAATCGATCGCTCTGGAAATCTATGAGTTCAGCAATGGACATCCTAAGGCTGATAATGATGACTAATTGTACTCCTAGTTCCTGATACGACATTTCAAGTACTAATAAAAAAATCAAAAATTCGTAACACGTAAAATCGCGCGTTTATTGTCTCTGTGTCGTTAATGTATTCTTATAACCATTTTAGGCTGATTATACACGGACTGCTTTATGCAGTGTAAAGGACTTCAAGCAGCAACTGCTCGATGCAGTGGCCGATTTACACATTTCCCAAGAATAAGCAGTAAAATTATTGCGAAATAGAAATATGTATATGGTCTAAGCGGCTTCTAAGCGATAAGGCCACCCACTGTTCTATTTACTTTGTGTATTTTAATTTTTTTGTAAAAAAAAAATATGTATGTGTGTACACAATAAAGGGAAAATGGCTGTCCTTATTGTTTTATAATTCAGATTATTTTGACAGTCTCTAGCGTCGATGCAGTCCTTGTATGACCCCATTGAACCTCACAATATGGAATGACGAGTATTTGTGGACATTTACCAATAAATGCTTCTGACTTATGACTTGGATATGGGTACTAATTTTTAATTATTTATTTAGATAAACCAATGACTATAAAATGTGTATTGACAAGTAGCTTGATAAGTTATAAGCTACTTGTCCATACACATTTTGGCGTGGCCAAATAGGTTAAAGTTATAAGTTATAACTATAACCTGTTTGGCTATGCGTGACACGGAGCGGGACTGGCTAGTACACCTACCTACTGATTGGGTAGGTAGTACCTAATATTACCATTCTAACTATAGGTATCTATTTCATTCCATTGTTATTTTTCTCTGCCTATCTACCTATTTTCTGTATGAGCCGTTCAGTGTTTCTTTGTGTGACACATAAATATATTCTACTAGCTTCCGCCAGTGGTTTCGCACGAATTATTTGTCACCAAAAAGTAGCTTATGTTTGTATCCAGGTCATAATCAATCAACATACCAAATTTCATCAAAATCGGTTGAGCCATTACGATGTAATTGAGTAACAAACAAACTTTTACATTTATAATATTAGTGTGATTCTTTAACTAAACGTAGAGCAATTTTTTTTTTGTGATCCGCAATCAGTTGTAGGACTATAGGTGGATGAGTTGATTTATTTGTGGTGTTCGGGGTCAAGGCACATTAGTCCTTCTTCCCTTCTTTAGAAGCAGCAAGCAGATTGTCCAAGACATGGACTCTTTTCAGCCGGTGTGTCAAAATGATTTTCCACCAGCGCTCTTGCCAGCGGATTATCATTGCTTTTTAGGCGATCCAGGTATCTTTTCCCTATGAATCCCATTTCTTGGTCAATTGTGGGAACTTCTAGGTACTCATGGATCTCCTTGTTGGTTGTGAACCATGAGGCATTAGAGATGGAACGCAAGATTTTGTTCTGACAGCGTTTGATAATAGCACGATTGAATGTGCTGGTCGTTCTCCAGATTTTTAGCCCATACGTCCACACTGGTTTAATGATACTGTTGTAAACCAGGCGCTTGTGTGGTCCAAGCAACCAGAACGTAGAGCTAATAACTGGTTCCACGTTTGAAATTTATTCCAGACGCGACGTTATAAGTAGCTCTCCATGCAGTCAAGCGTCGGTGAAGTCCGTGTATGCAGGCTTTAGATAAACGCACCGTATGGCAACGACACGCGATATACATTCATCCTGAAGAGGCGGCGATAAACGGTGGTTAGTTTTATTTTTAACAGTAATTCTGTGCTTTGTGAGGGACATCTTGTGAGGGCTGTATATAGGTGAGTACTGTTCCGAAACAAAAAGATAATTATTTAAATATTAGAAACAAAACCACTGGTAAGGCAAAGGTTGAGTTATGTAGGTACCCTAAATTTTATAATTTATGTTTTAATTTTTAATATGTAATACTGGACATTTCACACGCTATCTAGACCCAAACTAAGCAAAGCGATGCAAACCAGATAGAGCTATGAAATAATAGTTGAATACTTTTTTTAATACATGTTTTTTATTCAATGTGTCATGTTATGTACGACATTATATGAAAATACGGGTAGGGCTAGTATCGTTGTAGGTAAAACAGTTTTTTTTTAATTCGTTACTATAAAAATTTGAGAAATGCGACAAGGAAAATACATAGGCCACTCTGTATTTTACTTATTGGAAAATAAATATCTGAGCCATACGTACGCCTAAATAAATTAGTTAAATTGTCAGTACTATAACTTTTGACCCTTGAAATTTCCCATTCCCGTGGGAACTTTGGGATAAAAACTATATAAAACACTCTTATCAAAGTGACGCCACACTTCATGTTAACTTGACTTCACGTTAATGTGACTTCACGTCAATGAATGATGGTTAAATTATATGGATATTATTAATACAAAAATACTAAAATTGCGATTAAAATTGGGGGTAGAGGGGTAAAAAATAATTTACGACCTATACTCGTACCTACCAAATATACAAAAAAAAATCATTAAAATCGTTTGACCCGTTTCGGAAGAGTGCGACCATAAAAACTGTGACACGAAATTTTTATAAATAAATAATTCCTTTATTACACACCATTAAATATAAACATATAAAATAAAATACACTTTTAAATCATAGGTACAATGGGCGGCCTTATCGCTAAAAGCGATCTCTTCCAGGCGACCTTTGGATGGACAGGATCTATGTGAACAAATAAAAATATAATTTTATATATTAGAGATAATATAAATATTTATTTCAGGCAACAATAGAAATGTACAAGATGTTAAAACTTAATTCTACGGTCTTTATAAATGACCATAGTGACTAACATACATGATATAATACTTAAAACTACGAGTATTTGCTGACACGTCAAGTGTGCGATGTGTGATGCACTTGCGCTGTGTCGTATAGTCGCCCGCGAAAACGATGAAACAACAGACCGGCTGAGACACAGGAGGTAACGGGTTCGAGTCCCACCCCGGAACAAATATTTGCATGATTTACAGATATTGGCGCTGGGTCTGGTTGTTTTTCTATCTTTATATATATAATTCTACTGTCGTGTGTATGTCACCGAACTCCTCCTAAACGGCTGGACCGATTTGAATGAATTTTTTTGTATGCATTTGGGTGGCGCCCTGGATGGTTTAGATTTACAAATCAGCCCGGCAGATGGCGCTGCAGTCGGTATCTAGGTTATTTATCTATACTGCAACTAAACAGCTGGATCGACTTGAATGAATTTTGTGCATGCATTCATTCATTCACTCATTCATCATTTTGTAAGTATTCATACAGGACAACGTCTGTCGGGTCCGCTAGTATAATATAAATATGTATAATAATAAAAAAGCATATACTTAAGTATTCTACCAGTTATCTGGTTCCAATAGTACAAGCTCTGCTTAGTTTGGAGCTAGTGTGTGAAATGTCCAGCAATATTTATTTATTTAACACACTTTTCGGCCAAAATTCTTCCATTGTAAAGGTCGAAAGATCTGCAATTGGAACACAAAAGATTATGATTGTTGTTCCTGTTAATAGCTGCCAGATTATAAATGGTGTTGTGTTAGTAGGATACCAAAAGATTGGCTCTGGTGCGTTTTTTGCGAGATTCCAGAACCCTTTGATATGCATTGAGGCCGGCCAGCGGGGAGGTTTTAGTGGGTCGTTGAGTCAGACAACCCCACATAACCCGTATGCAATACGGGTATCTGGGTGCAGATTTCCTCCTCGAAAAACAAACAGGATACCAAAAGATTAGGAATAGTAAAAGTTTATATGGAGAACAAAAGGCAAATGCTAATAATAACCTAAAATTAAAAAAAAAAAAAACAAAAAAGTGGCACTCCGGGAGTGCCGACAGAAGTGAAAACTTGAATAAAAGCAAACTACACTACATATACTATGAGTATATGTACAGTGGTGTCGGTAACGGTAACAGTGTCGCCAGTTCAATGGTTTTTTTCCCATCTCAATAATGCCCAACGCGCCTAAAATAGTTTACAACTTAAAAAAAATATGGATATCGCTAAATGATCATGATGGATGTCGCATAAACATGAAAATTTACTAAGAAAGTTGTCTTATGCCTCTCCACAAACTAAAAAAATCTAATTACATTTATACAGAGGTGTCGATAACAGTGTCGTGAGTTCAATGGTTTTTTCCCATCTGAAAAATGCCCAACGCGCCTAAAGAAGTTTTTACTTCAAAAAGGATACATTAAAATAATAAAAAATATGTATTACGGTTGAATTTCGAACTCTGTTCATTGGCAACTAGGTTATTTTTTTATATATTTTTTTTATTCAACCTGTTCTGTCTTACTGGGCAAAGGTCTTGCCAATATATATTTTTTTTATTTATTTGACAATAAGTTACATACTAACTGTAATACATAAAGAACTATAAAACCTTAAAAGTTTGTCTCGGTGCCATTTATAATATAGAATTTTTTATTTTAATTATATTAAATAAATTAGATACTTACAGGGATTAAATCTCAGCATCACACTAATATTATAAATGTGAAAGTTTGGATGTTTGTTTATTTATTTATTGGTTTGTTTGTTACTCAACACGTCATAACGGCTGAACCGATTTCAATGAAATTTGGTATATACGTAGATTATAACCTGGATAACATAGGCTACCTTGGGATAAAAATTGGGTGTCAAGTTGCAGCAGCGAGTTTAGCTTTATTTCTAGGTTACCTACACATTTAGTAGCGTACGAAGTCGCAGGCAACAGCTAGTTTACAATAATCCAAATACGGAATACAAATTAAAATGCACGATTTCATTAAATATCACACATTGTAACTAATCGCTTGACCTTTAATCAGAATCCGATGCAACTGATGAATATAACTTTTGAAACCTGCCAATTTAGAATACCAAGTATAATCAAGGTTAATGATTTTTATGTAAAACAAGCTTCCGCCCGCGGCGCGCATTAAAATATTACATACTTCTATGCAGACAGGTAAAAAGTATCCTGTCTCAAACCCGGTCATAATTGATCGAGTGAAGCGAGATCTCCAAATCAACTTGGGCAAATCGGCGTTGTATGTATGTATGATTGTTTGTCCGATAATCGTGTAATTTGGTATATAGGTAGGTAGTGTTGGCACAATCCTTGTGTGGCTAAATAAGCTAAAAATGTGGAGGGGTTGTTGAGATATTGGGGTTCAAGAGGGGTAAAACCAAATCAAAATGAGACTGTTAGGTCAAATGGGACGTCTAATGAAAGGTCTTCATTACTACATTTTGACCCCGTGTTTATTTTTAGTTTAATCCTCGTAGTTTTTAAGTTATTAGCCATAATAAAAACTGAACTTTGACAAAATTCACAGGGTACACCAGTAACCCAACAGTGCTGAAGTTTGGTATGCGCGTAGTGATACAAATATAGGAAAAAGTCTGAAATCCAGAATAACTGCAATTACTACCCAAAAAAAAACAATTAACATGAACTCCCGTTACCTGTAATTTGAATGAAACTGTAGGTCAAGTTGGTGGTTATTCATTTTGTGGCACTATTTTTATGGTCAAAGATTACATATAATATTTTTTACGGTCTTTCAGTTCTCTCTGTGGATCGTTGAAAGACTTGTATCTGACGATATTTTTCGTTAGAGCCCAATTTCGACAGCCGTATAGTAACGTAGGCAGCACTGTTGAGTCCATAGCTTTCATTTTAATTGCAATAGGCACTTTAGCTTTGAATATGTGTTTGAGCAACCAGCTACTTGCTCCAAGCTGCGAGATTAAAGAATAGGTAAAACTTGATAAAAATATTCGATTTTGTGAAATTACTACTAGACGCGGAAGTTATTTACAAAATAAACATTTGTATGACAGTGTAGTATAAAAACAAGACCGGTCAAGTACGAGAAGGACTCGCGCACTGAGGGTTCCATAAATAGGTTCATTTATGTTAATGAAGCAGCGCCATCTAGTAATGTGATCGGTAAACCAAGAAAGATGTCTAATAAACTGTTCTAGATAGAGACTTCGTTATAATTTTCCTGTTATCTGTGAATATTTATCAATCATATTAACTTCAGATTTTTCACTTCGCAAATTTTGGAGGTAAAGGGGGAACGGTATTTATAATTTTTTATCATAAATCCAAAACTGTAAAAAAATGGTTTTGGAATGAGTAAACCAGTCTCTTTGATATTATTGTGATATCAATAAATCAATTTTGACCCCCCCCCCCTCTCCACCATTTTGGCGTTTTTGGAAATCAAAATGAAAATATTTTTGATTTGTTTTGCAATAGAGGAAGGTCAGTATCGAGCGAAGCGAGATCTCCAAATCAACTTGGGCGAAGATAACTTTCGAAGCGTTTATCCGATCATCGTGAAATTTGGTATTATAGGTAGGTAATGATGGCACAATTTTGGTGTGACTCAATGAGCTAAACTTTTTGGGGGGTTGTTGAGATATGGGGGTTCAAGAGGGGTAAAAAAAATTAAAATGAGACTATTACTACTATTAGTACATTTCGACCCCGTTTTTACTTTTAGTAAAGTTTATGTAGTTTTTGAGTTATTAGCCATAATAAAAACTAAACTTTGACAAAATTCACAGGTTACACCAGTGACCCCACAGTGCTGTAATTTGGTATGCGTGTGGCTTATGTATCACAAATATAGGCAAAAGTCTGAAATCTAGAATAATTACAATTTGTACTAATTTGTATCCAAAAAAGGGTAACCAATTAACATGAACTCCCATTACCTGTAATTTGAATGAAACTGTAGGTCAAGTTAGTTGGTTTTATTTCGTGGCACTATTTTGATAATCAAAGATTATGAATAATATTTTTTTGTTTTTACGATACTCGCGAGATCACAGTTCGGGGCGAACCACTAGTTTATAACTACTTTTTCGAAATTTAGTGGCGCCGTCAATGGGTGAGACTAGTGCAGGATTGTGGCGGATGCCACAAATTTGGGGAGGCCTATACAGTGGGTGAAATCGGGCTGTGGATGACGATGATGATAATGATGATTCCAAATTTCAAGTCGATAGGTTCAGGAGTTGCTGAGTCAGACAGTTGTAACGGACGGACGGACGGACAAAGTCGCACTATAGAGGTTCCGTTTTTACCATTTTAGTCCGGAACCCTAATTAAGTTTTATTTGGATGCAACTTGGCAGGGATGACCTCCGCGGATGCGGATAATATTTTTTGAACCGCGGATGCGGAGCTTAAGATTTTTTTTCTGAAAATTATTTTTGGTGAAGAAATAAAACATAAATATAAACTATTAACTGCAGAAAACTCGCTTAACATACAATACTTATAGTAACTGCAACATTCATACGATAAGCGCAAGTAAACACGCTAGGATTGATTTACTAGATACAAAATGATGAACAATAACAAACGCGTCGGATCTTGTCACCGAAATCTGCGCTCCTATTGCTCAATCAGCACATGCCCACGGCACGCGCCACCTCGCAAGCCCCGCCTAATTTCTTTCTTGTTCTTTCTTTCCGCATGAAATCCCGCATCGATGATTGTGGATGCAGATGTCCAAATTGATGCGGAGGCTCCGCAACTTTGTATGGAATTCCGTACATCAATTATTGGCATTGTCCTTTGGCATGATGATATGTTTTAGTGACGCCTTGGAACTTAAAAAGTTATAACATAAAATCTAAAAAAAATTGTTACCATTGATAATGGAAGAACGGGTAACTTTTTTACACACTTTAATGATAGTTTCAAAAGTTTAAAGACCGACAATTATCAAATTAATAGTTATTAATACAAGCATTGCTTAAATTGCAAATATTTGACGAAACATCAGCACCACATCCTTTATTTTGACATGTAGTGTATAATTGGAAATGCAGTGTTGCAAGTCGTAATTAATTTAATTTGGTTTGCTAACGATATGGGCATCGTCATCCAACCCACCGGCTGCGGAAATCAGGAACAGGTTGAAACAAAACACCGAGAAGGAGTATCAGAAAATCTGGGAACACAGAACTGACTGCAAGCAGATCAAGAAAATGCTTCCGTTAAAAAACCGGAAGATAATTTATATGTTATTTATTCATTATTTAAAAAAAATCATGTTAGAACTGATATGTTAATACAAATATTAGTTAAACTAAATTCCACAATACTAAATAGCTAATCTATACATATAAAATGCTTTGTCCTGAATGACTGATTGATGGATCAACGCACAGCTTAAACCGCTAATCGTAGAGATCTGAAACTTGGAGGGTGTGTTCTTTGTATGACGTAGGCATTCGATAAGAAAGGATTTTCCGAAATTTTACCCCTAAGGGGTTGAAAAAGGGGGGCAAAGTTTGTGTGGGACAACGTGATTCCTTAGTTCAATCTACTTCAAATTTAGCATAAACCTTTTTTAACAGAATTGATGGAAGACGTGTTTCGTATTTTATTGAAATTCATCCCCTAACGAGGTAAAAAAGGGGTAGAAAGTTATTTTGGCGGTGATTTGCTTCGAAGTCGATATCAATACTCTTTAGTGCTCTTGATTTAAATTACATTTTATTTTGACACGTGTTTGAAAACTCAATCTGATTTTCTTCAAAAAAGGTTGAACTCACTTAAAAACATAAGCAAATACTCTATAAAATTGGAATGTCTCGAAAGTCACCGTACCTCATTTGAAGGTTTCTAAGCTTATAGAGGTTATGCACTTTTAGGGCACGGCCTCATAGAGACGTAGAGTTCGAAATTTGAAATGGTAAGGACTAGAACATTTGTGTGTATTGTGTTTCGCATTTTTTTACATTTATAAATTTGTCTGCAGCATTACCGAGTTATGGTGCTGTCTCTGTCACACTTCAGATCCAAATTGACAATCGACATTAAAATGAAGAGGCACAATTCGGTAAATTTACAAAAATCCTCTCCAATCCACCTATAAAATCAATTAATACGGTTCCGAGTGTGTATTTTAAATTAATGTCGTTTGTAACAAAACAGGTTGTACAAACACATGTGTACGAAACAAAGCATAAAACCATAAGTTATAGTGTAAAAGTAGGTACACATGGGTGCAAATTTGGTAGCGCATTAACCTCCAACCCTAGGTAAAGACCTGTGTTGGTTAAAATGATCATTTTTAACCGATGACGCTAAAAAAGTGGTGGTATAAGTTTGAAGTCTGTGTCTGCGTGTCTGTCTGTCTGTGGGAACGTAATTCCCAATCGGATGCACCGATTCAGATGCTGTTTATTTAATAGTTTATCTATGGTGATTCTTAGCTGTGTGAGGAAAATCAGGATGTACAAAGATTATCAGAACTTTTTATTTTTGGTGAAGGAATATAATCTCAGCTGTAAAATGCTTCGCACGCATGGTTTGTCAATTAAAACAGTACCCTCTTTCTGCGCAGTCGGATAAAAGTAGGCTATGTCTCAATCCCGGTCATAATCTATACCTATACCAAATTTCATCGAAATCTGTCCAGCCGTTTTAAGGTTATATAGGTTTTAATCGTGAAAACGCAACAAACAGAGAGACAGAGTTACTTTCGGATTTATAATACCTATAAGTATCTAAGGATAGACACATCCATACTAACATGGAAATTCGAAAGTAAATCTGTCTCTGTCTGTAACTTGCGACTAAACGGCTGGACCGATTTCGATAACATTTGCTATTTAAAAAGATGATGACTGGCATTGAGTCATATCATAGGCTACTTTTTACTTGACTGCGCAGAAGGAGGGTACCGTTTTTATTAACAAACCACGTGTGCGAAGCCGCGGGCGGAAGTATTAAAAATGCGAAAATAGCTCTGTTTGTTTGTTTGTTACCTTTTTACGACTAAACTCCTGAACGGATCGTAAGTTGGCAAGAAGATAGATAAATTCCTGGAGAAGGATATAGGCTATCTTTTGTCAGAAAAAATAATCTTTAAGGGGGTGAAATAGGAGTTGAAAGTTTGTATGGGCAATCCATAATTCTTCAAGTTAGGGATCAGAAAATGCAAAGCTGAGAAGAGTTTGCAAAATGTTAAGTGCAGTAAAGGGGAGGGGGGATGGGAAAAGTAAGAGAGTAAAATTATGAGGTATTCTTTGGATGCACTCCCTATGAACCGTTGGTATATAGATAGATTGTGACCGGGATTGGGACATAGGCTACATTTTTCCCGACTGCGGAGGAGGGTAATGTTTTATTTGACAAACCACGCATGCGAAGTCGCAGGCGGGTCAGCTAGTTAGTACTATAGTGATGTAAAGCTGAACCTTTGCATGATTATAAAAACAAACCCTTTCTTTTTTAGGGTATCTAATACCTATTATATAAGCTGAAGTAAATTTTTTTATTTGCGTTCCCCACTGTTAGGGGTATCGTTGAATAGGTGTTTTAAAAGCACTATAAACGTTCTAAGTGATTATTTTTATAATAGTCATGTCTCTGTGCCTGTTTGTTACATTTTCACCACTAAACGGCTGGACCGATTTCGATGAAATTTGGTATATAGATTAATGATGACCCGGAGAAAAAATTAATAAAAATAATATTTATGTTAAATAATAAATTAGGTATTAATAATTATTCTTATTCCTATATATTTTTTTCTATCTCTACTTTTTTAAAACGTTTTTTACAAATTCAAAAGCTTTTAATCGGTCAGGCACACCAACCCCCCTCTTAAACGTTGGAGAGGGGGCGCACATCAAGTTTCTGCCCTGGTTAGGAAAAAAATCTAGATCCGGGGCTGACAGAGCTTTACGTATACTGTTAGTAGGTATGTAACTTGTATTCGAATTCATAAATACAAATTTGATTTTGTCCAAACGAAAATCTACCTCATGATTTCAAATTGTAATTATGTATTATTCCAGTGTTCATGTTGACCTATGGACCTACTATACGCATGCGTAAATAAGGATTACATTATTTCTGAGTGCCAATGAACTTAGCTAAAAGGTATTTTAAGGATCCGGACAAAATGGTAAAAACGGAACCCTTAGGCTAGGACTACATAGCATCCAGGTCTCTCCGAGCCGAGAAAAAACTAAATTCGATTTAACTACACAAGGTCCGTTTGAATCAGGAGATAAATTCTCTGTCGACCGCTAGCACTTGCGTTGGACAGGTATCCCGATAGTGCCTACTTTTTTAGATTGATATACAAGATTTACAAGGTAGCTGGTAAAAACTCTATTTACTCAAAAACTTAAAAACAAACAAACAACGCGAAAAGTTGACCCGTATATAAACCACCAGCTTTCACAGCACCAACAGCTTCCTGACTGTTGTTGCCGGGAACATGAGCTCATATATCATGAGCCGCTGGATGGCTTTGCTTAAGCCAATCATATGCCTGGTGTCTCATAGATGCGCTCATGTTGCTATATTGCCACATTTTTTTTATCTTGTCTTTTTGTGTACCTACTAACAATATTTTTTAAGTAAGATTTTTCTGTGTTACTAACAAAACTTATGGATCTGTCTGGTCGTTTTAACATTTTTTATTTATTTTATTTATAAAGTGTTTATTTCTATTACGTATTGAAATAATAAAGGTGGCACGTTAATAGAACAACAGACTTGATCAAAATATTTCAAGTCCCTGCCAAGGCAATTACTGGAGATAGAAATTGTTCTTGAATTATTTTTTACTGATATATTATTTATAATACAGAAAACATCAAATTAAGGCTTTTGTGTTTTATTAATTTTGTCGTTTAAATCGTAAGCATCGCAACCTCCCCTACCAGTCCAGTGCAGTACCTAGCCGTCGTACTAACATAGCGTGCATCGTCCAACCTTGCCGTACTGTGTTGGCCTTCCGGCACTACCATTTTTGGGCCCCATTATCTACAATAGAATAAATAAATAATTAAATATTTTCCCAGTGACATACTTTAAATGTAAAACTGTAATCATAAAATGGCTTTTCACCCTTTCCTATGATGATACGGAGGAGTTAATACAAATTAGAAAATAGTACTGATAACGAACATTCATAATCATACTTATCCTGTTTAAACATGCGTATACACTACATACACACACACAGACTCCCACACCCCACCCACCCGTACGCACACCCACCCTTAAGCACACCCCACATTACTCACTTCACATATACAAACTCCCCACACATACGCACCCCACACACACACACGCATACACACACACCCACACACACACACCCTAGACCCAATACACACATAACCTTTATAATAAAAGTGCTTGTTATAAAACTTGCTACATATCATAATATTATATGAATTTAGAATAATTTTCCTTGTTTATTTTTTTCTGTCTTATACAACTAATTTTGCATCAAAATCTCTATACCTAGATACTCTGGAATGTCAATGTCTCCTTAGTCATAAGGTCGGGCGCTGGAAAGTGCGACACAGTTTTTACTATTGCACTTTTCAGTGTTTCATCTATGTATAAAGCTATCCTGTGTGTATTATGTTCAAAATAAATGATTGATTGATTGATATAGTTTCGATGGAAATGGAGGTCAAAGATACATAGGCGTCTAAAAAAACTCTATTTACTCAAAAACTAAAGAAGGGAGCGAAAATTTGACCCGAATTTAAAACGTTTATTTATATTAGTACTGTACCTACTACGTATGGATAACAAAAATGGCACGTTGATATGTGGTCCGTCCGTCGGCTACAGCTGATTATCTCAGCAACTACTGAACCTATCGGCATGAAATTTAGACTACTTAGTTATAATAATACTGATCTTCCTCTATTTTAAGCAAAAAAATTCAATTTTTTCATTTTGATGGCCAAAAGAGCCAAAATGGTAGGAGTCAAATTTTAAAATAGGGTTACTGTCAAAGATTGATTACACATACTCGTACAACAAGAATTTATTTATGTTGTACAGTTTTGGAGTTGCAATGAAAAATTTCGAAAAAATTACCGTTCCCTGATCTCCGAAGTTCGAAAAGTGAAAAATCTGAAATAAATATTATTGGTAGATATTGGTTTTCTGTAATAGTATTATTAAGATAAAAGATTTGTATTTTTGTATGTTTGTAACGAATAAACTCAAAAACTGCCGGTCCGATTTCAAAAACTGTTTCACTATTAGAATGCTACATTATGCCTGAGTAACATAGGCTACTTTTTACCCAACTGCGCAAAAGGAGGGTAGTGTTTTTTTTTAAATTACGCGTGTGAAGCTGTAGCTTGGTCAGCTATTTGCTTATAATTTGATTACATCCTGTAAATTCTTATTTTTGTTTTTAATCCCTGACGTAAAAAGAGGTTTGTTATAGATGCTTATGTCTGTCTGTCTGTCTGTGGCATTGTAGTTCTCAAACGGATGGACGGATTCAGACGCGGTTTCTATAATAACTAGTGGTTCGCCCCGAACTGAGATCTCGCGAGTCTCCAAAAAAGCAAATAAATATTATTTGTACCTGATCTTTGGCTATCAAAATAGTGCCACGAAAAACATATCCAACTTACTTGACCTACAGTTTCATTCAAATTACAAGTAACGGGAGTTCATGTTAATTGGATAATATTTTTTGGGGTAGAAATTGCAGTTATTTTGGATTTCTGAGTTGTCCTTATATTTGTATCACTAAAGCTACACGCATACCAAATTTGAGCACTGTGGGGTCACTGGTGTGCCCTGTGAATTTTGTCAAAGTTCAGTTTATATTATGGCTAATAACTCAAAAACGACAAAGACTTTACTAAAAATAAAATGAAATGTACTAATGCAGACCTTGGGTGGTTATTAGGTATGTGTCAGCCGATCCGAAGATGATTTTTATTTATTTTTTATTTTTATTTTATTTATTTAGCACCTTATGACTAATAACTTTAAAACAGGTAATTTATATCATCAGATAATTATCATCCATCACTTTTCCTTTAGTGAAGGGATCTTAGCTAAAAAATGAAAAATTAGGGTTGTTTAATTTATTAATTCTTTTTTTGTTTGTTCCGCCTGATTTTCCTCCGACATGGAGATCGGAGACATTTTTAGGCTAACATTTTGCAGGTCATCTACGTCTGATCGTAGATTAGATACCTAAATATTTTATATTTTATTTTGTAACTTATATAGAACTTAAATAATAATTTTCTTACTGTAATTATATATTATTAACAATTTGGTTTTAATATACAATATACAAACTTTTTTTTTATATTATTTTTCTTTGCTTGTCTGTTATTTTCTTTTGAAATTTGTTTATGTTCACATATATACTTTATATTTTTTTTAGGTTTTAACGTGTAGTCTTATTATTATTGTTTTAATGTACATTATATCTACTTAAACTATTAAAAATAATAATGTTACTAAATTATGCAACAATATGTCCTAATATACCTAGTCAGGTCATAAATTCTGTCACATGTTTAATATAAAATAATTGAAACAGGTTTATTCATTATGTAACCATTTATATACCAAAATGAACTTAACAAAACATAGATTCTTATGACACTAAAGTTTATTCAAAATGACCTCCGTGATTTTGAATACAGGCCTTCAATCTGCGCGGCCAGTCGTCTATCGCAGCACGAACGAGGTCCATGTCAATATCGGCGGCTGCCTTAATCAAGGATGTCTTGAGTGACTCCAAATTGGGATGAGGCTTTGAGCACGCCTTTTCCTCCAAGTGTTGCCATATCTTGTAATCTAACGGATTCAAATCTGGACTGGAGGAGGGCCAGTCTTCGTGCCGGATGAAGTCGATTTCACGCGCCGCCAGCCAGTCTTGTGTGCTCTTCGCTCTATGAGCTGGCGCCGAATCTTGTTGGAATACCCAGTGCCTGTTATTGAACATGGTATGAGAAACAGGTTCCACAAGGTTCGTCAGGACTGTATTTTGATACACAACTGCATTCGTTTTTACACCTTTCTCACAAAAATGTACCTCTGTTAAGCCCCAATAAGAAACTCCCAACCATACCATGAGCGAGGATGGAAAATGACCTCGTTGGACACGCGGAATATGGTTGCTCGCTTCTTCACTACTGTGTGCGTACACCTTATCATTTTGTTTGTTGTAGCTCTCTTCTACGGTAAAAATTTTTATATCCGAAAATAGAGTTTCCCGATATTTTTTTCCCGCGTACCGCTTCAACAAAGCGCGGCATCTCTTCAGTCTCAGGTTCATTAGACGAGCATTCAAACGATGTCCTGTTTTTCTTCGATATGCCCGAAGCCCTAAGTCTTCATTTATCACCCTTTTCACCGTGGTTCTGCTTAACCCCATCTGAAGGGCCAACAGTTTCTGCTTACGTTTGGGATTTCTTTGAATTCGCGCCTTCACAGCTTTTATCACTGCTGGAGTCCTAACAGACCGAGGGCGACCACTTCTTGACCTGTCATCTACACTAGAGTCTTCATTGTATCGTTTGATGGTGCGATAAACGAATCTTTTGGTTATATTCAAATTTTTCAGTATGTCAAAAATTTGAATTGGCGCGTAACCGCAATGCAATAACTGCAACACGGTCTTCTTTAAGCGTCCACTTCATATTTAAAAATGAGTAAAATTCTAAAAAGTATACATTTTTATTTTCATGAACAATTCGAAATTTGAATTCTATAAACTTTATTGTGGCCAGCATTCTAAAAGAAAAGTTTTTACTGTGTGACAATACTTATGACCTGACTAGGTATATGTACATATCTTAATTTTTCGTTTAATAATATTATAAGATATATTGTGTATATACATATATATATACCTACTTACATACTTGTATATTTATATTATAATTTAGTATTTTATACTTGTTCCAGAATATATCAACATGGCCCCATCGGTAGCCGAGTTTTACACCGGAAAGAACATCTTTATATCTGGAGGCACTGGCTTTGTAGGAAAAGTAAGTCTCCATGTACATTAAAATATTTTTCACACCACCTGCTCGACAATGTCAAATTATATGTCACGTAAACCTCACCGAAAGCAGGTGATTAAATCTCTAGGGCTGAGCCGGGAGTAAAGTTGTACTGCATTTCATTATGAACTCGTGAGCATAATTTAATTTGAATTTGGAACCTCATCTGATTAAAATTTTAACACACAGTAAGAACTTTTTCTTTTTTTTTTTTAATTTGGTTTTTATTGTTTTTCTGAAAGTGTGAAAAGTAAAGTATTCTCCTCGTGGATAAAACTGTCTGCATCTTGGGCGTGCTTATATCCCTCTCTGCACTCAGGGTTCTAGTAACTCCCTCGCTCCGCTCGTGAGCTAACTCTAGAATCCTTCGTTACGTTCAGGATTCAATATAGCGCCCGTGACGCAAGGCACTGTTTCATCCCCTCGTTTAATAATCTACTATTGTATTTGTATGTGCTCGAAATGGTGATGTAAAACATCATGAGACCTGTGACTTTGTCCTGCATATATCTATGGACTACTTTGTGAGGATTAGGCTGTCTAAGCTGCTAAGCGCAGCAGTGGGTGTATTTTTTATTTGCTTTTGTGCTATCACTGCGGTCACGAGGCGTATTGTGATTTTGTGTGTGTGATGACTTGGATTTATGTCGCCCCTAGTTCATGGGGGCGTTCAAAGTTCACCACTAAGCCCTACTGTTAGAAACTGTAGGATATTCTTACGGGTAATAACTGTTAGCTCCTTAGAACTAAGAATGTATTTGGCCAGATGAATGGTACGTTTGCGCATTAGTGGAGCACATTCGCCTAACAGATGTAGGGGCGATTCTGCCGCTTCATTAGAGAATATGCAGGTTTGTGTATCGCATGGCTTGAACATGTTTTATTAAGTCGACAGTGTCCAGTTAGGGCTCTGACTAGCAATATGTGTAGACGGACTGAAATGATGATGATGAGATTGCTGAAAAGTGTTCTATAATGGATGTCAAAATGTCAAGTGTGGTGAACGGTTGGAATGTTTTGCAGGCCTTAGTAGAAAAACTACTGAGAAGCTGTCCTACGGTGAAGACCATATATTTGCTGATGAGGCCCAAGAAAGGAGTCAGCAGTGAGGATAGGCTGAAGGACTTATGCGCTAACCAGGTAACACCTATGTACTAATAAGATAAGAGTCTCTTTAATCTATGCTCTAATAATTAAAGAAGCTTTTGACCTATGCACTAATAAGATAAGAGTCCCTATGACCTATGCTCTAATAATTATAGACAATTTTGACTTATGCACTAATAAGATAATAGTCGCTTTGACCTATGCTCTAATAATTAAAGAAGATTTTGACCTATGCATTTTTTTGGATTATGTTGACTCACACGATACAAAATAACGTAGTAACTCGTAACTACCTACTTTAATGCTATAACTAAACTAATTTGTGTATGTACCTACTTACTTATGTAATGTTAATTTGAGTCGACATACATATAATGTTACTATTTTTATAATTATTTCTCATTATAAGTGACAATGATTTTAAATGAGAGTTAAAGATTATTTAAACTGAATTCCTTATACTTACGACAGGGGTAGGGAGTCCAGCCCTAGGGTTGGACTCTACTAGTTTACTAACCTACTAATAACTTAACCCTAGATAATACGCATCAATGGGGCCCTCACATTGATGGGTTGTCAAAGAGACTTAGTTCTGCGGCATACGCAGTCAAAAAGATCCGTCTTTTTACAGACTTAGACACAGCTAGACTAGTTTACTTCAGCTACTTCCACAGCATTATGTCATCCGGTATACTGCTGTGGGGGGTGCTGCAGATATAAACACTGTTTTTGTGCTACAGAAGAGGGCTGTTCGTGCAATTTATAATATGGGCCCCAGAGAATCATTACGCAATAAGTTTAAAGAAATAAATATTATGACATTCCCTTGTCAATACATCTATGAAAATCTAATGTATGTTCACAAAAATATTAATTTGTTTAAGAAAAATAGCGATAATCATAATTTTAATACTAGAAATAAAGATAAACTTGCTGTTGCCATTTGTAGACTCCATATAGTATAGTTAGTAAATCGTTTAAAGGGCAAGGTGTACGCTTTTATAACAAACTCCCAAGGGATGTACAAAAATTGACAATTAACAAATTTAAAAACGTAATTAAACAAAATCTTTATAAAAGGGCCTACTATAAAATATCGGATTATTTAGATGATAGAGAAGCTTGGGATTGAAATTGCTCCAACTCGTTCAAAATGTTACAATTTAGACGTAATTTATTTTCTGTATTATGTATTGTAAAAGGATCATTTAAAAAAACAACCAGCCTTTCTTTCCTGGCTTGGTCGCGAAGGAACAGGCAGTAAAATTGACGTTCCTTGTTATTTTAATGAATAAAAATATTTGACTTTGACTTTGACTTACGTACTAGTCTACTAGCCGTAGAAACGTTTATCTCCCGAAGAATTTATTAGAGGATACATGACGGGTTCCTATATCCGTCGGTAACCAGCTACGACTCGTTTCTCCTTGAAAACGTGTCAAAAGTTTGACACTAGTTTGACACTTTTTCAAGGATATATGTACGAGTCGTAGTCGGTTACCGACGGATATAGGAACCCGCCAACAGGGGGCTTAGCCAAGTTACATTAGCTTCGAATCGATTCGTTATCTACAAAGGTTTGTTGTCGTAGATCACGTGATATTTCCATAGAATGTGTCAATCCCATACATTTTCGGACTTATCGTGACGTTAATCGAATGTAACTTGGCTAAGCCCTCAGGTTAGAGAGTAGAAATAGGACGCATAAATTTTTCGACTTTCTAAAATGGTCGTTTTACACTATTCTTACGGAGAATTAAACTTTTCTGGAGTGTTTATGTTAGCCCGGCTAGTGAGTGTAGTAACTATGTGACAGTTACTTACTTACTATTAATTAGCCTATGTTGTACCATTGTTAGTTAAATGCCTCCCCCCTCCCCCCCCCATTTCCGCCATTCCCAACGGTCTTGCGCCACCGTTTGCCAGTCCCTCTCGGTCCTCACTCCTCACACCACTGCCGTGGTCTGCCGCAGTGCCGCCACCCTGTCTAAGGGCTCTATGTGACAATTGGCTTACTTATATAGGGTGTTTGATAATATACGCACAAAAAAGAAAGAAAGAAAGAAAAATATTTATTTTGTGTCCATTTTTACACTCTATGAATATAACAATTATACTTATACCTAATACAAGACTACAAAATAGGTCGTCACTCAGCGGTGTGCCACTGTAACATATAGCTACTGTAGCGCTGGTATTATGTGACGCCTTTAGTGCGTGCGAGCACCAGAAAATAGAAACACGCGTTTACAATATTAATTAACATATGAAAGTATACAAGATTCACAAAAAACAAAAATTTAAAATTTAAATAAATATTTTTACACATTAACTACTAAGCATTGCACATACCTAACTTATAAAACAAGACTGTTTATGAGATCAAAACTAAACAATAAATATAACAGTAAAATAAACAACAAATTTCTGCAAATAATAAAATAAATAAAATATTAAATATTTTGTGGAATTATTAATTTAACATACAGAACAAAAGTAACCTATGCAACTAAATCAAACTAAATGTAGGCCCAGAACGACTACCTGTTGATGGAGTAATTTGTGAAAGCAGTAGAATTTTCTTGAGTGAAATTTTAAAAAAGTGAACCGATTTTGCGTTTCGAACTGGTGGTGGTAGATTATTCCAGCATTTCGTGGCAGCATATCGGAAGCTACCACGAAAAGCAGTCGTTCTGTGGCGTGGACAGATTAAACGAGTGGCAAACCGTACGTGACGGTTAGAGAATTCAAGCTTGTCATACAGGTATGAAGGCTGCTGATTTATAACAATACCAAAAAGCAAAGTCGCGAAGTGTAAATAACGTCGTGATGACATATTCATCATACCGTGTGCACATATGTATGGCGATATGTGAGCCCGCCGCGGAACCGGAAAACAAAAACGCACACATGCGTTTTGAATTCGCTGTGCTAATTTTCTTGTACGGGCCAGCAGACACTCACCGAATACGTTGTCAACATAATTCAGCTTGGACAGAATGAGCGACTCACACAATAAAATACGAAGGTCAGTGCTCAGGAAATCCCGTGCTCTATACAAAACTGATAGCCTGTAGAAACAATTACGAACTGTTTGCTGCATGTATTTTTCAAAGTGTAGCTCGCCATCCATGAGAAGACCCAGATTACGTGCTTCAGTAACGCGTTCGATCAAATCTCCCTTGATATGTACCTTGGGGTCCTGAGAATGGATTTTATCTATATTATGTTTGGATCCAAGGACAAGGAATTTTGATTTTGTTGGATTTAATACTAAGCCATTAACCTCACTCCATTCTACAATACGATCCAAATCCTCATCCAATCTACTGATTGCCACCTCCGTCTCATCAGGCTTGAACGAGACATATAACTGGAGGTCGTCAGCGTAAAGGTGGTATTTACAGTTTAGAATAGTTGAGGTAATATCTGCACAGTATAAAGGGGTTATTTAGATGAGCATAATAAATAAATTTGTAAATGTTTACCATAGAAATGTAAAATTTATTTTGGTATGTAAAACAAACACTTTATTAAACTTTAGCTGTGCTATTGCATAATACTTGCCATATAACCACAGATACTGTATTAGTGACATCTCGAGATATCTCTTGTTGCCCCTTTCTAACCCAAAACCCGCACCCATTTCCGAAAGAGATATCAAATCGGCCTTTATTTTTGGATGTCGATTGCAAGAGTAGACAATAGGTAAGTCTTACATCGAATGAATCACCTAAACTAAGTCGATTTTCTTTAAAACTTGATGATATAACTAGTAGTTTTTTTTTTCGAGAAGTTTATTTTATGTTTTGAGAAACAGTCTCTTGAATATTGTAAGTATATTACCTATATGTATATCGTAAGTGTCGTAAGTATAAGTATGTATATTACTTACGAAGGAGTGTAACGCCTTGCCCGAGTCTGTGTTTCCTGATAACTACAACCTGGGTGTCTTCAAGTCGCAAGTGAATAGGTTTCTTCTAGGCAAGCGTGATCCATCGTAAACTGTATCATCGCTTACCATCAGGCGAGATCGTGGTCAAACGCAAGCCTATAATGTATAAAAAAAATATCATTTTTCTGCCCCTCAGGTTTTTAACCTTGTTAGAGAAAAGGATCCCACTGTTTTCAAGAAACTGAAGTTCATAGCCGGTGATGTAACAGAGGAAGAATTGGGAATCTCAGAAGTAGACCAAGAAGAATTAAGGAGGGAGATCAACATAGTCTTCCATAGTGCTGCTTGTGTAAGGTAGGAGAAATTTGAATGAGCAACCCTCATCGATGACCATCATATCAGTCATAGGATGTCCAGTGTTACCTGCTGAATATAGGCCTCCATAGGTTTCCAGAGCGACCGATCTAACGACCAGATTAAGGTTGCTAGGGGCTGGGGGCTGCATAAAATTGATTGTCTTATGAATGAGGCGTATATGTATTTTTATTTTTATAGTGTTATCCGAACACATACGGAAAATTCCAAGATGTTAAAAAGCAGATCAAAAAAACGCAACAAAAGATTGAGCAGGTCAAAAAAACTGTATAAGTTTTCCTGTAGATGGAACTAACGGCGCTTCAGTCGTAATCTGAATCAGCTCACTAATTTCAACCCCGACGTGAGACGGCCTGGTGGCACAAATGGATAGTGCGTTCTCGTATCAAGAGGATGGTTGCGGGTTCAAGTCCCGTCTAGGCATGACATTTTTGAAATGGTTTTTATAATCTTGAGGCGTATATGGACATCAGCAGTGGAAGCCTTGTGGATGATATGATGATAAAATTGTATGCTTAGATAGTGTCTCGGGATCGAAGGCGAATTTAAAAACACCCATATTTAAATCCAGTAAAATACAAGTTTTTTTATTAGTCATTACATAATCGATAGCACTTATGAAGCACTTGATAAGAGAAACAAACTCTTATAGCTAATGCTTAATGCCAAAACCAGATTTTCATTTTATAGACATCAATTTATAGAAATTAATCACTTAGATATGCAATATTTTTTTTTGTTTTTTTAAGGAATTTAGTAGGTATTTTGATTTTATCTCGATGCCTGTCCAGCATCATAACTTAAAGGCATCAAGTTTTAGACTCTCAAAGTGGAAAGGTGATGGTGATTACAAGTAGATTGTAATGCGACTAAAAGCTAACTAAAATTAAATTATAAATTTTTAAATGTTCTTACAGATTCGACCAAAAACTCAAAGATGCTGTCAATATGAATACGAAAGGAACGTTGAAAATGTTGACTTTAGCGCAGTCTATGCAGAATTTGGAGGTAAATTAAACTCCTAAAATATATTTTGGAGAACGTGTATTCCAATCAGTACCTACCATTAAATAGACAAACCATGGAAAATATCGTGAGTTAACGCACTGTGGTCATTTGTTGCTGGTCAAGTGTTTTCTGTGGTTTTATTTAGGCTGACTAAGCTGAAAAAACGTATCTATGTTAAAAAACAGCCAGCCTAAATTGGAATTGGGCTGGACATGTCTGAATGCCAAAGGACTTGCGGGTAAGAACTACAGAGAACCTGGGTCAAAGACCCAAAGTAAGAAAGGGGGAGTTCGATTCACACACATGGCTCAGCGCCAGAGTGGAAGAAAACAAACAAAAACAAAAAGATAAATCGAAACTTTACAGAATTAACACTTCACTAATCACACAGTATAACTAAACACGCATAGCTAGAGCTACAAGTAGGTAAAACACGGAACGCGGGCAGTTCCTACAACTGTAGTGTACGGCTGACAAACAAAGACTGAGCTTGGTTTTTTTTTTCGAATGGACTAAACTCGCTGTTGGCCTCTGAGGCCGTGATAGCTTAACCGAACTTTTGGCGAGCACAGATGGCGCTCAGCCCAGTAAGTTATTTAGGCATCTAGCGCAAGGGCACCACTTAGGTACGAGCCTCGGCTTGGGCAGTTGCCGGGTGGGGATAGGAGAGAAACGCCCGTTTACATGTCTGTACCTCGTATAGGCGGCGACTGAAGGGACTCGTCGACCTCGCCGGCGAGGTCGGTGTTTCTGTGAAGTGTTTGCTCTGTCTGATGGAGATGACTCAGATATTGCTTCCACATTAGCGGAGGTGATTTAGTCATCCGGGTCTTCGAGAACGTGTCTCGGACGATGGAGGATTTTGTTGGCGGGTGGGTCCAACGGGTAGACCGGAATGGTGTGTACCAAAGGATTCGGATGATGGGAAGCAAGTTCATAATACTGCTTGGAAGCGAGCTTCATGAACTGAGCTTGGCTCGATAAAACCGCCGTTTAAATAGTAGACTCTGCGTAACGTGGTATGATCGCTTGCGTTCCGTTCCAACCAATCACAGCCGACTGCTGTTATTTCGTTTTGTGTCGCTATTCACGATCGGATGCGACATATTTATAACAGATTTTATTATAACAATAATCAAAACAAAAAACAAACACGTAATAAATACAAAATACCTATGTACAATCAACGGACTTGGTAGCCCACGACGCTACTATGAGCGTCTGAATTCCCGTTTAAAATGGAGGATATCTTTGAGTTCTGTGACAAATTTATACAGCTTCGAGTTAAATATTCTTAATTGTTAATAACTACCGAGACATTCTTGTTAATGGATTATAATAAGATATAGGTATTGTTTTTATAAGTAAGGCAAAAATATTAGTTCGGTTAGATCTACGAGCACTAAACTTAATATTGAAGGAGATTTGCGACAATAGTTCTGGGGAATCGATTAGGGAGTGTAATGTTTTGTACTAAAAACAGGATATTTACCATGATCGAGAATGAAACCGATGGTAGTAATAGTGAATTACTGAATTAAATCCTAGCAAGAGACTAAGAAAGAGGGTAGATCGTTATATCTGCCAACAAACATCCACTCGCAAAGCCATTAGTTTACCCGTCATGGCGCATGCAACTGCGTCGAAATATCCCCAAACTCAAAAATTCACGAATGATGGTATATATTCCGTTTTTAGTGCAAATAATGTTCATTACCATGATAGTTTCAAAAGATATAAAAACAAAAAGTTTAGGGCTACACATACAAATCTAGTTATTGAGTAATATGGGTAGATAAAGATAAATATCATTTATTCGCGATATTTATTCACGGTACAAGGTGTTTAGTGTTACATAGTATAAGTGCAGCCATATTCAACATTTTATGCATGCAATGCCGAGTTTAATTCTTCTTCTTAGTCGTAGCACTCTAGGCAGAGTGGTCGTGGTCGTCATGTTAGGGTTGTGGCGCGCTTAACTACCCTTCGCTACTCCTCTCGCGCCGCTGCTCTTCTGGCACATTCGTTCAAAGGAACATCTATGGCAGCCTTTATTTGATCCATCCATCTCATAGGCGATCTGCCACGCGCTCTTTTGCCGTCAACCTTCCCCTGCACTTCCAAACACTCAATGGAGAGCTCCCCGCGCCGCGACACGTGTCCAAAGAAGGTGAGAATGCGAGATTGTACCGTGGAAGAGAGACGCTGCTTGATGCCGAGTTCTCGAAGTATGGACTGATTGATACGGAATTCTGTCCATGATACCCCAAGCATTCTTCTCCAGCACCACATCTCAAGAGCGTCTACCTAAGTAGTGAGCGCGCGCAATTCCCCTAGCTTGTAGTCGTGACTCCGTGACTCTGACGCCAAGTGTGCGGAGCTTTGAACAAAATATGTGAAAATTGTCGGCCGCAGCCTATCGTCGCGTCTAGTCGCCGAGCTGTCGCTGTCGCGTGTCGCCTAGTATGTTTCTACTCTAATAAGCTTTTTCTACAAGATTGTTTCAGTTTTACCTTGAATACGTTCAGACCGGAAGCATCTAATACAGATTTACGAAGTTTGTTAGAATACGGACAGCCGTTATACCACTTTTGTTAAAAAGAACTTGTTGGGATTTTCTGTATAATCTTGTGTCAGAACAAAACACCCCAGAAGAAGAGAGTAAAGGAAACAGTGAACATTAACAGCTAAATATAGAACTTTTACTCGGTATGTTATGTAGTGAGTTGATAATAACCATCTTTTCCAGGCCTACGTGCACCTTTCAACAGCTTACTGCCGCTGTGAGCTGGACGTGTTAGAAGAGAAGGTTTACAAGGCAGTCCACAACCCGAGAAAGATCATGGACTTGGTAGAATGGATGGACGATGACCTGCTAGCGCATCTGGAGCCGAAGTAAGCAAGATATCTCTTTATCTCTCTCTTTAAATTCTAATTCTAGGGTGGGGGGAATAAGATCTGCACTGACGTCTTGCATTGGGTGTATTACCTCCCTTCTAACCTGACTCTAGCCATCCTAGCTCCTTGAAGTAAGTGAGCAGGACTTTGGGTTGATGGGTGCAGCTTTCCAAGATCCCCGTGGATGTTGTTGTGGTGTTGGCGTACGTATGAGGAATCGATTAGCTCCTGCATCTCTCTCTTGTAGCACAGGTTCTTTATAAACGAGGAATCTTCATGCCTAACCATCATAATACCGTAGAATAGTACAGGTCCATGAGTGTACCATGTGTGTATGTAGTAATAACTTATGGAACACAGTGGGTCTCATAAAGAAGGATCGAGCTCTAACATGGCTATACTTTTCTCAGCTATTCTCTATGAGATCGAAACACACAACATGTGGACATGCGTAGGCAAACTAAAGTGGCAAGTGGCACTGACATACCCAACATAGCTCTAACAGACAGCGGTTGGGGTAGAAAGAAAGGTTCTCGGATGAAGACCACGTAATTAAAAGCACAGCGTAGGGCGCCCCCCACTAGATAAAAAGGTGACCTATTAAGGGATAATGTAATTTTATGTTATGTTGGTGGACTCCTTTTTCCGCATTCGAACTCTGTATGTGGTCCATTATGCGTGAGAGAGTTGACTTTATGGATAGCCAGCCTAACAGCCAGAAGTGCAGAAGTTTTCTGGGTTCTTAGTAGGCTTCACGGAGTGATCTTAGATTGTCCAGGATTTCTGCACGTTGTGCTGTTACCCCCACGCATTACAGGACTACGTTGGTAGCTATTGTTCTTCGGTGACATCCCCTGCAGTGTGGGCTGTCTGTTGCTCCGATGATGTAGAGTTGTTTGTTAAGGATACTGTGAGTTGCGTGACACGATCAGTCGACTGGAAATCTTAGGAGGACTAAACCTAAAGTCCTATGTGCAGTAGTAGACTTCCAATGGCTTATATAGTCTGTCACCGCATTCACGGCATTAATTTAAAACACCAGTGCAGAATCATATTAACAGATTTTAGAGATTGGTTAGATACCGGTAGCTTGAATATCTGTCCAGTAATCGATACATTTCCAATAAACAATTTGTAACGTAAATCAGCCGCGCCTTTGCACCGATGCCGCCTAGTCAGGTTAACAAGTACCTAAATACATACTTATATGATGAATGAATTTGATTTGTTTACCTATTTTATACAGGCTATTTCATTGATATTTTAGGACTTGAAATTGAGGTCAGCCCTACCCGTTATTTAAATTAATGACGTAAATGCGGTGACACGCAGTAGGTATATACCCAACACATACCTACCTACCCAACTATTTTTTTTTGCATGTGATGTTCTCTTATGTTATAGTGTCCTTGTGAGATTTTTATGTAATTTAGTGGTAGCCATAAATCAATATTTTTATTTCTTTCTTAAGATAGTAGAGTTCCTTGCGAAAGGGCTCGGCCAGAAAAGTACCTACCACCACCATACCTAATTCTGCCACCACGCAGCATCGTTTGGCACGTTCCTAACCTTCTAGCTGGGATGCTTGTTCCATCTCTCAGAAAGTTCGGAATATGAAACACAAGGCCATTGAAAAACTGTCTACCATACGTCTTAGCAACCAGCTCTAAGGTTCTCTCTTTTTCTCCAGGGTCATAGCATCAGAGCCGAACACATATTCCTACACCAAAGCTATTACTGAGGACCTGGTGGCGGAGTATGGAGATAAATTTCCCATCGCGATAGCAAGGCCATCTATTGGTAAGTTCATTAATCCGTACTAATACTAGTGGTTCACCCCGAACTAAGATCTCGCGAGTCTCCCATAAAAACAAAAATATATTATTCATATATTCGTAAAATATAAATATATTATAAAATTATATTACCCTCACTGTCTATACATTTCTGCGATCTCATGGGAAGGTTATTTATGCCTTTGCGGTAGAACTCCGGGGACCTGGACTCAACAAACTGTGTGAAGGCAATTTTGTACTGCTTCCTGGGAAGAATTTTTTTTACCATGTAAAAAATTGTCAAGTCGCAGAAAAAATGGTAGTCGGTTGAGGCCAGGGCCGGCGAGTAGGATGACGGGTTATTTCTAACTGCAGGTCCTGTAGGGCTAAAACGATTTCTCGACCAGTGTGAGGTCTTGCGTTATCAGAGAACAATAGTGGTGAAGATCGGTTGACGAGTCGGGCTCTCTCGCTGCGAGTTTTGCCATCATTGTTCGAAGTTCTGTACAGTAGACATCTGCTATTATTGATTGACCGGATTATGCTCGGCAGCGAGAGATCCTAGCCTACTATTACCACCAGTGCCTGCCGTTGTGTTGCCCAGGCAGTACAGAACTCCAGCGTGTGCTGCGATGTGTCCACGAGAGCACCACAGTGATGGCACTCCGTCGTCGATAGTCATCCGATTTGGCACTGGTACTTGCGAAGCAACCATGCCCCGTTGGCATCTATAATATATCGATCGGAAGGTCATCGATTCATGCTCCCTAGCGAGCCACTCTTATAAAAGCGGATGAACTGCTCCGACTGTCTCAATGCCGGCGCTAGGCTGCCCCAACCTCTCGAGCCACTCTTCAATGAGCCCATCGTGCAGTTCGTCCCTTTTGCCTTCAACCTCTATTGGAGCCGGTCTTAGCCCCCCAGCTAGTTCCTGCCCTTGCCAAAAGTACAGAGACAGCTGGCGTCAAAATCCCACGGTAGTGAGCCCACCAATACGCATGCGGCTTCGTAATATATGGTGCAGTAGCCGTGTATCGCTCTAACCACCATTATCCACTGCGGCCATCGCAGAAGAGCTCTGCTACTGGCAATTAGATCGTCTACCCACACCGGCGCTCCATACATAGCCATAGACTTGATAAACCCTGGAAAAAAATTGCGATAAGAGGCTTTGGCTCCAGGTTCCAGGTGCCGTCCAGCGTTAGCCCCAGATATTTCATGTGTGGGGTCACCATGACCCGCACACCATCCACCAAGACATAGACACCAGCTGGTGGCCTACCCCTCCACTGTCGAAAAAAATGGCCTCCATCTTGTTGAGTGCTACCTTTAGCCCCAGCAACTGAATGTGACTCACCGAGAGGGTAGCGCCTACCGAGGTCAGATGCGCAACCTCTTCATAGCTGCTTCCCTGCGCGATTAAAAGTGTATATCTGTATAGCAGATAACATGCATCTGGGGAAGCAGAGCACCACGCAATCAATCATAGCCAATGTTCTACAGCAAAGGGCCCATGACTGGGCACTGTAGAACACCGGACGTCATACGCCTGGCGCAGGCCTTGCCTTTGTCGTCAAGACATCTCGCTCTCTGAGATAGTGCCCTACCAACCGACGGAGATAAAGAGGTACTCCGTGGTATCGGAGTGCCTCTTCGATGCATTCGCAGGGGATGCTGTTGAATGAATTGCCAATATCCAAGGATACCGCCAACACACGTTCCCCTCGCGCAACAGCCTCTAGAGATGCTCATAAGGCGCAACAACGCATCAATTGTAGAGCGCCCGGATCGGAACCCAAACTGCTCATCCGCCAAGTTAGGACCCACAATTGGTGGTGCTCATGGATGCGGGTTGCAATACCGTTTCTACCTACCTAGCCTAACCCAATTTGGTATTCCAAGGATATTCCAATGAGTTTGTGATAACAATAGTTGAATTTTAAATTCAGTACTTATGTAATTGAATAAATTGAAATACGATTATTCTTAAAATGTACTCGTGACGTAAGTTCTTTGTTTGAGGCCCAATTCTGATAATTTATAAAAAGGATTCATTAAATTTAATTTCATGAATAACTAGTGGTTCGCCCCGAAATGAGATCTCTCGAGTCTTCGATTAAAAAAGAATATTATTTGTAATCTTTGACTATCAAAATAGTGCCACGAAATAAATAACCAAAAATTTGACCTACAGTTTCATTCAAATTACAGGTAACGGGAGTTCATGTATTGTGGTTGTACTTTTTTGTGGTACAAATTGCAGTTATTCTGGATTTCATACTTTTGCCTATATTTGTGTCACTTATGTTACCGCATACCAAATTGCAGCATTTTGGGGTCACTGCTGTACCCTGTGAATTTGGTCAAAGTTCAGTTTATATTATGGCTAATAACTTAAAAACTACAAGATTTAAACTAAAAATAAAAACGGGTCAAAATGTACTCTTAAAGATCTTTTATTAGACGTGCCACTTAACCGAATAGTCCCATTTGGTTTTTTTTTACCCCTCTTGAACTCCAATATCTCAACAACCCCCCAACATTTTTAGCTCATTTGGTCACACCAAAATTGTGCCATCACTACCTACCTATGTATCGAATTTCACGATGATCGGTTGAACGCTTCGAAAGTTATCGTCGGACAAACAAATATACGTAAATACAACGCCGATTTGCCCAAGTTGATTTAGAGATCTCGCTTCGCCCGCTCGCTTAAATGGAGCCATACCATTATGTTAACGATTGTTATTCTTGTCTTAAGCAACCACATTTTCAATGGTGTTATACCAACGGCGGTCGTTGAAAAAAGATTGTGTTAGCAGAATACTAAAAGGTATTCTAAAGTATCTAATAATGGGCATTTTTTGCCGCAAATTTCATTTCAAAAACGGCCTATCGTTATATTCGGTATATTCGTTAGCCTATATTACTATTCACTGTCACAGTGAAGCGATTGGCGCCGGTTGTCTGTCAAAAAAGGTACCTATGCGATAAATACCCGTTTTAACCTTTAGCTACTGAGGTGGATTTAATTTCACGTAAACACTGACGTGGGGGCCTCAGGGACCCGTATCTAAATGTGCATACATTTAAAAATCTTTAGGGTTTTAGGGTTTAGTGTTTAATAATTAGCTTTAGTGGATATATTTAAATAAGAAATTTCTTTTGTATAATTTATTTGTTTATAAATAACTATTATTTCAAAGTTTAGAAAACACTTAGCATGATTGGCTAAAATCACGAGATCATAAATTAGAAAGTATTAATTATCATTATAAAAAAAATCAACAAATTAACTTACAATCTTAATTTTAAATAGTCTTTCTAGCAAATTGCATATCAGTAATTATAATACTATAATGGGCACAAACAAATTACAATCATTAATTATTGCAAATTACATACAGTCTGGGCAAACTTGCTTTGCACATTGAAGGCATGTATTTTGTATGCATAACGTGTATGTGTAGATGTCCTTTGAAGCTTCAAATGACATGTGTGCCCTTCCTTCTTCTTTTAAAGATTATTCTTCGTCAACTTCTTGAAGGTCAGGACAGCCATATCCTTTCCCAGCAAACGTGCCAAACTCAAACGTAGCTCACATGGTCACGTAGCAACCTTTCGTTCAACGCTCGTCACTTCATTTGAGGTAGCACTAAACTGACTGATTTCTCCCGGACGACATACTGGGCTCCATATTGTAAAAGTATTCAAACTACTCCAAAAAACAGACAATTACTATATGGAAACCATTTACAAAAAAGTTACGTAAATACTGAGGTGGGGTCTGAGAGGCCCACGAGAAATTTCAAAATGAATTTACTTACCGAAATTGCGTTCGCAAACACGCGTATAGCCATTGACAGCCTCGGCGCAACTAAACTCATACTGGAAGGTACTCGTGTGTTGTGCGCGAGGGAAGGGAGTAATTCAACAGTTTTACTTTCTCAGGCCTTAGAGGCCCCCACCTCAGGTAGGTTAATCAATCATTATGTAAAGTGATAGCGAAAGTTTGAAAAATACTAGGGAAAATCTATGAAGAAATCTATAAAATCAGTCCTGTAACTCAATGTCTTCACCCAGGGGGCCAATTCACGTAATACAATTTTAAAAACATAACGACAGTTGACCCAAACGTCTAATGAATTGAATATATTTTGGCATTCGGCAACACTAGTATTACATTATTATCTTGATACAAATAAAGTGTATAATCGCATGTCTGTCAACTCATACCATTATATTGTCATACCATTGTTTTTCGTGAATATCTTAACATTGCGTTTAATCGAGACCTTGAATTTTACTATTTTAAGTTACGTGAATTGGGTTTCTGTTTTTGGTGCAATGGAGAGGGTTTCTCTATGAGATCGAATCAGGAATAAGGAGCTTCTTAGACGAACCAAAGTCACCGATATACACAAAGGATTAGCAAGCTGAAGTGCCAGTGGGCGATTCATATAAATTTTACATTATTATAATTTCATATAATGTAAACCAAATGACATAATATTTCATTTAACAAATTAACATTGTAGAGACTTGTTAGAATTTACTGATTTTTTTTAAAGAACTGTATAAATCACGGACTTACCGGATTTATTTACCTCCGTGGCGAATGTGGCTGACCTCCGTGGCTGAGACGCAGGAGGTAGCGGGTTCGATTCCCACCGTGGAACAAATGTTTGCATGATCTACAGATATTTGTTTCAGGTCGGGTAGTTTTTCTATTTATTATAAGTATGTATTTACAAAAAAAATACTTATGTATTCTATCAGTTATCTGGTTACCATAGTACAAGTTCTGCTTAGTTTGGGGCTAGATAGCGGTGTTTTAAATGTCCAGCATGATTTAATTTTATTTATTTTTATTTTATTTAGTGGCAGTGGGCGTGGGGGGGCACATAGCTCAAAGAACTGACGGCTGTTGAGACAGAAAGGATCTAGAGTGGAGACCACGCACTGAAAAGCGCAGCGTAGGTTGGCCATTGACTTGATGGCAACACGACTTGATAAAGGTTGCTGGGAGTCGTTGGGGGAGGACTTTGTTCAGCAGTGAATGTTCTATGGCTGTTATGATGATGATAATTGTTTTTGTCTGATTACAGTGACAGCTGCGTGGAAGGAGCCTATTCCTGGGTGGGTGGATAACTTGAATGGACCGACAGGTCTTCTCATTGGCAGTGGTAAAGGTGAGCCTACAATCCATTATTTAACTTTTTTTAATTACGTAAGGTATTCAGGGGTGAGAGGGGGTTTAGCCGAATCTCGCCCAATCTCACGTGTGGGCGAGGCGAGGCGGGGGGGGGGGGGGGGGGGGGGGGGGGGGGGGTCGCCTCTCGGCTAATATCACGTAGTTTTTTATATTATTTTATTACTGCATATCTGGATTACGAAGAAGCAATCTTGAAATAATGAAGCCAATTGTGTTTTTTTTAATAAGTCAACGCATTTACCCTATGAATACAGATTTTAAAAATCTCACGTGACATAAAGAGTGGGGTGAGGGGGTCGTGAGAACACGTCACGGAAACATTAACAGCGTCTCTAGCGGGCAGAAGATTCATGTACTCAACTCAACACGAAGACGAACCCGTCACTTTGCTAAAGGGTTCTTAGATCCTAAAATGGGCCCCCGAGACGATTGACGATTTAGATAGGTACGATTATTTTATTTTATGGTGCCACCATTTGGCTATAAGCATATATTTATGTTCTTTAGATTTTGTTATCCGGTAAAATAAAAATTCGACGGTGGAATCAGTCAATTTCGAATTTTTCAGAAAGCGAATTCCTAACTAATATAATGAATTTTCAGGTGTGATTCGTACGATGCACTGCGAACCTTCATACACAGCTGATGCCATTTCCGTGGATGTGGTCGCCAACGGGTGTATCCTGATCGCCTATTGTACTGCACTAGACAAGTGAGTTATACTTTAGCGCCATCTGTTGGTGGGTAGGTAGCTAGAGTAAAAACAAAGTACACTGCCTGATCCGCCCGCGGCTTCGCACGCGTCGTTTGTCAATAAAAAACACCTACCCTCATGTACAGTCGGGTAAAAAGTAGCCTGTCTCAATCCTGGTCATAATGAAAAAAGAAAATAAAACTAAAAATGTATTTATTGCTACATAAACAACTTAATAGGTTACTTATTCTTTAAACATTACAAAAACGGGTTTATGCAGATATGGTTATCAGATATAGTTTAACTAACGATCCCTGCACTAGGCGAAGCCTGTATCGCGGGGACCTGAGTACGATTAAAAAATTAAATATATTTATAACCTCAGTCGACGACTAAATAAAATATAATAGTAAAAAAGCGAAAACTAGAGAAAAAAAAACAAATAAAAATACTACAACTAATAATAATACAGTTTACAGTTGTATCTCTAGTAACTGCTCGGTTTCACAGTATGTGAGCGTCACTAGCCATTTTCGGACAACAGATTTAGCTTGATTTACAGAAAATGATTTGACATTACATTTTTTGACCGTGGTATTGTATATATTTGATTTAATAAATTATCCGAATCGCTGAGCAAACGACGTCGAAACAGGAGGATTTGGTTTATAAACTCTGCGCTTATTTATTTTTTCGTAGTTTGTTGAAGACAGAACTGATTTCTGTGCAGACAAAAATATTTTCGGAACAAACAGCTGGCGCACATTTAGAACGTTACACTCTGTACAGATCATCTGTTGGGTACATGCGTGGTTTTTTTTTTGACATGACCGTGACAACAGAGCGTTGAGCTCTTTCAGCTTGCAGCTATCGATGAGATTTGGTATATATATCGATTATTCGATATAATCGATATAAATACCAAATTTCTTCGAAATCGGTCCAGCCAGTCAGTCGTGAAAAAGTAACAAATAGACAGAGTTACTTTCTGATTTATATTTATGTAGATAGCGCCATCTATTATCCAGTAGCTGTACCGAAACATGTATTGTTGACAACGCCATCTACTAGTAAGTTATTGTACTAAGTACTAAAAATAAATGATTGCGTGGATAATGCTAGAATATGCCAGTAGCTGAACCATGAAAAGATATAAGCAGTCTCAATTTCAATGTATTTGAACAAAATACAAAAATAAATAAATACAAAATTATGAACCGAACACAGATAAAACCATAATTTAAAAAGTGGTTGGATATTTGCCAATGGCCCCACTCTAGGCTCTAGGCTTGACTCTTTATTGCCATCTATTGATGGATAGCTTTAAATAAATTGGAATATTTTGTGACTACGATATTTTAGACTATGGTTTATTTATTCATATTACAGCCCATATTTTTCTTTCAGACCTAAAGAAACCCAAGTTTACAATCTCACTTTGTCTCATGCAATCAATATAACATGGAGAGAAATTATTGAATTGGGTGAGTTGAAAATTTCATATTTCAAAGTCCTAAAGTTTGTAAATTATGCTCGACACACGCTCGATTAGCAAGTATAATCGATCGGTTTGACGTTTTGTGAGCGTTTTGGTTTGACTCCAACAACATTGTCTTACGTTTTATGGGTTCGATAATGTTTGCACGTTGGATTTTTGATCTACCTACAGAAACACAAGTCCAAGCTTGAAATGAATTAGTTCGCCATCTATCGTCTAGATGCAGTACTAAAGCAGAAAATAAAAAGACGCAAGGTGGCGCTGTATGTCTGTAAATTTTATTTTATTCGTACTACCTATTTTATTTCACCATAGGTCCTATTCTAAATCGAAGCCATTTTTACTATAATTTTCAGGTGAGAAATGGGTGAACGAATATCCATATACAGTCGCACTTTGGTACCCTGGCGGCACCATCAAGTCTTATTGGATCACACATCAGATTTGCCTCATTCTATTCCACGTTATACCAGCCTATTTAGTGGATATGCTCCTGTTTTTACTTGGAAAGAAAACATTGTAAGTACTAACAATGTTTACTTTGGCAGTTGATATGATTTTGGCGGGGCGGGTGAAACGAACCCTGATATACCTACTTACTCTGTGGACGAACTGAATGAATGAATGAATGGTTGATGATGGATATGATGGTTGGTCTACAAAAAAATATGCAAGGGTAGAAATTTATAAAAGATTTCACATGGGTTTTCCACAGCATGGACTGCCGGCGGGCGTACCGTAGGTCTAGAATTAAATAAATAACTAATCCTTTATTTTCAGCATGGTCAACGTTCAGAAAAGGATAAGCCATGGCCTAAGCGTCCTCCAGCATTATACAGTGAAAGAATGGCACTTTACTAACACCAACTTCGCTAATTTACGCAACAGAATAACTAAAAGAGAAGGAGACGTGTTTTTTACTGACTTTTCGGATTTGAACCCAGACGATTATTTGGAAAACTATATAAAAGGGACACGGCAGTTCTGCTGTAAAGAGGATCCATCAAATTTGCCACGCGCAAGAAACCTGCACAAAATGTGAGCTAAAAAAACGTGTAATGTTTGTGTGTAATATATATTTACAGTTAATTCAGCCTCAATAATGTAAAAAACGTGTTTTTATTAAAAACAAAAATGTTTGTCATTAAAAACACCTTTGCTTATTTTTCTTTGACTCAGTCTTATCTTATTCTCGCTTGGAACGTTTTTCTTATACTCATTATAATTAATTTTCTTTTTCAGACGATACGTTGTCGATAGACTCGTGAAGTTTTTATTCATCGGTCTCTTCGTGTGGTACCTTTACTCAAATTTCCACCTGCTGACGTCATCTTTTGAATATTTGGACAATTCTTTGAAGAATCTCTTGCCTTAGGCAAGGTTATAATAGAAACCTTGACTATTGCTTGATGAATCTATAAAATAAGATCATTCATAGGTAATTAAAATGTTTGTTTGCTGTTGTTATTTTAATCGTAATCACAACCATACAAAATGTACGGGCGTGATCCTAGACGGGTTAATGTTATATGAATAAAACATCTGAAATATCTTTTATGTTGCGATAATGTAACGGTTCTTTCATTCCCTTGGTGAATTGAATAAACAAGGTAATATATTAAAATTAAGTTTAGTAGGTATCTAGATGTAAAAACGAAAGGTTTTGGCAGAAATAATTTACGTTAGACACGACAACTAAATACTAGTCAGAGACAAACGTGGCTGGCATTGGCCCAAGGGGAGCCCAAGAGAGGATTTTGGAATTTACTCAAGGGCGGCAGATTAACATAAAGGACGATACCTTGCACCCTATTGAGTATCTACACCGTATATAAGCCCTCTTTATAGGGTCTCGATAGAAATACTCGAGCGCGTCAAATTGAGATTGAGGTGGGTATCCTGAAAATTGTGCATTTCAATAATCTGACAATTTGAGCATGACGTAAGGGAGCTGAAGGGTCTCAAACTTACAAAAAAAACGTCACCTCGATATTTTCAAGCGTGGTCGATTTTTATTTTATTTTAAAGTAAATAGTTCAAGAATAAAAAGAAATATATAATCTGCCGATTTCCACAAGCCGAAGTAACAAAAATCGTCAATAAAGTTTAAGCTGCAGTGAAGCATTGTATTTCCCACTCCGCGTTTATTTTTCCCTTTCACTCTTTCTCTATCTTTCACTCTCTTGCACCGGATGAAGATTCCACGAATGAAGATTATTAACATATTTTAAGGATAAGGCTTTTTTTAGTTTTACAATATTTTTGTGAATATGTATTATAATTAATTGTTTTAACAAATAAATTAAATTTTCCATGCATATTTATTTGTCACATTGGTGATATAAAAATTTGTTTTTTCAAACTTTAGGATTAAGAAAATCCCTCCAAATAACTGTCAGATTAATAGTCAGCACGACTAGCTGAACCTATCTGTACTTATAATAATCTGACGCGCTCGAGTATTTCAAAATAGCTATTTGTTTCATTTTCAATTACCTGCCACGAGCTTGCATCACGCTATAATCGACAATCAAGGGCTTAGATTTACTTGTCTAAAATTATGTAATTAAGTGAAACCATATCATCTAATAAAAAAATAAATGTTGTTTTTTGGAACTCGTAGTTTCTTTGTGATATTTGACTTCCATAACAGAACAAAAAGTAGTAGTAGGTAAGTAATTTTGCTATAAAAGTAGTAGCAATTACTTTGAGTGTTGTGTGCGGCCGAATCCGGTGGTTTTGAGTTTTTATTTCAGCCATGTGCATACCTACACATTATTATTGTTTTAATAATAGCCAAGGAAAACATCATGAGAAAACCCGCGGCTTAACCCCGCTCGTACGAACATACTGAGGGGTTATTTTAAAAAGTCGGAAAGCTATTGGATCGGTTTGAAATATTTTTTCAGATTCGATTTCGAATCAGATAACGCTGTTTTGTAAACTATTAACCTTGGAATCCTATCGGAAAGGTATCCGCGCTTTATAATAAATCTGAAATAGTTTTAAAATAGCGTTTTGATTTAGAAATCGAATCCAAAGAAAAATGTCCGACGGATCCGACAGCTTTCAGAGTTTTAAAATAGCAGTTATCCTGAAGATCAGTTTGAGGCCGGGAGAATGTAGCAGATACTGGGAAAGCAAGACAGCGGCCGCGGTCCTTCACCTAGTAGATACCTACTACAAAATACCTACCACATTATTGGTGTAAAACGTATTCAATAGATAAATTATTTTCATAAGGATAATTTGTAGGTATATGAAGGGGTGGGGACATTTTAGTTTCGTATTTTCTATGATATAGGTACCAAGTGTAACCACTTAATTAATAAATATCTAAAACAAATCAAGCTGAAAGTACCTAAACACTAATTTGGCTAAAAAATGTTAAAGTATTTACACATGTTTTTTTTTTTATGTACGATTAATAAAAATATAAGAGCCAGAAGATGCAAGAAATTAAAACTAGGTACGTATAATTGATCGAGCGAAGCGAGATCTCCAAATCCACTTGGGCAAATCAGCGTTGTATGTATGTATGTTTGTTTGTTTGTTTGTCTGAGGATAACTTTCGTAGCGTTTATCCGATCATCATGAAATGTGGTATATAGGTAGGTAGTGATAGCATAATTTTGGTGTGACTCAATGAGCTAAGAATATTGGGGGGGTTGTTGAGATATTGGGGTTCAAGAGGGGTAAAAAAAATGAAAATGAGACTATTAGGTTAAGTTGGACGTTAAATGAAAGGTCTTCATTAGTACATTTGAACCCCGTTTTTATTTTTAGTTTAATTTTTGTAGTTTTTGAGTTATTAGCCATAATAAAAACAAAACTTTGACAAAATTCCAGTGACCCCACAATGCTGAAATTTGGTATTGATGTAGCTTTAGTGACACAAATATAGGCAAAGACTGAAATCCAGAATAATTGCCCAAAAAAAATTTACCAATTAACAAGAACCCCTGTTACACCTAATTTGAATGAAACTGTAGGTCAAGTATTTTGGTTATGCATTTCGTGGCACCAATTTATTAGTCAAAGATTAAAGCCGGTATGCACAAAGATCACTAAACGTATTTAGCGACTAAACATGTTTAAATTTGGAGTATTTGTATGATTTCACAACTCCTTAAGTCATATTTAGCCACTAAATACGTTTAGGCATCGTTGTGCAAGTCGCCCTAAGAATAATATTTATTTTGGGAGATTCGCGAGATCTCAGTTCGGGGCGAACCACTAGTTATCGTCGAAACATGTGTTGTCTGAAGTCTGAAACACTATGGTTAGTTTTAGTATCCTAAATATTTGAGTGGCGGCAGTGTCGACTCTTATTAGCCTGTCTAACTGGCTGAGTATCTCTATACTTGTCTGAATTCAGAGTCTTTTTCATTAAACCTGTCTGATTATTGCATAGTGTAAAGCCGGTTTACGTTAGCATTTTGTCTATAGTTTGGTGGCACCACTTTCTATTCATTTGAGTCACCTGTGTTGTTACCTGTAACGACTTTGACATAGGTACTTTAACCAATAATGGATCATTTTTGTTAATCGTAATTGTAAGATTTCGTTCTATTGATGACACTCAATAGCTATAGCTATTTAATTACAACCATGACGTAAATGTTTGACTTATAATAAATAAATAAATAAATATTTCTTGACATTTCACACAGCGCTATCTAGCTCCAAACTAAGCAGAGCTTGTACTATGGAAACCAGATAACTGATAGAATACCTACTTATATAAATTTTTTTTTGTAAATACATACTTATAATATATAGAGAAACAACCAGACCCGGAACAAATATCTGTAGATCATGCAAACATTTGTTCCGCAGCGGGAATCGAACCCGCTACCTCCTGCGTCTCAGTAATGGATCGCTTCTGTCAAAATATACAAAAACTTTTAGTTTTGCAAGTTTTATAAGTATAATATTTCGCAAGATTTGCTGAATGTGTTTCAACCTTTATTTCAAATAATATTTCGAATGAACTACACAGACTATCTTGCCATTTGGTTAGTTTTCATCTTGTGCTTTGTGATTTTCATCATTGTAAACCCCAGAGCTTTTTTAAACCCAATAACAAGATCATTCTTACATAAATAGCCAATAGAAGTGTTTGTTTTGATAATTTGAGCCAATTAGAACAATCTGGTAGAATCGAGAAACCGTCATTCGAGAACATACTGTTGCATCAGAAAAGAAACGAAGGGCGGTGGGGCGAAGAGAATCAAAAAAGGTCGAGGACTACTGCGTAGTTTATTCTGTTTATAACATCGATTAAAATTTCTATTAAAATCAGAACAAATGTTTGCCTGATCTACAGATATTTGTTCCGTATCTGGATGTTTTTCTATATACTATATATAGAAAAACTATATTATATATACAAGTATGTATTTACAAAACAAAAAAAAAGTATATAAGTATTCTATCAGTTATTTGGTTCTCATAGTACAAGCTCTGCTTAGTTTGGGGCTAAATAGCGCTGTGTGAAATTTCCAGCAATATTTATTTATTTATATAACTCGGATCGAGATGCCTTTAGGATTATTAATTTTATTGTTCTATATATTTTTATAAGAGCTGAGGATCGGGCTCAATGGCACACCCTGGGAGAGACCTACGTCCAGCAGTGGACTGCTATAGGTTGATGATGATCATGATGATATATTTTTACAATAACTTAACAGATTCATCCAACCAGTTGTTTCCATTTTATACATTCTAGAAGCAATATAACGAATAAAAAATGTTTGCATTGTATACTTTATGTTCCATTAGAAAATAAAAAGCATGCGTGCAATTCGCACGTCGTAGAAATGAAGCCTTCAAAAAACCGACCCCCCAACCAACCACCTTTCAACCTTTCTTATGAATGTAGTGTCTGTCTCTTTTTACTGTCGTTTTTTCGATTCAATGATTTTTAAATTACAACGATGCTAAAGAAGTTTTCACTTCAAAAAAAAAGCATTTGTGCAATTCACACGTGGTAGAAGTGAAACCTTCAAAAATATTGGTTTCAAGATAATGAGACGAATGTAAAATTTCAGGAAGATGATAATTGTAGGTTTTAGTAATGATCTTAGTGATGATTATTAACACGAGTTAGATAATTATTAACACGAGTGAAGGGAGTACGAAGCAAAGCACAAAGACAACCACGAACTTATGAAACACTGTATAATGCTTCCTATCTCATTTTTTCCCACGTTAAATCTTATGAGTTTATGTGTCTGTCTCTTTTTCGTTTCATCGACTTTGAAATCACAGCGATGTTAAAGAAGTTTTCACTTCAAAAACTTACCATCTACTAACTACATATATTGTATACAGTACACTGTATAATCCAACTTGGTAAAAGAAATGATTAAAATCATTAAATAAATAGAACAAAATCTCGATAAAAAATCGATTAAAACAATACTTGGCACATCACTATCTGTCAAAGTCATGTGTTATCTGTTGCGTTCTATTTACGTTCGCCTTCACTTCACACACATCGCATCGCCATTAATTTACAAAATGGCTGAACTGTAAAGACGTGTATTTCTGCTATTTTCTAATCATGGAGTCCAATAACGTTTTTTGTCTTGAAATTGACCAAATTTCTAGTATTTCAAGTATTTCCTCCAGTTCTGTGAACGAAGAAACCGCGATTCGTCGAATTATAAAGTGCAATACTTCGATTCCAATAATTCCTTGTGTTCTGGACTGGTCTCCGCCTATAGGGCCTTTGAAGTGTTTAAAATCTAGAAGCCCTGAGTTCTTTCGCACACCACCCCCAACCTTGCATAAAGACCTGAACCCTTGTGAAGCAATGTTTGCGTGAAGTGTGTTAAGTATTTAGCATCGACTGTGATTTTGTAAAGTGTAAAAAAATGATGTACTCTGCAGTGAACGGGCGCAACCAGCGTAAATCTCAAATGTATAATCCAATGCATCATTCGTACTCGAATTACTGTACAGACGCCCTTCAAAAGAGCGACATGAAGCTGGATTACGAAAACGAAATATTCCTCAACAATCTTCATCTAATCCCCGATCCGCTGATGAAAAACCTCGCGGATACTCTCATAACGGCCGAAAAACCTGAAAAATTGAAGAAAAACAATCTAGAAAGTCCAAAAATGCCGCCTGAAGTTCTAAAACAACCTTCTGAACAGGGTGTTAAGCCTGATTCCACCCTGGCAGGTATAACCAACTTTTTCTCTGGTGTTTTCAATATGCTGTCTAGCGCGATGTTCCGGGCTAAATCGCCTGTACATTACTACGATTGTTTTGACGCTGAGAGCCACCAGGGGTCGCCGCCGAACTGGCAAGGCGCCAACATCGACGATAAAGATAAAAATGGACAGACAGGCGAAAGATTGAGCTCTGACGCTTCTAACCCAAATGGCTCCGAGATGAATAACTGTAAATCCCCTGTGAGTGTTTGTGAGGAGAAACTGAACCAAGTTAAGTACCTGCTGTCACCTAAACCGCCGTCAAACCCGATCTGGTTGAGGAAACGGCCGAAGAAAGTGTTTGTTGAACCCGCATCAGTGCAAGACAGCTTTGAAGATGCCTTCTCTCCAGAAGACTATGTCAGCCTCTCAAATGAGCCCTACATTAAGTACTACAGCCCGTCACAGTACCAAACTGAGGAGTTAATTGCTTCTGAAGCACCTAAAATGAAAATAGAATCTGGACCCATTATAGAAACCACAGAAATCGTAGATATGATGGCGACAGGCACAACAATCACACAATTGGAAAGCACTAGTTTGGATGTTGAAAAAGATACAACGGAACAGGAAAGTGATAAATTAGCATTGTCTGGACCCATTATAGAAACCACAGAAATCGTAAAAGATATGATGGAGACGGGCACAACAATCACACAATTGGAAGGCACTAGTTTGGATGTTGAAAAAGATACAACGGAACAGGAAAGTGATAAATTAGCATTGGAAAACATCAACAACACAGATGACACTGATAAACATCAGCTGGTGTCTTCCTGCGAAGACAAGGTATCAAAACTTAAAGCACTACTACAGGAAAAACGTAAGAAGCCCGTTAAATTTGAACCCACACCTGAACCTTTCACCGAACAACCAAAACCAGCTAAAACCATCTCTATCAGCAAACCAGTTGATAAACACTATAAAAACCCACACAGAATGCTCGACAAACGTCGAAAAATGAAATTGAAACAAACTATTCAAGACGATATGATTTTTGCTAATGAAATCAATTCAGACCTTGAAAACTCATCTTCCACTCCATCAACAACCAACTCCTCAAGTGAGACAAGCCTCGGAGACTACTTCGATGAAATGAAAGGTCGGTTCCGATCAGTCTCCAATACAGAAAGTGAAGATTCCTTCCAAATTGTCTTCAACGATAGCCCCAAACATCACAAAGCCTCGGACTGCGAATCTGAAGACTCATTCATCGTTTTCGAGGATGAGAACTGTTACACATCCAATGATGTCTTCGGTGACTCCGATTGCGACTCTGACTCTGATATCAGTGACTCCGGTTGCAGTACAATGACGTGTAAACTGTCACACTCTCTGTCAAGAACTGTCAGTAATTTGACAGATGATACTTTGTTTGAGAGTAGCGATGAAGTGGATTGTGCGAAGGTGGAACCGGTCATCGAAGCTAAAGGTCTACTGATGGATGACAGAAAGAAGATCTTAAGAAAAGACCAGCCAGCTAAAAAGGTCAGTTTTTTTATTTATTACAGACACAAAGGGGGGGGGGGGGGGTTCAGGGTTTTTGTACTCTACATACTACAATAAATCAAAACAAAACTCAATATTATTTACCAAGCAAAAGCACAATGGAGCTGACATCATCGTTAAACGAAGCAAAGCTCTAAAAAAAAAATAGATAAAAAAAAACTATAAAACAAATCTACTATCTACTTCTCTTACTTGCACTTGTATACAACAGAGACATAAAATTTTCATTATTCGGATCTACTAACTATGATTTATTCTCTGCCCAAGGTCCTTGCTAATGTATTCCACGTCTTATGTCTTGCGTAATAAGGTTGGCATTGGCAACGCGTCTCATGAAGGTCATCAATGACCGCATGGAAAAGCTGTCTAGCTGGTTGATCTTTATAACCTGATTCAGATTTTATTACAAGTACCTAATCTAGTTCAAAAAATCATAATTTTTGGGGTCCGTAGTCGAACTCTGAACCTTTCTTTCGCTAATTTCGATGTCAGTCTGTCCGTCCGACCCTTTACAACTGTTTTACTTGTAAACTAAAGGACCGTAATGCTTTTTTAATTGATCGAGCGAAGTGAGATCTCAAAATCAACTTTGGCAAATCGGCGTTGTATGTATGTATCTATGTTAGTTTGTCAGATAACTTTCGAAGCGTTTATTCGATCATCGTGAAATTTGGTATATAGTAGGTAGGTAGTGATGGCACAATTTTGGTGTAACTAAATGAGCTATCAATGGGGGTGGGGGGTTGAGATATTGGGGTTCAAGAGGGGTAAAAAAAAACAAAATGGGACTATCCGGTCAAGTGGCACGTCTAATAAAAGGTCTTTGTGAGTACATTTTGACCCCGTTTTTATTTTTAGTTTAAATATTGTAATTTTTAAGTTATTAGCCATAATAAAAACTGAACTTTGACAAAATTCACAGAGTACACCCCACAGTGCTGAAATTTAGTATGCGTGTAGCTTTAGTGACTCAAATATAGGGAAAAGTCTCAAATCAAAAATAACTGCACCTAACCTGAACTCCCGTTACCTGTAATTTGAGTTAAACTGTAGGTCAAGTTAGTTGTTTCGCATTTCGTGGCATTTTATTAGTCAATTATCGGCTTGCACAAAGATCCCTAAACATATTTAGCGAGTAAACATGTTTAAATTATACGTTTTTGTATGATTTGTCAACTCCTTAAATCATATTTAGCCACTTTTTAGGCATCTTTACGCGAGTCGCCCTAAGAATATTTTTTTTGTGTTTTGGGAGACTCGCGCAATCTCAGTTCGGGACGAACCACTAGTTACTGATTAAGCGCTTGACCACTACCTCACTTGATGGTTAGTGATGGTGAGATCGAAGATGGAGCACGCTTGCCTAGAAAGAACCTATTTATTCTGGACTTGAAGACTGATAAACCACGCGTCGAAGCAGCGGGCGAGACAGATAGTTCATTTATACATATACTAGTCATACATATCTAAAATAGGCGATCAGCCAACCGACTTCCTTTCAATTGCTCCGATCTATGTCATTTTTTGTTCACAACAGTTAAAGTTTGACGACCTTAAGCCCACGAGCCACATCCACAAATAAGACATGAGTCGAAATGTCTTATCAGATTCAATTGTACTTTCTTTATAATTGTTTCATATGTAATTTTGTGTGTACCAAATAAACGATTATTTTATTCTATTCTACAAATCGCCGTCACATGAAGCTAGAAGCGGGTGACACGCATTTTTTCTAGAGAAGTTTAGCGGCGTCTCGTGGCGTGTACCGACCACTGGTGTCAATAAAGTGGCGGATTCACTAGCAGGCTGAGTTGGCTTGAGTAGGTTTGTGGCGAATTTGGGGACCGTTTTTGAAGAGAAAACTTCTTTAAGCGCATTGAGAATTTTTTAGATGGAAAAAACCATTAAACTCGCGACACTGTTACCGTTACCGACACCGTTGTATATGAAATGAAAACTTCTTTATGCCGTTGGGCATTTTTGAGACGACACTGTTACCGTTACCACTGCTGTCGGCACTCCCGGAGTGCCACTTTTTTTTAAGATTTCTGTAAGGCGTTTGCTTGATGTATTGCAGTAAGAACTGTACAAGCCATCTTTCCGATAACTTTCCCCTCTTCCCTTTCATTGTGCATTCAAGCAATGATACCACAAACTTCTATATTCTATGGTAAAACACCCAGTTCGTGGCCCCCAACCAGTAGCATACCTACATTACCCCGACTTACCGTTCATGATTGAACTTTGGTTAGCTCAGAAATAAACCCAAAAACTATATCCGCTACTGCTCAACTGTGCGGCGAGTTCGTATAATAAACGAAAATTGGTGTCCGCAAGGCGTTTTGTGACAGTGGCGCGTGGCTCGTACGCGGCGACTCTAACCAAAGTCTTTGCCTGCCATTATGCATCATCATTTCGAAACTGAAATGAAATTCTTTGTTGTGTTAACTTTTGAAATGATTGAGTCAGTCATTGCCAGTTTGTGGGAAAGTGTTGCGTTGGTTTCTATCTGTAAAGTGAATCACGTTGTACATTGCACTCTTGCGCATAAAAACGTATATTTACGTGATGCTAAGGGCAGTGTAGATGCCCGATTCTATAAACCGCTGACTAAAAATATCTGATACATTCATTAGGAATTGGGTACTACGGAGAGGGCTATGGCTTGGTGTTGCTCTACGAGATCGAATCAGAAATGAGGAGATTCGTAGACGAACCAAAGTCACCGACAAGCACAAAGGATTAGCAAGCTGAAGTGGCAGTGGGCAGGGCACATAGCTCGAAGAGCTGACGTCCGTTGGGGCAGAATTATTTGAAGTACGTACAAAGTACAGAAAGACGCGTTTTTGGGGTCATTGGTTACAATGGGTGTACCACAAGGCTTAATGCTCGGACTATATCTGTTTTTAGTATACATTAATGATCTATTTCATCTTGTAAGGGACGATCATGGTGTTGCCGTTGTATTTGCAGATGACAGATGTCACTTATATATAAATTTTAAATTGAAGCAATGACAAACTGAACTTGACGATGCAAAATGAATGAGATTTTTTTTTTTTTTTTTTTACATTGCGTTTGACCACGATCCCGCCTGATGGTACGCGATGATGCAGTCTAAGATGGTACAAGCTTGCTTAAAAGAAAGCTATTCACTCGTGACTTAAAGACACCCAGGTTGTAGCTATCAGGAATCACAGACTCTGGCAAGGCGTTCCACTATTTGGCGGTGCGTATAATTAAGGTCGAAGAGAACCGCTATGTGCGAATGGGAGGTATTTCTACCATATAGCGGTGGGGCACCGCAGAGCGCCTGGTTGTCCGATAATAGAATAATCCTAAATAAGATAGAGATTGTAAGATAGAGGTTGTAAAATGGTTCGATTTAAACAATTTATTCAATGATTCTTGAGATCTCATTAAATAAAAACCTTATCTTGGACTTTAAATTGGTTCCTTTCAAATCTACATTTAACATTATCAGCTTTCCGAGTTGCGCAATTTCATAATTTGATATGACAAGTAAGTATGCAAAGTTTCAGGTAAGAGGGTTAAAATTTACTTGCAAGATTCATCATCATGCTTAATAGTTACTTTTAAAATAAACAAATACCTACATGTCCAAGTTTGTTTACTATCTCTCTTATCAATATTTCAATATGTTTCGTCATGGAAGACTTACCGCAACCGAGTAATTGGTCTATTGCCCTCACTAACAATGATAACGTTGCATTTCAAAATGCTCACTACTGGTCAGCTTGGGTAAGTTTGTATCGGCCAACCATAGAGTTAGAGGCCGGTTGAAGGCCTCCGATGTGGATTAACGTCTGGTATACGGAAAATAAAGACCAGAAACAATGCGAGCGCTTAGCTTGTTAAGATAAACTAGTGCTTCGCCCCGAACTGAGATCTCTCGAGTCTCAAACATAATAAAAAAAAAAATATTCGTAATATATAACTAACGAAATGCATAACCACTATACTTGACCTAGAGCTTCATTTAAATTACAGGTAACGGGAGTTCATCTTAATTGGTTAAAATTTTTTGGGGTAGAAATTGCAGTTATTCTGGATTTTAGACTTTTGCTTATATTTGTGTCACTAAAGCTACACGCATACAACATTTCAGCACTGTGGAGGCACTGGTGTACTCTGTGAATTTTATCAGAGTTCAGTTTTTATTTTGGCTAAGTATTTAAAAACTACAAAGTTTAAACTATACTCGGCGCGGCGAACCTTGATCCCTATGACAGTTCGTGTTAGGGATGGGTCGTGTCGATAATTTTTTAGACAAAGGCGTGGCTTGCATTCAGCCACGTTGGTAAACATGTTTTAAAAAATATTATAATGTGCATTTTTAATGTCCATTATGTTGTTGTATTAATTTAAGATTTTTGGCATAGATTAAGTAGGTAAGTAAAACCAGAGACCAGTAATATAAATAGACTGCCAGTCTCGAACAACTCGATATTTGATTACCTGTTAGGACGCGAGATGTCGCTAGGAGTTCCAAATCATTATATTTATGTGACCTCTAGCCAACATCTAGCTTACTACCGGTCACGAAAAAAACGATAAAAAATAGATGGCGCTATTTCCAATTTAACGTGCGCGATAGTATTAATGCGACGTTGTCAGTTTGCACGGTATGCGATGTTGCCGGTCTTCAGTTTCGTTAAAACTTCAGTCTAGTATTTTTTGAGACTTGCGCACAATTTTATCGGAATTGCCAGAACATGAAAGTTTCCGTCAAAATAGGGTTTTTTTAGGAAAGGAAAGCCTTGCTGGTGCAATAATAAATAGATATATTTAATTCATTACTTAGGTCTATGATCGTACCATTATCACCTAAATGCGGAAATACCTATTTGTAAAATACGTATTTGTAGTGATATGTACAGATATGTAGAATACTTTTTGAAACAAAATAAAATTTATTTGTAAGTACCCGGCAAATGCATACTACAAGATAATACGTTATTTACTAAAATAATAATTTGATTACATAAGTACACTACATATAATAAGTGCAACAAAATTTCTTAGACTTGCTAGTCGTGACTTTTGAGAAGTGAGGTTTGGCAACACAGCATGCAACAAATTAGATGCAAACAGCGTGGCTGTTTGCTTGCTTGCTGGCTGTCATTCAATGTCAGTCAGTTCATGGTTTCCACTCGTTCCCGCTCATTTTCTTGTGGCTAATTGTTTTGTTTTCGGCTTTCGGGTGAATTTCTTTGCGTTTGAATTTCTCAGTACAATAATTCTGCTTGACTACTAAGATTATGATTTTTTTTTTGTTTTTATTGGACACTCGCGAGATCTCAGTTCGGGGCGAACCACTAGTTATTGATCGAGCGAAGCGAGATCTCCAAATCAACAAATCGGCGTTGTATGTATGTATGTTTGTTTGTCCGAGGATAACTTTCGAAGCGTTTATCCGATCATCGTGAAATTTGGTATATAGGTAGGTAATGATAGCACAATTTTGGTGTGACCAATGAGTTAAAAATTTTGGAGGGTTGTTGAGATATTGGGGTTCAAGAGGGGTAAAAAAAATAAAAATGAGACTATTAGGTCAAATGAGACGTCAAGTGAAAGGTCTTCATTAGTATATTTAAACCCCTTTTTTATTTTTAGTAAAGTTTTTGTAGTTTTTGAGTTATTAGCCATAATAAAAACTAAACTTTGACAAAATTCACAGGGTACACCAGTGACCCCACAGTGCTGTAATTTGGTATGCGTGTAGCTTATGTATCACAAATATAGGCAAAAGTCTGAAATCCAGAATAACTGCAATTTGTACCCCAAAAAATGGTAACCAATTTACATGAACTCCCGTTACCTGTAATTTGAATGAAACTATAGGTCAAGTTAATTGGTTTTTATTTCGTGGCACTATTTTGATAGTCAAAGATTACGAACAATATTTTTTGGTTTTATGCTAGACTCGTGAATCTCAGTTCGGGGCGAACCACTAGTTATGTATTCTAAATTAATTAAAAGCTTACATATCCACTTGTAAGCAAGTAATGTGATAAAAAGAAGGAAAGGGAAGGTTTCACTAACGATTTGGTAAGGTGATGTTTTGATTTGAATGACATGGTGTTATTTATTTAAATAAAAATACACAATACTATAACAATATGAGTTTTTATTGCAAATTAAATCAAACTTAAATCTTCTTAACTCAAAGTGTAGCTTTAATAATATTCTTTGCCTATAATCAAAAATAAACTTAAATCTTTTTGATTATTTAATAATAAAAAGTTTGATTATTTTATATTATTTATTGAATATTGTTTAATTTTTAAATCGAGCACTAGGAAATCCGCATCATTAGGTTTAGAATCGTATTGGCTTGGTCCGTAGAGCTCTGATGGTGAAAGAAAGCATAGTAATTAAAACCGTTATGCTCTAAACTAGAACAAAACAGTTTGAATTAATGTGTCTCCAATAAATAGGTAGGTACCTATATATAGCGATAGACTCGCCAACTTAAAAATCCTGCAGCGTAGGATTTTTGCTGTAGTGAGTATATAGTGGCTAAGTACCTACATTGCATTGTTTTTTTAGGCGACGATACCCTTAGAAGTAAAAAAATCTGCCATTTAATTTTGTGTTAAGCGCCACCTAGGTAAAAAACAATGCGTTTTTTTGTATGCTACCTTTCATCCTATTCCTACGCCATCTGTGATTAAGCATACGAAAGTGGTAAATAATCAATATGAAATAAAATCGGTAAATCTTGTTGTATGGACAATATTACTTATTCTAAAAAAACCAGAAAAATTTTGGTGTGTTGTAGTGAAAATTTATTTTAATTTGTTTGGTTGCAATGGCCGCTATGAAAGTTTCCAGGCTATGAGACAGCGCCATCTAGAAATAATTCGGGATTTTGAGCTTTTTGCGGATTACGTTTTTTTTTCAATGGACTTGACAGTCTATTTATATTACTGGTCTCTGGTAAAACGAAAGTTTCCAACCTTGTTATTTTCTAATAATGTTTAACCCGGTAAACACGTTTTTGCTATATAAGTATATATTTTATCATGAAAATGAATGTTCCCCATTTATTTATTTTGTCTGAAAAAGTGCACTCGTTTCCATTACCGACATTTTTTTATCGATACTTGCCGCCCTAGTCTATAAACGTCACACGACGTAAGTTTTGCAGGACGTAAACATAAATTCAGATTGAGATAACTTCTTGTAAATGTTAAGAATTGTTAAAAATATCAACGGAATATCATTACTAATGGTATAAAGCTACGTAAAATTTATAAATGGCATTTTTTGACGCCCCCAATATGATCCCAATTTAATGGTGACGCCACTACAATGTTATATGGTGACATTAGCTGTCAGTGTCATAGGGATCAAGGTTCGCCGCGCCGAGTATAACAAATAAAAAGGGATCGAAATGTACTCACTAAGACCTTTTATTAGACGTGCCACTTTACCAGATAGTCCCATTTTGTTTGTTTTTTACCCCTCTTGAACCCTAATATCTCAACAACCCCCTAACATTTTTAGCTAATTTAGTCACACCAAAATTGTGCCATCACTACCTACCTATGTATCAAATTTCACGATGATCGGATTAAAGCTTCGAAAGTTATCCTCGGACAAACAAACATGCATACATATTTACATACACACATACACCGCCGATTTGCCCAAGTTGATTTGGAGATCTCGCTTCGAAGAAGAACGAATGAACCTTCACTCTGGTCTTGAAGACTCCGAGATTAAAGTGGTCCTTTATCTTTTATGGTTAGCCGATACAACCTATTAGCCATAGTGAGTGTTTGGAATTGAAATTCGATAACATAATCAGTTGGTGAGACCATTCTATATACTCTTATATATGAATCAGAACAGGCCCTGGAAAGTCAGCCAGTTAAATAATGATCATGAAAAGTCAGAAATGATTTGTTTATATTTATGTGTACGTGCCTACATCACAGATTGTTGAAAGTTTCCCAATGTTTACTTTTGTAGCCAGTTATCGAATTTGTATTTAAAAGATTTATTGAAGTGGCAGAAACAACAGCTCCTGGTTATAATGTTCCAATCATGGACCACGCTGTTATTGAGCAAATTATGTCAAATTAGTGGGTTTAACAAGGAACACAATTTAAGTTGGCATCCTCGGGAAGGTCTGATGCTGTTTTATTGTGATCTGTGGATATTTGCCAGTTTTCTGAAATGTCAGGAAATAATGAGATTATTTCTAATGGTATTTATTACCCGTGCGCGATAAGTTGGGACCTGAGCGCGGTGACGTCATATTGGCGTGTTTGTACCGCCCGCAAAAAAGCGAACATAACAAGCAGTAGGCCAGTACGAGACTAAAACCCCTAGTAAAAAATAGTGATGCGAACGGTACAATACGGGCGCCATCGGGGAAGTGCAGGGGAAGCGGTCGGGGAGTCGCATTCCTAACAGGTCCCAAGTTATCGCGCACGAGTTATACAGTTAGCATTCAAAGTGGATTAAAATGCTTGAAAAAAAGGGACGATGGATCGTTATTTTGTGCACGAAGCAGTTTTTATCACCGTTTATGCACTCAATCAGTAATCTGAATGATTCGACTGATTATTTTATTATTGCTAAGTATACGTATGAAAGTCAACTTTTTCGTATTTAAAGATATACTTATCGGATTATGGCTGGTTGATAGTCTACCTGATGCAATACTACGAAGTAGTATGTTAATTTCCCACGTGAGTAAAATGCACTCTCTAAACCGCTGATTATAAACAAAGACTTGAAATTAGGCATGGAAATGATTGCTACTTTTAAATAATTTTCATATGATCATATATAATCATTTTTTAATCACTGCTATTTCACATGTGAAAAATCACAGGCAATGATTTTTCAGTATAGAAAGAAAGAAGACTCAACAGAATAATATAATGATTCCGTAATGTCACACTTGCTATTTCATATAAAAAATCACGGGCAATGATTTTTTATTATTATGCTATTCTTGCTAGTGCTATTTCACATGTGAAAAATCACGGCCAATGAAGACCCCTGATGAATTCCGAAGAAATGCGAACTACTGTGATTTAGAATGAATAGAATAGAATAGAATAGAAAAACGTTTATTTTGCATCACAAGTGTACAATGGCTTAGAAAAATGGGTATAAATTAATTAACAAATTTGTGAGCAAAAACGGTCACCACTCAGCATTGTGCTGTGATTTGTAGCAGACCCGAATGCCTGCGACTGATATACGATGAAAACAGAAAGTGATTTTAATTGAGTAATTTTTAGCAAGTTATGCGAACGAAAATAGTAGGTGTGACTTAAAATGTTTAATTTCATATGATTTTTCACATGCTATTCGTGAAACGTTCCATTCCTACTTGAAATCAACAAACAACAACAATATACATCTAGTATTACTAGTATTGCGATTATTCATACCTTCTGTGACCTTTTAGCCGTAGCTTAAGGAAGGACAACAAAGGCATTGCCACATATTGGAATATAAATAGCAAACGTGACAAATAACAAGTAACGCACATAACATAATTCGAACTCCCTTTAGACGAGATATGAATTAGTTCCATGAGTATTTCAACACAATGCCACTATTAGGGCGTCTACTGGTTGGGAAATCCTCTGTAAGACGGCCTTTGTTTTTCGGAATAGTATAGATAGAGTATACACTGTCATAAAACATATTGTTTGTTTCACATCCTATTTATATTTCAATGCACATTTATTCATGGACATTTTTGGACATGATAATTATGAAATATGTAATTATAATGACTATAACAGCTCGCGATCTAAGGATACTGTATTGACCGGTATTGACATGACCTTTATATGACATTGTAATTGATATCTATAATTTTAAATATAATTTAAATTGCAAGCTTAGCTTAAGCGAAATATGTTGGAAACTAAAATGGACATCATTCAATTTAACCATATTTCATGCATCATCATCATCATCCACAGCCTGATTTCACCCACTGCTGGGTTTGTGCCATCCACCACGATCCTATGCTAGTCTCACCCACTGACGGCCCGCGACCTTACGATGTCGTCCACCCATCTCGCTGCCGGACGTCCTACTCTTCTATACCCGCTCCTCGGCCACCATTCAGTCACTTTCCTTCTCCATCGGTCATCACCACGTCTAGCCAAGTATATCCCCCCCCCCGTTCAATGTTTGGTTAAAAAAAAAAAGTCGGCACTTCTAGTCTGTCTTAGCTAGATAGGCCTGTGTCTGTGTGTGGTATGGCATCGTAGGTCGCAAACGGATGGACCGATTCGGACGCGGTTTTTTTAATAGATAGCTAGTTTAACTCGGGTCAGTGTCAGTTATTAAAGCCCCACGCAAAAAGAGAGGGTAGAAGGTTTTTAAAATTTTGTGAAAATTTACTTAACAGCTCTGTCAATATTATTTAGATTGATTAAAAAGAACATTCATTAAAAAAAGAAGATTCATTGAAAAGGCAACGCTCCATCGTCCGATTCTACTCATAAGACGTTAAATAGACGACTTTGTTTGGCATACAGCCAGTGCTATTATCTACAGTATACCAAACATCGAAACAATTAGTATATTGTGTGTCTATATCAATTACTTAATTTGAATGCTCTCAATATTGGTGTCAATTCGCCAAGACATTAAGATAATGAAACATATTTGTCGTAAACTGTTCGCATTCGCACCAGCGACAAAACGTTTTTAATAAAATAAATAAAAATAATTGATCGAGCGAAGCGAGTTCTCCAAATCAACTTCGGTGTACGGCGTTGTAAATATGTAAGTATGTATGTTTGTTTCGAGGATAACTTTCGAAGGGTTGATCCGATCATCGTGAACCCACATACGACCTGCGATTTTTATAATGTCGTCGACCCATCTTGCCGGTGGACGACCTGTGTTCCTGGTTCCATCTCGGGGCCACCACTCAGTCAGCACCCTGCTCCACCTGTCATCACCGCGCCTGGCCACATGTCCTGCCCAACTCCATTTGAGTCCCAATATACGCTTGGTAACGTCTTGAACTTTAGTCCGCTTGCGAATTTCGGTATTGGGGACTCGGTCTAGCAGTGTGATGCCGAGCATGGCGCGCTCCATGGCTCTCTGTGCGACTAATCTTGTGCAGTCTCCTTCGTGAGCGTCCAAAAATACTTTACGAATAAAAACTAAAAATAGGTATGATTGTTAACTTTAGTATTTAGCCTTATAACATCAAACTGAACAGTGTCTAATAATAATAAATAATCAAGACACTGAGTGTCAGGTTTATTAAGCAAATAGACTCGTTTTCACTATTGGTAGACCACGTACGCCTACGCGGTTATAATTATTCGAATGTTCCATTCGAATAATTCGAATACAAAAATCTGCCGAATATTCGATTGCAATTGGCATTGCATTACGCCCATTACCCTATACAACATCACGAAATACAAGTGAAAAGACAGTACGGGCTGATTTATAATCAGCTCCTTTTTCTAGAACTATCTGTAGCCAGATCGCATTATGATGATAACTATTATAATTAGTATGTATGCTAATAATGAGCTGAACAAATAAGCCATTAGCCTAAAAGTCTTGAAATAACTGTGAACAAAGGTCTTTGTCTTGATTATTTAGATCAGAATGTTATTCATTTTATATATGTATTGTTGTGTTCATTATTTAGATTAGAACGCTTGATACTTAGTGTTCTTTGTTATGAATACTGTTACTAAATAAACAGTTACTGTTTTTTCTGTGCTTCGCCATTCATTTCACATAGTTGCTTAAAAAGTTTTAAATAAAAAAATATTGCTGGACATTTCACACAGCGCTCGCCCCAAACTAAGCAGAACTTGTACAATGAGAACTATTGGGAACCAGATAACTCTAATATATAAAAATCTCGTATCACGGTGTTTGTGGTCGCACTCCTCCGAAACGGGTAGACCGATTTTAATGATTTTTTTTATGTATATTTGGTAGATATGAGAATAAGGTCTTAAAGTATTTTTCAGCCTCCTGCACCCACCCCCCATTTTTAAATCGTGATTTTAGTATTTTTGTATGAAAATATCCATATAATTTAACCGTCGTTCATTGACGTGAAGCCATTTACATGAAGTGCCGCGTCACTTTGACATTTCATTCTGCATTTGATTTCTTTAATAATTTATATGGCAGAACAACGTTTGCGGGGTCAGCTAGTAATATTATATAGAAAACATCCATACCCGGAAAAAGTCCTTTGTAAAAAAGCCGGATTCGTTGCCTGATTCTTCCCCATGATAGAGCATAACAGGCGTAATTTTACAAATATATTAAATATATTTAATCAAATAAAGATAAGTATGTCACTGTTGGGTGGTATGCCATTGCATTCAATGGTTAGTGACCTGCAATGCAATCAATCGCGTTGTATTTCCTCACACGCACCTAAAGCGTGGTCGTTACATGTTCATTACGGTCTTAGAATGCGATGTCGTGTGCCAAGGTGCCAATGATTTCAATAGCTATGCCGGAACTGGTCGTAGCAATCGCTTCTGGTAAACATTTCACTGGTTTTGTTTCGGTCGATTGACGTCAAATAGCTGTTCTGAATTTTTCGCATAGTCCTATCCTGTCCTGCTTGGATTGGGAACGACCTTCGTTGTGCAGGGGACAACTAACTGCAAGAGGTGCGTTCAATTCCTGCCGTGGGTCAAATGTTTGAATGAATAAAATAATCATTTATTTGAAAGCTGACTTTATTTCGGGCGTATTGTACCTCTCTGTACTCGTGCAGCCTGTGGGCGAAGTATACGCAGGCGACGTACAGCGCACTCCGCGTCCAGTATAACAATGCACCCAGGGCGAGGCTGGGGCTGCCCCGCTACTGCAGTGCATCAGGGATCTTCGCGACGGTGCGGGTCGACTGCTTCCTCGTTCTCGTTCCTCGTCATGCGCAAGCGAGCCGCGTCCCTGGTGGTCCCTGGTGCAACACCGTCTTGGCAATGATAGCCGGCAGAATAGACTGCCGTAATGTCTGGTACATTGCTGTCACAGGCATGCTCTACACATAAACACATGAATCTACTCATACACATAAAAACACATGAAACAATTATGAAGAACAGTAGGTACAATTGCATTAATTAAAACAGCTCGACTCATGTGCGTACCAAAATGGCGTTAAGCTCAGCGTAATATTGGATGTTTTGCACCCAACAATTGAATTGAATGAATTGAATTCGTAAAGTCACCCCAAAATAAAGACCTAGACGGGACTTTAACCCAACCTCTTGATATGAGGATGCTATAATAATTTCGCCACGGGCTGTTCGCCATCCGCGAAATTATTGAGATGTTTATTTTACGGCTTCAAAGTGCCGTTGGCTCCATCTACAGAGAAAACTATACACTATACAGTTTTCCTCTGTTCTATTACCAGCGTTGCCGTTCAGTGCATTGATACTTATAGGTATATGTCTGAGTCTAAGTTTAATTCCTCCTTTGTGCAGGTGGTAGGGCACAGAAGACAAATAATCATGTGGGACATGCTTTGAATGGGTTCCCCGCAGTCGCAGCCAGGTAATGTAGGGTCCCGCATTCCCCATTCCATAAACTTAGCCACGGGCAACGCAATAGAAGTGGCAAATTTTTATTCATCCTTATTGTGATTGAGAAGTGAATCGTTGGCTCGAAGAAGTCTTGGAGTTTAGTCAGGACTATGTAGGCTGGGATGCTATGTTTGTTAATATTTTATCTTAGGCAGAGGGAACACAGTCCGTACAATTTTGTCATTTGAGAAGTAAATTTCCCTAACCTGGTCTATCTTAAGCTTTTTCCAGCTTATAAGTACAATCGTTTTAAAGTCTTGTATGATGTATCCATCTAGCCAACTGTTTAGGCTTGTCACGGGATCTCTGGTGGTCTGGATTGCCTCTTTGGATACTCTTCGGCATTTTGGTCTTTGGCGTCTTCCATTTACTAGGCTCTAAAGATCTTGTGATAAACAATAAAAGAACCAGTCTGATGAAGACATTCAATTGCTCATACAAAATACCAGTATATAGGATCTTTCAAATGTTAACAAAAGTACTCTAAACAAGTTCCAGGTTTACCAAATATATCAGTATGATCAGTTTACATGCATTACGTCATTGTGAATCACGCAGCGTAAATACGATGACTCGTTATCTACTTCTCTAGGTCGTTTATTTCGTGACGTGGTACTGTGACGTCATGGACGTGGGTGTTTGGAATGTATTTGCCTGAATTCGATGGTGCTTGGAAATTTCGGATTCCCTGGGAATGATCATAATGTTTAGGGCGAATATTATTTTTTTGTATTTTGTGGTGGATGGCGCAAACTTACGGAATCGGTGAAGTCAGACTGGAAAATAATGATGATAATGATTGTGTCAAGATTTATTTATGGATGTACCCTTTCTGATTTGGCGGTTGTGGGTTAGAATCCATTCACCAATTGATTTTTGTACTTGAAAAATATATGTGCGTAGTTACATGGCTTCAAAACGGCACAATGAAATAAAATTGAATTGTTATAGAAATTTCATTGATTATGTTGATATGTCAGCTTGTGGAAAAGAATGTCATAGAAAGAGCTTTTGTCTAGGTAATTCAAGCTTCGTTTAGTCATATTCTGGAAAAAAGTCCTCATATCTTCCGAAAGACACCATATTACTGATTTCCACTGTTTTTTATGCTCAATATGCTGTTTTTCATTCTGGTTGGATTGGCAACACTGGGCCTGACCCAGCGACAAGGCTACCAGTTAGCAATGTGTTGTTGACAGTCATTTGAATAATACACTTCATTCCAGTCATGTGTGAATTAATTCTTCTTATTTATCTTATCTTATGCAAACAAACATCTCGAACTAGATCTGATTATTATGATAAGGCATTTCAATGTTTGATAACCACATCCACAGATTATTATACTAGTTTAATAGTACTCGTAGTTGTAAAGCTTCTTATAAACAAGTTAATTTAAATATTTTTAAAACCATCCCAAAAATGTTCAAGCCTAGACGGGACTTGAACCCGCAACCTTCCTCTTGATACGAGGATGCACTAACCATTTGTGCTACCGGGCTCTGTCACGTAAGGGCTTGAAAATTTTTGAGATTGTTTTAAAAATCTAGCGATTTTCCGTAAGTATTCGGATAACACTAAAAATAAAAATACTAAATTAATTTTAATAAAAAATTTACAAACCCATTTTACAGCTGAGATTCTTCCGCCAAGGAAAAGTGCTAAGTCTTCGGATCGGCTGACCTGATCTTCATTATACCATAGCTAAGAACCACCCCAGTCAAACTAAGTTTCTATTAAAAAAACCGCATCTAAATCGGTCTACTAACTACGGTGCCACAGATAGACATAGGCGTCAAACTTATATCTATAACACCCCTCTTGCATTCATTCTGGAAAGTAGCAAGAAGATAATTTTTGGCTAGATCCTGTTCTCATTGCAATGAATGTAAAGAGGTTTCTACAGGGTATGGAACGCATCGACAATACCCCGGGTGTTGCCGGTGTCAATACGCGACAGTGACCGCTTACCGCTTATAAGCTTACCGCGCACCTGATGTGCGCGGTAAGCTTGTTTTCCCACATATACTTAACATAAAAAAGTGAAAAAACGTACATTTTCAAAATTGATTTAAATAATATGATAAAAAAAACATCTTAACTCAACCCTGAGAAAATTACATAAGAGCTGGATTTATTTTCGATAACCGTCATCGAATATGACGCCTCAAGCGCCATCTAAAGTTAGAATATTTTAGTCATGCGAATGCGTCGTACTAAAACATTCATCTTAGTTATTGCGTAGGAAGAAAATTGTAGGGATTCATTGCCAGAATCCTGATTCGAAGCAAGAATGCGAAATTTGATGGAAACAAAAGACATCGACTCCATTAACTTGTTAGTATGCTTCGAGTCGAATATTTGGAATTTCCTGAATTTCTGTTATTTATGTTTGCTTGCTTGGCGTTACCACAGATAAGATAATGGTTACTCAGCGTTCCTTTCATACCCAACAGTTAACATAAATAAAAAATTAAGGAATACATCTGCATGTATTTAAATAATATTCCAAGTAGATGTAATAAAATAATAATGTAGTAAATGCCTTAATTTTATTGTTATACTACAATTCTTGACTATACAAGAATGTTCATGTATCCTTATGTCTTCAGAGGCCCAGCTAGTCTTTAGATTCAGCGTTACCCATCCGTTACCGTAGATTCTATCATCGTGATGTATTGTCACTTTTTCACTAGTAATTATTAGTCACATTATATTTGAATTTCCCGTCGAAGCTAAATTAGACCTTATCTTTCCGTTACAAAAGAAATAAATAAGGAATATAGGAAGTATCCGGCTCGAAGGTCATTGCTAATTGTAATATGATTCTTGTGGCTTGTGGTATTAATAATTAAATTGATGTAAACCATGTTTTTACTTTATGAATATTGTTATCAGACTGATAAGGTTACCCATTTTTTGTGCTACCATCTCAATTCCCAACCACTTTGCAGCCAAACTTGACCAACTGAGCTACTGTGGGACCAATCTGAAAGTATATCCTTTCAAATAAAAAAAATATTTTTCCAAATCGGATGATAAATGACGGAGTTCTGAGGTAACAAAAATTAGGAAATAATACTTTACTTTACTTATTTATTTAAGAATATTGGATTATAGGTATAGTATTTTATTTGCCTTCCAGTGCGGTGGGAAAATGGGTATAATAAATTACCTGTGAACCCACTAGTTGGATATGATGGTGGGATGGGACCACGGGTAACAACCTAAAAATTAACATATAGAGGAACTTGTAGCTATCTAGTATGCGATGCGATAGGATAGATGATAGTTTTCAGAGTAACAGCCCTTTCCCACGGCAATATCGTTTTTTGCAGGTACAGTTTTTTGTAGGATCCCGTTTAGATAGATAGATAATTCCTTTATTGCACACCATTTAAATACAATCATTTATAAGAAAATACACTCTTAAACAATAGGTACAATGGGCGGCCTTATCGCTAAAAGCGATCTCTTCCAGGCAACCTTTGGATGGGCAGGATCTATGTGAACAAAATAAGGACGGCGGCGTGTCCCGTTTATTGTGTGGTATCCTGTTTCCTGTTTTTTGCTGGATACTGTAAACAGGATACTCGGCTGAATACTAGTATTAAAGCACGTACTAAACGGAATCCTGCAAAAAACGGGGTGTTGCCGTGGAAAAGGGCTATTGTAACAGTCCGGTTCTCCAGTCTCTAGGTTATTTTTCAGATTCTTTAGGCCGGCCATATACTTGAAATTCCGTTGTGGAAATATTTAGAATTTCGAAGGCAGCAAATCCATACATATTCGGAAAAATATAAAATGGAAAACTACAAGTGATTATGTATAGATTTGCTGCCTTCGAAATTTTGAACCGAAACCGAATCGATATTCGGAATTCCGACTGCATTTATCCGGCCTTAGTGTGCGTGTTAGTTATGTTCATCCTCTTGTTTGCAGGTTACCTTCTCGACTGAACCTCCTGCTGTGAAAGTGATGCGTGTCTGGGCGTTCGCGGCGCAGCAAGCGCGGCAGGGCGGCCATTGGGAGCGATTCGCACTTGATCGGGACAGGTTTAAACGAAGGTAAGATACACCTATCTAAGATAACATTATCTTTGTAAAAAGTTGAAAAGAGACAGCTTCAAGAAATATAAGAGAAGTGTACTTTGCAATGTACACATCCTACATCTTACTATTTTAGATTAGATACGGTCTGTAATTTGGTCTGTAACATTCGCATTCACGAATATACGCATGCTTTTCAAGATTCACATCCGTATCCACCGAAAACAAGTTGGTTGATAAAATCGACGACTAAATCAATTAAATAAAGAGTTAATTTGTTTCATCATCATCATTCTCAGCCCTTGTTGACCCACTGCTGGTCTCTCTTTGTTTGCCTTTGTTTGTCTGTGCCAGTCTGAACCACGTACGACCCACGGACTTATTGATGTCGTCGACCCATCTCGCTGGTGGACGTCCCCTATTTCGATGCCCAGTTCTAGACCTCCACTTTGTTATTGTCTTAGTCCACCTTTCGTCACTACGTCTGGCCAAGTGTCCTGCCCAACTCCACTTGAGCCCACTTATTCGCTTAATTTGTTTAATTTCATTTAAATGAGTGTTTAATCAGACCATCCATCATTTTAATGAAATGAAACAAACTAATGTTTTAACGTTTTGGGGCATTAGTACACGGAGAAAAATTAATTTTGTGAGAAAGAAAAAATGACAGTACAAATGATATTTTTATAGAACTTTTGTTAATATGGTTTTTACGCACACTTTAACGATAAACTGATATTTTTTTACCGTTATAGGTATTGTCATGTTAAAATAAATTGCTACGAACAATAAATTGTCATGCTTTTTACCTAAAAATACCTTCCGATCTTTTATGTAATGGGGTAAGTAATACTGGTTTATCAGTTTCCTGTTAATATTTGCGTTTGGACGCCTAGTCGTTTTTTAAGAGGAATACCTCATAATTAGTGCAGAATCCCGCTTAAAACCAGGGGTATATTTTTCTCCGTGTATGCCATAAATAACACAGGTTCTCCTAGATTGGGTACTAATGTTGCTCCCACAATGAACTGTAAACTATAATTAATTATCTCTAGGAGTATAAATGTATAATTTGATGTTTGTTAAATATCAGAAAATAAAGATATTTCATTCAAATGCGGTAGGCCAATTATACGCTCCATTTAGAAGTGAGCGTGTGCGTGTTTTATCCTATTTCGATCAGGATGAACGGTGTCAAAATATGAAAATGCAAAATTTGCATATGCGAATGTGGTTGAAGAATATTCGCATTCGTGAATGTGCGAATGGTACATCACTCTGTGCAACAACAAATGCAAGAATATTGGATTTTTGTTAAAAATTAAAATGTTCAAACCCCACTTTCTTCTATTTCAGAATTGCTGACGTAGACATGGCTCTCTCCTGGGTTCTGAAGCCGCAGCACCGCGCTAGGGTGCTGTTCCAACGGTTCATGCCGTGGAGGAACCAGCAGAGGCGGAAGGAACTCGCCGAGAAGAAAGCGGAGAAGGAAAAAGAACTGAGAGAAGAGGAAGAGAGAAAAGCGGAGGAGAAGAGACTCGAGGAAAAGAGTTCAGATAGTATGGATAATGAGAATTTAAATAATGAAGTAAAGAATCTAAGTGCAACTGATGCAGCAACTTCTAAAGATCTTAACGTTAAAAAAGATGGTAACGAAAATAGTGAATTGGGTAGTGTTTCCGAAGGTAACGAAAATAGTGAGTCGGGTAGTGTTTCCAAAGGTAACGCAAATAGTGATTTGAGTAGTGTTTCTGAAACTGGAGTTGAAAATGTGAAAGGGAATCCAAGTAGAGATGCACTGGAGAAAAATAATAATGAAATTGCATGGAGCGGTAAAAAATCTTTTGTAACAGATCATAAAATTACTGGTTTGAAAAGTGATAGCTCCATAAAATATCCAAAACTGGGTAAAAATTGTAGTAAAAACAAAATTGGAACATGATATTTTGAATAACAAATAGATATATTTATATAACAGGGTGCAATATTAGTTTTTGTAAAAGTGGTTTTAATTTGTAAACTTTTAGAAAATATGTCATTTTATGTTTGTAAAGCTTGAATTAGATTGGGTATTCATGAAAATGACGGCGTCTATCAGAGAACAGGTAAAAATATTTAAAAAATATATAAATTGTGTTTACAAAATCAAAATCTTTATTCATTAAAATTAAAATTCACTTTGAAACGACAATTTTAAATATGAAATCCCTTCACCAAAAAGGAAAAGTAGTGATAATGTTCGGATCAGCTGACCACACTTCATCACACAAAGCAAGAACCATCCCAGTAAAACTAGCTCTCTGTTAATCAAATCAGTGTCCGAATTAGTCCATCGGGAGCTACGGTTCCACTGACATACAGACAGACGCCAAAGTTATAACACCGCTTTTTTGCCTCGGGGTAAAGACAAATCAATATTAAGTAAATAATAACTTTATAAGTGTAGGAGTAGCTCGCAGTGCTACTCCTATGCTTATAATTCTTGTTATATCTATCGATTTAGACTAACTCAATCCCACTCCTGGTCTAATAGTCCAACTCCTGGTCTTAGACCTGTGCCAAGCACATCTGTTGCCTTCCTCCAACACTTGTAATTTGATATTAAAAAAAAAAGATATCATAGTATTTTTCGAATTTTCGCGATCACGGTACATAATTACCGATTTAACCGGGTATTTTAATTAAAAAAGGCACATACGCGATTAATACCCGTTTAAATCAGTAACATTAAAACATGAACGAAAGATCACTTTCTTATTTGTATCATATTTAAGAAAAGCGCCATCTGTATTCTAATTTTGTCATTAAAATAAAATTAACAAAATAAGTGCGATTTTCGTCTAAGAATCTTGGTTTTTGTCATTCTAAAATAAAATATTTGATAAAAATATAATTCTGTTAATTATGAACGAAAGATCACATTCTTATTTGTATCATATTTAATAAAAACGTCATCGGTTTTATAATTTTGTCATTAAAAAAATAATGAATAAAATATGTACCAAATACTGCAATTTTCGTCTAAGAATCTTGTTTTATGTAAGTAATTCAAAAATAAAATATTTGAATAAAATACAAATGGAGTCCCATTTCATATGTTCAACTTATGTTTTTGATATATAAATCATAGACACTCTTAATAATAAATTTGTAAAAGGCATAATACCTTCGACTTTTTAAAATATTGTGTTTTATATAATTTCATAGTTTGTTATTTAGACGACCTCCGTGGCGCAGTGGGCGAATAGCCCGCTGACACGCAGGAGGTAGCGGGTTCCATTCCCGCCGCGGAATAAATGTAGGTATCTACAGATATTTTTTCCGGGTCTGGATGTTTTTCTATATATATGTATTAAATCAGTTATCTGGGCCCCATTGTACAAGCTCTGCTTAGTTTGGGGCTAGATAGCGCTGTGTGAAATGTCCAGCAATATTTATTTATATTTACATCACAGTTTTCAAGCACACTATAGTTTAAGAAACAGAAAACTTCACTAAAAGCAATGCTGCTTGGCGGCAGAAATATGTAGGTATGGTGGTAGTACTTCTCTGGGGAGCCGTTTTACAAGAAACCTATTAAAATATGTTCATTCTAACCTAAGGTAATATCTTAATTGGCACACCATTTAAAATAAAAAATAAATCAGTACTATATAAGTTGGACGCCTCGACAACGTTAACTTAAAGATAAAGATAATTTATTTCCAAAAAGAATGAGTTAAATCGTAGTACTGTTTTTTTATACGATGAATATTTATTGACGACCACCGTGGCGCAGTGGTCAAATCGCCGGTTTTTCTATATATTAAAAGTATTTACAAAAAAAAGCTTATAAGTATTCTATCAGTTTTCTGGTTAAAAGTACAAGCTCTGCTTAGTTTGGGGCTAGATAGCGCTGTGTGAAATGTCCAGGCTTTTTTTAATTGTGTGCAAACACTTAAATCAAAGGTTATATGGGCGGCTTTATCGCTAAAAGCGATTTCTCCAGGCTACCTTTGGATGGATAGACAGGATCTAATGGTGTGAAAACACTTCAATTAATGGTTAAATGGGCGGCTTTATCGCTAAAAGCGATTTCTCTAGGCTACCTTTGGATGGATGGACAGGATCTATGTGCACATGACAAGGGGAATGAATGAATCAATCAAAAAGTCTATTGCACAAAATTATAAATAATCTGTACATAGGCGAACTTAATAAAATAAGTAAAAATAAAAATGAATGTCTATTTAAAGCCTTACAAAGACATTTTGCAAATATAAATTATATTAAATAAAATTATGTACCCAAATCAAATTAAACTAAATAAAATCAATTAATGCTAGATAGCATACTCTTCCGGTTAACCTGTGTGTAATGCGGACAAACAGTTATTGTAATTGGCATTAGCAAATTTGTAGACACTTTATATTCACTCTGATTCTAGATTGGCTTATTTTATAATAAAATAAACATTTACAATGAAAGAGTGAATTCCTTGAATCCATGAATTAAAAAAAAATAGTACGGGTATTTTTAATATTTTTTAAAATAATTTTGTAGTCTTCTGATTTGTGTTATTCTATAATATATCCAAAAGTTGTCTGGAAGATATCGTTTTTAGCGATAAGATCGGCCATTATAATTACCTACCTTTTTATGTGAGCTACAGTCAGACATAGGTGTCAAATGATTACACCCTTTTCTTTTTGGGTTAAATAAAATATTTTTATATGTTGGAAAATAATGTTGGTCTTCCGATTTGTGTTATTCTGTCTATAGAAAGATTGTCTGGAAGATATAGTTTTTAGCGATAAGATCGGCCATTGTAATTACCTACATTTTTATGTGAGCCACACTCAGGCATAGGTGTCAAATGATTACACTCTTCTTTTTGTGGTGGGGGCTAAAAATAAAAATCATCACACGCAAATGAGCCTCGTATTCCTATGATAGATTTTTTTGAAAAATGTGACATTTTACATTTTATTAATTTTTATTTAAAATTTACAGTGTGTAAGCATCTTTAGGAAAAAAACCTTAGTTTAATTTGTATTTTGAAAATGATACTAATTTTAAACATCCAATATTACTCATAGATAATAATTATTTTGTATCATAGTATATTTTAAAAATAATTGTATATTGCTTCTTCATAAGTTGTCTGGAAAAGCTACAAAACCGCCCACTTCTGGGCTTTGTATATATTTGATAAATACATGCGGAAATCCGTGCATTTTTTGTTTTTGTATAATATCTTGCCTGTGTTCAGTAGTTCGGTTGTTAGACTGGCTGACCGAACTACTAGTAGCAATAGTCCGGTTAGTACAAAAAAGCCTAAGGGGGCGTCCATTAATTATATGAGACGATTTTGACGATTTTTGAGCCTACACCTCACGTAATTAATGAAGGCCCCTAAGGACCTATTGTCATCCTGTGCCTGGTTGGCAGAAGGTCGTAAAGTTTTACGTTTACTAACCTAACTGTTGTTATTATAGGGAGTAAAAAATGGAAAAATATAAATTGTACAAGATACTTTGGTTAGTAAATTATTTTCGGTTATATTGTAAATATGTATATTTTTCCATGTCCATAGCTAAAGATAAATTAGCATTGTGTATAATAATGGGTTTGGATAATAAAAGAAAGTCTGAATTAAATTGTATTTTTATTTATTATACCTACATTTTTTCGAAACGTGTATACTGCCCGTTCTTACCTATGGTTCCCAAACGTGCTCTTTTACCGCGAGGCTCAAAAATTCTAACTCAAGTTTTGCCAATGAGCAACGGAGTGCAGCGTGCTTGGAGTACAGAGGATTGACAGGATCCGTAACACCACGCTGCGTTTAAAGACCGGAATTGCTGACGCAGGGAATAAGGCTGCCAGGCTAAAATGGGATTGGGCGGGCCATTTAAGACGCATGCACCCGGACAGATGGGCAACGATCGTCGAACGAGGAAGGCCTAATCGACGCTGGTGTGTGCCGAACTCGATGCCTTCGAGACAGATTGGTTAGATTTGGCACGCGAGTGAAAGTCCTGGAAGACAGTGGGGGAGACTTCCCCAGCAGTGGGATGACACAGGTTGAATAAAAAAAATACCTAGATCGTACCTGTAGCCGCCCAGCCAAGTTAGTCCCATACATTTTAGATTTAATATAGACTTGGCACAAACTGATGTCGCTACTAGGAGTAATTTGGATTGATTGGATAGCTAGGGTTCTTTTAACTATTTCGTCCTCAAAATTACTATTTACATTATGGTCTAATTAGTAAAGCCAGCAGCTTATTTTAAATACCTCTGATAATCTACATTGGCCGCATCGATCTTATCAAGTAGGAACCCTAGTTGCTAAGGCTTTCCAAGGTATACTAAGTGGTAGGAGACTGTAAAATATGTTACAAAACCATGTTGAATAGTTGAATTATAATACCTACCAGCCTTATGTACCTATGTGTAAATAACCCTACATTTATAGACTTTTTCAAACATGGTTCAGTAACGCCATCTATTGTTGAGTGGATAACACTAAATAGTACGTAAAAATGACCTAGAAGGCGCTGTTTATTTTTTACTACCAAAGATGTTTGATGCAAAGTTACAACAAACGCATCAGAGATGGCGCTAGCTATTTAAAGAGGTTTTTAACAAACCCAAGGAGTGTTAAAATAATGAGATTATTTAAAAAAATCAATAAACATGTAAAAATAACGTATCGGCAAGCTAGACATCTATGCCTAGCTTGCTGATGGTGCTAGCTATTTAAAGAGGTTTTTAACAAACCAAAGGAGTGTTAAAACAATGAGATTATTTCAAAAATCAATAAAAATGTAAAAAGACATGTCTTTTTACATAGCTTTTTTATTCCATCTCTGTGTTTATTTAGATATTGACCGTCTATGAACATAGATGCCGCTAAAACTGTCAAAATGACAGTAAAACTGACACCGTGTACAGTATTACTCTCCAGATTATTTTAAAAATATACAAAAATCCCAAAATGATTTGCAGTGTACGTTTTCAAAGTTATGCAAGGATTTTGTACAAAAGCCGCGTGGGTCTGGCATGAAGCAGGGGCAACGTTGGTTCACCTCAAAACATTTTAGAAAAGTGACCCATTGTTTATTTGATTTGGATGGCAACGTTCTTGGTAAGTCCTTATACTGAGTGTACCAGAACTTTATTGTTACCCCGAGGGGGTCGATTCTCGAAAACAACAGATGTTGTACGACTTTTGTGAATACGATGATTTTCATTGAAGAATCAATTTGTAAAAATCAGCTGATTTCGTATAAAATTCTATTTAATAAATAATAATAATAATAAAACAACTGCTAAGCAGTTGTTTTATGACAAAACCTTAGTCAAACATTATATTTAAGTATATGGTAAATTTTAGAGAAGGCGCAAAGTCTCATAAACAGCTGGTAAGTTCAAGAAAATAAAATCCGGGAAAATAAAATGCTAAATTATTATCTATATCTGTGAAAAGTTGTTATTTTTTATGGTTGGAATTACTCTCTCTGGTTTAAAATACTAGTAATAGGTACTAGTTCCAACAAATTAAAGATAATTAGGTACTTTATGTATCGCCTGGTCAAGGAGTCAGCACTATCTCGATAAATGCAGCCTGAGCTGCCTAAGAGTAGACTTGGTGTTGTTTTGTCGCACAAAATTATAGTAAATATATACATATATACACAAAAAATACAAATCTTTCCTCTTTATAATATTAGTGAGTATGTATAGATTTATGCTAAATGGCAATTTTTGGCCTCGTCATGTCGATACATGCCCATTAGAGGCCTAATATAATAACTACTATTCTTGGTTGGCCTATGCACACGGCGTATTTTAAACGCGCAGATGACGCGCGTTTCACGCACGCTCGTTTACGGCGCCATAGATTTACCACGGTAATGATATGATAAGTATACAGTATTGTGACTCGGGTCTGTCCTTAATTATTTACCTACACCCGCGTGGTACGTAAACACGCGATAGGGCTGCCCGCCTGCAGTATTTTAATTTCATCTACCTACTTGAATTTCTTTATAGTTTTGTGATTGTATATTTTATATATAAATTGAAATTCGTTGTGAATGAAATAGGAAGCGTTCAATAAAAATACATGTGTGTTTTTTAAATTAGTAGATTTAATAAAAAAACAACTCTTATAAATTTGATACAGAAAAATATTTGCGCCTCGACTGAGACGTAAGAAAAGCTTTATTGTTAAATTTAATGGTATAAAAAATCCGCAACACAAAAAAACCAATAACAGCACAACATAGTCTATTCGTGCTCTTTGCCATATTAAGTTAGTACTTGTACATATTTCAATAAAATATTAACAAATCGCACGCTTACTGCTTACAAAACAAATCACACTGTTCATCACTGCGGCAATAACAAAGTTACCCGTGCTGCGGCGCATTCGCGACTGGTTGTGTACCGAGTGGGCACCGAACACGAGAAGCGTAGGTATGACTCACGTTCCGGCCATTTGTATGAAGACAGAATACTGTATAGATAACATTACCGTGGATATACTAAAAATCATTGGTAATTGATCGAGCGAAGCAAGATCTCCATATCTACTTTGGCAAATCGGCGTTGTATGTATGTACCTCTATGTTTGTTTGCCCGAGGATAACTTTCGAACCGTTTGTCTGATCATGTTGAAATTTGGTATATAGGTAGGTAGTGATGGCACAATTTTGATGTAAATGACCACTTATTAATTTTACATTTTTATAATTTATATATGTAGGTATGACAATATATATATTATGTATTATAATATTAATATTTATGTAATTTTATGATTATATTATACATTATAATTATGCATTTTATTTTATATTGTCAATTTTTTTTATAAATATACGTGTACTATTAATATCGGATTTACGCCGCCGTCCTTATTTTGTTCACATAGATCCTGTCCATCCAAAGGTTGCCTGGAATAGATCGCTTTTAGCGATAAGGCCGCCCATTGTACCTATTCTTTAAGAGTGTATTTTCTAATAAATGATTGTATTTAAATGGTGTGCAATAAAGGAATTATCTATCTATCTATCTATGAGATAAAAATGTTAGGGGATTGTTGAGATATTGGGGTTCAACAGGGGTAAAAAATAACTTAAATGGGACTATCCGGTGAAGTGGCACTTTTAATAAAAGGTATTTGTAAGAAAATTTCGACTCCGTTTTTATTTTATGTTTAAACTTTGTAGTTTTTAAGTTATTAGCCATAATAAAAACTAAACTTTGACAAAATTCACAGGGTACACCAATGATCCCACAGTGCTGACATTTGGTATGCGTGTAGCTTTAGTGACACAAATCAGGGAAAAGTCTGAACCCTACCCCAAAAAAAGGTAACCAATTCGTGAATTTGTGTGAACTCCCATTACCTGTCCTTTGAATGAAACTGTCGTCAAGTTATTTGGAAATGCATTTCGTTGCACTATTTTGATAGTCAAAGATCACAAATAATATTTTTTTTGTTTGTATGTGTGACTCGGGAGATCTCAGTTCAGGGCGAAGCACTTTTCTAGTAGATATAATAAGTTAGGAATCGCGTTTGCACCGCGATACCTGCGCGTCGTCTTATATGCCGTGTGCATTGACCTTTACATTTGTTTTTTTAATTAAGAGACTCAAAACAGCCTTTTACAGATTCTGAAGTAATGTATCACAAAATGATAAAAAACATTTGCGAAAAGTATGGAAGAAAATACTCAAAGGAATTGGAAAAGCGGGTAAGTTAGAAATTATCCGAGTTGAATGGTACCTAATAATTTAGAAAAAAAAAACATATGACGACGCGGAATTCGAACCCGCAACCTCTTATGTTTCATATAATTTAACTGCTACTTCATCAGCCATATCGACTTTGGCATGGTGATTGTTGATTCGAATTATCATAATTATAAAAAAACTTTTTTATCTTCATAACTTTCAGTTACATTTTAAAAGTTTTAATAATTAAAAAAACATGCTCGTGAAAACCTCTCATTCATATGAGGGGCTAACAGATGGCGTTGCTCTGTCACACGCTGATTATCACAGGAAAGTGAGTTGTCAGTGTCAATTGCCGTGTTATACATAATTTGTACCGCTCTGCCGACCCCGGGTGTTGCCGGTGTCAATAGACGACGGTGACCGCTTACCATCAGGTGGGCCGTAAGCACGTTTCCCCACAAATAATATAAAAAAAAATGTGTTTACTTATCTGCCGAAGTGAGATTGTTTTAGATTTTATTTTATTATGTGTGTTTTGAGATTTTTGCGTAAACCATATTTTTTCTGGCGTATCTCCAGACAGCGCCATCTATTATGCTAGTTGGAACTAGTTTTTTTTGAATAGAAAATGAAAAGCTCTCAGATTAAAAATGCTCAGTTGGACGCCATTTGGTGACGTCCGTCGATTAGGTATTATTGTGAGAACCATATTTGTTAGATAAATAAGTTATGTACTTACCTATTGTTTTTTGCATGTAAGTATATATATTGTAGAAATATATTTTTTTCTGTGTGTTTTGTTCCGTCACAAATAAATGTTGTTTTTTATTCGGATCCCCTCTTTTGGTATAGGCCCCTCCACTTTACACTTTCTCTAGCTTTTGCTATTGCCATCCACTGTTACCCAGCGAAATCTGTGTCGTCATCTTTTTCTCGGTCAACCGGTTCGAATTATAAAGAGCTTTGAGGGTTTCTCATTTAATCGATTTAAAAAAACTAGTTCCGACTAGCGTAATAGATGGCACTGTTTGCAGATAAGCCGGCCATAAAAGATCGTATAACTTGCCAAACTGTCTTAATCTCAAAGACAACTAAGTTAAAGTACCTATGTAAGTAAACTTAACTATACCTAAGCGAGTAGGTACCTAATATTTTTTTGCTAGCCCATACTGTCCCACTGCTGGGCAAATGCCTCCCCCTCTTCCTTCCACTTTTCACGGTTCAGAGCCATATCATTTTCAGCCAGTCTCTTTGAAAGACGTCCAAATCGTCGCTCCAGTGCTTTTTAGCCCTTCCTCGGCGTCGCTTTCCGTCCTTAGGAATCCATATGCTTGTGACCTTGGCCCACCTATCGGGTTGCATACGGGAGACATGACCCGCCCAGTCCCATTTCAGCTTTGCAGTCTTGATGCCCACGTCAGCGATGCCGGTCTTCGAGCGCAGCCAGGGGTTTGGAATCCGGTCGATCCGCTTTACACCCAAAATGCTGCGCTCCATCGCTCTTTGGCAAACTCCTAGTTTGAGTTCTAGTTATTATTATAATAGATTAATTTTTAATTGATATTGGTATTATTAATAATATTATTGTATTGTAGTGCCCCAGCGGGACTCATGTTTGGACCAAATTTTTTTGTTCTAAACATTTATTGTAAAACATACATGAAACAATAAATATCTGCGACTATGACTCAATATACGAAGGGTTACGAAGCTACGAAGGGTGCTTCGGAACTTTTCCACTTTCTCCTCTCCATAAAGGTCCATTCTCCTCTCCTCTCTTTTTTAAGTTAATAATTTTTATATATGCATAATGAGTTTCATGGTTTTACAATATAATTCTCACTTGTACATAACATAACCTCCGTTATTATTGCTTATTGTTATTAGTGTATTTTCATGTAGGTATCTGTTATTAGTATTGTTGTTATCGCTTATTCATTTTATTATTATTTTTAGTATTATATTTTTAAATTTGTGACGTCACCCTACATAAGGCCCTGCCTGAAAACCAGCGCTGCTTTGCACAAAGGAGCTTAAAGCTGAGGCAGGACCTGTTTGGGCATGCGTGGCACGGAGCGGGACTAGTTAGTGCACCTACCTACTGGCTGGGTAGGTACTTGTGTTCTACCCATGTTATACTCGTAATATCTCATTCTACTGTATTTTTCCTGTCTATCTACTATTTTGTTTGTGATCCGTTCTGTGTTTCTTTGTGTGTGTCAAATAAAATTTATTCTATTCTATTCTATTCTAATATCAAAATTTGTCTAAAATAATCTAATTTCGTAGTATGTAAACAAACACAAATTTTTGTTTTATTTTGAGATCCCCGGAGAATAATGTTGACACGACAACTGACATTGACACCTCACTTTCTTTTGGTACCAGCTTATGACAGAGCAACGCCATCTGTTAGCAGTTTTAAAACATAGCCGTGACAACCCCTCATTACTTTTGCACTATTTTTATATAACATCTTATTTTCAAGTTGAACGGTGAAACGGATCATGAAATTTGCATGACGGTGGTTCGAGAAGTAAAATTACCTATATCTGCCGACGAATTTGAACTTCAAGTGACTGTTATGGCTGAAAAGATACTTCCGGCTGCACCATTGCAGAAAGGTGACGTCTTCTCGTCCAAAATACCTCAGACATAAAAAAACAAATATCTATAGATTGCAAATATCTGTTCCGCCGCGGGTATTGAATCTGCAACCTCCTGTGTCCTGTGTCTCAGCTGGTTATTCGTGCACTCCGCCACAGAGTTTTTTTTGACTACAACCTCACCTGATGGTAAATGAAGCATGAAGATCTAGAAGACACCTACATATTTACTCTTAGGCTCGGATTACTTATATGGCATCCGGGTCTCCCCGATCCTGCGAATCCGGAGCAAGTCCTAGTTGCTTCCAGGTAAAAGTCGGAGTTGGATAGCCTCGGATCGTGTGTAGTCGATGCAGGTAATATTCAAATGTTTGGTTGTGCGACGGATTGGTCATTCTTTATGAAAAACAAACGACGGTGAAGTGTTCCATACCTTAACTGTACGCAGTTAAATAAATAAATATAATAAATAAATATTGCCGGACATTTCACACAGTGCTATCTAGCCCCAAACTAAGCAGAGCTTGTACTATGTGAACCAGATGACTGATAGAATACTTAAATACTTTTTTTTGTAAATACATACTTATAATATATAGAAAAACACCCAGACCCGGAACAAATATCTGTAGATCATGCAAACATTTGTTCCGCGGCGAGAATCGAACCCCCTACCTCCTGCGTCTCAGCCGGCTATTCGCCCACTGCACCACGGAGGTCGTCTAACCGACCTCCGTGAACGGTTGAACCGAAATTGTGAGTGCGAACGAGTGGTAGGTATACTATGAGGTATGGATGGTACGGAGCCGTGAGTATGCTTGTCCTTAGATGGAAAATGGATGGCGGGATCGCAATGGGTGTGTTTTTAATTTTTCATCTTTATTGAGCGATCTCCAAATCAACTTGGGCAAATCGGCGTTGTAAGTATGTAAGCGTTGATCCGATCGTCATGGAATATGGTATATAGGTAGGTAGTGATGGCGCAACCCTGGTTAAAAATAAATGAAATAAAAATGTGGGGGACGGGGGGGGGTGAGATATTGGGGTTCAAGAGGGGTAAAATAAACCAAATGGGACTATCCAGTCAAATGGCACGTCTAATGAAAGGTCTTCATCAGTACATTTGGACCCTGTTTTTATTTTCAGTTTAACCCTTGTAGTTGAACAAAAAAACTGAAGATTAACGAAATTCACAGGGTACACCAGTGACCCCACAGTGCTGAGATTTGGTATTCGTGTAGCTTTAGTAACACAAATATAGAGATAAGTGAAATCCAGAATAACTGTAATTTCTACCCCAAAAAATATATCCAAATAACATGAACTCCCGTTATCTGTAATTTGAATGAAACTGTAGATAAATTTCATTCGTTATGCATTTCGTGGCACTATTTTGATGATCAAATATTACATATAATATTTGTTTCTTGTTTTTAAGGGAGACTTGCGAGATCTCAGTTCGGAGCGAACCTCTAGCGTAATTGTGTTTAATTTTCGCAGGAGCAGAGCGTCTTCTTAAAAGTGCCCCAAATGTCAAGAGATTTCGGACGCATATTTATTCATCGACAGGTCATCAAAAAACTTAGTTATACGGCATTACGAAATAATTATATGATATAAATTATACATAATTGCTTTTGGCTTAAAATTTCCTAACAGTTAATGTCATATAAATAGTTTTAAAAAACTTACTTGATGCAGAAATTATTAATTTCTTTTCAACTTCATGATTGCGAGTCAAAATCTTGACACATTTTGCCATATTTTACCAATTCACGATAAGTATTCACCAAATCTAACATTACTACTCTGTAGTATACATATTTATGCATAATTGTTGATATTCATTTCACTTTGAAACATAATGACTACACCGCAAAGCTGTTTACAAACTAAAACAAATCACGGCCGCCATGACTATGCGCGCGGAGCTTGGGTCACACTGCCGAAAGTACTGTTAGCTAAACAAATTAGCTTGAGCATTTTTTGTGGGACTTTTTATGGTACTATAAAATGTTTAGTGCATCGCAAAGTAACGTTTTACTTGTATTGAAATTGTATTACAATACTTTTTAACGTTCGAAAAATTAGGTACATATGACGAGAAACTGCCTAAGATACCTACGGTAATATATACGTTTACCTACATACAATGATGTTTCTAAGTTTGTAGTCAATAATAAAGTACTACCTACCTGTGATTTGATGATGATCATCTATATTCATGATCATCATTAGGCGGAAGAAATACTGCTGGATATACCTAATAGTTATCCTAAAACGACCAACTATTTTCCCTTCGCTAATCATAATAACATTATACGTCGTAAGCTTGGGGTGATATAAAAATAGACATAGACATAGACTGACATTTATTTGCTACTGCAGCACACAAATTCACACAATACATTCAAAAGGTATAACATCAAAGAGAAAGCACAAGTAGGAGAAAACAGAAAATTACATACGACAAATATAACAACAATAGAATGAAATAATAAATATACAATGTAAACAGGGAAAAACTAAAAACAGGTAAGTAGGTATGTATGTAAAATAACACAATTTATCGTAAGAACTTTTTACAAATAAAATTACTATAATATAGTATCTCTGTGATCGTGAACACTAACATGACCCAAAAAACTGTCAAATCTTTCCACTGCAGTAGTACCAGGCGTGAGGTGGCTTCAGAAAAGACAATTCCTGAGCCTCTGCGTCCCTTCCCTCATTACATTGAACCCAGCGCCGCACATGTTCCGGGTTGGCTGCCATAATCTCTTCCGCCTCCTCTTCGGAAAGTTCCATGGACTCAACCCGCTCATATACATCTGCACTGCAAGTTTATTTTAACTGTTTTACTAAATACGGCAACAATTTTAGAATGTAATTTTATTACTCTAGGTAAGATATCATCAAAGGGAAATAACCTTACCATAGTGGAGGTGCCGACTCCTTCACGCGACGAATAGTACCTCCTGGGCTACGTTGCACGACGATTTCTTTATCTGTCACATGCAACGAGCCCCTAGGAGTGCGATTTACGACCAGTGCAGGGGCGGCAGGTCTGCTGTAGAAAATGAAAATTATTGATTATCATCACTAACACCTATTGTTATACATACTGACAAAAACTCGTTGTCCTGCAATCGTAATTTAATACGTACTGCTGCCGAGGGAGCGATTCCACTTGAGGGTCTCTGTCTCAACTCTACAAGTCTGTCTACAAGACCCATCAAAATTGCACGGCGAGCCGCAAAAGCATAATTCGTCTTTCGACGTTCTGGAGAAGGACTGACTGATCGAGAACCATACTCCAAACTCGATGACCTCAATCTTTGCAACCTAAAAAAAAAATTAACAATGTAACAATCTCTTGTTGTCGTTGTTGATAATAATGATGATTATAATTATGAAATTAGTAAAAATAAACAAAAAGTTGACTAAATATTTTGAAATAAAATTGTTAAAAATTGTTAAAAATAATTTTATAAATAATTTTATATTTTAAAATTAATTCTTTATTACATTAAAAAAAATATATGTTCAAAATAACATTTAGCTCACATTACTCAAACACGGATACCTACTCGTACCAATCATTTTTGCATCATTTCAACACGAGTTTTGAGTGCTGACAGTACTTATCGATATAATGGCGTTTGAAAGGTTGGCCAACTTTACGAAAAATTATTACTATTTGCTTTTGCTTCTAGTAAGTACTTACTTATTTATGTTAAAATATTCCCAGATAAGTTATCTGCAGGATCATGTACATTTATAACCATATAAACTAAAATAAATACTATAATTCAATAGAAAACTGTACATGGCATGACGGCTTAGTAGTAAAAAAATCCTGTCTTTCAAAAGTTAGTCACATTTTTCATCCAAATTTTTACCACTTTGTGTGATTCTATAACTTTTGACGTAATCTTCACTATTTTCCCAGTAGATGCATATAAAAATTGTATTACAATACTCACCGATTCCTTCTTGTAGACATTATTTGCTAAATCTCAAACAACACAATACCATAAAGATGGCGGCGCGCCCAAGTCACTGAACACTGTTGTCTAAGATTTAATATTTTTAGTGTTTGGTTTGGCCTTGGAGACAATCAAACATCTGTATTTTGGTTGTAATGAACCTTACTTCACAGAGAGTACAGCCAATGGGCGTTTAGATAATACGAAGTTGAAAAAAAACCGGATCCAATGAGCCCGAATCAGTTTGAACACCGGTGTGTTCAGTTGACACGCGGGGCTTTAAAATTTCTCGAACACCCGTTTGTTCGTAAAACATTCCACGGGTTAAACATCTGCATGATTACAACATTCCCCTGGCTCTGGCCACCAACTCCACAGCACAAGCTGTGAGACTTCACGCCACCGCTAAGCCAACTCTCTTCGGCATGTTCCAGCATAAGGTTCGTATAGTCGACGATTCAGTAGTATCCAAAGATCTGGAGCCGCTGAGTCTGCGCCGTGACATCGGAGCGCTCAGCGTTTTCTATAGGATATATAACGGCGAACGTTCTGAAGAACTGTTCAATTTAATCCCCGCTTCCCACTTCTACCGTCGTACCTCCCGCAACCGGCAACGAGCTCACCCACATCATGTAGATGCTTGGAAGTCTCAGGGCTCTTGTACACGCTAAGAAATTTCACCGTGTCTGCGGCAGATAGGACCAATTCATCATGTACACGATGAGCAGGTCCATTTTCTTTATATTTCCATGTTCTTTTTATTTTTTGGCAGGTGAGCGCAACAGACCCAGATGTGGACAGAAAGAAGCCCAACCCTGATATCTATCTGGTGGCAGCATCAAGGTTCCCAGAAAAACCTAAGCCTAAACAAGTAAGAACGTTTTTAGTATTAGCTACCGTAAAACATTGGCTCGTCGAAACGAGCCTATATATACATACGACTTGTTTTGTAATGTACGACATTCATTTAAAACACACATCATTATGGAATTATAATTGCTCATGTACATGAAAGTTAACGGTTGTTTTATATTAGTATTTTATTTTGTGTATAAGTTATGTTTGTTTGTTATTATTTACTTGTTCTTATGTACTTACTAATACGCTCAAATAATGTGTCGCCACAGCTGCTACCTGCACGCACGGCAATGGCAGCACGGAAGACCAGCGCTGTAATGGTGTACATTTTATGCCATTACAGCATAATGCTGAACGGCGACCCTTTTTGCTTTCACATTACTATTATATTCCGTACCTATTATGTTAAACTAGCTGTTGCCACGACTTCGTACGCGTTACACCATTAAATATGTAGGTAACCTAAAAATAAAGCTAAGCTCGCTGTTGCAACTTGACTTGACACCCCATTTTTATCCCATGGAAACTGATTTATGGGATAAAAAGTCATCTATATGGTAATCCAGGTTATAATATATGTATATATGTACTTAATTTCATCGAAATCGGTGCAGCCGTTACGACGTGATTGAGTAACAAACAAACAAACAACCAAACAAACAAAATATCCTGTGATGCAAAATAAACGTTTTTTACTTACTTACTTTTACTTACATCCGGAATCGTATTAACTGATTTTAGAGATGGATTTAATACCGATAGCTTGAATCCAGTAGGTAATCTATACATTTCCAATAAACAATTTTTAACGTAAATCAGTGGCGCCTTTGCTTAGTCCCAGTACTCAGCCTTTGTCAGTTTAACAGGTTAGATACCCATTTACATGATGAACGAATAATGATTTGTTAACCTATTTTACACTACAGGCTATTTCATTGATATTTCAGGACTTGATAATTAAGATTGTTTGAAAATTTTAAATTTTCTAGGGTAATGAATTCGAAAAAATCTATTTTACAACAATATCTATTAGCCCTACCATTCATTTTAAATTAACTTCGTGATTCGAAATAAATTATGTTAATTTTATTAAATTAAATGACGATGATGCTTCCGTACTTCGTATGGGACGTAAATATGTATATTATGTTGGTTCCGGCTAAAACAGCGGTAAAGCCATATCGGAAACTTTCGAGTGGCCTAAACAACTCCTACTGTACGCTACTTACTAATACATAAATTTAGGCCGATCGTTCGACCGACTTGATCCGAGATCCTTCTATGATGCGTGTGCCTGTTGTTGCTCGTTGTACTAAACCTAACTTCTGTTCCTTAATCTGTTGCATTATTTAATATGAACAACTTTAACTATGGTCAAATGTGCTGTACTTTTTCAGTGTCTTGTGTTTGAAGATTCTGTGATAGGAGTCCAGGCAGCGATGGAAGCTGGCATGCAGGTATGTAAAGCACATATCATCATTATTGATCGAGCGAAGCTAGAAAATGATATTCGTGCTTTAGTGACACAAATATAGGGAAAAGTCTAAAATCCAGAATAATTGCAATTTCTACCCCAAAAAAGACTAACCAATTTACTTACATGAATTCCCGTTACCTGTAATTTGAATTAAACTGTAGGTCAAGTAATCTGGTTGCGCATTTCGTGCCACTATTTTATTAGTCAAATATTAAGTCCGGCTTGCACAACGATCCCTATACGTATTTAGCGACTTTTAATTTTTACGTATTTGTATGATTTGACAAGTCCTTAAATCATATTTAGCCACTAAATACGTTTAGGCATGTTCCGTGAGTCGCCCTAAGAATATCTGTTTTGTGTTTTGGTAGCCTCGCGAGAGCTCAGTTCAAGGCGAATCATTAGTTATTAAAAGGAGGGCATTTGACCTCGTGTCGTATGACATGCTGTGGAGGAAGCTGGCGAACACAGGTGTGCATGCACAGCCACAACGTTTCTTCCAGTATTGGTACGCTAATCAGACCAACAATGTGAGGTGGGGCAGGAGCCAGTCAGACGCCTACAGGTTGGAGTGCGGAGTAAGGCAGGGGGGCTGAGTTCTCCGAAGCTCTTCAACCTGTACGTGAATGAGCTGATCGTTGGACTCAGCAGTGAGCGTATCGGCTGCTGGGTTGATGATGTTTGTATGAACAATATTAGCTACGCGGTCGATATGGCGCTGCTATGTCCAACGGTTAGTGCTCGAGGCTGCTAGGCACCTGTGAGAACTACGCTGTCAAACATGGCCTGGTATATAATAGTAAGAAGAGTAAGTTTATGGTTTTCAGGGCAGTTGGTAAAGTTCCAGAATCCATTCCAGTAATTAAACTAAATGGAACCGTATTAAAACGCGTAAATAAGTCTAAATATCTCGGACACTACATTACTGACGATCTTGACGACCATGATGACATAAAAAGGGGACGCAGGGCACTGGCGGCTAGAAGTAACATGCTGGCACGATAATGTTATCTATACAGTATTCTGCCTTCATACAAACGGCCGGAACGTGAGTTATACCTACGCTTCTCGTGTTCGGTACCCACTTGGTACCCAACCAGTCGCGAATGCGCCGCAGCACGGGTAATGTCGTTGCCGCAGTGACGAACGGTGTGATTTGTTTTGTAAGCAGTAAGCGTACGATTTGTGAATATTTTATTGAAATATGTACAAGTACTAACTTAATATGGCAAAGAGCACGAATAGACTATATTGTGCTGTTTTTGGTTGTTATGTGTTGCGGATTTTTTATACTATTAAATTTAACAATAAAGCTTTATCGAGACGCAAATATTTTTCTATATCTTTATAAGGGTTGATTTTTTATTTAATCTACTAATTTAAAAAAACACACATGTATTTTTATTGAACACGTCCTATTTCATTCACAACGAATTTAATTTTTTTATGTATAAAATATACAATCACAAAACTATAAAGAAATTCAAGTAGGTAGATGAAATTAAAATACTGCAGGCGGGCAGCCCTATCGCGTGTTTACGTACCACGCGGGTGTAGGTAAATAATTCAAGGACAGGGCCGAGTCACAATACTGTATAGTTATTATTACCGTAGCGCCCAGATTTGCCCGTTGCAGTAGGCAGGTAAAAACCACACTTTTTTTTCCGTAATCATAATCGCATATTCGCCATCACGCTGGATCATATTGTGTTAAAAAACGTACCTTTGTAATTGTATATTTATATTTAATGTGAATAAGTTTAGTTTAACAAATTTTATGATTACGTTTTCTTGTTCTTTTGTGATTCGAATAAATGTATTTTAATTCTTTCTTCTTTCTTTATTGTTTATAGCTCCAAATTAATGACATATTTTTCGCGCGTGTAGGTTCTTTGTTTCTATATGTAGTTATTCTAAGGACTTTATACCCCAGGTGGTGATGATTCCAGATCCAAGGCTAGACCGTACGCAGACGCAGAGCGCTACTCTGGTCATCAGATCGTTGCTTGACTTCAAGCCTGAGCTCTTTGGACTTCCACCCTTCGACGATTCGGCTTCTACAGAAAAGCATAAATTAAAAATGTAATCTGTTTGACTGTTTATCGTAAATATCGTGGTTATTTTCACTCAATAAAATGTAAAATTAATTTTTGATTTGCCTTGTCGCGCCATCTGTGATGTTCTATATGAACTAATTAGTGTTGGCTATTAAACGATAGGTGGCAGTAAATACAAGTTATTAGTCATATAATCGATCATAAAGACCGATGTTATATGGCATGTAGGCAAATAATCAAGCCTGTAAAACGTGCTTGATTATCAGTAAATATTAAGAATAATTTTTTCACTCAGTAAAATCGTACTAATTGAAACTTTTAGTCTGTCTGTTCTAGTCACGCTATCTCTGATGTTCTATAGTGTTGGTTACTACACGATAGGTGACAGTAAATGCAAGTTATTAGTCCTCCAGTCGATTAAAAATACCGTTGTATTATGCCATGTATGCAAAGAATCAAGCCTGTCAAACTGGTTTGATTAATTTCACCGTGGTTTTATCGTGGATATGCTCACTCAGTATTTTTTTTTTTATAAATTAAAGGCTAGCGTTTGACCACGATCTCGCCTGATGGCGCTCGATGATGCAGTCTACGATGGTTCACGCTTGCCTATAAGAAACCTATTCACTCGCGACTTATAGACTCCTAGGTTAGTTATCAGGAAACACAGAGTCAGGCAAGGCGTTCCACTCCTTGGCGGTGCGCTTAATAAAGGTAGATGAGTACCGCTTTGTGCCTATAGGAGGTATGTCTACCATGTAGCGGTGGCGAATCGCGATGCGTCTGATTGTCCGATGATAGAATGGAGAATAGTGGGATCAGGTTGAAAAGCTCCGCAGCACACTCTCCTAAATGTATACGATAAAAAACCGAGAGGCTTGCAACCTTTCGACGATGCTTGAGGCTGTGAAGCCTTGCATCTGCTAACTCGTCATTGCAAATCGTACAAATTGAAACTTTGGACTGTCTTTACTAGTCGCGCCATCTGTGATGTTTCTATATATACTAATTAGTGTTGGCTACTACACGTTAGGTGGCAGTAAATGCTAGTTATTAGTCCTCCAATCGATTAAAAATACCGTTGCAATATGGCATGTAGGCAAAGAATTGAGCCTGTGAAGCCTTGATTAATTGTTCATTGTAAATATCGTGGATATTTTTTCACTCAGTAAAATTGTACAAATTGAAACTTAGCCTGTCTATACTAGTCGCGCCATCTATATAATGTTCTACATAAACAAATTAGTGTTGGTTACTACACGATAGGTGGCAGTAAATGCTAGTTATAGTCCTCCAATCGATTAAAAAGACCGTTGTTATCGTATTTGTATCGTATTTGTATCGTATTTGTATCGTATTTGCATCGTATTTGCATCGTATTTGTATCGTATTTGTATCGTATTTGTATCGTATTTGTATCGTATTTGTATCGTATTTGTATCGTATTTGTATCGTATTTGTATCGTATCTGTATCGTATTTGTATCGTATTTGTATCGTATTTGTATCGTATTTGTATCGTATTTGTATCGTATTTGTATCGTATTTGTATCGTATTTGTATCCAATTTGTATCGTATTTGTATCCAATTTGTATCGTATTTGTATCGTATTTGTATCTTATTTGTATCGTATTTGTATCGTATTTGTATCGTATTTGTATCGTATTTGTATCGTATTTGTTTCGTATTTGTATCGTATTTGTATCGTATTTGTATCGTATTTGTATCGTATTTGCATCGTATTTGTATCGTATTTGTATCGTATTTGCATCGTATTTGTATCGTATTTGTATCGTATTTGTATCCAATTTGTATCGTATTTGTATCCAATTTGTATCGTATTTGTATCCAATTTGTATCGTATTTGTATCCAATTTGTATCGTATTTGTATCCAATTTGTATCGTATTTGTATCGTATTTGTATCGTATTTGTATCGTATTTGCATCGTATTTGTTTCGTATTTGTATCGTATTTGTATCGTATTTGTATCGTATTTGTATCGTATTTGTATCGTATCTGTATCGTATTTGTATCGTATTTGTATCGTATTTGTATCGTATTTGTATCGTATTTGTATCGTATTTGTATCGTATTTGTATCGTATTTGTATCCAATTTGTATCGTATTTGTATCCAATTTGTATCGTATTTGTATCGTATTTGTATCTTATTTGTATCGTATTTGTATCGTATTTGTATCGTATTTGTATCGTATTTGTATCGTATTTGTTTCGTATTTGTATCGTATTTGTATCGTATTTGTATCGTATTTGTATCGTATTTGCATCGTATTTGTATCGTATTTGTATCGTATTTGCATCGTATTTGTATCGTATTTGTATCGTATTTGTATCGTATTTGTATCGTATTTGTATCCAATTTGTATCGTATTTGTATCCAATTTGTATCGTATTTGTATCCAATTTGTATCGTATTTGTATCCAATTTGTATCGTATTTGTATCCAATTTGTATCGTATTTGTATCGTATTTGTATCGTATTTGTATCGTATTTGTATCGTATTTGTATCCAATTTGTATCGTATTTGTATCCAATTTGTATCGTATTTGTATCGTATTAGTATCGTATTTGTATCGTATTTGTATCGTATTTGTATCGTATTTGTATCGTATTTGTATCGTATTTGTATCGTATTTGTATCGTATTTGCATCGTATTTGTATCGTATTTGTATCGTATTTGTATCGTATTTGTATCGTATTTGTATCCAATTTGTATCGTATTTGTATCGTATTTGTATTCAATTTGTATCGTATTTGTATCCAATTTGTATCGTATTTGTATCCAATTTGTATCGTATTTGTATCGTATTTGTATCGTATTTGTAGCGTATTTGCATCGTATTTGTATCGTATTTGTATCGTATTTGTATCGTATTTGTATCGTATTTTTATCGTATTTGTATCGTATTTGTATCGTATTTGCATCGTATTTGTTTCGTATTTGTATCGTATTTGCATCGTATTTGTATCGTATTTGTATCGTATTTGTATCGTATTTGAATCGTATTTGTATCCAATTTGTATCGTATTTGTATCCAATTTGTATCGTATTTGTATCCAATTTGTATCGTATTTGTATCGTATTTGTATCGTATTTGTATCGTATTTGTATCGTATTTGTATCGTATTTGTATCGTATTTGTATCGTTTTTGTATCGTATGTGTATCGTATTTGTATCGTATTTGTATCCAATTTGTATCGTATTTGTATCGTATTTGTATCGTATTTGTATCGTATTTGTATCGTATTTGTATCGTATTTGCATCGTATTTGCATCGTATTTGTATCGTATTTGTTTCGTATTTGTATCGTATTTGCATCGTATTTGTATCGTATTTGTATCGTATTTGTATCGTATTTGTATCGTATTTGTATCCAATTTGTATCGTATTTGTATCCAATTTGTATCGTATTTGTATCCAATTTGTATCGTATTTGTATCGTATTTGTATCGTATTTGTATCCAATTTGTATCGTATTTGTATCGTATTTGTATCGTATTTGTATCGTATTTGTATCGTATTTGTATCGTATTTGTATCGTTTTTGTATCGTATGTGTATCGTATTTGTATCGTATTTGTATCCAATTTGTATCGTATTTGTATCGTATTTGTATCGTATTTGCATCGTATTTGTATCGTATTTGTATCGTATTTGTATCGTATTTGTATCGTATTTGGATCGTATTTGTATCGTATTTGTATCGTATTTGTATCGTATTTGTATCGTATTTGTATCGTATTTGTATCCAATTTGTATCGTATTTGTATCCAATTTGTATCGTATTTGTATCGTATTTGTATCGTATTTGTATCCAATTTGTATCGTATTTGTATCGTATTTGTATCGTATTTGTATCGTATTTGTATCGTATTTGTATCGTATTTGTATCCAATTTGTATCGTTTTTGTATCCAATTTGTATCGTATTTGTATCGTATTTGTATCGTATTTGTATCGTATTTGTATCCAATTTGTATCGTATTTGTATCCAATTTGTATCGTATTTGTATCCAATTTGTATCGTATTTGTATTCAATTTGTATCGTATTTGTATCCAATTTGTATCGTATTTGTATCGTATTTGTATCGTATTTGTATCGTATTTGCATCGTATTTGTATCGTATTTGTATCGTATTTGTATCGTATTTGCATCGTATTTGTATCGTATTTGTATCGTATTTGGATCGTATTTGTATCGTATTTGTATCGTATTTGTATCGTATTTGTATCGTATTTGTATCGTATTTGTATCGTATTTGTATCGTATTTGTATCGTATTTGTATCCAATTTGTATCGTATTTGTATCCAATTTGTATCGTATTTGTATCGTATTTGTATCCAATTTGTATCGTATTTGTATCGTATTTGTATCGTATTTGTATCGTATTTGTATCGTATTTGTATCGTATTTGTATCGTATTTGTATCCAATTTGTATCGTATTTGTATCGTATTTGTATTCAATTTGTATCGTATTTGTATCCAATTTGTATCGTATTTGTATCCAATTTGTATCGTATTTGTATCGTATTTGTATCGTATTTGTATCGTATTTGCATCGTATTTGTATCGTATTTGTATCGTATTTGTATCGTATTTGTATCGTATTTTTATCGTATTTGTATCGTATTTGCATCGTATTTGCATCGTATTTGTTTCGTATTTGTATCGTATTTGCATCGTATTTGTATCGTATTTGTATCGTATTTGTATCGTATTTGTATCCAATTTGTATCGTATTTGTATCCAATTTGTATCGTATTTGTATCCAATTTGTATCGTATTTGTATCGTATTTGTATCGTATTTGTATCCAATTTGTATCGTATTTGTATCGTATTTGTATCGTATTTGTATCGTATTTGTATCGTATTTGTATCGTTTTTGTATCGTATGTGTATCGTATTTGTATCGTATTTGTATCCAATTTGTATCGTATTTGTATCGTATTTGTATCGTATTTGTATCGTATTTGCATCGTATTTGCATCGTATTTGTATCGTATTTGTATCGTATTTGCATCGTATTTGTATCGTATTTGTATCGTATTTGTATCGTATTTGTATCGTATTTGGATCGTATTTGTATCGTATTTGTATCGTATTTGTATCGTATTTGTATCGTATTTGTATCGTATTTGTATCCAATTTGTATCGTATTTGTATCCAATTTGTATCGTATTTGTATCGTATTTGTATCGTATTTGTATCCAATTTGTATCGTATTTGTATCGTATTTGTATCGTATTTGTATCGTATTTGTATCGTATTTGTATCGTATTTGTATCGTATTTGTATCGTATTTGTATCGTTTTTGTATCGTATGTGTATCGTATTTGTATCGTATTTGTATCCAATTTGTATCGTATTTGTATCGTATTTGTATCGTATTTGTATCGTATTTGTATCGTATTTGTATCGTATTTGCATCGTATTTGCATCGTATTTGTATCGTATTTGTTTCGTATTTGTATCGTATTTGCATCGTATTTGTATCGTATTTGTATCGTATTTGTATCGTATTTGTATCGTATTTGTATCCAATTTGTATCGTATTTGTATCCAATTTGTATCGTATTTGTATCCAATTTGTATCGTATTTGTATCGTATTTGTATCGTATTTGTATCCAATTTGTATCGTATTTGTATCGTATTTGTATCGTATTTGTATCGTATTTGTATCGTATTTGTATCGTATTTGTATCGTTTTTGTATCGTATGTGTATCGTATTTGTATCGTATTTGTATCCAATTTGTATCGTATTTGTATCGTATTTGTATCGTATTTGCATCGTATTTGTATCGTATTTGTATCGTATTTGTATCGTATTTGTATCGTATTTGGATCGTATTTGTATCGTATTTGTATCGTATTTGTATCGTATTTGTATCGTATTTGTATCGTATTTGTATCCAATTTGTATCGTATTTGTATCCAATTTGTATCGTATTTGTATCGTATTTGTATCCAATTTGTATCGTATTTGTATCGTATTTGTATCGTATTTGTATCGTATTTGTATCGTATTTGTATCGTATTTGTATCGTATTTGTATCCAATTTGTATCGTTTTTGTATCCAATTTGTATCGTATTTGTATCGTATTTGTATCGTATTTGTATCCAATTTGTATCGTATTTGTATCCAATTTGTATCGTATTTGTATCCAATTTGTATCGTATTTGTATTCAATTTGTATCGTATTTGTATCCAATTTGTATCGTATTTGTATCGTATTTGTATCGTATTTGTATCGTATTTGCATCGTATTTGTATCGTATTTGTATCGTATTTGTATCGTATTTGCATCGTATTTGTATCGTATTTGTATCGTATTTGGATCGTATTTGTATCGTATTTGTATCGTATTTGTATCGTATTTGTATCGTATTTGTATCGTATTTGTATCGTATTTGTATCGTATTTGTATCGTATTTGTATCCAATTTGTATCGTATTTGTATCCAATTTGTATCGTATTTGTATCGTATTTGTATCCAATTTGTATCGTATTTGTATCGTATTTGTATCGTATTTGTATCGTATTTGTATCGTATTTGTATCGTATTTGTATCGTATTTGTATCCAATTTGTATCGTATTTGTATCGTATTTGTATTCAATTTGTATCGTATTTGTATCCAATTTGTATCGTATTTGTATCCAATTTGTATCGTATTTGTATCGTATTTGTATCGTATTTGTATCGTATTTGCATCGTATTTGTATCGTATTTGTATCGTATTTGTATCGTATTTGTATCGTATTTTTATCGTATTTGTATCGTATTTGCATCGTATTTGCATCGTATTTGTTTCGTATTTGTATCGTATTTGCATCGTATTTGTATCGTATTTGTATCGTATTTGTATCGTATTTGTATCCAATTTGTATCGTATTTGTATCCAATTTGTATCGTATTTGTATCCAATTTGTATCGTATTTGTATCGTATTTGTATCGTATTTGTATCCAATTTGTATCGTATTTGTATCGTATTTGTATCGTATTTGTATCGTATTTGTATCGTATTTGTATCGTTTTTGTATCGTATGTGTATCGTATTTGTATCGTATTTGTATCCAATTTGTATCGTATTTGTATCGTATTTGTATCGTATTTGTATCGTATTTGTATCGTATTTGTATCGTATTTGCATCGTATTTGCATCGTATTTGTATCGTATTTGTATCGTATTTGCATCGTATTTGTATCGTATTTGTATCGTATTTGTATCGTATTTGTATCGTATTTGGATCGTATTTGTATCGTATTTGTATCGTATTTGTATCGTATTTGTATCGTATTTGTATCGTATTTGTATCCAATTTGTATCGTATTTGTATCCAATTTGTATCGTATTTGTATCGTATTTGTATCGTATTTGTATCCAATTTGTATCGTATTTGTATCGTATTTGTATCGTATTTGTATCGTATTTGTATCGTATTTGTATCGTATTTGTATCGTATTTGTATCGTATTTGTATCCAATTTGTATCGTTTTTGTATCCAATTTGTATCGTATTTGTATCGTATTTGTATCGTATTTGTATCGTATTTGTATCCAATTTGTATCGTATGTGTATCCAATTTGTATCGTATTTGTATCCAATTTGTATCGTATTTGTATTCAATTTGTATCGTATTTGTATCCAATTTGTATCGTATTTGTATCGTATTTGCATCGTATTTGTATCGTATTTGTATCGTATTTGTATCGTATTTGCATCGTATTTGTATCGTATTTGTATCGTATTTGGATCGTATTTGTATCGTATTTGTATCGTATTTGTATCGTATTTGTATCGTATTTGTATCGTATTTGTATCGTATTTGTATCGTATTTGTATCGTATTTGTATCGTATTTGTATCCAATTTGTATCGTATTTGTATCCAATTTGTATCGTATTTGTATCGTATTTGTATCCAATTTGTATCGTATTTGTATCGTATTTGTATCGTATTTGTATCGTATTTGTATCGTATTTGTATCGTATTTGTATCGTATTTGTATCGTATTTGCATCGTATTTGCATCGTATTTGTATCGTATTTGTATCGTATTTGTATCGTATTTGTATCGTATTTGTATCCAATTTGTATCGTATTTGTATCCAATTTGTATCGTATTTGTATCCAATTTGTATCGTATTTGTATTCAATTTGTATCGTATTTGTATCCAATTTGTATCGTATTTGTATCGTATTTGTATCGTATTTGTATCGTATTTGCATCGTATTTGTATCGTATTTGTATCGTATTTGTATCGTATTTGCATCGTATTTGCATCGTATTTGTATCGTATTTGTATCGTATTTGGATCGTATTTGTATCGTATTTGTATCGTATTTGTATCGTATTTGTATCGTATTTGTATCGTATTTGTATCGTATTTGTATCGTATTTGTATCGTATTTGTATCGTATTTGTATCCAATTTGTATCGTATTTGTATCGTATTTGTATCGTATTTGTATCGTATTTGTATCCAATTTGTATCGTATTTGTATCCAATTTGTATCGTATTTGTATCGTATTTGTATCGTATTTGCATCGTATTTGCATCGTATTTGTATCGTATTTGTATCGTATTTGTATCGTATTTGTATCGTATTTGTATCGTATTTGTATCGTATTTGTATCGTATTTGTATCCAATTTGTATCGTATTTGTATCGTATTTGTATCGTATTTGTATCGTATTTGTATCGTATTTGTATCGTATTTGCATCGTATTTGCATCGTATTTGTATCGTATTTGTATCGTTTTTGTATCGTATTTGTATCCAATTTGTATCGTATTTGTATCCAATTTGTATCGTATTTGTATCCAATTTGTATCGTATTTGTATCGTATTTGTATCCAATTTGTATCGTATTTGTATCGTATTTGTATCGTATTTGTATCGTATTTGTATCGTATTTGTATCGTATTTGTATCGTATTTGTATCGTATTTGTATCGTATTTGTATCGTATTTGTATCGTATTTGTATCCAATTTGTATCGTATTTGTATCGTATTTATCGTATTTGTATCGTATTTGTATCGTATTTGTATCGTATTTGTATCGTATTTGTATCCAATTTGTATCGTATTTGTATCCAATTTGTATCGTATTTGTATCGTATTTGTATCGTATTTGTATCCAATTTGTATCGTATTTGTATCGTATTTGTATCGTATTTGTATCGTATTTGTATCGTATTTGTATCGTATTTGTATCCAATTTGTATCGTATTTGTATCCAATTTGTATCGTATTTGTATCGTATTTGTATCGTATTTGCATCGTATTTGCATCGTATTTGTATCGTATTTGTATCGTATTTGTATCGTATTTGTATCGTATTTGTATCGTATTTGTATCGTATTTGTATCCAATTTGTATCGTATTTGTATCGTATTTGTATCGTATTTGTATCGTATTTGTATCGTATTTGTATCGTATTTGTATCGTATTTGTATCGTATTTGTATCGTATTTGTATCGTATTTGTATCCAATTTGTATCGTATTTGTATCCAATTTGTATCGTATTTGTATCGTATTTGTATCCAATTTGTATCGTATTTGTATCGTATTTGTATCGTATTTGTATCGTATTTGTATCGTATTTGTATCGTATTTGTATCGAATTTGTATCGTACTTGTATCGTATTTGTATCGTATTTGTATCGTATTTGCATCGTATTTGCATCGTATTTGTATCGTATTTGTATCGTATTTGTATCGTATTTGCATCGTATTTGCATCGTATTTGTATCGTATTTGTATCGTATTTGTATCGTATTTGTATCCAATTTGTATCGTATTTGTATCCAATTTGTATCGTATTTGTATCCAATTTGTATCGTATTTGTATCGTATTTGTATCCAATTTGTATCGTATTTGTATCGTATTTGTATCGTATTTGTATCGTATTTGTATCGTATTTGTATCCAATTTGTATCGTATTTGTATCGTATTTATCGTATTTGTATCGTATTTGTATCGTATTTGTATCGTATTTGTATCGTATTTGTATCCAATTTGTATCGTATTTGGTATCCAATTTGTATCGTATTTGTATCGTATTTGTATCGTATTTGTATCGTATTTGTATCGTATTTGTATCGTATTTGTATCGTATTTGTATCGTATTTGCATCGTATTTGCATCGTATTTGTATCGTATTTGTATCGTATTTGTATCGTATTTGTATCGTATTTGTATCCAATTTGTATCGTATTTGTATCCAATTTGTATCGTATTTGTATCCAATTTGTATCGTATTTGTATCGTATTTGCATCGTATTTGCATCGTATTTGTATCGTATTTGTATCGTATTTGTATCGTATTTGTATCGTATTTGTATCGTATTTGTATCGTATTTGTATCCAATTTGTATCGTATTTGTATCGTATTTGTATCGTATTTGTATCGTATTTGTATCGTATTTGTATCGTATTTGTATCGTATTTGTATCGTATTTGTATCGTATTTGTATCCAATTTGTATCGTATTTGCATCGTATTTGTATCGTATTTGTATCGTATTTGTATCGTATTTGCATCGTATTTGTATCGTATTTGTATCGTATTTGGATCGTATTTGTATCGTATTTGTATCGTATTTGTATCGTATTTGTATCGTATTTGTATCGTATTTGTATCGTATTTGTATCGTATTTGTATCCAATTTGTATCGTATTTGTATCCAATTTGTATCGTATTTGTATCGTATTTGTATCCAATTTGTATCGTATTTGTATCGTATTTGTATCGTATTTGTATCGTATTTGTATCGTATTTGTATCGTATTTGTATCGTATTTGTATCGTATTTGTATCCAATTTGTATCGTATTTGTATCCAATTTGTATCGTATTTGTATCGTATTTGTATCGTATTTGCATCGTATTTGCATCGTATTTGTATCGTATTTGTATCGTATTTGTATCGTATTTGTATCGTATTTGTATCGTATTTGTATCGTATTTGTATCCAATTTGTATCGTATTTGTATCGTATTTGTATCGTATTTGTATCGTATTTGTATCGTATTTGTATCGTATTTGTATCGTATTTGTATCGTATTTGTATCCAATTTGTATCGTATTTGTATCCAATTTGTATCGTATTTGTATCGTATTTGTATCCAATTTGTATCGTATTTGTATCGTATTTGTATCGTATTTGTATCGTATTTGTATCGTATTTGTATCGTATTTGTATCGTATTTGTATCGTATTTGTATCGTATTTGTATCGTATTTGTATCGTATTTGCATCGTATTTGCATCGTATTTGTATCGTATTTGTATCGTATTTGTATCGTATTTGCATCGTATTTGCATCGTATTTGTATCGTATTTGTATCGTATTTGTATCGTATTTGTATCCAATTTGTATCGTATTTGTATCCAATTTGTATCGTATTTGTATCCAATTTGTATCGTATTTGTATCGTATTTGTATCCAATTTGTATCGTATTTGTATAGTATTTGTATCGTATTTGTATCCAATTTGTATCGTATTTGTATCGTATTTATCGTATTTGTATCGTATTTGTATCGTATTTGTATCGTATTTGTATCGTATTTGTATCCAATTTGTATCGTATTTGTATCCAATTTGTATCGTATTTGTATCGTATTTGTATCGTATTTGTATCCAATTTGTATCGTATTTGTATCCAATTTGTATCGTATTTGTATCGTATTTGTATCGTATTTGTATCGTATTTGCATCGTATTTGTATCGTATTTGTATCGTATTTGTATCGTATTTGCATCGTATTTGTATCGTATTTGTATCGTATTTGGATCGTATTTGTATCGTATTTGTATCGTATTTGTATCGTATTTGTATCGTATTTGTATCGTATTTGTATCGTATTTGTATCGTATTTGTATCGTATTTGTATCGTATTTGTATCGTATTTGTATCGTATTTGTATCGTATTTGTATCGTATTTGTATCCAATTTGTATCGTATTTGTATCGTATTTATCGTATTTGTATCGTATTTGTATCGTATTTGTATCGTATTTGTATCGTATTTGTATCCAATTTGTATCGTATTTGTATCCAATTTGTATCGTATTTGTATCGTATTTGTATCGTATTTGTATCGTATTTGTATCCAATTTGTATCGTATTTGTATCGTATTTGTATCGTATTTGTATCGTATTTGTATCGTATTTGTATCGTATTTGTATCCAATTTGTATCGTATTTGTATCCAATTTGTATCGTATTTGTATCCAATTTGTATCGTATTTGTATCCAATTTGTATCGTATTTGTATCGTATTTGTATCGTATTTGCATCGTATTTGCATCGTATTTGTATCCAATTTGTATCGTATTTGTATCCAATTTGTATCGTATTTGTATCCAATTTGTATCGTATTTGTATCGTATTTGTATCGTATTTGCATCGTATTTGCATCGTATTTGTATCCAATTTGTATCGTATTTGTATCCAATTTGTATCGTATTTGTATCCAATTTGTATCGTATTTGTATCGTATTTGTATCGTATTTGCATCGTATTTGCATCGTATTTGTATCGTATTTGTATCGTATTTGTATCGTATTTGTATCGTATTTGTATCGTATTTGTATCGTATTTGTATCGTATTTGTATCGTATTTGTATCGTATTTGTATCGTATTTGTATCCAATTTGTATCGTATTTGTATCCAATTTGTATCGTATTTGTATCGTATTTGTATCGTATTTGTATCGTATTTGTATCGTATTTGTATCGTATTTGTATCGTATTTGTATCGTATTTGCATCGTATTTGCATCGTATTTGTATCGTATTTGTATCGTATTTGTATCGTATTTGTATCGTATTTGTATCGTATTTGTCTCGTATTTGTATCGTATTTGTATCGTATTTGTATCCAATTTGTATCGTATTTGTATCCATTTTGTATCGTATTTGTATCGTATTTGTATCGTATTTGTATCGTATTTGTATCGTATTTGTATCGTATTTGTATCGTATTTGTATCGTATTTGTATCGTATTTGTATCGTATTTGTATCGTATTTGTATCGTATTTGTATCGTATTTGTATCCAATTTGTATCGTATTTGTATCCAATTTGTATCGTATTTGTATCCAATTTGTATCGTATTTGTATCGTATTTGTATCGTATTTGTATCGTATTTGTATCGTATTTGTATCGTATTTGTATCGTATTTGTATCCAATTTGTATCGTATTTGTATCCAATTTGTATCGTATTTGTATCCAATTTGTATCGTATTTGTATCGTATTTGTATCCAATTTGTATCGTATTTGTATCGTATTTGTATCGTATTTGTATCGTATTTGTATCGTATTTGTATCGTATTTGCATCGTATTTGCATCGTATTTGTATCGTATTTGTATCGTATTTGTATCCAATTTGTATCGTATTTGTATCCAATTTGTATCGTATTTGTATCCAATTTGTATCGTATTTGTATCGTATTTGTATCGTATTTGTATCGTATTTGTATCCAATTTGTATCGTATTTGTATCCAATTTGTATCGTATTTGTATCGTATTTGCATCGTATTTGTATCGTATTTGTATCGTATTTGTATCGTATTTGTATCGTATTTGTATCGTATTTGTATCCAACTTGTATCGTATTTGTATCGTATTTGTATCGTATTTGTATCGTATTTGTATCGTATTTGAATCGTATTTGTATCGTATTTGTATCGTATTTGTATCGTATTTGTATCGTATTTGTATCGTATTTGTATCGTATTTGTATCGTATTTGTATCGTATTTGTATCGTATTTGTATCGTATTTGTATCCAATTTGTATCGTATTTGTATCCAATTTGTATCGTATTTGTATCGTATTTGTATCGTATTTGTATCGTATTTGTATCGTATTTGTATCCAATTTGTATCGTATTTGTATCCAATTTGTATCGTATTTGTATCGTATTTGTATCGTATTTGTATCGTATTTGTATCGTATTTGTATCCAATTTGTATCGTATTTGTATCCAATTTGTATCGTATTTGTATCGTATTTGTATCGTATTTGTATCGTATTTGTATCCAATTTGTATCGTATTTGTATCCAATTTGTATCGTATTTGTATCGTATTTGTATCCAGATTGTATCGTATTTGTATCCAATTTGTATCGTATTTGTATCGTATTTGTATCGTATTTGTATCGTATTTGTATCGTATTTGTATCGTATTTTTATCGTATTTGTATCGTATTTGTATCGTATTTGTATCGTATTTGTATCGTATTTGTATCGTATTTGTATCGTATTTGTATCGTATTTGTATCCAATTTGTATCGTATTTGTATCCAATTTGTATCGTATTTGTATCGTATTTGTATCGTATTTGTATCGTATTTGTATCGTATTTGTATCGTATTTGTATCCAGATTGTATCGTATTTGTATCCAATTTGTATCGTATTTGTATCGTATTTGTATCGTATTTGTATCGTATTTGTATCGTATTTGTATCGTACTTGTATCGTATTTGTATCGTATTTGTATCGTATTTGTATCGTATTTGTATCGTATTTGTATCCAATTTGTATCGTATTTGTATCCAATTTGTATCGTATTTGTATCGTATTTGTATCGTATTTGCATCCAATTTGTATCGTATTTGTATCCAATTTGTATCGTATTTGTATCGTATTTGTATCGTATTTGCATCGTATTTGCATCGTATTTGTATCGTATTTGTATCGTATTTGTATCGTATTTGTATCGTATTTGTATCGTATTTGTATCGTATTTGTATCCAATTTGTATCGTATTTGTATCGTATTTGTATCGTATTTGTATCGTATTTGTATCGTATTTGTATCGTATTTGTATCGTATTTGTATCGTATTTGTATCGTATTTGTATCCAATTTGTATCGTATTTGTATCCAATTTGTATCGTATTTGTATCCAATTTGTATCGTATTTGTATCGTATTTGTATCGTATTTGTATCGTATTTGTATCGTATTTGTATCGTATTTGTATCGTATTTGTATCCAATTTGTATCGTATTTGTATCCAATTTGTATCGTATTTGTATCGTATTTGTATCGTATTTGTATCCAATTTGTATCGTATTTGTATCCAATTTGTATCGTATTTGTATCGTATTTGTATCGTATTTGCATCGTATTTGCATCGTATTTGTATCGTATTTGTATCGTATTTGTATCGTATTTGTATCGTATTTGTATCGTATTTGTATCGTATTTGTATCCAATTTGTATCGTATTTGTATCGTATTTGTATCGTATTTGTATCGTATTTGTATCGTATTTGTATCGTATTTGTATCGTATTTGTATCGTATTTGTATCGTATTTGTATCCAATTTGTATCGTATTTGTATCCAATTTGTATCGTATTTGTATCCAATTTGTATCGTATTTGTATCGTATTTGTATCGTATTTGTATCGTATTTGTATCGTATTTGTATCGTATTTGTATCGTATTTGTATCGTATTTGTATCGTATTTGTATCGTATTTGTATCGTATTTGCATCGTATTTGCATCGTATTTGTATCGTATTTGTATCGTATTTGTATCGTATTTGCATCGTATTTGCATCGTATTTGTATCGTATTTGTATCGTATTTGTATCGTATTTGTATCCAATTTGCATCGTATTTGCATCGTATTTGTATCCAATTTGTATCGTATTTGTATCCAATTTGTATCGTATTTGTATCCAATTTGTATCGTATTTGTATCGTATTTGTATCGTATTTGCATCGTATTTGCATCGTATTTGTATCGTATTTGTATCGTATTTGTATCGTATTTGTATCGTATTTGTATCCAATTTGTATCGTATTTGTATCCATTTTGTATCGTATTTGTATCGTATTTGTATCGTATTTGTATCGTATTTGTATCGTATTTGTATCGTATTTGTATCCAATTTGTATCGTATTTGTATCGTATTTGTATCGTATTTGTATCGTATTTGTATCGTATTTGTATCGTATTTGTATCGTATTTGTATCCAATTTGTATCGTATTTGTATCCAATTTGTATCGTATTTGTATCGTATTTGTATCGTATTTGTATCCAATTTGTATCGTATTTGTATCCAATTTGTATCGTATTTGTATCGTATTTGTATCGTATTTGCATCGTATTTGCATCGTATTTGTATCGTATTTGTATCGTATTTGTATCGTATTTGTATCGTATTTGTATCGTATTTGTATCGTATTTGTATCCAATTTGTATCGTATTTGTATCGTATTTGTATCGTATTTGTATCGTATTTGTATCGTATTTGTATCGTATTTGTATCGTATTTGTATCGTATTTGTATCGTATTTGTATCCAATTTGTATCGTATTTGTATCCAATTTGTATCGTATTTGTATCCAATTTGTATCGTATTTGTATCGTATTTGTATCGTATTTGCATCGTATTTGCATCGTATTTGTATCCAATTTGTATCGTATTTGTATCCAATTTGTATCGTATTTGTATCCAATTTGTATCGTATTTGTATCGTATTTGTATCGTATTTGCATCGTATTTGCATCGTATTTGTATCCAATTTGTATCGTATTTGTATCCAATTTGTATCGTATTTGTATCCAATTTGTATCGTATTTGTATCGTATTTGTATCGTATTTGCATCGTATTTGCATCGTATTTGTATCGTATTTGTATCGTATTTGTATCGTATTTGTATCGTATTTGTATCGTATTTGTATCGTATTTGTATCGTATTTGTATCGTATTTGTATCGTATTTGTATCGTATTTGTATCCAATTTGTATCGTATTTGTATCCAATTTGTATCGTATTTGTATCGTATTTGTATCGTATTTGTATCGTATTTGTATCGTATTTGTATCGTATTTGTATCGTATTTGTATCGTATTTGCATCGTATTTGCATCGTATTTGTATCGTATTTGTATCGTATTTGTATCGTATTTGTATCGTATTTGTATCGTATTTGTCTCGTATTTGTATCGTATTTGTATCGTATTTGTGTCGTATTTGTATCGTATTTGTATCGTATTTGTATCGTATTTGTATCGTATTTGCATCGTATTTGCATCGTATTTGTATCGTATTTGTATCGTATTTGTATCGTATTTGTATCGTATTTGTATCGTATTTGTCTCGTATTTGTATCGTATTTGTATCGTATTTGTATCCAATTTGTATCGTATTTGTATCCATTTTGTATCGTATTTGTATCGTATTTGTATCGTATTTGTATCGTATTTGTATCGTATTTGTATCGTATTTGTATCGTATTTGTATCGTATTTGTATCGTATTTGTATCGTATTTGTATCGTATTTGTATCGTATTTGTATCCAATTTGTATCGTATTTGTATCCAATTTGTATCGTATTTGTATCCAATTTGTATCGTATTTGTATCGTATTTGTATCGTATTTGTATCGTATTTGTATCGTATTTGTATCGTATTTGTATCCAATTTGTATCGTATTTGTATCCAATTTGTATCGTATTTGTATCCAATTTGTATCGTATTTGTATCGTATTTGTATCGTATTTGCATCGTATTTGCATCGTATTTGTATCCAATTTGTATCGTATTTGTATCCAATTTGTATCGTATTTGTATCCAATTTGTATCGTATTTGTATCGTATTTGTATCGTATTTGCATCGTATTTGCATCGTATTTGTATCCAATTTGTATCGTATTTGTATCCAATTTGTATCGTATTTGTATCCAATTTGTATCGTATTTGTATCGTATTTGTATCGTATTTGCATCGTATTTGCATCGTATTTGTATCGTATTTGTATCGTATTTGTATCGTATTTGTATCGTATTTGTATCCAATTTGTATCGTATTTGTATCCATTTTGTATCGTATTTGTATCGTATTTGTATCGTATTTGTATCGTATTTGTATCGTATTTGTATCGTATTTGTATCCAATTTGTATCGTATTTGTATCCAATTTGTATCGTATTTGTATCGTATTTGTATCCAATTTGTATCGTATTTGTATCCATTTTGTATCGTATTTGTATCGTATTTGTGTCGTATTTGTATCGTATTTGTATCGTATTTGTATCGTATTTGTATCGTATTTGCATCGTATTTGCATCGTATTTGTATCGTATTTGTATCGTATTTGTATCGTATTTGTATCGTATTTGTATCGTATTTGTCTCGTATTTGTATCGTATTTGTATCGTATTTGTATCCAATTTGTATCGTATTTGTATCCATTTTGTATCGTATTTGTATCGTATTTGTATCGTATTTGTATCGTATTTGTATCGTATTTGTATCGTATTTGTATCGTATTTGTATCGTATTTGTATCGTATTTGTATCGTATTTGTATCGTATTTGTATCGTATTTGTATCCAATTTGTATCGTATTTGTATCCAATTTGTATCGTATTTGTATCCAATTTGTATCGTATTTGTATCGTATTTGTATCGTATTTGTATCGTATTTGTATCGTATTTGTATCGTATTTGTATCGTATTTGTATCCAATTTGTATCGTATTTGTATCCAATTTGTATCGTATTTGTATCGTATTTGTATCCAATTTGTATCGTATTTGTATCGTATTTGTATCGTATTTGTATCGTATTTGTATCGTATTTGTATCGTATTTGTATCGTATTTGTATCCAATTTGTATCGTATTTGTATCCAATTTGTATCGTATTTGTATCGTATTTGTATCGTATTTGTATCCAATTTGTATCGTATTTGTATCCAATTTGTATCGTATTTGTATCGTATTTGTATCGTATTTGCATCGTATTTGCATCGTATTTGTATCGTATTTGTATCGTATTTGTATCGTATTTGTATCGTATTTGTATCGTATTTGTATCGTATTTGTATCCAATTTGTATCGTATTTGTATCGTATTTGTATCGTATTTGTATCGTATTTGTATCGTATTTGTATCGTATTTGTATCGTATTTGTATCGTATTTGTATCGTATTTGTATCGTATTTGTATCCAATTTGTATCGTATTTGTATCCAATTTGTATCGTATTTGTATCCAATTTGTATCGTATTTGTATCGTATTTGTATCGTATTTGTATCGTATTTGTATCGTATTTGTATCGTATTTGTATCGTATTTGTATCGTATTTGTATCGTATTTGTATCGTATTTGCATCGTATTTGCATCGTATTTGTATCGTATTTGTATCGTATTTGTATCGTATTTGCATCGTATTTGCATCGTATTTGTATCGTATTTGTATCGTATTTGTATCGTATTTGTATCCAATTTGCATCGTATTTGCATCGTATTTGTATCCAATTTGTATCGTATTTGTATCCAATTTGTATCGTATTTGTATCCAATTTGTATCGTATTTGTATCGTATTTGTATCGTATTTGCATCGTATTTGCATCGTATTTGTATCGTATTTGTATCGTATTTGTATCGTATTTGTATCGTATTTGTATCCAATTTGTATCGTATTAGTATCCATTTTGTATCGTATTTGTATCGTATTTGTATCGTATTTGTATCGTATTTGTATCGTATTTGTATCGTATTTGTATCCAATTTGTATCGTATTTGTATCCAATTTGTATCGTATTTGTATCGTATTTGTATCCAATTTGTATCGTATTTGTATCCATTTTGTATCGTATTTGTATCGTATTTGTGTCGTATTTGTATCGTATTTGTATCGTATTTGTATCGTATTTGTATCGTATTTGCATCGTATTTGCATCGTATTTGTATCGTATTTGTATCGTATTTGTATCGTATTTGTATCGTATTTGTATCGTATTTGTCTCGTATTTGTATCGTATTTGTATCGTATTTGTATCCAATTTGTATCGTATTTGTATCCATTTTGTATCGTATTTGTATCGTATTTGTATCGTATTTGTATCGTATTTGTATCGTATTTGTATCGTATTTGTATCGTATTTGTATCGTATTTGTATCGTATTTGTATCGTATTTGTATCGTATTTGTATCGTATTTGTATCCAATTTGTATCGTATTTGTATCCAATTTGTATCGTATTTGTATCCAATTTGTATCGTATTTGTATCGTATTTGTATCGTATTTGTATCGTATTTGTATCGTATTTGTATCGTATTTGTATCCAATTTGTATCGTATTTGTATCCAATTTGTATCGTATTTGTATCCAATTTGTATCGTATTTGTATCGTATTTGTATCGTATTTGCATCGTATTTGCATCGTATTTGTATCCAATTTGTATCGTATTTGTATCCAATTTGTATCGTATTTGTATCCAATTTGTATCGTATTTGTATCGTATTTGTATCGTATTTGCATCGTATTTGCATCGTATTTGTATCCAATTTGTATCGTATTTGTATCCAATTTGTATCGTATTTGTATCCAATTTGTATCGTATTTGTATCGTATTTGTATCGTATTTGCATCGTATTTGCATCGTATTTGTATCGTATTTGTATCGTATTTGTATCGTATTTGTATCGTATTTGTATCCAATTTGTATCGTATTTGTATCCATTTTGTATCGTATTTGTATCGTATTTGTATCGTATTTGTATCGTATTTGTATCGTATTTGTATCCAATTTGTATCGTATTTGTATCCAATTTGTATCGTATTTGTATCGTATTTGTATCCAATTTGTATCGTATTTGTATCCATTTTGTATCGTATTTGTATCGTATTTGTGTCGTATTTGTATCGTATTTGTATCGTATTTGTATCGTATTTGTATCGTATTTGCATCGTATTTGCATCGTATTTGTATCGTATTTGTATCGTATTTGTATCGTATTTGTATCGTATTTGTATCGTATTTGTCTCGTATTTGTATCGTATTTGTATCGTATTTGTATCCAATTTGTATCGTATTTGTATCCATTTTGTATCGTATTTGTATCGTATTTGTATCGTATTTGTATCGTATTTGTATCGTATTTGTATCGTATTTGTATCGTATTTGTATCGTATTTGTATCGTATTTGTATCGTATTTGTATCGTATTTGTATCCAATTTGTATCGTATTTGTATCCAATTTGTATCGTATTTGTATCCAATTTGTATCGTATTTGTATCGTATTTGTATCGTATTTGTATCGTATTTGTATCGTATTTGTATCGTATTTGTATCGTATTTGTATCGTATTTGTATCCAATTTGTATCGTATTTGTATCCAATTTGTATCGTATTTGTATCGTATTTGTATCCAATTTGTATCGTATTTGTATCGTATTTGTATCGTATTTGTATCGTATTTGTATCGTATTTGTATCGTATTTGCATCGTATTTGCATCGTATTTGTATCGTATTTGTATCGTATTTGTATCCAATTTGTATCGTATTTGTATCCAATTTGTATCGTATTTGTATCCAATTTGTATCGTATATGTATCGTATTTGTATCGTATTTGTATCGTATTTGTATCCAATTTGTATCGTATTTGTATCCAATTTGTATCGTATTTGTATCGTATTTGCATCGTATTTGTATCGTATTTGTATCGTATTTGTATCGTATTTGTATCGTATTTGTATCGTATTTGTATCCAACTTGTATCGTATTTGTATCGTATTTGTATCGTATTTGTATCGTATTTGTATCGTATTTGAATCGTATTTGTATCGTATTTGTATCGTATTTGTATCGTATTTGTATCGTATTTGTATCGTATTTGTATCGTATTTGTATCGTATTTGTATCGTATTTGTATCGTATTTGTATCGTATTTGTATCCAATTTGTATCGTATTTGTATCCAATTTGTATCGTATTTGCATCGTATTTGCATCGTATTTGTATCCAATTTGTATCGTATTTGTATCCAATTTGTATCGTATTTGTATCCAATTTGTATCGTATTTGTATCGTATTTGTATCGTATTTGCATCGTATTTGCATCGTATTTGTATCGTATTTGTATCGTATTTGTATCGTATTTGTATCGTATTTGTATCCAATTTGTATCGTATTTGTATCCATTTTGTATCATATTTGTATCGTATTTGTATCGTATTTGTATCGTATTTGTATCGTATTTGTATCGTATTTGTATCCAATTTGTATCGTATTTGTATCCAATTTGTATCGTATTTGTATCGTATTTGTATCCAATTTGTATCGTATTTGTATCCATTTTGTATCGTATTTGTATCGTATTTGTGTCGTATTTGTATCGTATTTGTATCGTATTTGTATCGTATTTGTATCGTATTTGCATCGTATTTGCATCGTATTTGTATCGTATTTGTATCGTATTTGTATCGTATTTGTATCGTATTTGTATCGTATTTGTCTCGTATTTGTATCGTATTTGTATCGTATTTGTATCCAATTTGTATCGTATTTGTATCCATTTTGTATCGTATTTGTATCGTATTTGTATCGTATTTGTATCGTATTTGTATCGTATTTGTATCGTATTTGTATCGTATTTGTATCGTATTTGTATCGTATTTGTATCGTATTTGTATCGTATTTGTATCGTATTTGTATCCAATTTGTATCGTATTTGTATCCAATTTGTATCGTATTTGTATCCAATTTGTATCGTATTTGTATCGTATTTGTATCGTATTTGTATCGTATTTGTATCGTATTTGTATCGTATTTGTATCGTATTTGTATCCAATTTGTATCGTATTTGTATCCAATTTGTATCGTATTTGTATCCAATTTGTATCGTATTTGTATCGTATTTGTATCCAATTTGTATCGTATTTGTATCGTATTTGTATCGTATTTGTATCGTATTTGTATCGTATTTGTATCGTATTTGCATCGTATTTGCATCGTATTTGTATCGTATTTGTATCGTATTTGTATCCAATTTGTATCGTATTTGTATCCAATTTGTATCGTATTTGTATCCAATTTGTATCGTATATGTATCGTATTTGTATCGTATTTGTATCGTATTTGTATCCAATTTGTATCGTATTTGTATCCAATTTGTATCGTATTTGTATCGTATTTGCATCGTATTTGTATCGTATTTGTATCGTATTTGTATCGTATTTGTATCGTATTTGTATCGTATTTGTATCCAACTTGTATCGTATTTGTATCGTATTTGTATCGTATTTGTATCGTATTTGTATCGTATTTGAATCGTATTTGTATCGTATTTGTATCGTATTTGTATCGTATTTGTATCGTATTTGTATCGTATTTGTATCGTATTTGTATCGTATTTGTATCGTATTTGTATCCAATTTGTATCGTATTTGTATCCAATTTGTATCGTATTTGTATCGTATTTGTATCGTATTTGTATCGTATTTGTATCGTATTTGTATCCAATTTGTATCGTATTTGTATCCAATTTGTATCGTATTTGTATCGTATTTGTATCGTATTTGTATCGTATTTGTATCCAATTTGTATCGTATTTGTATCCAATTTGTATCGTATTTGTATCGTATTTGTATCGTATTTGTATCCAATTTGTATCGTATTTGTATCCAATTTGTATCGTATTTGTATCCAATTTGTATCGTATTTGTATCGTATTTGTATCGTATTTGTATCGTATTTGTATCCAGATTGTATCGTATTTGTATCCAATTTGTATCGTATTTGTATCGTATTTGTATCGTATTTGTATCGTATTTGTATCGTATTTGTATCGTATTTGTATCGTATTTGTATCGTATTTGTATCGTATTTGTATCGTATTTGTATCGTATTTGTATCCAATTTGTATCGTATTTGTATCCAATTTGTATCGTATTTGTATCGTATTTGTATCGTATTTGTATCGTATTTGTATCGTATTTATATCGTATTTGTATCCAGATTGTATCGTATTTGTATCCAATTTGTATCGTATTTGTATCGTATTTGTATCGTATTTGTATCGTATTTGTATCGTATTTGTATCGTACTTGTATCGTATTTGTATCGTATTTGTATCGTATTTGTATCGTATTTGTATCGTATTTGTATCGTATTTGTATCGTATTTGTATCCAATTTGTATCGTATTTGTATCCAATTTGTATCGTATTTGTATCGTATTTGTATCGTATTTGCATCGTATTTGTATCGTATTTGTATCGTATTTGTATCGTATTTGTATCGTATTTGTATCGTATTTGTATCGTATTTGTATCGTATTTGTATCCAATTTGTATCGTATTTGTATCCAATTTGTATCGTATTTGTATCGTATTTGTATCGTATTTGTATCGTATTTGTATCCAATTTGTATCGTATTTGTATCCAATTTGTATCGTATTTGTATCGTATTTGTATCGTATTTGTATCGTATTTGTATCCAATTTGTATCGTATTTGTATCCAATTTGTATCGTATTTGTATCGTATTTGTATCGTATTTGTATCGTATTTGTATCCAATTTGTATCGTATTTGTATCCAATTTGTATCGTATTTGTATCCAATTTGTATCGTATTTGTATCGTATTTGTATCGTATTTGTATCGTATTTGTATCGTATTTGTATCCAGATTGTATCGTATTTGTATCCAATTTGTATCGTATTTGTATCGTATTTGTATCGTATTTGTATCGTATTTGTATCGTATTTGTATCGTATTTGTATCGTATTTGTATCGTATTTGTATCGTATTTGTATCGTATTTGTATCGTATTTGTATCGTATTTGTATCGTATTTGTATCCAATTTGTATCGTATTTGTATCCAATTTGTATCGTATTTGTATCGTATTTGTATCGTATTTGTATCGTATTTCTATCCAGATTGTATCGTATTTGTATCCAATTTGTATCGTATTTGTATCGTATTTGTATCGTATTTGTATCGTATTTGTATCGTATTTGTATCGTACTTGTATCGTATTTGTATCGTATTTGTATCGTATTTGTATCGTATTTGTATCGTATTTGTATCGTATTTGTATCCAATTTGTATCGTATTTGTATCCAATTTGTATCGTATTTGTATCGTATTTGTATCGTATTTGCATCGTATTTGCATCGTATTTGTATCGTATTTGTATCGTATTTGTATCGTATTTGCATCGTATTTGCATCGTATTTGCATCGTATTTGTATCGTATTTGTATCGTATTTGTATCGTATTTGTATCGTATTTGTATCGTATTTGTATCCAATTTGTATCGTATTTGTATCGTATTTGTATCGTATTTGTATCGTATTTGTATCCAATTTGTATCGTATTTGTATCGTATTTGTATCGTATTTGTATCGTATTTGTATCGTATTTGTATCGTATTTGTATCGTATTTGTATCCAACTTGTATCGTATTTGTATCGTATTTGTATCGTATTTGTATCGTATTTGTATCGTATTTGAATCGTATTTGTATCGTATTTGTATCGTATTTGTATCCAATTTGTATCGTATTTGTATCGTATTTGCATCGTATTTGCATCGTATTTGTATCGTATTTGTATCGTATTTGTATCGTATTTGTATCGTATTTGTATCGTATTTGTATCGTATTTGTATCCAATTTGTATCGTATTTGTATCCAATTTGTATCGTATTTGTATCCAATTTGTATCGTATTTGTATCGTATTTGTATCGTATTTGTATCTAATTTGTATCGTATTTGTATCCAATTTGTATCGTATTTGTATCGTATTTGCATCGTATTTGCATCGTATTTGTATCGTATTTGTATCGTATTTGTATCGTATTTGTATCGTATTTGTATCGTATTTGTATCGTATTTGTATCGTATTTGTATCGTATTTGTATCCAATTTGTATCGTATTTGTATCGTATTTGTATCGTATTTGTATCGTATTTGTATCGTATTTGCATCGTATTTGCATCATATTTGTATCGTATTTGTATCGTTTTTGTATCGTATTTGTATCCAATTTGTATCGTATTTGTATCCAATTTGTATCGTATTTGTATCCAATTTGTATCGTATTTGTATCGTATTTGTATCCAATTTGTATCGTATTTGTATCGTATTTGTATCGTATTTGTATCGTATTTGTATCGTATTTGTATCGTATTTGTATCGTATTTGTATCGTATTTGTATCGTATTTGTATCGTATTTGTATCGTATTTGTATCGTATTTGTATCGTATTTGTATCGTATTTGTATCGTATTTGTATCGTATTTGTATCGTATTTGTATCCAATTTGTATCGTATTTGTATCCAATTTGTATCGTATTTGTATCGTATTTGTATCGTATTTGCATCGTATTTGCATCGTATTTGTATCGTATTTGTATCGTTTTTGTATCGTATTTGTATCCAATTTGTATCGTATTTGTATCCAATTTGTATCGTATTTGTATCCAATTTGTATCGTATTTGTATCGTATTTGTATCGTATTTGCATCGTATTTGTATCGTATTTGTATCGTATTTGTATCGTATTTGTATCGTATTTGTATCGTATTTGTATCGTATTTGTATCGTATTTGTATCCAATTTGTATCGTATTTGTATCCAATTTGTATCGTATTTGTATCGTATTTGTATCGTATTTGTATCGTATTTGTATCCAATTTGTATCGTATTTGTATCCAATTTGTATCGTATTTGTATCGTATTTGTATCGTATTTGTATCGTATTTGTATCCAATTTGTATCGTATTTGTATCCAATTTGTATCGTATTTGTATCGTATTTGTATCGTATTTGTATCGTATTTGTATCCAATTTGTATCGTATTTGTATCCAATTTGTATCGTATTTGTATCCAATTTGTATCGTATTTGTATCGTATTTGTATCGTATTTGTATCGTATTTGTATCCAGATTGTATCGTATTTGTATCCAATTTGTATCGTATTTGTATCGTATTTGTATCGTATTTGTATCGTATTTGTATCGTATTTGTATCGTATTTGTATCGTATTTGTATCGTATTTGTATCGTATTTGTATCGTATTTGTATCGTATTTGTATCGTATTTGTATCGTATTTGTATCGTATTTGTATCCAATTTGTATCGTATTTGTATCCAATTTGTATCGTATTTGTATCGTATTTGTATCGTATTTGTATCGTATTTGTATCGTATTTGTATCGTATTTGTATCGTATTTGTATCCAATTTGTATCGTATTTGTATCGTATTTGCATCGTATTTGCATCGTATTTGTATCGTATTTGTATCGTATTTGTATCGTATTTGTATCGTATTTGTATCGTATTTGTATCGTATTTGTATCCAATTTGTATCGTATTTGTATCCAATTTGTATCGTATTTGTATCCAATTTGTATCGTATTTGTATCGTATTTGTATCGTATTTGTATCGTATTTGTATCGTATTTGTATCGTATTTGTATCCAATTTGTATCGTATTTGTATCGTATTTGTATCGTATTTGTATCGTATTTGTATCGTATTTGCATCGTATTTGCATCGTATTTGTATCGTATTTGTATCGTTTTTGTATCGTATTTGTATCCAATTTGTATCGTATTTGTATCCAATTTGTATCGTATTTGTATCCAATTTGTATCGTATTTGTATCGTATTTGTATCCAATTTGTATCGTATTTGTATCGTATTTGTATCGTATTTGTATCGTATTTGTATCGTATTTGTATCGTATTTGTATCGTATTTGTATCGTATTTGTATCGTATTTGTATCGTATTTGTATCGTATTTGTATCGTATTTGTATCGTATTTGTATCGTATTTGTATCGTATTTGTATCGTATTTGTATCGTATTTGTATCCAATTTGTATCGTATTTGTATCCAATTTGTATCGTATTTGTATCGTATTTGTATCGTATTTGCATCGTATTTGCATCGTATTTGTATCGTATTTGTATCGTTTTTGTATCGTATTTGTATCCAATTTGTATCGTATTTGTATCCAATTTGTATCGTATTTGTATCCAATTTGTATCGTATTTGTATCGTATTTGTATCGTATTTGCATCGTATTTGTATCGTATTTGTATCGTATTTGTATCGTATTTGTATCGTATTTGTATCGTATTTGTATCGTATTTGTATCGTATTTGTATCCAATTTGTATCGTATTTGTATCCAATTTGTATCGTATTTGTATCGTATTTGTATCGTATTTGTATCGTATTTGTATCGTATTTGTATCCAATTTGTATCGTATTTGTATCCAATTTGTATCGTATTTGTATCGTATTTGTATCGTATTTGTATCGTATTTGTATCCAATTTGTATCGTATTTGTATCCAATTTGTATCGTATTTGTATCGTATTTGTATCGTATTTGTATCGTATTTGTATCCAATTTGTATCGTATTTGTATCCAATTTGTATCGTATTTGTATCCAATTTGTATCGTATTTGTATCGTATTTGTATCGTATTTGTATCGTATTTGTATCCAGATTGTATCGTATTTGTATCCAATTTGTATCGTATTTGTATCGTATTTGTATCGTATTTGTATCGTATTTGTATCGTATTTGTATCGTATTTGTATCGTATTTGTATCGTATTTGTATCGTATTTGTATCGTATTTGTATCGTATTTGTATCGTATTTGTATCGTATTTGTATCCAATTTGTATCGTATTTGTATCCAATTTGTATCGTATTTGTATCGTATTTGTATCGTATTTGTATCGTATTTGTATCCAATTTGTATCGTATTTGTATCCAATTTGTATCGTATTTGTATCCAATTTGTATCGTATTTGTATCGTATTTGTATCGTATTTGTATCGTATTTGTATCCAGATTGTATCGTATTTGTATCCAATTTGTATCGTATTTGTATCGTATTTGTATCGTATTTGTATCGTATTTGTATCGTATTTGTATCGTATTTGTATCGTATTTGTATCGTATTTGTATCGTATTTGTATCGTATTTGTATCGTATTTGTATCGTATTTGTATCGTATTTGTATCGTATTTGTATCGTATTTGTATCCAATTTGTATCGTATTTGTATCCAATTTGTATCGTATTTGTATCGTATTTGTATCGTATTTGTATCGTATTTGTATCGTATTTGTATCGTATTTGTATCCAGATTGTATCGTATTTGTATCCAATTTGTATCGTATTTGTATCGTATTTGTATCGTATTTGTATCGTATTTGTATCGTATTTGTATCGTACTTGTATCGTATTTGTATCGTATTTGTATCGTATTTGTATCGTATTTGTATCGTATTTGTATCGTATTTGTATCGTATTTGTATCGTATTTGTATCGTATTTGTATCGTTTTTGTATCGTATTTGTATCCAATTTGTATCGTATTTGTATCCAATTTGTATCGTATTTGTATCCAATTTGTATCGTATTTGTATCGTATTTGCATCGTATTTGCATCGTATTTGTATCGTATTTGTATCGTATTTGTATCGTATTTGTATCGTATTTGTATCGTATTTGTATCGTATTTGTATCCAATTTGTATCGTATTTGTATCGTATTTGTATCGTATTTGTATCGTATTTGTATCGTATTTGCATCGTATTTGCATCGTATTTGTATCGTATTTGTATCGTTTTTGTATCGTATTTGTATCCAATTTGTATCGTATTTGTATCCAATTTGTATCGTATTTGTATCCAATTTGTATCGTATTTGTATCGTATTTGTATCCAATTTGTATCGTATTTGTATCGTATTTGTATCGTATTTGTATCGTATTTGTATCGTATTTGTATCGTATTTGTATCGTATTTGTATCGTATTTGTATCGTATTTGTATCGTATTTGTATCGTATTTGTATCGTATTTGTATCGTATTTGTATCGTATTTGTATCGTATTTGTATCGTATTTGTATCGTATTTGTATCCAATTTGTATCGTATTTGTATCCAATTTGTATCGTATTTGTATCGTATTTGTATCGTATTTGCATCGTATTTGCATCGTATTTGTATCGTATTTGTATCGTTTTTGTATCGTATTTGTATCCAATTTGTATCGTATTTGTATCCAATTTGTATCGTATTTGTATCCAATTTGTATCGTATTTGTATCGTATTTGTATCGTATTTGCATCGTATTTGTATCGTATTTGTATCGTATTTGTATCGTATTTGTATCGTATTTGTATCGTATTTGTATCGTATTTGTATCGTATTTGTATCCAATTTGTATCGTATTTGTATCCAATTTGTATCGTATTTGTATCGTATTTGTATCGTATTTGTATCGTATTTGTATCGTATTTGTATCCAATTTGTATCGTATTTGTATCCAATTTGTATCGTATTTGTATCGTATTTGTATCGTATTTGTATCGTATTTGTATCCAATTTGTATCGTATTTGTATCCAATTTGTATCGTATTTGTATCGTATTTGTATCGTATTTGTATCGTATTTGTATCCAATTTGTATCGTATTTGTATCCAATTTGTATCGTATTTGTATCCAATTTGTATCGTATTTGTATCGTATTTGTATCGTATTTGTATCGTATTTGTATCCAGATTGTATCGTATTTGTATCCAATTTGTATCGTATTTGTATCGTATTTGTATCGTATTTGTATCGTATTTGTATCGTATTTGTATCGTATTTGTATCGTATTTGTATCGTATTTGTATCGTATTTGTATCGTATTTGTATCGTATTTGTATCGTATTTGTATCCAATTTGTATCGTATTTGTATCCAATTTGTATCGTATTTGTATCGTATTTGTATCGTATTTGTATCGTATTTGTATCCAATTTGTATCGTATTTGTATCCAATTTGTATCGTATTTGTATCCAATTTGTATCGTATTTGTATCGTATTTGTATCGTATTTGTATCGTATTTGTATCCAGATTGTATCGTATTTGTATCCAATTTGTATCGTATTTGTATCGTATTTGTATCGTATTTGTATCGTATTTGTATCGTATTTGTATCGTATTTGTATCGTATTTGTATCGTATTTGTATCGTATTTGTATCGTATTTGTATCGTATTTGTATCGTATTTGTATCGTATTTGTATCGTATTTGTATCCAATTTGTATCGTATTTGTATCCAATTTGTATCGTATTTGTATCGTATTTGTATCGTATTTGTATCGTATTTGTATCGTATTTGTATCGTATTTGTATCCAGATTGTATCGTATTTGTATCCAATTTGTATCGTATTTGTATCGTATTTGTATCGTATTTGTATCGTATTTGTATCGTATTTGTATCGTACTTGTATCGTATTTGTATCGTATTTGTATCGTATTTGTATCGTATTTGTATCGTATTTGTATCGTATTTGTATCGTATTTGTATCGTATTTGTATCCAATTTGTATCGTATTTGTATCCAATTTGTATCGTATTTGTATCGTATTTGCATCGTATTTGCATCGTATTTGTATCGTATTTGTATCGTATTTGTATCGTATTTGTATCGTATTTGTATCGTATTTGTATCGTATTTGTATCGTATTTGTATCGTATTTGTATCCAATTTGTATCGTATTTGTATCGTATTTGTATCGTATTTGTATCGTATTTGTATCGTATTTGCATCGTATTTGCATCGTATTTGTATCGTATTTGTATCGTTTTTGTATCGTATTTGTATCCAATTTGTATCGTATTTGTATCCAATTTGTATCGTATTTGTATCCAATTTGTATCGTATTTGTATCGTATTTGTATCCAATTTGTATCGTATTTGTATCGTATTTGTATCGTATTTGTATCGTATTTGTATCGTATTTGTATCGTATTTGTATCGTATTTGTATCGTATTTGTATCGTATTTGTATCGTATTTGTATCGTATTTGTATCGTATTTGTATCGTATTTGTATCGTATTTGTATCGTATTTGTATCCAATTTGTATCGTATTTGTATCCAATTTGTATCGTATTTGTATCGTATTTGTATCGTATTTGTATCCAATTTGTATCGTATTTGTATCGTATTTGTATCGTATTTGTATCGTATTTGTATCGTATTTGCATCGTATTTGCATCGTATTTGTATCGTATTTGTATCGTTTTTGTATCGTATTTGTATCCAATTTGTATCGTATTTGTATCCAATTTGTATCGTATTTGTATCCAATTTGTATCGTATTTGTATCGTATTTGTATCCAATTTGTATCGTATTTGTATCGTATTTGTATCGTATTTGTATCGTATTTGTATCGTATTTGTATCGTATTTGTATCGTATTTGTATCGTATTTGTATCGTATTTGTATCGTATTTGTATCGTATTTGTATCGTATTTGTATCGTATTTGTATCCAATTTGTATCGTATTTGTATCCAATTTGTATCGTATTTGTATCGTATTTGTATCGTATTTGCATCGTATTTGCATCGTATTTGTATCGTATTTGTATCGTATTTGTATCGTATTTGTATCGTATTTGTATCGTATTTGTATCGTATTTGTATCCAATTTGTATCGTATTTGTATCGTATTTGTATCGTATTTGTATCGTATTTGTATCGTATTTGTATCGTTTTTGTATCGTATTTGTATCGTATTTGTATCGTATTTGTATCCAATTTGTATCGTATTTGTATCGTATTTGTATCGTATTTGTATCGTATTTGTATCGTATTTGCATCGTATTTGCATCGTATTTGTATCGTTTTTGTATCGTATTTGTATCGTATTTGTATCGTATTTGCATCGTATTTGCATCGTATTTGTATCGTATTTGTATCGTATTTGTATCGTATTTGTATCGTATTTGTATCCAATTTGTATCGTATTTGTATCGTATTTGTATCGTATTTGTATCGTATTTGTATCGTATTTGCATCGTATTTGCATCGTATTTGTATCGTATTTGTATCGTTTTTGTATCGTATTTGTATCCAATTTGTATCGTATTTGTATCCAATTTGTATCGTATTTGTATCCAATTTGTATCGTATTTGTATCGTATTTGTATCCAATTTGTATCGTATTTGTATCGTATTTGTATCGTATTTGTATCGTATTTGTATCGTATTTGTATCGTATTTGTATCGTATTTGTATCGTATTTGTATCGTATTTGTATCGTATTTGTATCGTATTTGTATCGTATTTGTATCGTATTTGTATCGTATTTGTATCGTATTTGTATCGTATTTGTATCCAATTTGTATCGTATTTGTATCCAATTTGTATCGTATTTGTATCGTATTTGTATCGTATTTGTATCGTATTTGTATCCAATTTGTATCGTATTTGTATCCAATTTGTATCGTATTTGTATCCAATTTGTATCGTATTTGTATCGTATTTGTATCGTATTTGTATCGTATTTGTATCCAGATTGTATCGTATTTGTATCCAATTTGTATCGTATTTGTATCGTATTTGTATCGTATTTGTATCGTATTTGTATCGTATTTGTATCGTATTTGTATCGTATTTGTATCGTATTTGTATCGTATTTGTATCGTATTTGTATCGTATTTGTATCGTATTTGTATCGTATTTGTATCGTATTTGTATCCAATTTGTATCGTATTTGTATCCAATTTGTATCGTATTTGTATCGTATTTGTATCGTATTTGTATCGTATTTGTATCGTATTTGTATCGTATTTGTATCCAGATTGTATCGTATTTGTATCCAATTTGTATCGTATTTGTATCGTATTTGTATCGTATTTGTATCGTATTTGTATCGTATTTGTATCGTACTTGTATCGTATTTGTATCGTATTTGTATCGTATTTGTATCGTATTTGTATCGTATTTGTATCGTATTTGTATCGTATTTGTATCGTATTTGTATCCAATTTGTATCGTATTTGTATCCAATTTGTATCGTATTTGTATCGTATTTGCATCGTATTTGCATCGTATTTGTATCGTATTTGTATCGTATTTGTATCGTATTTGTATCGTATTTGTATCGTATTTGTATCGTATTTGTATCGTATTTGTATCGTATTTGTATCCAATTTGTATCGTATTTGTATCGTATTTGTATCGTATTTGTATCGTATTTGTATCGTATTTGCATCGTATTTGCATCGTATTTGTATCGTATTTGTATCGTTTTTGTATCGTATTTGTATCCAATTTGTATCGTATTTGTATCCAATTTGTATCGTATTTGTATCCAATTTGTATCGTATTTGTATCGTATTTGTATCCAATTTGTATCGTATTTGTATCGTATTTGTATCGTATTTGTATCGTATTTGTATCGTATTTGTATCGTATTTGTATCGTATTTGTATCGTATTTGTATCGTATTTGTATCGTATTTGTATCGTATTTGTATCGTATTTGTATCGTATTTGTATCGTATTTGTATCGTATTTGTATCCAATTTGTATCGTATTTGTATCCAATTTGTATCGTATTTGTATCGTATTTGTATCGTATTTGTATCCAATTTGTATCGTATTTGTATCGTATTTGTATCGTATTTGTATCGTATTTGTATCGTATTTGCATCGTATTTGCATCGTATTTGTATCGTATTTGTATCGTTTTTGTATCGTATTTGTATCCAATTTGTATCGTATTTGTATCCAATTTGTATCGTATTTGTATCCAATTTGTATCGTATTTGTATCGTATTTGTATCCAATTTGTATCGTATTTGTATCGTATTTGTATCGTATTTGTATCGTATTTGTATCGTATTTGTATCGTATTTGTATCGTATTTGTATCCAATTTGTATCGTATTTGTATCGTATTTGTATCGTATTTGTATCGTATTTGTATCGTATTTGCATCGTATTTGCATCGTATTTGTATCGTTTTTGTATCGTATTTGTATCGTATTTGTATCGTATTTGCATCGTATTTGCATCGTATTTGTATCGTATTTGTATCGTATTTGTATCGTATTTGTATCGTATTTGTATCGTATTTGTATCGTATTTGTATCCAATTTGTATCGTATTTGTATCGTATTTGTATCGTATTTGTATCGTATTTGTATCGTATTTGTATCGTATTTGTATCGTATTTGTATCGTATTTGTATCGTATTTGTATCGTATTTGTATCGTATTTGTATCCAATTTGTATCGTATTTGTATCCAATTTGTATCGTATTTGTATCGTATTTGTATCGTATTTGTATCCAATTTGTATCGTATTTGTATCGTATTTGTATCGTATTTGTATCGTATTTGTATCGTATTTGTATCCAATTTGTATCGTATTTGTATCGTATTTGTATCGTATTTGTATCGTATTTGTATCGTATTTGTATCGTATTTGTATCGTATTTGTATCGTATTTGTATCGTATTTGTATCGTATTTGTATCGTATTTGTATCCAATTTGTATCGTATTTGTATCGTATTTGTATCCAATTTGTATCGTATTTGTATCCAATTTGTATCGTATTTGTATCCAATTTGTATCGTATTTGTATCCAATTTGTATCGTATTTGTATCCAATTTGTATTGTATTTGTATCGTATTTGTATCCAATTTGTATCGTATTTGTATCGTATTTGTATCGTATTTGTATCGTATTTGTATCGTATTTGTATCGTATTTGTATCGTATTTGCATCGTATTTGCATCGTATTTGTATCGTATTTGTATCGTATTTGTATCGTATTTGTATCGTATTTGTATCCAATTTGTATCGTATTTGTATCCAATTTGTATCGTATTTGTATCCAATTTGTATCGTATTTGTATCGTATTTGTATCGTATTTGTATCGTATTTGTATCCAATTTGTATCGTATTTGTATCCAATTTGTATCGTATTTGTATCGTATTTGCATCGTATTTGTATCGTATTTGTATCGTATTTGTATCGTATTTGTATCGTATTTGTATCGTATTTGTATCGTATTTGTATCGTATTTGTATCGTATTTGTATCCAACCTGTATCGTATTTGTATCGTATTTGTATCGTCTTTGTATCGTATTTGTATCCAATTTGTATCGTATTTGTATCCAATTTGTATCGTATTTGTATCGTATTTGTATCGTATTTGTATCGTATTTGTATCCAATTTGTATCGTATTTGTATCCAATTTGTATCGTATTTGTATCCAATTTGTATCGTATTTGTATCGTATTTGTATCGTATTTGCATCGTATTTGCATCGTATTTGTATCCAATTTGTATCGTATTTGTATCCAATTTGTATCGTATTTGTATCCAATTTGTATCGTATTTGTATCGTATTTGTATCGTATTTGCATCGTATTTGCATCGTATTTGTATCCAATTTGTATCGTATTTGTATCCAATTTGTATCGTATTTGTATCCAATTTGTATCGTATTTGTATCGTATTTGTATCGTATTTGCATCGTATTTGCATCGTATTTGTATCGTATTTGTATCGTATTTGTATCGTATTTGTATCGTATTTGTATCGTATTTGTATCGTATTTGTATCGTATTTGTATAGTATTTGTATCGTATTTGTATCGTATTTGTATCGTATTTGTATCCAATTTGTATCGTATTTGTATCCATTTTGTATCGTATTTGTATCGTATTTGTATCGTATTTGTATCGTATTTGTATCGTATTTGTATCGTATTTGTATCCAATTTGTATCGTATTTGTATCCAATTTGTATCGTATTTGTATCGTATTTGTATCGTATTTGTATCGTATTTGTATCGTATTTGTATCGTATTTGTATCGTATTTGTATCGTATTTGCATCGTATTTGCATCGTATTTGTATCGTATTTGTATCGTATTTGTATCGTATTTGTATCGTATTTGTATCGTATTTGTCTCGTATTTGTATCGTATTTGTATCGTATTTGTATCCAATTTGTATCGTATTTGTATCCATTTTGTATCGTATTTGTATCGTATTTGTATCGTATTTGTATCGTATTTGTATCGTATTTGTATCGTATTTGTATCGTATTTGTATCGTATTTGTATCGTATTTGTATCGTATTTGTATCGTATTTGTATCGTATTTGTATCCAATTTGTATCGTATTTGTATCCAATTTGTATCGTATTTGTATCCAATTTGTATCGTATTTGTATCGTATTTGTATCGTATTTGTATCGTATTTGTATCGTATTTGTATCGTATTTGTATCGTATTTGTATCCAATTTGTATCGTATTTGTATCCAATTTGTATCGTATTTGTATCCAATTTGTATCGTATTTGTATCGTATTTGTATCCAATTTGTATCGTATTTGTATCGTATTTGTATCGTATTTGTATCGTATTTGTATCGTATTTGTATCGTATTTGCATCGTATTTGCATCGTATTTGTATCGTATTTGTATCGTATTTGTATCCAATTTGTATCGTATTTGTATCCAATTTGTATCGTATTTGTATCCAATTTGTATCGTATTTGTATCGTATTTGTATCGTATTTGTATCGTATTTGTATCCAATTTGTATCGTATTTGTATCCAATTTGTATCGTATTTGTATCGTATTTGCATCGTATTTGTATCGTATTTGTATCGTATTTGTATCGTATTTGTATCGTATTTGTATCGTATTTGTATCCAACTTGTATCGTATTTGTATCGTATTTGTATCGTATTTGTATCGTATTTGTATCGTATTTGAATCGTATTTGTATCGTATTTGTATCGTATTTGTATCGTATTTGTATCGTATTTGCATCGTATTTGCATCGTATTTGTATCCAATTTGTATCGTATTTGTATCCAATTTGTATCGTATTTGTATCCAATTTGTATCGTATTTGTATCGTATTTGTATCGTATTTGCATCGTATTTGCATCGTATTTGTATCGTATTTGTATCGTATTTGTATCGTATTTGTATCGTATTTGTATCGTATTTGTATCGTATTTGTATCGTATTTGTATAGTATTTGTATCGTATTTGTATCGTATTTGTATCGTATTTGTATCCAATTTGTATCGTATTTGTATCCATTTTGTATCGTATTTGTATCGTATTTGTATCGTATTTGTATCGTATTTGTATCGTATTTGTATCGTATTTGTATCCAATTTGTATCGTATTTGTATCCAATTTGTATCGTATTTGTATCGTATTTGTATCGTATTTGTATCGTATTTGTATCGTATTTGTATCGTATTTGTATCGTATTTGTATCGTATTTGCATCGTATTTGCATCGTATTTGTATCGTATTTGTATCGTATTTGTATCGTATTTGTATCGTATTTGTATCGTATTTGTCTCGTATTTGTATCGTATTTGTATCGTATTTGTATCCAATTTGTATCGTATTTGTATCCATTTTGTATCGTATTTGTATCGTATTTGTATCGTATTTGTATCGTATTTGTATCGTATTTGTATCGTATTTGTATCGTATTTGTATCGTATTTGTATCGTATTTGTATCGTATTTGTATCGTATTTGTATCGTATTTGTATCCAATTTGTATCGTATTTGTATCCAATTTGTATCGTATTTGTATCCAATTTGTATCGTATTTGTATCGTATTTGTATCGTATTTGTATCGTATTTGTATCGTATTTGTATCGTATTTGTATCGTATTTGTATCCAATTTGTATCGTATTTGTATCCAATTTGTATCGTATTTGTATCCAATTTGTATCGTATTTGTATCGTATTTGTATCCAATTTGTATCGTATTTGTATCGTATTTGTATCGTATTTGTATCGTATTTGTATCGTATTTGTATCGTATTTGCATCGTATTTGCATCGTATTTGTATCGTATTTGTATCGTATTTGTATCCAATTTGTATCGTATTTGTATCCAATTTGTATCGTATTTGTATCCAATTTGTATCGTATTTGTATCGTATTTGTATCGTATTTGTATCGTATTTGTATCCAATTTGTATCGTATTTGTATCCAATTTGTATCGTATTTGTATCGTATTTGCATCGTATTTGTATCGTATTTGTATCGTATTTGTATCGTATTTGTATCGTATTTGTATCGTATTTGTATCCAACTTGTATCGTATTTGTATCGTATTTGTATCGTATTTGTATCGTATTTGTATCGTATTTGAATCGTATTTGTATCGTATTTGTATCGTATTTGTATCGTATTTGTATCGTATTTGTATCGTATTTGTATCGTATTTGTATCGTATTTGTATCGTATTTGTATCGTATTTGTATCGTATTTGTATCGTATTTGTATCGTATTTGTATCGTATTTGTATCGTATTTGTATCGTATTTGTATCGTATTTGTATCGTATTTGTATCGTATTTGTATCGTATTTGTATCGTATTTGTATCGTATTTGTATCGTATTTGTATCGTATTTGTATCCAATTTGTATCGTATTTGTATCCAATTTGTATCGTATTTGTATCGTATTTGTATCGTATTTGTATCGTATTTGTATCGTATTTGTATCGTATTTGTATCCAGATTGTATCGTATTTGTATCCAATTTGTATCGTATTTGTATCGTATTTGTATCGTATTTGTATCGTATTTGTATCGTATTTGTATCGTACTTGTATCGTATTTGTATCGTATTTGTATCGTATTTGTATCGTATTTGTATCGTATTTGTATCGTATTTGTATCCAATTTGTATCGTATTTGTATCCAATTTGTATCGTATTTGTATCGTATTTGTATCGTATTTGCATCGTATTTGCATCGTATTTGTATCGTATTTGTATCGTATTTGTATCGTATTTGCATCGTATTTGCATCGTATTTGCATCGTATTTGTATCGTATTTGTATCGTATTTGTATCGTATTTGTATCGTATTTGTATCGTATTTGTATCGTATTTGTATCCAATTTGTATCGTATTTGTATCGTATTTGTATCGTATTTGTATCGTATTTGTATCCAATTTGTATCGTATTTGTATCGTATTTGTATCGTATTTGTATCCAACTTGTATCGTATTTGTATCGTATTTGTATCGTATTTGTATCGTATTTGTATCGTATTTGAATCGTATTTGTATCGTATTTGTATCGTATTTGTATCCAATTTGTATCGTATTTGTATCGTATTTGCATCGTATTTGCATCGTATTTGTATCGTATTTGTATCGTATTTGTATCGTATTTGTATCGTAATTGTATCGTATTTGTATCCAATTTGTATCGTATTTGTATCCAATTTGTATCGTATTTGTATCCAATTTGTATCGTATTTGTATCGTATTTGTATCGTATTTGTATCTAATTTGTATCGTATTTGTATCCAATTTGTATCGTATTTGTATCGTATTTGTATCGTATTTGCATCGTATTTGCATCGTATTTGTATCGTATTTGTATCGTATTTGTATCGTATTTGTATCGTATTTGTATCGTATTTGTATCGTATTTGTATCGTATTTGTATCGTATTTGTATCCAATTTGTATCGTATTTGTATCGTATTTGTATCGTATTTGTATCGTATTTGTATCGTATTTGCATCGTATTTGCATCGTATTTGTATCGTATTTGTATCGTTTTTGTATCGTATTTGTATCCAATTTGTATCGTATTTGTATCCAATTTGTATCGTATTTGTATCCAATTTGTATCGTATTTGTATCGTATTTGTATCCAATTTGTATCGTATTTGTATCGTATTTGTATCGTATTTGTATCGTATTTGTATCGTATTTGTATCGTATTTGTATCGTATTTGTATCGTATTTGTATCGTATTTGTATCGTATTTGTATCGTATTTGTATCGTATTTGTATCGTATTTGTATCCAATTTGTATCGTATTTGTATCCAATTTGTATCGTATTTGTATCGTATTTGTATCGTATTTGCATCGTATTTGCATCGTATTTGTATCGTATTTGTATCGTATTTGTATCGTATTTGTATCGTATTTGTATCGTATTTGTATCGTATTTGTATCCAATTTGTATCGTATTTGTATCGTATTTGTATCGTATTTGTATCGTATTTGTATCGTATTTGTATCGTTTTTGTATCGTATTTGTATCGTATTTGTATCGTATTTGTATCGTATTTGTATCGTATTTGCATCGTATTTGCATCGTATTTGTATCGTTTTTGTATCGTATTTGTATCGTATTTGTATCGTATTTGCATCGTATTTGCATCGTATTTGTATCGTATTTGTATCGTATTTGTATCGTATTTGTATCGTATTTGTATCGTATTTGTATCGTATTTGTATCCAATTTGTATCGTATTTGTATCGTATTTGTATCGTATTTGTATCGTATTTGTATCGTATTTGTATCGTATTTGTATCGTATTTGTATCGTATTTGTATCGTATTTGTATCGTATTTGTATCGTATTTGTATCCAATTTGTATCGTATTTGTATCGTATTTGTATCCAATTTGTATCGTATTTGTATCCAATTTGTATCGTATTTGTGTCCAATTTGTATCGTATTTGTATCCAATTTGTATTGTATTTGTATCGTATTTGTATCCAATTTGTATCGTATTTGTATCGTATTTGTATCGTATTTGTATCGTATTTGTATCGTATTTGTATCGTATTTGCATCGTATTTGCATCGTATTTGTATCGTATTTGTATCCAATTTGTATCGTATTTGTATCGTATTTGTATCGTATTTGTATCGTATTTGTATCCAATTTGTATCGTATTTGTATCCAATTTGTATCGTATTTGTATCCAATTTGTATCGTATTTGTATCCAATTTGTATCGTATTTGTATCGTATTTGTATCGTATTTGTATCCAATTTGTATCGTATTTGTATCCAATTTGTATCGTATTTGTATCGTATTTGTATCGTATTTGTATCCAATTTGTATCGTATTTGTATCCAATTTGTATCGTATTTGTATCCAATTTGTATCGTATTTGTATCGTATTTGTATCGTATTTGCATCGTATTTGCATCGTATTTGTATCCAATTTGTATCGTATTTGTATCCAATTTGTATCGTATTTGTATTCAATTTGTATCGTATTTGTATCGTATTTGTATCGTATTTGCATCGTATTTGCATCGTATTTGTATCGTATTTGTATCGTATTTGTATCGTATTTGTATCCAATTTGTATCGTATTTGTATCCAATTTGTATCGTATTTGTATCGTATTTGTATCGTATTTGTATCGTATTTGTATCGTATTTGTATCGTATTTGTATCGTATTTGTATCGTATTTGTATCGTATTTGTATCGTATTTGTATCGTATTTGTATCCAATTTGTATCGTATTTGTATCCAATTTGTATCGTATTTGTATCGTATTTGTATCGTATTTGTATCGTATTTGTATCGTATTTGTATCGTATTTGTATCGTATTTGTATCCAGATTGTATCGTATTTGTATCCAATTTGTATCGTATTTGTATCGTATTTGTATCGTATTTGTGTCGTATTTGTATCGTATTTGTATCGTATTTGTATCGTATTTGTATCGTATTTGTATCGTATTTGTATCGTATTTGTATCGTATTTGTATCCAATTTGTATCGTATTTGTATCCAATTTGTATCGTATTTGTATCGTATTTGTATCGTATTTGCATCGTATTTGCATCGTATTTGTATCGTATTTGTATCGTATTTGTATCGTATTTGCATCGTATTTGCATCGTATTTGCATCGTATTTGTATCGTATTTGTATCGTATTTGTATCGTATTTGTATCGTATTTGTATCGTATTTGTATCGTATTTGTATCCAATTTGTATCGTATTTGTATCGTATTTTGTATCGTATTTGTATCGTATTTGTATCCAATTTGTATCGTATTTGTATCGTATTTGTATCGTATTTGTATCGTATTTGTATCGTATTTGTATCGTATTTGTATCGTATTTGTATCGTTTTTGTATCGTATTTGTATCGTATTTGTATCGTATTTGTATCCAATTTGTATCGTATTTGTATCGTATTTGTATAGTATTTGTATCGTATTTGTATCCAATTTGTATCGTATTTGTATCCAATTTGTATCGTATTTGTATCGTATTTGTATCGTATTTGCATCGTATTTGCATCGTATTTGTATCGTATTTGTATCGTATTTGTATCGTATTTGTATCGTATTTGTATCGTATTTGTATCCAATTTGTATCGTATTTGTATCCAATTTGTATCGTATTTGTATCGTATTTGTATCGTATTTGTATCTAATTTGTATCGTATTTGTATCCAATTTGTATCGTATTTGTATCGTATTTGTATCGTATTTGCATCGTATTTGCATCGTATTTGTATCGTATTTGTATCGTATTTGTATCGTATTTGTATCGTATTTGTATCGTATTTGTATCGTATTTGTATCGTATTTGTATCCAATTTGTATCGTATTTGTATCGTATTTGTATCGTATTTGTATCGTATTTGTATCGTATTTGCATCGTATTTGCATCGTATTTGTATCGTATTTGTATCGTTTTTGTATCGTATTTGTATCCAATTTGTATCGTATTTGTATCCAATTTGTATCGTATTTGTATCCAATTTTGTATCGTATTTGATTCGTATTTGTATCCAATTTGTATCGTATTTGTATCGTATTTGTATCGTATTTGTATCGTATTTGTATCGTATTTGTATCGTATTTGTATCGTATTTGTATCCAATTTGTATCGTATTTGTATCGTATTTATCGTATTTGTATCGTATTTGTATCGTATTTGTATCGTATTTGTATCCAATTTGTATCGTATTTGTATCCAATTTGTATCGTATTTGTATCGTATTTGTATCGTATTTGTATCGTATTTGTATCCAATTTGTATCGTATTTGTATCCAATTTGTATCGTATTTGTATCGTATTTGTATCGTATTTGTATCGTATTTGCATCGTATTTGTATCGTATTTGTATCGTATTTGTATCGTATTTGCATCGTATTTGTATCGTATTTGTATCGTATTTGTATCGTATTTGTATCGTATTTGTATCGTATTTGTATCGTATTTGTATCCAATTTGTATCGTATTTGTATCGTATTTGTATCGTATTTGTATCGTATTTGTATCGTATTTGCATCGTATTTGCATCGTATTTGTATCGTATTTGTATCGTTTTTGTATCGTATTTGTATCCAATTTGTATCGTATTTGTATCCAATTTGTATCGTATTTGTATCCAATTTGTATCGTATTTGATTCGTATTTGTATCCAATTTGTATCGTATTTGTATCGTATTTGTATCGTATTTGTATCGTATTTGTATCGTATTTGTATCATATTTGTATCGTATTTGTATCGTATTTGTATCGTATTTGTATCCAATTTGTATCGTATTTGTATCGTATTTATCGTATTTGTATCGTATTTGTATCGTATTTGTATCGTATTTGTATCCAATTTGTATCGTATTTGTATCCAATTTGTATCGTATTTGTATCGTATTTGTATCGTATTTGTATCGTATTTGTATCCAATTTGTATCGTATTTGTATCCAATTTGTATCGTATTTGTATCGTATTTGTATCGTATTTGTATCGTATTTGCATCGTATTTGTATCGTATTTGTATCGTATTTGTATCGTATTTGCATCGTATTTGTATCGTATTTGTATCGTATTTGGATCGTATTTGTATCGTATTTGTATCGTATTTGTATCGTATTTGTATCGTATTTGTATCGTATTTGTATCGTATTTGTATCGTATTTGTATCGTATTTGTATCGTATTTGTATCCAATTTGTATCGTATTTGTATCCAATTTGTATCGTATTTGTATCGTATTTGTATCCAATTTGTATCGTATTTGTATCGTATTTGTATCGTATTTGTATCGTATTTGTATCGTATTTGTATCGTATTTGTATCGTATTTGTATCGTATTTGTATCGTATTTGTATCCAATTTGTATCGTATTTGTATCCAATTTGTATCGTATTTGTATCGTATTTGTATCGTATTTGCATCGTATTTGCATCGTATTTGTATCGTATTTGTATCGTATTTGTATCGTATTTGTATCGTATTTGTATCGTATTTGTATCGTATTTGTATCGTTTTTGTATCGTATTTGTATCGTATTAGTATCGTATTTGTATCGTATTTGTATCGTATTTGCATCGTATTTGCATCGTATTTGTATCGTTTTTGTATCGTATTTGTATCGTATTTGTATCGTATTTGCATCGTATTTGCATCGTATTTGTATCGTATTTGTATCGTTTTTGTATCGTATTTGTATCCAATTTGTATCGTATTTGTATCCAATTTGTATCGTATTTGTATCCAATTTGTATCGTATTTGATTCGTATTTGTATCCAATTTGTATCGTATTTGTATCGTATTTGTATCGTATTTGTATCGTATTTGTATCGTATTTGTATCGTATTTGTATCGTATTTGTATCCAATTTGTATCGTATTTGTATCCAATTTGTATCGTATTTGTATCGTATTTGTATCCAATTTGTATCGTATTTGTATCGTATTTGTATCGTATTTGTATCGTATTTGTATCGTATTTGTATCGTATTTGTATCGTATTTGTATCGTATTTGTATCGTATTTGTATCCAATTTGTATCGTATTTGTATCCAATTTGTATCGTATTTGTATCGTATTTGTATCGTATTTGTATCGTATTTGTATCGTATTTGTATCGTATTTGTATCGTATTTGTGTCGTATTTGTATCGTATTTGTATCGTATTTGTATCGTATTTGTATCGTATTTGTATCCAATTTGTATCGTATTTGTATCCAATTTGTATCGTATTTGTATCGTATTTGTATCGTATTTGTATCCAATTTGTATCGTATTTGTATCGTATTTGTATCGTATTTGTATCGTATTTGTATCGTATTTGTATCGTATTTGTATCGTATTTGTATCGTATTTGTATCGTTTTTGTATCGTATATGTATCGTATTTGTATCGTATTTGTATCCAATTTGTATAATATTTGTATCGTATTTGTATCGTATTTGTATCGTATTTGTATCGTATTCGTATCGTATTTGCATCGTATTTGCATCGTATTTGTATCGTTTTTGTATCGTATTTGTATCGTATTTGTATCGTATTTGTATCGTATTTGTATCGTATTTGTATCCAATTTGTATCGTATTTGTATCCAATTTGTATCGTATTTGTATCCAATTTGTATCGTATTTGTATCGTATTTGTATCCAATTTGTATCGTATTTGTATCGTATTTGTATCGTATTTGTATCGTATTTGTATCGTATTTGTATCGTATTTGTATCGTATTTGTATCGTATTTGCATCGTATTTGCATCGTATTTGTATCCAATTTGTATCGTATTTGTATCCAATTTGTATCGTATTTGTATCGTATTTGTATCGTATTTGTATCGTATTTGTATCGTATTTGCATCGTATTTGTATCGTATTTGTATCGTATTTGTATCGTATTTGTATCGTATTTGTATCGTATTTGTATCGTATTTGTATCGTATTTGTATCCAATTTGTATCGTAGTTGTATCCAATTTGTATCGTATTTGTATCGTATTTGTATCGTATTTGTATCGTATTTGTATTGTATTTGTATCGTATTTGCATCGTATTTGCATCGTATTTGTATCGTATTTGTATCGTATTTGTATCGTATTTGTATCGTATTTGTATCCAATTTGTATCGTATTTGTATCCAATTTGTATCGTATTTGTATCCAATTTGTATCGTATTTGTATCCAATTTGTATCGTATTTGTATCCAATTTGTATCGTATTTGTATCGTATTTGTATCGTATTTGTATCGTATTTGTATCCAATTTGTATCGTATTTGTATCCAATTTGTATCGTATTTGTATCGTATTAGTATCGTATTTGTATCGTATTTGTATCGTATTTGTATCGTATTTGTATCGTATTTGTATCGTATTTGTATCGTATTTGTATCGTATTTGCATCGTATTTGTATCGTATTTGTATCGTATTTGCATCGTATTTGCATCGTATTTGCATCGTATTTGTATCGTATTTGTATCGTATTTGTATCGTATTAGTATCGTATTTGTATCGTATTTGTATCGTATTTGTATCGTATTTGTATCGTATTTGTATCGTATTTGTATCGTATTTGTATCGTATTTGCATCGTATTTGTATCGTATTTGTATCGTATTTGCATCGTATTTGCATCGTATTTGCATCGTATTTGTATCGTATTTGTATCGTATTTGTATCGTATTTGTATCGTATTTGTATCGTATTTGTATCGTATTTGTATCCAATTTGTATCGTATTTGTATCGTATTTGTATCGTATTTGTATCGTATTTGTATCCAATTTGTATCGTATTTGTATCGTATTTGTATCGTATTTGTATCGTATTTGTATCGTATTTGTATCGTATTTGTATCGTATTTGTATCGTTTTTGTATCGTATTTGTATCGTATTTGTATCGTATTTGTATCCAATTTGTATCGTATTTGTATCGTATTTGTATCGTATTTGTATCCAATTTGTATCGTATTTGTATCCAATTTGTATCGTATTTGTATCGTATTTGTATCGTATTTGCATCGTATTTGCATCGTATTTGTATCGTATTTGTATCGTATTTGTATCGTATTTGTATCGTATTTGTATCGTATTTGTATCCAATTTGTATCGTATTTGTATCCAATTTGTATCGTATTTGTATCCAATTTGTATCTAATTTGTATCGTATTTGTATCCAATTTGTATCGTATTTGTATCGTATTTGTATCGTATTTGCATCGTATTTGCATCGTATTTGTATCGTATTTGTATCGTATTTGTATCGTATTTGTATCGTATTTGTATCGTATTTGTATCGTATTTGTATCGTATTTGTATCGTATTTGTATCGTATTTGTATCGTATTTGTATCGTATTTGTATCGTATTTGCATCGTATTTGCATCGTATTTGTATCGTATTTGTATCGTTTTTGTATCGTATTTGTATCCAATTTGTATCGTATTTGTATCCAATTTGTATCGTATTTGTATCCAATTTGTATCGTATTTGATTCGTATTTGTATCCAATTTGTATCGTATTTGTATCGTATTTGTATCGTATTTGTATCGTATTTGTATCGTATTTGTATCGTATTTGTATCGTATTTGTATCGTATTTGTATCCAATTTGTATCGTATTTGTATCGTATTTATCGTATTTGTATCGTATTTGTATCGTATTTGTATCCAATTTGTATCGTATTTGTATCCAATTTGTATCGTATTTGTATCGTATTTGTATCGTATTTGTATCGTATTTGTATCCAATTTGTATCGTATTTGTATCCAATTTGTATCGTATTTGTATCGTATTTGTATCGTATTTGTATCGTATTTGCATCGTATTTGTATCGTATTTGTATCGTATTTGTATCGTATTTGCATCGTATTTGTATCGTATTTGTATCGTATTTGTATCGTATTTGCATCGTATTTGTATCGTATTTGTATCGTATTTGGATCGTATTTGTATCGTATTTGTATCGTATTTGTATCGTATTTGTATCGTATTTGTATCGTATTTGTATCGTATTTGTATCGTATTTGTATCCAATTTGTATCGTATTTGTATCCAATTTGTATCGTATTTGTATCGTATTTGTATCGTATTTGCATCGTATTTGCATCGTATTTGTATCGTATTTGTATCGTATTTGTATCGTATTTGTATCGTATTTGTATCGTATTTGTATCGTATTTGTATCCAATTTGTATCGTATTTGTATCGTATTTGTATCGTATTTGTATCGTATTTGTATCGTATTTGTATCGTTTTTGTATCGTATTTGTATCGTATTAGTATCGTATTTGTATCGTATTTGTATCGTATTTGCATCGTATTTGCATCGTATTTGTATCGTTTTTGTATCGTATTTGTATCGTATTGGTATCGTATTTGCATCGTATTTGCATCGTATTTGTATCGTATTTGTATCGTATTTGTATCGTATTTGTATCGTATTTGTATCGTATTTGTATCCAATTTGTATCGTATTTGTATCGTATTTGTATCGTATTTGTATCGTATTTGTGTCGTATTTGTATCGTATTTGTATCGTATTTGTATCGTATTTGTATCGTATTTGTATCGTATTTGTATCCAATTTGTATCGTATTTGTATCCAATTTGTATCGTATTTGTATCGTATTTGTATCGTATTTGTATCCAATTTGTATCGTATTTGTATCGTATTTGTATCGTATTTGTATCGTATTTGTATCGTATTTGTATCGTATTTGTATCGTATTTGTATCGTTTTTGTATCGTATATGTATCGTATTTGTATCGTATTTGTATCCAATTTGTATCGTATTTGTATCGTATTTGTATCGTATTTGTATCGTATTTGTATCGTATTCGTATCGTATTTGCATCGTATTTGCATCGTATTTGTATCGTTTTTGTATCGTATTTGTATCGTATTTGTATCGTATTTGTATCGTATTTGTATCCAATTTGTATCGTATTTGTATCCAATTTGTATCGTATTTGTATCCAATTTGTATCGTATTTGTATCGTATTTGTATCCAATTTGTATCGTATTTGTATCGTATTTGTATCGTATTTGTATCGTATTTGTATCGTATTTGTATCGTATTTGTATCGTATTTGTATCGTATTTGCATCGTATTTGCATCGTATTTGTATCCAATTTGTATCGTATTTGTATCCAATTTGTATCGTATTTGTATCGTATTTGTATCGTATTTGTATCGTATTTGTATCGTATTTGCATCGTATTTGTATCGTATTTGTATCGTATTTGTATCGTATTTGTATCGTATTTGTATCGTATTTGTATCGTATTTGTATCGTATTTGTATCCAATTTGTATCGTAGTTGTATCCAATTTGTATCGTATTTGTATCGTATTTGTATCGTATTTGTATCGTATTTGTATTGTATTTGTATCGTATTTGCATCGTATTTGCATCGTATTTGTATCGTATTTGTATCGTATTTGTATCGTATTTGTATCGTATTTGTATCCAATTTGTATCGTATTTGTATCCAATTTGTATCGTATTTGTATCCAATTTGTATCGTATTTGTATCCAATTTGTATCGTATTTGTATCCAATTTGTATCGTATTTGTATCGTATTTGTATCGTATTTGTATCGTATTTGTATCCAATTTGTATCGTATTTGTATCCAATTTGTATCGTATTTGTATCGTATTAGTATCGTATTTGTATCGTATTTGTATCGTATTTGTATCGTATTTGTATCGTATTTGTATCGTATTTGTATCGTATTTGCATCGTATTTGTATCGTATTTGTATCGTATTTGTATCGTATTTGTATCGTATTTGTATCCAATTTGTATCGTATTTGTATCGTATTTGTATTCAATTTGTATCGTATTTGTATCCAATTTGTATCGTATTTGTATCCAATTTGTATCGTATTTGTATCGTATTTGTATCGTATTTGTATCGTATTTGCATCGTATTTGTATCGTATTTGTATCGTATTTGTATCGTATTTGTATCGTATTTTTATCGTATTTGTATCGTATTTGTATCGTATTTGCATCGTATTTGTTTCGTATTTGTATCGTATTTGCATCGTATTTGTATCGTATTTGTATCGTATTTGTATCGTATTTGTATCCAATTTGTATCGTATTTGTATCCAATTTGTATCGTATTTGTATCCAATTTGTATCGTATTTGTATCGTATTTGTATCGTATTTGTATCCAATTTGTATCGTATTTGTATCGTATTTGTATCGTATTTGTATCGTATTTGTATCGTGGTTGCGCTGATTCAATTGTAATCGTAATTTTTACCTCATTACTTTCTTCGTAAAACGAACCGTTTGATTGTTGTCAAAACTCCTATATCTCGGTTCCTTTCCCACGCACAACTATCCCTATACGTGTGAGCGAGTACGCGCTATACGCTCGACATAACCGTATGCGCCTAGAAAGTGACGCCATCCACCGAAGGCGTGACGACAAACAGTTTGGGAAAAGACAATGGCCGCGCTGGTACCGCTTCGAATTCGTCTCGCAAAAATAACTCAATTTTGTGATTGAACTAGGTATGGTGAAAATTAGTGCATCCTGTTGTGGAATTGTCGCTTCAACTCGCCGTCAAAGGATATAAAGGTATTGTGCACCCTTCCTTATGGAAACTGTTTTCTTTCTAATCCAATACCTAAACAGTTTTCAGCCTCCATCTTTCGCAACAATCAAACTCATATTTTCGAACATTTTCGCTATATTTTGCATTCCCCGCGTAAACATTATGGTCCTTCATCCCGGATATTGAATCAGTGTTAGCTATTAACCTAGGTATTCTAGATTGTTCGTAAAAACCATTCGCTTATCATCGCATCGGCCGGCACGCCTGTCTACATACAATTCGTTCACTCACATTGAAAAATCTTCAATCAAATTTCGTTCGTTTTACTCGCATTTAGTAACTTGAATAACTCGCATACGTACATACCGTATTATATTGTCGTTCATCCCGCATTAGGTATAAGTTAACTTTCGTCGTCGTTTTATCATCCATCCATTCGTAAAAATAAAGCAGGTACCTACTTAGTTACATCTACAAAGTAGTTCGTTCACCCCGCGTAAAATAAATTATAATTATTTACTTACAACTCGTATTTATTCATATTCGTAGTAATTATAGGTAATTATGTACTTGCAATAGGTTAGCGCACGCGCATCACTTGTCGTATACCTACCTATCGTTGTTGCTAGGAAGTAGGTAAGCTTATTGTATAGGTACCTACCTACCCGCGTCGCGTCGATCGGTACCTACGGAGATCGCCGTAGATCAGTGCCGTGATTTTGTCTTTATTTAAATATCTACCTACATATAATTAGGTGCAGATAGGTATTTAGGTTCTAATATTTCGATACAGAGACGTATAGCTGTACGTAGGTATTATTTATCTAGTTGCTAAAATTGGAACTCGTGTATCGTGATTTAACCGACTGCCTACGAAGGTATTCCGTTTTCCGCTGATTGGAAACCTATTCGTGTCGTTTATCATAAAGATAGCCTATCTATTTTAAAATGGCACCTACTACCGCAGCCAGTAAGGTAGATTGTAACGTTCAATTGAAGGTGTTATACGTTAAAAGAGATAGGATATTTTCTCGCATGCAAGGTATTTGTAATCGCGTAAAGGATCTTGACTCCACAGCGTCTAAAGAATCATTTTTGTGTGAAATGGAAACTGTAGATACATTGCATGAGGATTTCGAAAGTGTGCTGGACCAAATAGTCAATCTGGAGCTAAAATTAGATCCCGATTTCGTTATCAGTTATCAGTCGCTCTCAGCGTTCGAAGATCTATTAGGTTGCGTCAAGCGAGCTGCTAAGAAATTATGTTCGTTAACGGGCGATGTCAAGGTAGGAAGCCAACCTAGGTCACCTAAATTACCACCGATGGAGATCCCCGAATTTAATGGCGAGATCAAAAATTGGCCGCTATTTTTCGCTAGTTTCCAAAACGCCGTACACAATAATGCATCGTTAACAGACTCGGAAAGATTGTACTATTTGATAGGAAAATTGACCGGAAGGGCTAAGTCCGTCTGCGCCGGCATAACTCCATGCGCCGAAAATTATTCGATTATTTTCGACTTGCTTAAAAATAAGTACGAAGACAAACGGTTGGTAGCTACTTCGTATTTAGATCAAATGTTTGATTTCAAAGCTATCGTATCCGCAACCCCTAGTAATCTAGAACAATTTTTAGATAAATTCGCATCGTCTGTCGCCGCTTTGAAAAATCTGAAGGTCAAGGACCTCTCGGATTTCTTATTTCTGTATATCGCACTTAAGAAGTTAGACCCAGACACCGCACGTTCGTTCGAGTCAGACAACCGTAAATGCGATATGCCATCTTTCGATGATCTAACGTTGTTTGTGCGCGATCACATAAAAATATTGCAACGCACCTCGTCCGCGAAACACGAAGTGCCGAAGAAATACATTGAACGTAAAACGGATGCGGCATCCAAGTTTCCGAAATCGTCTACTACGCATGCCTACGTAAATGCCACATCCAGTTCTCACGAATCTTCGTGCTCCTTGTGCAATAGTCAACATGACCATTTATATAAATGTTCAGTGTTTCACAATTATAAACCTAATGAACGTTTTAAATTCGTTAAAGCGAATAATTTGTGCATCAATTGCTTAAGTGGAGGACATCGCGTTTCCGCGTGTGGGTCGAATTCTTTGTGTAAAAAATGCAATTCAAAACACCACACTTTGTTGTGTTTCGGAAATGTATCCGTGGATAGTAGTGCGCCCGCGCCACGCGTGTCTGCCGCTACTTCCGCGCCCGCACCGCCGCCGCCGCCGGTACTCTCTGCGGGTCCCAGTGACGCGTCGGTTGCACCCGCTCGCTCCGCTCGTATTAATGACGTCACACTCTGTGCGTTATCAGATAACGTAAACAAACTTGTTCGCGGTCCTACCACGGTACTAATTGCAACCGCTCGTATTATTATTGTTGATTCTCGTGGTTATGAACATAGCGTACGCGCTTTATTGGACAGCGCTTCTCAAAGCAACTTTATCACTAGTGATTGTTGTCAACGTTTAGGCTTGAATGTAAACCGTAGACCAGCTTGTTCCGTAGTTAAGGGAATAGGGGGCTCGTCTAAAACGATTCAAGGGTCGGTAAAAATTAAATTTTCATCTCGCTTTGATCGAAACGTTAATTACGACATGGAATCGCTGGTGGTAGATAAAATAACGGAACGCTTGCCCACTGTCTCGGTTGATGTTTCGCATTTATCGAACTTCAAAGACCTACCACTGGCGGACGATACGTACTGCGTTTCTGGTCCTATAGAAGCGTTAGTTGGAGCTTCGATTTTCCCGCATCTGCTTTTGTCTCACAAGGTTTACGGACAATCTTTGCATCCGTCCCCGCTCGCTATAGAAACCGTCCTTGGCTATGTGATTGTAGGTGATGCTCCGGTCTACGTTGGTAGTTCCGAGACCGTTTCCTATTGTTGTGCCACGGACCCCCTGAACTCCGCCGTCCGTAAATTCTGGGAATTGGAGGAGGTGAACGTTCCACCTATACTCAGTCCAGATGACAAAATCTGTGAGGAATTTTATACCCGCACGACCTCTCGCGATGATGATGGACGTTACGTAGTAGCGCTCCCATTCAAGGGTGATATTCATTCGCTTGGTAACTCTCGTCAAGCAAGCGAACGACGCTTCCTTTGCTTAGAAAAAAGGATGCTGGCATCTCCGAAATTAAAGGAAGCCTATGATGCCGTCATTCATGAATATTTAGAAAAGGGTTACATTTCGCCTGCTTCGGCAAACATAGATCAATCGGATGCACAATCGTATATAATACCGCATCACGGAGTGATTAGGGAAGATAAGGTCACGTCTAAATTACGTGTCGTACTAGACGGTAGTTGCAAGACAACTACTAATGTTTCTCTCAATGACCTTCTGTATAATGGTCAAAATCTCCAGGGAAATTTGTTTAATATAATCGTTAACTTTCGTTTGTTTTCGATCGCCCTCTCTGCCGACATTCGTCAAATGTTTCTCAGTATAGGCATTCGGGATTGCGATCGAAGATTTCAACGCATCTTATATCGTTTCTCCCCGCAAGAACCTTTAAAGGTTTACGAATTCAATAGAGTCGTTTTTGGACTTAAATCAAGTCCATTCCATGCACTACGTACGATTAGACAGCTCGCGACTGATGAAGGAGATTCTTACACTAAGGCTAAAGATATTATTGGATCTGGGCTGTACATGGATGATTTTGTGCATTCCGTCCAAGATGAAGAAGACGGCATATCTACCGCTTCTGAAATGATAGGTCTTATGAAGTCTGGTCAGTTTGAACTCGTCAAATGGACGAGCAACTCGCAAGCCGTTCTTGATTCGATTCCGCCATCGCATCGTCTCTCTTCAGTCAAAGAATTTGATGAGTCGGATCAACATAAAGTACTCGGCTTATGTTGGTCACCTGAAACCGATATGTTCGGTCTAAAGATTAGTACACCCGCTAATACTTGCACAAAACGCATCATATTGTCATGTGTCGCAAAAATATGGGACGTAATGGGATTCGTTGCGCCCGTTGTGTTGTATGCCAAACTCTTAATTAAGCAGCTTTGGTTGTGCGAGTGTGATTGGGATGACATGCCACCTGAAGGTATCGTTCAATTGTGGTCTCGATTTAGGGAAGAACTTCCTTTGCTCTCTAATATAAAGGTTCCACGCCACGTGGGTATCATCTCTGATAGTGTCGTTACGATTATTGGCTTCGCAGATGCCAGTGAGAAGGCGTACGGGGGAGTGGTTTACTTCCACGTTCAGAATAGCAATGCTAATACATTTAGCTTGGTAAGCGCTAAATCAAAGGTTTCCCCTCGTAAAGTCGTTTCGCTCGCGAGACTTGAGCTTTGTGGTATTCTCATTCTTGCCCAGCTCATAAAGAACATCGTCGTCGCTTGTCAAAACCGTATCAATCTTCGAAACGTTTTCGCATTTTCGGATTCGACAGTCGCTCTGTGCTGGGTACATTCGTCGCCCCATCGATGGGACACATTTGTGGCCAACAGAGTATCGAAAATACAAAGTGACTTATTACCGCAAAATTTGTATCATGTCGCCGGTACTGAAAATCCTGCGGATTGCTTGTCACGCGGACTTACACCTGCGCAAATTATTGACCACCCGCTTTGGTTTAATGGCCCCACATGGGCCCGTTTAGATATCTCTCAGTGGCCTATTGTTCCCTTCAATCCTTCCACGGTGACAGAGGCACCGGAAGAAAAGAAACATTCTTTGCTTACCGCTACGCCACGTGTTGAGTCTCCAATTATTTCGTTGGCATATCGTCTTTCGTCGTGGTCAAAATTGTTGCGCTGCGTCGTTTATGTGTGCAGATTTGTAAAACTTTTACTATCTCATGACCAAATATCGGCGTCAGATCTCGACTTCGCTGAGATACTGACACTTCGTGAACTTCAACGTTATTATTTTCCGGATGAGATCGCTAATCTGAGATCAGGCAAAGCTTGTAGCCGTTCCTTTCAACACCTCAAACCATTTCTCGATGGTGGGGTTATTAGAGTCGGAGGTCGTTTGTCTAATTCCAACTTAGATTATCATCAAAAGCACCCTATTGTGCTGCCTCGAAAGGATCCCATTTTGGATTTGTTGATAGATTACCACCACAAGGTAAATTGTCACGCAGGTCCTGACCTGTTGATGTCACTCTTACGTCAGAAGTATTGGATACTCTCAGCTCGTAGCTTGATTAGGAATAGGATACACAAATGTCTCCCTTGCTTTAGACTTCGACCAAAACCAACGTTTCCTGAAATGGCGGATCATCGCTCATGTCGTGTCGTTCAATCTGCAAAACCGTTCGTTCACACGGGTACGGACTACGCAGGCCCGTTTAAGGTTACTTTAACTCGTGGTCGTGGTATTCGGTCCACAAAGGCTTACGTGTGCCTTTTCGTCTGTATGACGACTCGCGCAGTACACATAGAGCTTGCTGGTGATTTAAGCACGTCAAGCTTTATGGGTGCTTTTAAACGGTTTTTATCGCGCCGCGGTCCAATCAGTAGAATTTATTCTGATAATGGAACTAATTACATCGGTGCTAAACGTTTACTTTCGGAGCTTCACGAATTTTTGACTTCAAACCATAAAACTGAATTTGGTAAAATATTAGCTGATAATCGGATAGATTGGTCTCTTAATGTCCCAGCTGCAAGTCATTTTGGGGGAAATTGGGAGGCTAATATCAAGACTTTGAAAACTCACCTGTATCGAGTGATAGGTGAGCAAATCCTATCGTTTGAGGAGTTAAGTACTGTACTCGCTCAGATTGAATCGGTCATGAATACTCGACCTCTATGTAGAACGCTCTCCAGTGACCCTTCTGAGGCTCTGGCGCTGACTCCAGCGCACTTTTTGAATCTCACGCCATTGAAATATTTACCCTCTAGAGAAATAGACGATAATTTGCATACTCTATCGCGACATGATTTGCTTGACAAATTAGTCCAGTCTTTCTGGAAGCGCTGGAGAACGGACTACCTCCATACTCTGCAGTCGCGTCGCAAATGGAACACTCCGTCCAATCCAATCGCTGTCGGGACTGTTGTGATCCTTTTGACAGAAAACGCGCCTCCCCTTCACTGGCCTATGGGTGTTGTGGAGGAAGTTTTCCCCGGTTCAAATGGTGTTACCCGAGTGGTACGTATTAGAACAGCAACTGGATCGTACTTGCGTCCGGTTGTACGTCTCTGCCCGTTACCTAACCAGTAGCTCAAATAGCTTTGTTCGTCTAGATTAGGTTAGGTTATTAGTAGCTAGTTTAAGGTACGTTATTTGTAATTATTACAATAGATTAGCATTATAGTTCGTGTTAGTTCTTGTAACAGATTGGCATAATAGTTTGTTATACATTTTTGAAGGTATCCCTTCAAGCCCGGGGGAATGGTTGCGCTGATTCAATTGTAATCGTAATTTTTACCTCATTACTTTCTTCGTAAAACGAACCGTTTGATTGTTGTCAAAACTCCTATATCTCGGTTCCTTTCCCACGCACAACTATCCCTATACGTGTGAGCGAGTACGCGCTATACGCTCGACATAACCGTATGCGCCTAGAAAGTGACGCCATCCACCGAAGGCGTGACGACAAACAGTTTGGGAAAAGACAATGGCCGCGCTGGTACCGCTTCGAATTCGTCTCGCAAAAATAACTCAATTTTGTGATTGAACTAGGTATGGTGAAAATTAGTGCATCCTGTTGTGGAATTGTCGCTTCAACTCGCCGTCAAAGGATATAAAGGTATTGTGCACCCTTCCTTATGGAAACTGTTTTCTTTCTAATCCAATACCTAAACAGTTTTCAGCCTCCATCTTTCGCAACAATCAAACTCATATTTTCGAACATTTTCGCTATATTTTGCATTCCCCGCGTAAACATATCGTATTTGTATCGTATTTGTATCGTTTTTGTATCGTATGTGTATCGTATTTGTATCGTATTTGTATCCAATTTGTATCGTATTTGTATCGTATTTGTATCGTATTTGTATCGTATTTGTATCGTATTTGTATCGTATTTGCATCGTATTTGCATCGTATTTGTATCGTATTTGTATCGTATTTGCATCGTATTTGTATCGTATTTGTATCGTATTTGTATCGTATTTGTATCGTATTTGGATCGTATTTGTATCGTATTTGTATCGTATTTGTATCGTATTTGTATCGTATTTGTATCGTATTTGTATCGTATTTGAATCGTATTTGTATCGTATTTGTATCGTATTTGTATCGTATTTGTATCGTATTTGTATTCAATTTGTATCGTATTTGTATCCAATTTGTATCGTATTTGTATCGTATTTGTATCGTATTTGCATCGTATTTGTATCGTATTTGTATCGTATTTGTATCGTATTTGTATCGTATTTGTATCGTATTTGTATCGTATTTGCATCGTATTTGCATCGTATTTGTATCGTATTTGTATCGTATTTGGATCGTATTTGTATCGTATTTGTATCGTATTTGTATCGTATTTGTATCGTATTTGTATCGTATTTGTATCGTATTTGTATCGTATTTGTATCGTATTTGTATCGTATTTGTATCGTATTTGTATCCAATTTGTATCGTATTTGTATCGTATTTGTATCGTATTTGTATCCAATTTGTATCGTATTTGTATCCAATTTGTATCGTATTTGTATCGTATTTGTATCGTATTTGTATCGTATTTGTATCGTATTTGTATCCAATTTGTAACGTATTTGTATCCAATTTGTATCGTATTTGTATCGTATTTGTATCGTATTTGTATCGTATTTGTATCCAATTTGTATCGTATTTGTATCCAATTTGTATCGTATTTGTATCCAATTTGTATCGTATTTGTATCGTATTTGTATCGTATTTGTATCGTATTTGCATCGTATTTGTATCGTATTTGTATCGTATTTGTATCGTATTTGCATCGTATTTGTATCGTATTTGTATCGTATTTGTATCGTATTTGTATCGTATTTGTATCGTATTTGTATCGTATTTGTATCCAATTTGTATCGTATTTGTATCGTATTTGTATCGTATTTGTATCGTATTTGTATCCAATTTGTATCGTATTTGTATCCAATTTGTATCGTATTTGTATCCAATTTGTATCGTATTTGTATCGTATTTGTATCGTATTTGTATCCAATTTGTATCGTATTTGTATCCAATTTGTATCGTATTTGTATCGTATTTGTATCGTATTTGTATCGTATTTGTATCGTATTTGTATCCAATTTGTATCGTATTTGTATCCAATTTGTATCGTATTTGTATCGTATTTGTATCGTATTTGTATCGTATTTGTATCGTATTTGTATCGTATTTGTATCCAATTTGTATCGTATTTGTATCGTATTTGTATCGTATTTGTATCCAATTTGTATCGTATTTGTATCCAATTTGTATCGTATTTGTATCGTATTTGTATCGTATTTGCATCGTATTTGCATCGTATTTGTATCGTATTTGTATCGTATTTGTATCGTATTTGTATCGTATTTGTATCGTATTTGTATCCAATTTGTATCGTATTTGTATCCAATTTGTATCGTATTTGTATCCAATTTGTATCGTATTTGTATCGTATTTGTATCGTATTTGTATCTAATTTGTATCGTTTTTGTATCGTATTTGTATCCAATTTGTATCGTATTTGTATCCAATTTGTATCGTATTTGTATCCAATTTGTATCGTATTTGATTCGTATTTGTATCCAATTTGTATCGTATTTGTATCGTATTTGTATCGTATTTGTATCGTATTTGTATCGTATTTGTATCGTATTTGTATCGTATTTGTATCGTATTTGTATCCAATTTGTATCGTATTTGTATCGTATTTATCGTATTTGTATCGTATTTGTATCGTATTTGTATCGTATTTGTATCCAATTTGTATCGTATTTGTATCCAATTTGTATCGTATTTGTATCGTATTTGTATCGTATTTGTATCGTATTTGTATCCAATTTGTATCGTATTTGTATCCAATTTGTATCGTATTTGTATCGTATTTGTATCGTATTTGTATCGTATTTGCATCGTATTTGTATCGTATTTGTATCGTATTTGTATCGTATTTGCATCGTATTTGTATCGTATTTGTATCGTATTTGTATCGTATTTGTATCCAATTTGTATCGTATTTGTATCCAATTTGTATCGTATTTGTATCGTATTTGTATCGTATTTGTATCCAATTTGTATCGTATTTGTATCGTATTTGTATCGTATTTGTATCGTATTTGTATCGTATTTGTATCGTATTTGTATCGTATTTGTATCGTATTTGCATCGTATTTGCATCGTATTTGTATCCAATTTGTATCGTATTTGTATCCAATTTGTATCGTATTTGTATCGTATTTGTATCGTATTTGTATCGTATTTGTATCGTATTTGCATCGTATTTGTATCGTATTTGTATCGTATTTGTATCGTATTTGTATCGTATTTGTATCGTATTTGTATCGTATTTGTATCGTATTTGTATCCAATTTGTATCGTAGTTGTATCCAATTTGTATCGTATTTGTATCGTATTTGTATCGTATTTGTATCGTATTTGTATTGTATTTGTATCGTATTTGCATCGTATTTGCATCGTATTTGTATCGTATTTGTATCGTATTTGTATCGTATTTGTATCGTATTTGTATCCAATTTGTATCGTATTTGTATCCAATTTGTATCGTATTTGTATCCAATTTGTATCGTATTTGTATCCAATTTGTATCGTATTTGTATCCAATTTGTATCGTATTTGTATCGTATTTGTATCGTATTTGTATCGTATTTGTATCCAATTTGTATCGTATTTGTATCCAATTTGTATCGTATTTGTATCGTATTAGTATCGTATTTGTATCGTATTTGTATCGTATTTGTATCGTATTTGTATCGTATTTGTATCGTATTTGTATCGTATTTGTATCGTATTTGCATCGTATTTGTATCGTATTTGTATCGTATTTGCATCGTATTTGCATCGTATTTGCATCGTATTTGTATCGTATTTGTATCGTATTTGTATCGTATTAGTATCGTATTTGTATCGTATTTGTATCGTATTTGTATCGTATTTGTATCGTATTTGTATCGTATTTGTATCGTATTTGTATCGTATTTGCATCGTATTTGTATCGTATTTGTATCGTATTTGCATCGTATTTGCATCGTATTTGCATCGTATTTGTATCGTATTTGTATCGTATTTGTATCGTATTTGTATCGTATTTGTATCGTATTTGTATCGTATTTGTATCCAATTTGTATCGTATTTGTATCGTATTTGTATCGTATTTGTATCGTATTTGTATCCAATTTGTATCGTATTTGTATCGTATTTGTATCGTATTTGTATCGTATTTGTATCGTATTTGTATCGTATTTGTATCGTATTTGTATCGTTTTTGTATCGTATTTGTATCGTATTTGTATCGTATTTGTATCCAATTTGTATCGTATTTGTATCGTATTTGTATCGTATTTGTATCCAATTTGTATCGTATTTGTATCCAATTTGTATCGTATTTGTATCGTATTTGTATCGTATTTGCATCGTATTTGCATCGTATTTGTATCGTATTTGTATCGTATTTGTATCGTATTTGTATCGTATTTGTATCGTATTTGTATCCAATTTGTATCGTATTTGTATCCAATTTGTATCGTATTTGTATCCAATTTGTATCGTATTTGTATCGTATTTGTATCGTATTTGTATCTAATTTGTATCGTATTTGTATCCAATTTGTATCGTATTTGTATCGTATTTGCATCGTATTTGCATCGTATTTGTATCGTATTTGTATCGTATTTGTATCGTATTTGTATCGTATTTGTATCGTATTTGTATCGTATTTGTATCGTATTTGTATCGTATTTGTATCCAATTTGTATCGTATTTGTATCGTATTTGTATCGTATTTGTATCGTATTTGTATCGTATTTGCATCGTATTTGCATCGTATTTGTATCGTATTTGTATCGTTTTTGTATCGTATTTGTATCCAATTTGTATCGTATTTGTATCCAATTTGTATCGTATTTGTATCCAATTTGTATCGTATTTGATTCGTATTTGTATCCAATTTGTATCGTATTTGTATCGTATTTGTATCGTATTTGTATCGTATTTGTATCGTATTTGTATCGTATTTGTATCGTATTTGTATCGTATTTGTATCCAATTTGTATCGTATTTGTATCGTATTTATCGTATTTGTATCGTATTTGTATCGTATTTGTATCGTATTTGTATCCAATTTGTATCGTATTTGTATCCAATTTGTATCGTATTTGTATCGTATTTGTATCGTATTTGTATCGTATTTGTATCCAATTTGTATCGTATTTGTATCCAATTTGTATCGTATTTGTATCGTATTTGTATCGTATTTGTATCGTATTTGCATCGTATTTGTATCGTATTTGTATCGTATTTGTATCGTATTTGCATCGTATTTGTATCGTATTTGTATCGTATTTGTATCGTATTTGCATCGTATTTGTATCGTATTTGTATCGTATTTGGATCGTATTTGTATCGTATTTGTATCGTATTTGTATCGTATTTGTATCGTATTTGTATCGTATTTGTATCGTATTTGTATCGTATTTGTATCGTATTTGTATCCAATTTGTATCGTATTTGTATCCAATTTGTATCGTATTTGTATCGTATTTGTATCGTATTTGCATCGTATTTGCATCGTATTTGTATCGTATTTGTATCGTATTTGTATCGTATTTGTATCGTATTTGTATCGTATTTGTATCGTATTTGTATCCAATTTGTATCGTATTTGTATCGTATTTGTATCGTATTTGTATCGTATTTGTATCGTATTTGTATCGTTTTTGTATCGTATTTGTATCGTATTAGTATCGTATTTGTATCGTATTTGTATCGTATTTGCATCGTATTTGCATCGTATTTGTATCGTTTTTGTATCGTATTTGTATCGTATTGGTATCGTATTTGCATCGTATTTGCATCGTATTTGTATCGTATTTGTATCGTATTTGTATCGTATTTGTATCGTATTTGTATCGTATTTGTATCGTATTTGTATCGTATTTGTATCCAATTTGTATCGTATTTGTATCGTATTTGTATCGTATTTGTATCGTATTTGTGTCGTATTTGTATCGTATTTGTATCGTATTTGTATCGTATTTGTATCGTATTTGTATCGTATTTGTATCCAATTTGTATCGTATTTGTATCCAATTTGTATCGTATTTGTATCGTATTTGTATCGTATTTGTATCCAATTTGTATCGTATTTGTATCGTATTTGTATCGTATTTGTATCGTATTTGTATCGTATTTGTATCGTATTTGTATCGTATTTGTATCGTTTTTGTATCGTATATGTATCGTATTTGTATCGTATTTGTATCCAATTTGTATCGTATTTGTATCGTATTTGTATCGTATTTGTATCGTATTTGTATCGTATTCGTATCGTATTTGCATCGTATTTGCATCGTATTTGTATCGTTTTTGTATCGTATTTGTATCGTATTTGTATCGTATTTGTATCGTATTTGTATCCAATTTGTATCGTATTTGTATCCAATTTGTATCGTATTTGTATCCAATTTGTATCGTATTTGTATCGTATTTGTATCCAATTTGTATCGTATTTGTATCGTATTTGTATCGTATTTGTATCGTATTTGTATCGTATTTGTATCGTATTTGTATCGTATTTGTATCGTATTTGCATCGTATTTGCATCGTATTTGTATCCAATTTGTATCGTATTTGTATCCAATTTGTATCGTATTTGTATCGTATTTGTATCGTATTTGTATCGTATTTGTATCGTATTTGCATCGTATTTGTATCGTATTTGTATCGTATTTGTATCGTATTTGTATCGTATTTGTATCGTATTTGTATCGTATTTGTATCGTATTTGTATCCAATTTGTATCGTAGTTGTATCCAATTTGTATCGTATTTGTATCGTATTTGTATCGTATTTGTATCGTATTTGTATTGTATTTGTATCGTATTTGCATCGTATTTGCATCGTATTTGTATCGTATTTGTATCGTATTTGTATCGTATTTGTATCGTATTTGTATCCAATTTGTATCGTATTTGTATCCAATTTGTATCGTATTTGTATCCAATTTGTATCGTATTTGTATCCAATTTGTATCGTATTTGTATCCAATTTGTATCGTATTTGTATCGTATTTGTATCGTATTTGTATCGTATTTGTATCCAATTTGTATCGTATTTGTATCCAATTTGTATCGTATTTGTATCGTATTAGTATCGTATTTGTATCGTATTTGTATCGTATTTGTATCGTATTTGTATCGTATTTGTATCGTATTTGTATCGTATTTGCATCGTATTTGTATCGTATTTGTATCGTATTTGTATCGTATTTGTATCGTATTTGTATCCAATTTGTATCGTATTTGTATCGTATTTGTATTCAATTTGTATCGTATTTGTATCCAATTTGTATCGTATTTGTATCCAATTTGTATCGTATTTGTATCGTATTTGTATCGTATTTGTATCGTATTTGCATCGTATTTGTATCGTATTTGTATCGTATTTGTATCGTATTTGTATCGTATTTTTATCGTATTTGTATCGTATTTGTATCGTATTTGCATCGTATTTGTTTCGTATTTGTATCGTATTTGCATCGTATTTGTATCGTATTTGTATCGTATTTGTATCGTATTTGTATCCAATTTGTATCGTATTTGTATCCAATTTGTATCGTATTTGTATCCAATTTGTATCGTATTTGTATCGTATTTGTATCGTATTTGTATCCAATTTGTATCGTATTTGTATCGTATTTGTATCGTATTTGTATCGTATTTGTATCGTATTTGTATCGTATTTGTATCGTATTTGTATCGTTTTTGTATCGTATGTGTATCGTATTTGTATCGTATTTGTATCCAATTTGTATCGTATTTGTATCGTATTTGTATCGTATTTGTATCGTATTTGTATCGTATTTGTATCGTATTTGCATCGTATTTGCATCGTATTTGTATCGTATTTGTATCGTATTTGCATCGTATTTGTATCGTATTTGTATCGTATTTGTATCGTATTTGTATCGTATTTGGATCGTATTTGTATCGTATTTGTATCGTATTTGTATCGTATTTGTATCGTATTTGTATCGTATTTGTATCGTATTTGAATCGTATTTGTATCGTATTTGTATCGTATTTGTATCGTATTTGTATCGTATTTGTATTCAATTTGTATCGTATTTGTATCCAATTTGTATCGTATTTGTATCGTATTTGTATCGTATTTGCATCGTATTTGTATCGTATTTGTATCGTATTTGTATCGTATTTGTATCGTATTTGTATCGTATTTGTATCGTATTTGCATCGTATTTGCATCGTATTTGTATCGTATTTGTATCGTATTTGGATCGTATTTGTATCGTATTTGTATCGTATTTGTATCGTATTTGTATCGTATTTGTATCGTATTTGTATCGTATTTGTATCGTATTTGTATCGTATTTGTATCGTATTTGTATCGTATTTGTATCCAATTTGTATCGTATTTGTATCGTATTTGTATCGTATTTGTATCCAATTTGTATCGTATTTGTATCCAATTTGTATCGTATTTGTATCGTATTTGTATCGTATTTGTATCGTATTTGTATCGTATTTGTATCGTATTTGTATCCAATTTGTATCGTATTTGTATCCAATTTGTATCGTATTTGTATCGTATTTGTATCGTATTTGTATCGTATTTGTATCCAATTTGTATCGTATTTGTATCCAATTTGTATCGTATTTGTATCCAATTTGTATCGTATTTGTATCGTATTTGTATCGTATTTGTATCGTATTTGCATCGTATTTGTATCGTATTTGTATCGTATTTGTATCGTATTTGCATCGTATTTGTATCGTATTTGTATCGTATTTGTATCGTATTTGTATCGTATTTGTATCGTATTTGTATCGTATTTGTATCCAATTTGTATCGTATTTGTATCGTATTTGTATCGTATTTGTATCGTATTTGTATCCAATTTGTATCGTATTTGTATCCAATTTGTATCGTATTTGTATCCAATTTGTATCGTATTTGTATCGTATTTGTATCGTATTTGTATCCAATTTGTATCGTATTTGTATCCAATTTGTATCGTATTTGTATCGTATTTGTATCGTATTTGTATCGTATTTGTATCGTATTTGTATCCAATTTGTATCGTATTTGTATCCAATTTGTATCGTATTTGTATCGTATTTGTATCGTATTTGTATCGTATTTGTATCCAATTTGTATCGTATTTGTATCCAATTTGTATCGTATTTGTATCCAATTTGTATCGTATTTGTATTCAATTTGTATCGTATTTGTATCCAATTTGTATCGTATTTGTATCGTATTTGTATCGTATTTGTATCGTATTTGCATCGTATTTGTATCGTACTTGTATCGTATTTGTATCGTATTTGCATCGTATTTGTATCGTATTTGTATCGTATTTGGATCGTATTTGTATCGTATTTGTATCGTATTTGTATCGTATTTGTATCGTATTTGTATCGTATTTGTATCGTATTTGTATCGTATTTGTATCGTATTTGTATCGTATTTGTATCCAATTTGTATCGTATTTGTATCCAATTTGTATCGTATTTGTATCCAATTTGTATCGTATTTGTATCGTATTTGTATCGTATTTGTATCGTATTTGTATCGTATTTGTATCGTATTTGCATCGTATTTGCATCGTATTTGTATCGTATTTGTATCGTATTTGTATCGTATTTGTATCGTATTTGTATCCAATTTGTATCGTATTTGTATCCAATTTGTATCGTATTTGTATCCAATTTGTATCGTATTTGTATCGTATTTGTATCGTATTTGTATCGTATTTGTATCCAATTTGTATCGTATTTGTATCCAATTTGTATCGTATTTGTATCGTATTTGCATCGTATTTGTATCGTATTTGTATCGTATTTGTATCGTATTTGTATCCAACCTGTATCGTATTTGTATCGTATTTGTATCGTATTTGTATCGTATTTGTATCGTATTTGTATCGTATTTGTATCGTATTTGTATCGTATTTGTATCGTATTTGTATCGTATTTGTATCGTATTTGTATCGTATTTGTATCGTATTTGTATCCAATTTGTATCCAATTTGTATCGTATTTGTATCCAATTTGTATCGTATTTGTATCGTATTTGTATCGTATTTGTATCGTATTTGTATCGTATTTGTATCCAATTTGTATCGTATTTGTATCCAATTTGTATCGTATTTGTATCGTATTTGTATCCAATTTGTATCGTATTTGTATCGTATTTGTATCGTATTTGTATCGTATTTGTATCGTATTTGTATCGTATTTGTATCCAATTTGTATCGTATTTTTATCGTATTTGTATCGTATTTGTATCGTATTTGTATCGTATTTGTATCCAATTTGTATCCAATTTGTATCGTATTTGTATCCAATTTGTATCGTATTTGTATCGTATTTGTATCGTATTTGTATCGTATTTGTATCGTATTTGTATCCAATTTGTATCGTATTTGTATCGTATTTGTATCCAATTTGTATCGTATTTGTATCCAATTTGTATCGTATTTGTATCCAATTTGTATCGTATTTGTATCGTATTTGTATCGTATTTGTATCGTATTTGTATCGTATTTGTATCCAATTTGTATCGTATTTGTATCCAATTTGTATCGTATTTGTATCCAATTTGTATCGTATTTGTATTCAATTTGTATCGTATTTGTATCGTATTTGTATCCAATTTGTATCGTATTTGTATCGTATTTGTATCGTATTTGTATCGTATTTGTATCCAATTTGTATCGTATTTGTATCCAATTTGTATCGTATTTGTATCCAATTTGTATCGTATTTGTATTCAATTTGTATCGTATTTGTATCCAATTTGTATCGTATTTGTATCGTATTTGTATCGTATTTGTATCGTATTTGCATCGTATTTGTATCGTATTTGTATCGTATTTGTATCGTATTTGCATCGTATTTGTATCGTATTTGTATCGTATTTGGATCGTATTTGTATCGTATTTGTATCGTATTTGTATCGTATTTGTATCGTATTTGTATCGTATTTGTATCGTATTTGTATCGTATTTGTATCGTATTTGTATCCAATTTGTATCGTATTTGTATCCAATTTGTATCGTATTTGTATCGTATTTGTATCCAATTTGTATCGTATTTGTATCGTATTTGTATCGTATTTGTATCGTATTTGTATCGTATTTGTATCGTATTTGTATCGTATTTGTATCGTATTTGCATCGTATTTGCATCGTATTTGTATCGTATTTGTATCGTATTTGTATCGTATTTGTATCCAATTTGTATCGTATTTGTATCCAATTTGTATCGTATTTGTATCCAATTTGTATCGTATTTGTATCGTATTTGTATCGTATTTGTATCCAATTTGTATCGTATTTGTATCCAATTTGTATCGTATTTGTATCGTATTTGCATCGTATTTGTATCGTATTTGTATCGTATTTGTATCGTATTTGTATCGTATTTGTATCGTATTTGTATCGTATTTGTATCCAACTTGTATCGTATTTGTATCGTATTTGTATCCAATTTGTATCGTATTTGTATCGTATTTGTATCGTATTTGTATCGTATTTGTATTCAATTTGTATCGTATTTGTATCGTATTTGTATCGTATTTGTATCGTATTTGTATCGTATTTGTATCGTATTTGTATCGTATTTGTATCGTATTTGTATCGTATTTGTATCCAACTTGTATCGTATTTGTATCGTATTTGTATTCAATTTGTATCGTATTTGTATCCAATTTGTATCGTATTTGTATCGTATTTGTATCGTATTTGCATCGTATTTGTATCGTATTTGTATCGTATTTGTATCGTATTTGTATCGTATTTGTATCCAACTTGTATCGTATTTGTATCGTATTTGTATCGTATTTGTATCCAATTTGTATCGTATTTGTATCGTATTTGCATCGTATTTGTATCGTATTTGTATCGTATTTGTATCGTATTTGTATCGTATTTGTATCGTATTTGTATCCAACTTGTATCGTATTTGTATCGTATTTGTATCGTATTTGTATCGTATTTGTATCGTATTTGAATCGTATTTGTATCGTATTTGTATCGTATTTGTATCGTATTTGTATCGTATTTGTATCGTATTTGTATCGTATTTGTATCGTATTTGTATCGTATTTGTATCGTATTTGTATCGTATTTGTATCGTATTTGTATCCAATTTGTATCGTATTTGTATCCAATTTGTATCGTATTTGTATCGTATTTGTATCGTATTTGTATCGTATTTGTATCGTATTTGTATCCAATTTGTATCGTATTTGTATCCAATTTGTATCGTATTTGTATCGTATTTGTATCCAATTTGTATCGTATTTGTATCGTATTTGTATCGTATTTGTATCGTATTTGTATCGTATTTGTATCGTATTTGCATCGTATTTGCATCGTATTTGTATCGTATTTGTATCGTATTTGTATCGTATTTGTATCGTATTTGTATCCAATTTGTATCGTATTTGTATCGTATTTGTATCGTATTTGTATCGTATTTGTATCGTATTTGAATCGTATTTGTATCGTATTTGTATCGTATTTGTATCGTATTTGTATCGTATTTGTATCGTATTTGTATCGTATTTGTATCGTATTTGTATCGTATTTGTATCGTATTTGAATCGTATTTGTATCGTATTTGTATCGTATTTGTATCGTATTTGTATCGTATTTGTATCGTATTTGTATCGTATTTGTATCCAACTTGTATCGTATTTGTATCGTATTTGTATTCAATTTGTATCGTATTTGTATCCAATTTGTATCGTATTTGTATCGTATTTGTATCGTATTTGTATCGTATTTGCATCGTATTTGTATCGTATTTGTATCGTATTTGTATCGTATTTGTATCGTATTTGTATCGTATTTGTATCCAACTTGTATCGTATTTGTATCGTATTTGTATCGTATTTGTATCGTATTTGTTTCGTATTTGAATCGTATTTGTATCGTATTTGTATCGTATTTGTATCGTATTTGTATCGTATTTGTATCGTATTTGTATCGTATTTGTATCGTATTTGTATCGTATTTGTATCGTATTTGTATCGTATTTGTATCGTATTTGTATCGTATTTGTATCGTATTTGTATCGTATTTGTATCGTATTTGTATCCAATTTGTATCGTATTTGTATCCAATTTGTATCGTATTTGTATCGTATTTGTATCGTATTTGTATCGTATTTGTATTCAATTTTTATCGTATTTGTATCCAATTTGTATCGTATTTGTATCGTATTTGTATCCAATTTGTATCGTATTTGTATTCAATTTGTATCGTATTTGTATCCAATTTGTATCGTATTTGTATCGTATTTGTATCGTATTTGTATCGTATTTGCATCGTATTTGTATCGTATTTGTATCGTATTTGTATCGTATTTGCATCGTATTTGTATCGTATTTGTATCGTATTTGGATCGTATTTGTATCGTATTTGTATCGTATTTGTATCGTATTTGTATCGTATTTGTATCGTATTTGTATCGTATTTGTATCCAATTTGTATCGTATTTGTATCCAATTTGTATCGTATTTGTATCGTATTTGTATCCAATTTGTATCGTATTTGTATCGTATTTGTATCGTATTTGTATCGTATTTGTATCGTATTTGCATCGTATTTGCATCGTATTTGTATCGTATTTGTATCGTATTTGTATCGTATTTGTATCCAATTTGTATCGTATTTGTATCCAATTTGTATCGTATTTGTATCCAATTTGTATCGTATTTGTATCGTATTTGTATCGTATTTGTATCGTATTTGTATCCAATTTGTATCGTATTTGTATCCAATTTGTATCGTATTTGTATCCAATTTGTATCGTATTTGTATCGTATTTGTATCGTATTTGTATCGTATTTGTATCCAATTTGTATCGTATTTGTATCGTATTTGTATCGTATTTGTATCGTATTTGTATCCAATTTGTATCGTATTTGTATCCAATTTGTATCGTATTTGTATCCAATTTGTATCGTATTTGTATTCAATTTGTATCGTATTTGTATTCAATTTGTATCGTATTTGTATCCAATTTGTATCGTATTTGTATCGTATTTGTATCGTATTTGTATCGTATTTGTATTCAATTTGTATCGTATTTGTATCGTATTTGTATCGTATTTGTATCGTATTTGTATCGTATTTGTATCGTATTTGTATCGTATTTGTATCCAACTTGTATCGTATTTGTATCGTATTTGTATTCAATTTGTATCGTATTTGTATCCAATTTGTATCGTATTTGTATCGTATTTGTATCGTATTTGCATCGTATTTGTATCGTATTTGTATCGTATTTGTATCGTATTTGTATCGTATTTGTATCCAACTTGTATCGTATTTGTATCGTATTTGTATCGTATTTGTATCCAATTTGTATCGTATTTGTATCGTATTTGCATCGTATTTGTATCGTATTTGTATCGTATTTGCATCGTATTTGTATCGTATTTGTATCGTATTTGTATCGTATTTGTATCGTATTTGTATCGTATTTGTATCGTATTTGTATCCAACTTGTATCGTATTTGTATCGTATTTGTATCGTATTTGTATCGTATTTGTATCGTATTTGTATCGTATTTGTATCGTATTTGTATCCAATTTGTATCGTATTTGTATCCAATTTGTATCGTATTTGTATCGTATTTGTATCGTATTTGTATCGTATTTGTATTCAATTTGTATCGTATTTGTATCCAATTTGTATCGTATTTGTATCGTATTTGTATCCAATTTGTATCGTATTTGTATTCAATTTGTATCGTATTTGTATCCAATTTGTATCGTATTTGTATCGTATTTGTATCGTATTTGTATCGTATTTGCATCGTATTTGTATCGTATTTGTATCGTATTTGTATCGTATTTGCATCGTATTTGTATCGTATTTGTATCGTATTTGGATCGTATTTGTATCGTATTTGTATCGTATTTGTATCGTATTTGTATCGTATTTGTATCGTATTTGTATCGTATTTGTATCCAATTTGTATCGTATTTGTATCCAATTTGTATCGTATTTGTATCGTATTTGTATCCAATTTGTATCGTATTTGTATCGTATTTGTATCGTATTTGTATCGTATTTGTATCGTATTTGTATCGTATTTGCATCGTATTTGCATCGTATTTGTATCGTATTTGTATCGTATTTGTATCGTATTTGTATCGTATTTGTATCCAATTTGTATCGTATTTGTATCCAATTTGTATCGTATTTGTATCCAATTTGTATCGTATTTGTATCGTATTTGTATCGTATTTGTATCGTATTTGTATCCAATTTGTATCGTATTTGTATCCAATTTGTATCGTATTTGTATCCAATTTGTATCGTATTTGTATCGTATTTGTATCGTATTTGTATCGTATTTGTATCCAATTTGTATCGTATTTGTATCGTATTTGTATCGTATTTGTATCGTATTTGTATCCAATTTGTATCGTATTTGTATCCAATTTGTATCGTATTTGTATCCAATTTGTATCGTATTTGTATTCAATTTGTATCGTATTTGTATTCAATTTGTATCGTATTTGTATCCAATTTGTATCGTATTTGTATCGTATTTGTATCGTATTTGTATCGTATTTGCATCGTATTTGTATCGTATTTGTATCGTATTTGTATCGTATTTGCATCGTATTTGTATCGTATTTGTATCGTATTTGGATCGTATTTGTATCGTATTTGTATCGTATTTGTATCGTATTTGTATCGTATTTGTATCGTATTTGTATCGTATTTGTATCGTATTTGTATCGTATTTGTATCGTATTTGTATCGTATTTGTATCGTATTTGTATCCAATTTGTATCGTATTTGTATCCAATTTGTATCGTATTTGTATCGTATTAGTATCCAATTTGTATCGTATTTGTATCGTATTTGTATCGTATTTGTATCGTATTTGTATCGTATTTGTATCGTATTTGTATCGTATTTGTATCGTATTTGCATCGTATTTGCATCGTATTTGTATCGTATTTGTATCGTATTTGTATCGTATTTGTATCGTATTTGTATCGTATTTGTATCGTATTTGTATCGTATTTGTATCGTATTTGTATCGTATTTGTATCGTATTTGTATCCAATTTGTATCGTATTTGTATCCAATTTGTATCGTATTTGTATCGTATTAGTATCCAATTTGTATCGTATTTGTATCGTATTTGTATCGTATTTGTATCGTATTTGTATCGTATTTGTATCGTATTTGTATCGTATTTGTATCGTATTTGTATCGTATTTGCATCGTATTTGCATCGTATTTGTATCGTATTTGTATCGTATTTGCATCGTATTTGCATCGTATTTGTATCGTATTTGTATCGTATTTGCATCGTATTTGTATCGTATTTGTATCGTATTTGTATCGTATTTGTATCGTATTTGGATCGTATTTGTATCGTATTTGTATCGTATTTGTATCGTATTTGTATCGTATTTGTATCGTATTTGTATCGTATTTGAATCGTATTTGTATCGTATTTGTATCGTATTTGTATCGTATTTGTATCGTATTTGTATTCAATTTGTATCGTATTTGTATCCAATTTGTATCGTATTTGTATCGTATTTGTATCGTATTTGCATCGTATTTGTATCGTATTTGTATCGTATTTGTATCGTATTTGTATCGTATTTGTATCGTATTTGTATCGTATTTGCATCGTATTTGCATCGTATTTGTATCGTATTTGTATCGTATTTGTATCGTATTTGTATCGTATTTGTATCGTATTTGTATCGTATTTGTATCGTATTTGTATCGTATTTGTATCGTATTTGTATCGTATTTGTATCGTATTTGTATCGTATTTGTATCGTATTTGTATCGTATTTGTATCGTATTTGTATCCAATTTGTATCGTATTTGTATCCAATTTGTATCGTATTTGTATCGTATTTGTATCGTATTTGTATCGTATTTGTATCGTATTTGTATCGTATTTGTATCCAATTTGTATCGTATTTGTATCCAATTTGTATCGTATTTGTATCGTATTTGTATCGTATTTGTATCGTATTTGTATCCAATTTGTATCGTATTTGTATCCAATTTGTATCGTATTTGTATCCAATTTGTATCGTATTTGTATTCAATTTGTATCGTATTTGTATCCAATTTGTATCGTATTTGTATCGTATTTGTATCGTATTTGTATCGTATTTGCATCGTATTTGTATCGTATTTGTATCGTATTTGTATCGTATTTGCATCGTATTTGTATCGTATTTGTATCGTATTTGGATCGTATTTGTATCGTATTTGTATCGTATTTGTATCGTATTTGTATCGTATTTGTATCGTATTTGTATCGTATTTGTATCGTATTTGTATCGTATTTGTATCGTATTTGTATCGTATTTGTATCGTATTTGTATCGTATTTGTATCGTATTTGTATCGTATTTGTATCGTATTTGTATCCAATTTGTATCGTATTTGTATCGTATTTGTATCGTATTTGTATCCAATTTGTATCGTATTTGTATCCAATTTGTATCGTATTTGTATCGTATTTGTATCGTATTTGTATCGTATTTGTATCGTATTTGTATCGTATTTGTATCGTATTTGTATCCAATTTGTATCGTATTTGTATCCAATTTGTATCGTATTTGTATCGTATTTGTATCGTATTTGTATCCAATTTGTATCGTATTTGTATCCAATTTGTATCGTATTTGTATCCAATTTGTATCGTATTTGTATTCAATTTGTATCGTATTTGTATCCAATTTGTATCGTATTTGTATCGTATTTGTATCGTATTTGTATCGTATTTGCATCGTATTTGTATCGTACTTGTATCGTATTTGTATCGTATTTGCATCGTATTTGTATCGTATTTGTATCGTATTTGGATCGTATTTGTATCGTATTTGTATCGTATTTGTATCGTATTTGTATCGTATTTGTATCGTATTTGTATCGTATTTGTATCGTATTTGTATCGTATTTGTATCGTATTTGTATCCAATTTGTATCGTATTTGTATCCAATTTGTATCGTATTTGTATCGTATTTGTATCCAATTTGTATCGTATTTGTATCGTATTTGTATCGTATTTGTATCGTATTTGTATCGTATTTGTATCGTATTTGCATCGTATTTGCATCGTATTTGTATCGTATTTGTATCGTATTTGTATCGTATTTGTATCGTATTTGTATCCAATTTGTATCGTATTTGTATCCAATTTGTATCGTATTTGTATCCAATTTGTATCGTATTTGTATCGTATTTGTATCGTATTTGTATCGTATTTGTATCCAATTTGTATCGTATTTGTATCCAATTTGTATCGTATTTGTATCGTATTTGCATCGTATTTGTATCGTATTTGTATCGTATTTGTATCGTATTTGTATCGTATTTGTATCGTATTTGTATCCAACCTGTATCGTATTTGTATCGTATTTGTATCGTATTTGTATCGTATTTGTATCGTATTTGAATCGTATTTGTATCGTATTTGTATCGTATTTGTATCGTATTTGTATCGTATTTGTATCGTATTTGTATCGTATTTGTATCGTATTTGTATCGTATTTGTATCGTATTTGTATCGTATTTGTATCGTATTTGTATCGTATTTGTATCCAATTTGTATCCAATTTGTATCGTATTTGTATCCAATTTGTATCGTATTTGTATCGTATTTGTATCGTATTTGTATCGTATTTGTATCGTATTTGTATCCAATTTGTATCGTATTTGTATCCAATTTGTATCGTATTTGTATCGTATTTGTATCCAATTTGTATCGTATTTGTATCGTATTTGTATCGTATTTGTATCGTATTTGTATCGTATTTGTATCCAATTTGTATCGTATTTGTATCGTATTTGTATCGTATTTGTATCGTATTTGTATCGTATTTGTATCCAATTTGTATCCAATTTGTATCGTATTTGTATCCAATTTGTATCGTATTTGTATCGTATTTGTATCGTATTTGTATCGTATTTGTATCGTATTTGTATCCAATTTGTATCGTATTTGTATCCAATTTGTATCGTATTTGTATCGTATTTGTATCCAATTTGTATCGTATTTGTATCCAATTTGTATCGTATTTGTATCCAATTTGTATCGTATTTGTATCGTATTTGTATCGTATTTGTATCGTATTTGTATCGTATTTGTATCCAATTTGTATCGTATTTGTATCCAATTTGTATCGTATTTGTATCCAATTTGTATCGTATTTGTATCCAATTTGTATCGTATTTGTATCGTATTTGTATCGTATTTGTATCCAATTTGTATCGTATTTGTATCCAATTTGTATCGTATTTATATCGTATTTGTATCGTATTTGTATCGTATTTGTATCGTATTTGTATCGTATTTGTATCGTATTTGTATCGTATTTGTATCGTATTTGTATCCAATTTGTATCGTATTTGTATCCAATTTGTATCGTATTTGTATCGTATTTGTATCCAATTTGTATCGTATTTGTATCGTATTTGTATCGTATTTGTATCGTATTTGTATCGTATTTGTATCGTATTTGTATCGTATTTGTATCGTATTTGCATCGTATTTGCATCGTATTTGTATCGTATTTGTATCGTATTTGTATCGTATTTGTATCCAATTTGTATCGTATTTGTATCCAATTTGTATCGTATTTGTATCCAATTTGTATCGTATTTGTATCGTATTTGTATCGTATTTGTATCCAATTTGTATCGTATTTGTATCCAATTTGTATCGTATTTGTATCGTATTTGCATCGTATTTGTATCGTATTTGTATCGTATTTGTATCGTATTTGTATCGTATTTGTATCGTATTTGTATCGTATTTGTATCCAACTTGTATCGTATTTGTATCGTATTTGTATCCAATTTGTATCGTATTTGTATCGTATTTGTATCGTATTTGTATCGTATTTGTATTCAATTTGTATCGTATTTGTATCGTTATTGTATCGTATTTGTATCGTATTTGTATCGTATTTGTATCGTATTTGTATCGTATTTGTATCGTATTTGTATCCAACTTGTATCGTATTTGTATCGTATTTGTATTCAATTTGTATCGTATTTGTATCCAATTTGTATCGTATTTGTATCGTATTTGTATCGTATTTGCATCGTATTTGTATCGTATTTGTATCGTATTTGTATCGTATTTGTATCGTATTTGTATCCAACTTGTATCGTATTTGTATCGTATTTGTATCGTATTTGTATCCAATTTGTATCGTATTTGTATCGTATTTGCATCGTATTTGTATCGTATTTGTATCGTATTTGTATCGTATTTGTATCGTATTTGTATCGTATTTGTATCCAACTTGTATCGTATTTGTATCGTATTTGTATCGTATTTGTATCGTATTTGTATCGTATTTGAATCGTATTTGTATCGTATTTGTATCGTATTTGTATCGTATTTATATCGTATTTGTATCGTATTTGTATCGTATTTGTATTCAATTTGTATCGTATTTGTATCGTATTTGTATCGTATTTGTATCGTATTTGTATCGTATTTGCATCGTATTTGCATCGTATTTGTATCGTATTTGTATCGTATTTGTATCGTATTTGTATCCAATTTGTATCGTATTTGTATCCAATTTGTATCGTATTTGTATCCAATTTGTATCGTATTTGTATCGTATTTGTATCGTATTTGTATCCAATTTGTATCGTATTTGTATCCAATTTGTATCGTATTTGTATCGTATTTGCATCGTATTTGTATCGTATTTGTATCGTATTTGTATCGTATTTGTATCGTATTTGTATCGTATTTGTATCGTATTTGTATCCAACTTGTATCGTATTTGTATCGTATTTGTATCCAATTTGTATCGTATTTGTATCGTATTTGTATCGTATTTGTATCGTATTTGTATTCAATTTGTATCGTATTTGTATCGTATTTGTATCGTATTTGTATCGTATTTGTATCGTATTTGTATCGTATTTGTATCGTATTTGTATCGTATTTGTATCCAACTTGTATCGTATTTGTATCGTATTTGTATTCAATTTGTATCGTATTTGTATCCAATTTGTATCGTATTTGTATCGTATTTGTATCGTATTTGCATCGTATTTGTATCGTATTTGTATCGTATTTGTATCGTATTTGTATCGTATTTGTATCCAACTTGTATCGTATTTGTATCGTATTTGTATCGTATTTGTATCCAATTTGTATCGTATTTGTATCGTATTTGCATCGTATTTGTATCGTATTTGTATCGTATTTGTATCGTATTTGTATCGTATTTGTATCGTATTTGTATCCAACTTGTATCGTATTTGTATCGTATTTGTATCGTATTTGTATCGTATTTGTATCGTATTTGAATCGTATTTGTATCGTATTTGTATCGTATTTGTATCGTATTTATATCGTATTTGTATCGTATTTGTATCGTATTTGTATCGTATTTGTATCGTATTTGTATCGTATTTGTATCGTATTTGTATCGTATTTGTATCGTATTTGTATCCAATTTGTATCGTATTTGTATCCAATTTGTATCGTATTTGTATCGTATTTGTATCGTATTTGTATCGTATTTGTATCGTATTTGTATCCAATTTGTATCGTATTTGTATCCAATTTGTATCGTATTTGTATCGTATTTGTATCCAATTTGTATCGTATTTGTATCGTATTTGTATCGTATTTGTATCGTATTTGTATCGTATTTGTATCGTATTTGCATCGTATTTGCATCGTATTTGTATCGTATTTGTATCGTATTTGTATCGTATTTGTATCGTATTTGTATCCAATTTGTATCGTATTTGTATCGTATTTGTATCGTATTTGTATCGTATTTGTATCGTATTTGAATCGTATTTGTATCGTATTTGTATCGTATTTGTATCGTATTTGTATCGTATTTGTATCGTATTTGTATCGTATTTGTATCGTATTTGTATCGTATTTGTATCGTATTTGAATCGTATTTGTATCGTATTTGTATCGTATTTGTATCGTATTTGTATCGTATTTGTATCGTATTTGTATCGTATTTGTATCGTATTTGTATCGTATTTGTATCCAACTTGTATCGTATTTGTATCGTATTTGTATTCAATTTGTATCGTATTTGTATCCAATTTGTATCGTATTTGTATCGTATTTGTATCGTATTTGTATCGTATTTGCATCGTATTTGTATCGTATTTGTATCGTATTTGTATCGTATTTGTATCGTATTTGTATCGTATTTGTATCCAACTTGTATCGTATTTGTATCGTATTTGTATCGTATTTGTATCGTATTTGTTTCGTATTTGAATCGTATTTGTATCGTATTTGTATCGTATTTGTATCGTATTTGTATCGTATTTGTATCGTATTTGTATCGTATTTGTATCGTATTTGTATCGTATTTGTATCGTATTTGTATCGTATTTGCATCGTATTTGTATCGTATTTGTATCGTATTTGTATCGTATTTGCATCGTATTTGTATCGTATTTGTATCGTATTTGGATCGTATTTGTATCGTATTTGTATCGTATTTGTATCGTATTTGTATCGTATTTGTATCGTATTTGTATCCAATTTGTATCGTATTTGTATCCAATTTGTATCGTATTTGTATCGTATTTGTATCCAATTTGTATCGTATTTGTATCGTATTTGTATCGTATTTGTATCGTATTTGTATCGTATTTGTATCGTATTTGCATCGTATTTGCATCGTATTTGTATCGTATTTGTATCGTATTTGTATCGTATTTGTATCGTATTTGTATCCAATTTGTATCGTATTTGTATCCAATTTGTATCGTATTTGTATCCAAATTGTATCGTATTTGTATCGTATTTGTATCGTATTTGTATCGTATTTGTATCCAATTTGTATCATATTTGTATCCAATTTGTATCGTATTTGTATCCAATTTGTATCGTATTTGTATCGTATTTGTATCGTATTTGTATCGTATTTGTATCCAATTTGTATCGTATTTGTATCGTATTTGTATCGTATTTGTATCGTATTTGTATCCAATTTGTATCGTATTTGTATCCAATTTGTATCGTATTTGTATCCAATTTGTATCGTATTTGTATTCAATTTGTATCGTATTTGTATTCAATTTGTATCGTATTTGTATCCAATTTGTATCGTATTTGTATCGTATTTGTATCGTATTTGTATCGTATTTGCATCGTATTTGTATCGTATTTGTATCGTATTTGTATCGTATTTGCATCGTATTTGTATCGTATTTGTATCGTATTTGGATCGTATTTGTATCGTATTTGTATCGTATTTGTATCGTATTTGTATCGTATTTGTATCGTATTTGTATCGTATTTGTATCGTATTTGTATCGTATTTGTATCGTATTTGTATCGTATTTGTATCTAATTTGTATCGTATTTGTATCCAATTTGTATCGTATTTGTATCGTATTAGTATCCAATTTGTATCGTATTTGTATCGTATTTGTATCGTATTTGTATCGTATTTGTATCGTATTTGTATCGTATTTGTATCGTATTTGTATCGTATTTGCATCGTATTTGCATCGTATTTGCATCGTATTTGTATCGTATTTGTATCGTATTTGTATCGTATTTGTATCGTATTTGTATCGTATTTGTATCGTATTTGTATCCAATTTGTATCGTATTTGTATCGTATTTGTATCGTATTTGTATCGTATTTATATCGTATTTGTATCGTATTTGTATCGTATTTGTATCGTATTTGTATCGTATTTGTATCGTATTTGTATCGTATTTGTATCGTATTTGTATCGTATTTGTATCGTATTTGTATCCAATTTGTATCGTATTTGTATCCAATTTGTATCGTATTTGTATCGTATTTGTATCGTATTTGTATCGTATTTGTATCGTATTTGTATCCAATTTGTATCGTATTTGTATCCAATTTGTATCGTATTTGTATCGTATTTGTTTCCAATTTGTATCGTATTTGTATCGTATTTGTATCGTATTTGTATCGTATTTGTATCGTATTTGTATCGTATTTGCATCGTATTTGCATCGTATTTGTATCGTATTTGTATCGTATTTGTATCGTATTTGTATCGTATTTGTATCCAATTTGTATCGTATTTGTATCGTATTTGTATCGTATTTGTATCGTATTTGTATCGTATTTGAATCGTATTTGTATCGTATTTGTATCGTATTTGTATCGTATTTGTATCGTATTTGTATCGTATTTGTATCGTATTTGTATCGTATTTGTATCGTATTTGTATCGTATTTGAATCGTATTTGTATCGTATTTGTATCGTATTTGTATCGTATTTGTATCGTATTTGTATCGTATTTGTATCGTATTTGTATCGTATTTGTATCGTATTTGTATCCAACTTGTATCGTATTTGTATCGTATTTGTATTCAATTTGTATCGTATTTGTATCCAATTTGTATCGTATTTGTATCGTATTTGTATCGTATTTGTATCGTATTTGCATCGTATTTGTATCGTATTTGTATCGTATTTGTATCGTATTTGTATCGTATTTGTATCCAACTTGTATCGTATTTGTATCGTATTTGTATCGTATTTGTATCGTATTTGTTTCGTATTTGAATCGTATTTGTATCGTATTTGTATCGTATTTGTATCGTATTTGTATCGTATTTGTATCGTATTTGTATCGTATTTGTATCGTATTTGTATCGTATTTGTATCGTATTTGTATCGTATTTGTATCGTATTTGTATCGTATTTGTATCGTATTTGCATCGTATTTGTATCGTATTTGTATCGTATTTGTATCGTATTTGCATCGTATTTGTATCGTATTTGTATCGTATTTGGATCGTATTTGTATCGTATTTGTATCGTATTTGTATCGTATTTGTATCGTATTTGTATCGTATTTGTATCCAATTTGTATCGTATTTGTATCCAATTTGTATCGTATTTGTATCGTATTTGTATCCAATTTGTATCGTATTTGTATCGTATTTGTATCGTATTTGTATCGTATTTGTATCGTATTTGTATCGTATTTGCATCGTATTTGCATCGTATTTGTATCGTATTTGTATCGTATTTGTATCGTATTTGTATCGTATTTGTATCCAATTTGTATCGTATTTGTATCCAATTTGTATCGTATTTGTATCCAATTTGTATCGTATTTGTATCGTATTTGTATCGTATTTGTATCGTATTTGTATCCAATTTGTATCGTATTTGTATCCAATTTGTATCGTATTTGTATCCAATTTGTATCGTATTTGTATCGTATTTGTATCGTATTTGTATCGTATTTGTATCCAATTTGTATCGTATTTGTATCGTATTTGTATCGTATTTGTATCGTATTTGTATCCAATTTGTATCGTATTTGTATCCAATTTGTATCGTATTTGTATCCAATTTGTATCGTATTTGTATTCAATTTGTATCGTATTTGTATTCAATTTGTATCGTATTTGTATCCAATTTGTATCGTATTTGTATCGTATTTGTATCGTATTTGTATCGTATTTGCATCGTATTTGTATCGTATTTGTATCGTATTTGTATCGTATTTGCATCGTATTTGTATCGTATTTGTATCGTATTTGGATCGTATTTGTATCGTATTTGTATCGTATTTGTATCGTATTTGTATCGTATTTGTATCGTATTTGTATCGTATTTGTATCGTATTTGTATCGTATTTTGTATCGTATTTGTATCGTATTTGTATCGTATTTGTATCTAATTTGTATCGTATTTGTATCCAATTTGTATCGTATTTGTATCGTATTAGTATCCAATTTGTATCGTATTTGTATCGTATTTGTATCGTATTTGTATCGTATTTGTATCGTATTTGTATCGTATTTGTATCGTATTTGTATCGTATTTGCATCGTATTTGCATCGTATTTGCATCGTATTTGTATCGTATTTGTATCGTATTTGTATCGTATTTGTATCGTATTTGTATCGTATTTGTATCGTATTTGTATCCAATTTGTATCGTATTTGTTATCGTATTTGTATCGTATTTGTATCGTATTTGTATCGTTTTTGTATCGTATTTGTATCGTATTAGTATCGTATTTGTATCGTATTTGTATCGTATTTGCATCGTATTTGCATCGTATTTGTATCGTTTTTGTATCGTATTTGTATCGTATTTGTATCGTATTTGCATCGTATTTGCATCGTATTTGTATCGTATTTGTATCGTATTTGTATCGTATTTGTATCGTATTTGTATCGTATTTGTATCCAATTTGTATCGTATTTGTATCGTATTTGTATCGTATTTGTATCGTATTTGTGTCGTATTTGTATCGTATTTGTATCGTATTTGTATCGTATTTGTATCGTATTTGTATCGTATTTGTATCCAATTTGTATCGTATTTGTATCCAATTTGTATCGTATTTGTATCGTATTTGTATCGTATTTGTATCGTATTTGTATCGTATTTGTATCGTATTTGTATCGTATTTGTATCGTATTTGTATCCAATTTGTATCGTATTTGTATCCAATTTGTATCGTATTTGTATCGTATTTGTATCGTATTTGTATCCAATTTGTATCGTATTTGTATCGTATTTGTATCGTATTTGTATCGTATTTGTATCGTATTTGTATCGTATTTGTATCGTATTTGTATCGTTTTTGTATCGTATATGTATCGTATTTGTATCGTATTTGTATCCAATTTGTATCGTATTTGTATCGTATTTGTATCGTATTTGTATCGTATTTGTATCGTATTCGTATCGTATTTGCATCGTATTTGCATCGTATTTGTATCGTTTTTGTATCGTATTTGTATCGTATTTGTATCGTATTTGTATCGTATTTGTATCCAATTTGTATCGTATTTGTATCCAATTTGTATCGTATTTGTATCCAATTTGTATCGTATTTGTATCGTATTTGTATCCAATTTGTATCGTATTTGTATCGTATTTGTATCGTATTTGTATCGTATTTGTATCGTATTTGTATCGTATTTGTATCGTATTTGTATCGTATTTGCATCGTATTTGCATCGTATTTGTATCCAATTTGTATCGCATTTGTATCCAATTTGTATCGTATTTGTATCGTATTTGTATCGTATTTGTATCGTATTTGTATCGTATTTGTATCGTATTTGTATCGTATTTGTATCGTATTTGTATCGTATTTGTATTGTATTTGTATCGTATTTGCATCGTATTTGCATCGTATTTGTATCGTATTTGTATCGTATTTGTATCGTATTTGTATCGTATTTGTATCCAATTTGTATCGTATTTGTATCCATTTGTATCTGTATTTGTATCCAATTTGTATCGTATTTGTATCCAATTTGTATCGTATTTGTATCCAATTTGTATCGTATTTGTATCGTATTTGTATCGTATTTGTATCGTATTTGTATCCAATTTGTATCGTATTTGTATCCAATTTGTATCGTATTTGTATCGTATTAGTATCGTATTTGTATCTTATTTGTATCGTATTTGTATCGTATTTGTATCGTATTTGTATCGTATTTGTATCGTATTTGTATCGTATTTGCATCGTATTTGTATCGTATTTGTATCGTATTTGTATCGTATTTGTATCGTATTTGTATCCAATTTGTATCGTATTTGTATCGTATTTGTATTCAATTTGTATCGTATTTGTATCCAATTTGTATCGTATTTGTATCCAATTTGTATCGTATTTGTATCGTATTTGTATCGTATTTGTATCGTATTTGCATCGTATTTGTATCGTATTTGTATCGTATTTGTATCGTATTTGTATCGTATTTTTATCGTATTTGTATCGTATTTGTATCGTATTTGCATCGTATTGTTTCGTATTTGTATCGTATTTGCATCGTATTTGTATCGTATTTGTATCGTATTTGTATCGTATTTGTATCCAATTTGTATCGTATTTGTATCCAATTTGTATCGTATTTGTATCCAATTTGTATCGTATTTGTGTCGTATTTGTATCGTATTTGTATCCAATTTGTATCGTATTTGTATCGTATTTGTATCGTATTTTGTATCGTATTTGTATCGTATTTGTATCGTATTTGTATCGTTTTTGTATCGTATGTGTATCGTATTTGTATCGTATTTGTATCCAATTTGTATCGTATTTGTATCGTATTTGTATCGTATTTGTATCGTATTTGTATCGTATTTGTATCGTATTTGCATCGTATTTGCATCGTATTTGTATCGTATTTGTATCGTATTTGTATCGTATTTGTATCGTATTTGGATCGTATTTGTATCGTATTTGTATCGTATTTGTATCGTATTTGTATCGTATTTGTATCGTATTTGTATCGTATTTGTATCGTATTTGCATCGTATTTGTATCGTATTTGTATCGTATTTGTATCGTATTTGTATCGTATTTGGATCGTATTTGTATCGTATTTGTATCGTATTTGTATCGTATTTGTATCGTATTTGTATCGTATTTGTATCGTATTTGAATCGTATTTGTATCGTATTTGTATCGTATTTGTATCGTATTTGTATCGTATTTGTATTCAATTTGTATCGTATTTGTATCCAATTTGTATCGTATTTGTATCGTATTTGTATCGTATTTGCATCGTATTTGTATCGTATTTGTATCGTATTTGTATCGTATTTGTATCGTATTTGTATCGTATTTGCATCGTATTTGTATCGTATTTGTATCGTATTTGTATCGTATTTGTATCGTATTTGTATCGTTTTTGTATCGTATGTGTATCGTATTTGTATCGTATTTGTATCCAATTTGTATCGTATTTGTATCGTATTTGTATCGTATTTGTATCGTATTTGTATCGTATTTGTATCGTATTTGCATCGTATTTGCATCGTATTTGTATCGTATTTGTATCGTATTTGTATCGTATTTGTATCGTATTTGGATCGTATTTGTATCGTATTTGTATCGTATTTGTATCGTATTTGTATCGTATTTGTATCCAATTTGTATCGTATTTGTATCGTATTTGTATCGTATTTGTATCGTATTTGTATCGTATTTGTATCGTATTTGTATCGTATTTGCATCGTATTTGTATCGTATTTGTATCGTATTTGTATCGTATTTGTATCGTATTTGGATCGTATTTGTATCGTATTTGTATCGTATTTGTATCGTATTTGTATCGTATTTGTATCGTATTTGAATCGTATTTGTATCGTATTTGTATCGTATTTGTATCGTATTTGTATCGTATTTGTATTCAATTTGTATCGTATTTGTATCCAATTTGTATCGTATTTGTATCGTATTTGTATCGTATTTGCATCGTATTTGTATCGTATTTGTATCGTATTTGTATCGTATTTGTATCGTATTTGCATCGTATTTGTATCGTATTTGTATCGTATTTGTATCGTATTTGTATCGTATTTGTGTCGTATTTGTATCGTATTTGTATCGTATTTGTATCGTATTTGTATCGTATTTGTATCGTATTTGTATCCAATTTGTATCGTATTTGTATCCAATTTGTATCGTATTTGTATCGTATTTGTATCGTATTTGTATCGTATTTGTATCGTATTTGTATCGTATTTGTATCGTATTTGCATCGTATTTGTATCCAATTTGTATCGTATTTGTATCCAATTTGTATCGTATTTGTATCGTATTTGTATCGTATTTGTATCGTATTTGTATCGTATTTGTATCGTATTTGTATCCAATTTGTATCGTATTTGTATCGTATTTGTATCGTATTTGTATCGTATTTGTATCGTATTTGTATCGTATTTGTATCGTATTTGCATCGTATTTGTATCGTATTTGTATCGTATTTGTATCGTATTTGCATCGTATTTGTATCGTATTTGCATCGTATTTGTATCGTATTTGTATCGTATTTGTATCCAATTTGTATCCAATTTGTATCGTATTTGTATCCAATTTGTATCGTATTTGTATCGTATTTGTATCGTATTTGTATCGTATTTGTATCGTATTTGTATCCAATTTGTATCGTATTTGTATCCAATTTGTATCGTATTTGTATCGTATTTGTATCCAATTTGTATCGTATTTGTATCGTATTTGTATCGTATTTGTATCGTATTTGTATCGTATTTGTATCGTATTTGTATCCAATTTGTATCGTATTTGTATCCAATTTGTATCGTATTTGTATCGTATTTGTATCGTATTTGTATCCAATTTGTATCGTATTTGTATCCAATTTGTATCGTATTTTGTATCCAATTTGTATCGTATTTGTATTCAATTTGTATCGTATTTGTATCCAATTTGTATCGTATTTGTATCGTATTTGTATCGTATTTGTATCGTATTTGCATCGTATTTGTATCGTATTTGTATCGTATTTGTATCGTATTTGCATCGTATTTGTATCGTATTTGTATCGTATTTGGATCGTATTTGTATCGTATTTGTATCGTATTAGTATCGTATTTGTATCGTATTTGTATCGTATTTGTATCGTATTTGTATCGTATTTGTATCGTATTTGTATCGTATTTGTATCGTATTTGTATCGTATTTGTATCCAATTTGTATCGTATTTGTATCCAATTTGTATCGTATTTGTATCGTATTTGTATCCAATTTGTATCGTATTTGTATCGTATTTGTATCGTATTTGTATCGTATTTGTATTGTATTTGTATCGTATTGTATCGTATTTGTATCGTATTTGCATCGTATTTGCATCGTATTTGTATCGTATTTGTATCGTATTTGTATCGTATTTGTATCCAATTTGTATCGTATTTGTATCCAATTTGTATCGTATTGTATCCAATTTGTATCGTATTTGTATTCAATTTGTATCGTATTTGTATCCAATTTGTATCGTATTTGTATCGTATTTGTATCGTATTTGTATCGTATTTGCATCGTATTTGCATCGTATTTGTATCGTATTTGTATCGTATTTGGATCGTATTTGTATCGTATTTGTATCGTATTTGTATCGTATTTGTATCGTATTTGTATCGTATTTGTATCGTATTTGTATCGTATTTGTATCGTATTTGTATCGTATTTGTATCCAATTTGTATCGTATTTGTATCGTATTTGTATCGTATTTGTATCCAATTTGTATCGTATTTGTATCCAATTTGTATCGTATTTGTATCGTATTTGTATCGTATTTGTATCCAATTTGTATCGTATTTGTATCCAATTTGTATCGTATTTGTATCGTATTTGTATCCAATTTGTATCGTATTTGTATCGTATTTGTATCGTATTTGTATCGTATTTGTATCGTATTTGTATCGTATTTGTATCGTATTTGTATCGTATTTGCATCGTATTTGCATCGTATTTGTATCGTATTTGTATCGTATTTGTATCGTATTTGTATCCAATTTGTATCGTATTTGTATCCAATTTGTATCGTATTTGTATCCAATTTGTATCGTATTTGTATTCAATTTGTATCGTATTTTGTATCCAATTTGTATCGTATTTGTATCGTATTTGTATCGTATTTGTATCGTATTTGCATCGTATTTGTATCGTATTTGTATCGTATTTGTATCGTATTTGCATCGTATTTGCATCGTATTTGTATCGTAATATTTGTATCGTATTTGGATCGTATTTGTATCGTATTTGTATCGTATTTGTATCGTATTTGTATCGTATTTGTATCGTATTTGTATCGTATTTGTATCGTATTTGTATCGTATTTGTATCGTATTTGTATCGTATTTGTATCGTATTTGTATCCAATTTGTATCGTATTTGTATCGTATTTGTATCGTATTTGTATCGTATTTGTATCGTATTTGTATCCAATTTGTATCGTATATTTGTATCGTATTTGTATCGTATTTGCATCGTATTTGTATCGTATTTGTATCGTATTTGGATCGTATTTGTATCGTATTTGTATCGTATTTGTATCGTATTTGTATCGTATTTGTATCGTATTTGTATCGTATTTGTATCGTATTTGTATCGTATTTGTATCCAATTTGTATCGTATTTGTATCCAATTTGTATCGTATTTGTATCGTATTTGTATCGTATTTGCATCGTATTTGCATCGTATTTGTATCGTATTTGTATCGTATTTGTATCGTATTTGTATCGTATTTGTATCGTATTTGTATCGTATTTGTATCCAATTTGTATCGTATTTGTATCGTATTTGTATCGTATTTGTATCGTATTTGTATCGTATTTGTATCGTTTTTGTATCGTATTTGTATCGTATTAGTATCGTATTTGTATCGTATTTGTATCGTATTTGCATCGTATTTGCATCGTATTTGTATCGTTTTTGTATCGTATTTGTATCGTATTTGTATCGTATTTGCATCGTATTTGCATCGTATTTGTATCGTATTTGTATCGTATTTGTATCGTATTTGTATCGTATTTGTATCGTATTTGTATCCAATTTGTATCGTATTTGTATCGTATTTGTATCGTATTTGTATCGTATTTGTGTCGTATTTGTATCGTATTTGTATCGTATTTGTATCGTATTTGTATCGTATTTGTATCGTATTTGTATCCAATTTGTATCGTATTTGTATCCAATTTGTATCGTATTTGTATCGTATTTGTATCGTATTTGTATCGTATTTGTATCGTATTTGTATCGTATTTGTATCGTATTTGTATCGTATTTGTATCCAATTTGTATCGTATTTGTATCCAATTTGTATCGTATTTGTATCGTATTTGTATCGTATTTGTATCCAATTTGTATCGTATTTGTATCGTATTTGTATCGTATTTGTATCGTATTTGTATCGTATTTGTATCGTATTTGTATCGTATTTGTATCGTTTTTGTATCGTATATGTATCGTATTTGTATCGTATTTGTATCCAATTTGTATCGTATTTGTATCGTATTTGTATCGTATTTGTATCGTATTTGTATCGTATTCGTATCGTATTTGCATCGTATTTGCATCGTATTTGTATCGTTTTTGTATCGTATTTGTATCGTATTTGTATCGTATTTGTATCGTATTTGTATCGTATTTGTATCCAATTTGTATCGTATTTGTATCCAATTTGTATCGTATTTGTATCGTATTTGGATCGTATTTGTATCGTATTTGTATCGTATTTGTATCGTATTTGTATCGTATTTGTATCGTATTTGTATCGTATTTGTATCGTATTTGTATCGTATTTGTATCGTATTTGTATCGTATTTGCATCGTATTTGCATCGTATTTGTATCCAATTTGTATCGTATTTGTATCCAATTTGTATCGTATTTGTATCGTATTTGTATCGTATTTGTATCGTATTTGTATCGTATTTGTATCGTATTTGTATCGTATTTGTATCGTATTTGTATCGTATTTGTATTGTATTTGTATCGTATTTGCATCGTATTTGCATCGTATTTGTATCGTATTTGTATCGTATTTGTATCGTATTTGTATCGTATTTGTATCCAATTTGTATCGTATTTGTATCCAATTTGTATCGTATTTGTATCCAATTTGTATCGTATTTGTATCCAATTTGTATCGTATTTGTATCCAATTTGTATCGTATTTGTATCGTATTTGTATCGTATTTGTATCGTATTTGTATCCAATTTGTATCGTATTTGTATCCAATTTGTATCGTATTTGTATCGTATTAGTATCGTATTTGTATCGTATTTGTATCGTATTTGTATCGTATTTGTATCGTATTTGTATCGTATTTGTATCGTATTTGTATCGTATTTGCATCGTATTTGTATCGTATTTGTATCGTATTTGTATCGTATTTGTATCGTATTTGTATCCAATTTGTATCGTATTTGTATCGTATTTGTATTCAATTTGTATCGTATTTGTATCCAATTTGTATCGTATTTGTATCCAATTTGTATCGTATTTGTATCGTATTTGTATCGTATTTGTATCGTATTTGCATCGTATTTGTATCGTATTTGTATCGTATTTGTATCGTATTTGTATCGTATTTTTATCGTATTTGTATCGTATTTGTATCGTATTTGCATCGTATTTGTTTCGTATTTGTATCGTATTTGCATCGTATTTGTATCGTATTTGTATCGTATTTGTATCGTATTTGTATCCAATTTGTATCGTATTTGTATCCAATTTGTATCGTATTTGTATCCAATTTGTATCGTATTTGTATCGTATTTGTATCGTATTTGTATCCAATTTGTATCGTATTTGTATCGTATTTGTATCGTATTTGTATCGTATTTGTATCGTATTTGTATCGTATTTGTATCGTTTTTGTATCGTATGTGTATCGTATTTGTATCGTATTTGTATCCAATTTGTATCGTATTTGTATCGTATTTGTATCGTATTTGTATCGTATTTGTATCGTATTTGTATCGTATTTGCATCGTATTTGCATCGTATTTGTATCGTATTTGTATCGTATTTGTATCGTATTTGTATCGTATTTGTATCGTATTTGTATCGTATTTGTATCGTATTTGCATCGTATTTGCATCGTATTTGTATCGTATTTGTATCGTATTTGTATCGTATTTGTATCCAATTTGTATCGTATTTGTATCCAATTTGTATCGTATTTGTATCCAATTTGTATCGTATTTGTATTCAATTTGTATCGTATTTGTATCCAATTTGTATCGTATTTGTATCGTATTTGTATCGTATTTGTATCGTATTTGCATCGTATTTGCATCGTATTTGTATCGTATTTGTATCGTATTTGGATCGTATTTGTATCGTATTTGTATCGTATTTGTATCGTATTTGTATCGTATTTGTATCGTATTTGTATCGTATTTGTATCGTATTTGTATCGTATTTGTATCGTATTTGTATCCAATTTGTATCGTATTTGTATCGTATTTGTATCGTATTTGTATCGTATTTGTATCCAATTTGTATCGTATTTGTATCGTATTTGTATCCAATTTGTATCGTATTTGTATCCAATTTGTATCGTATTTGTATCGTATTTGTATCCAATTTGTATCGTATTTGTATCGTATTTGTATCGTATTTGTATCGTATTTGTATCGTATTTGTATCGTATTTGTATCGTATTTGTATCGTATTTGCATCGTATTTGCATCGTATTTGTATCGTATTTGTATCGTATTTGTATCGTATTCGTATCCAATTTGTATCGTATTTGTATCCAATTTGTATCGTATTTGTATCCAATTTGTATCGTATTTGTATTCAATTTGTATCGTATTTGTATCCAATTTGTATCGTATTTGTATCGTATTTGTATCGTATTTGTATCGTATTTGCATCGTATTTGTATCGTATTTGTATCGTATTTGTATCGTATTTGCATCGTATTTGCATCGTATTTGTATCGTATTTGTATCGTATTTGGATCGTATTTGTATCGTATTTGTATCGTATTTGTATCGTATTTGTATCGTATTTGTATCGTATTTGTATCGTATTTGTATCGTATTTGTATCGTATTTGTATCGTATTTGTATCGTATTTGTATCGTATTTGTATCCAATTTGTATCGTATTTGTATCGTATTTGTATCGTATTTGTATCGTATTTGTATCCAATTTGTATCGTATATTTGTATCGTATTTGTATCGTATTTGCATCGTATTTGTATCGTATTTGTATCGTATTTGGATCGTATTTGTATCGTATTTGTATCGTATTTGTATCGTATTTGTATCGTATTTGTATCGTATTTGTATCGTATTTGTATCGTATTTGTATCGTATTTGTATCCAATTTGTATCGTATTTGTATCCAATTTGTATCGTATTTGTATCGTATTTGTATCGTATTTGCATCGTATTTGCATCGTATTTGTATCGTATTTGTATCGTATTTGTATCGTATTTGTATCGTATTTGTATCGTATTTGTATCCAATTTGTATCGTATTTGTATCGTATTTGTATCGTATTTGTATCGTATTTGTATCGTATTTGTATCGTTTTTGTATCGTATTTGTATCGTATTAGTATCGTATTTGTATCGTATTTGTATCGTATTTGCATCGTATTTGCATCGTATTTGTATCGTTTTTGTATCGTATTTGTATCGTATTTGTATCGTATTTGCATCGTATTTGCATCGTATTCGTATCGTATTTGTATCGTATTTGTATCGTATTTGTATCGTATTTGTATCGTATTTGTATCCAATTTGTATCGTATTTGTATCGTATTTGTATCGTATTTGTATCGTATTTGTGTCGTATTTGTATCGTATTTGTATCGTATTTGTATCGTATTTGTATCGTATTTGTATCGTATTTGTATCCAATTTGTATCGTATTTGTATCCAATTTGTATCGTATTTGTATCGTATTTGTATCGTATTTGTATCGTATTTGCATCGTATTTGTATCGTATTTGTATCGTATTTGTATCGTATTTGTATCGTATTTGTATCGTATTTGTATCCAATTTGTATCGTATTTGTATCCAATTTGTATCGTATTTGTATCGTATTTGTATCGTATTTGTATCCAATTTGTATCGTATTTGTATCCAATTTGTATCGTATTTGTATCGTATTTGCATCGTATTTGTATCGTATTTGTATCGTATTTGTATCGTATTTGTATCGTATTTGTATCGTATTTGTATCCAACTTGTATCGTATTTGTATCGTATTTGTATCGTATTTGTATCGTATTTGTATCGTATTTGAATCGTATTTGTATCGTATTTGTATCGTATTTGTGTCCAATTTGTATCGTATTTGTATCCAATTTGTATCGTATTTGTATCCAATTTGTATCGTATTTGTATCGTATTTGTATCGTATTTGTATCGTATTTGTATCGTATTTGTATCCAATTTGTATCGTATTTGTATCCAATTTGTATCGTATTTGTATCGTATTTGTATCCAATTTGTATCGTATTTGTATCGTATTTGTATCGTATTTGTATCGTATTTGTATCGTATTTGTATCGTATTTGTATCGTATTTGTATCGTATTTGTATCGTATTTGTATCGTATTTGCATCGTATTTGCATCGTATTTGTATCGTATTTGTATCGTATTTGTATCGTATTTGTATCGTATTTGTATCGTATTTGTATCCAATTTGTATCGTATTTGTATCCAATTTGTATCGTATTTGTATCCAATTTGTATCGTATTTGTATCGTATTTGTATCGTATTTGTATCGTATTTGTATCCAATTTGTATCGTATTTGTATCCAATTTGTATCGTATTTGTATCGTATTTGCATCGTATTTGTATCGTATTTGTATCGTATTTGTATCGTATTTGTATCGTATTTGTATCGTATTTGTATCGTATTTGTATCGTATTTGAATCGTATTTGTATCGTATTTGTATCGTATTTGTATCGTATTTGTATCGTATTTGTATTCAATTTGTATCGTATTTGTATCCAATTTGTATCGTATTTGTATCGTATTTGTATCGTATTTGCATCGTATTTGTATCGTATTTGTATCGTATTTGTATCGTATTTGTATCGTATTTGTATCGTATTTGTATCGTATTTGCATCGTATTTGTATCGTATTTGTATCGTATTTGTATCGTATTTGTATCGTATTTGTATCGTATTTGTATCGTATTTGTATCCAACTTGTATCGTATTTGTATCGTATTTGTATCGTATTTGTATCGTATTTGTATCGTATTTGAATCGTATTTGTATCGTATTTGTATCGTATTTGTATCGTATTTGTATCGTATTTGTATCGTATTTGTATTCAATTTGTATCGTATTTGTATCCAATTTGTATCGTATTTGTATCGTATTTGTATCGTATTTGCATCGTATTTGTATCGTATTTGTATCGTATTTGTATCGTATTTGTATCGTATTTGTATCGTATTTGTATCGTATTTGTATCGTATTTGTATCGTATTTGTATCGTATTTGTATCGTATTTGCATCGTATTTGTATCGTATTTGTATCGTATTTGTATCGTATTTGTATCGTATTTGTATCGTATTTGTATCGTATTTGTATCCAACTTGTATCGTATTTGTATCGTATTTGTATCGTATTTGTATCGTATTTGTATCGTATTTGAATCGTATTTGTATCGTATTTGTATCGTATTTGTATCGTATTTGTATCCAATTTGTATCGTATTTGTATCCAATTTGTATCGTATTTGTATCGTATTTGTATCGTATTTGTATCGTATTTGTATCCAATTTGTATCGTATTTGTATCCAATTTGTATCGTATTTGTATCGTATTTGTATCGTATTTGTATCCAATTTGTATCGTATTTGTATCGTATTTGTATCGTATTTGTATCCAATTTGTATCGTATTTGTATCCAATTTGTATCGTATTTGTATCGTATTTGTATCGTATTTGTATCGTATTTGTATCGTATTTGTATCGTATTTGTATCCAACTTGTATCGTATTTGTATCGTATTTGTATCGTATTTGTATCGTATTTGTATCGTATTTGAATCGTATTGTATCGTATTTGTATCGTATTTGTATCGTATTTGTATCCAATTTGTATCGTATTTGTATCCAATTTGTATCGTATTTGTATCGTATTTGTATCGTATTTGTATCGTATTTGTATCCAATTTGTATCGTATTTGTATCCAATTTGTATCGTATTTGTATCGTATTTGTATCGTATTTGTATCCAATTTGTATCGTATTTGTATCGTATTTGTATCGTATTTGTATCCAATTTGTATCGTATTTGTATCCAATTTGTATCGTATTTGTATCGTATTTGTATCGTATTTGTATCGTATTTGTATCGTATTTGTATCGTATTTGTATCGTATTTGTATCGTATTTGTATCCAATTTGTATCGTATTTGTATCGTATTTGTATCGTATTTGTATCGTATTTGTATCGTATTTGTATCCTATTTGTATCGTATTTGTATCGTATTTGTATCGTATTTGTATCCAATTTGTATCGTATTTGTATCGTATTTGTATCCAATTTGTATCGTATTTGTATCGTATTTGTATCGTATTTGTATCCAATTTGTATCGTATTTGTATCGTATTTGTATCGTATTTGTATCGTACTTGTATCGTATTTGTATCGTATTTGTATCGTTTTTGTATCGTATTTGTATCGTATTTGTATCGTATTTGTATCCAATTTGTATCGTATTTGTATCCAATTTGTATCGTATTTGTATCGTATTTGTATCGTATTTGTATCGTATTTGTATCGTATTTGTATCCAATTTGTATCGTATTTGTATCGTATTTGTATCGTATTTGTATCGTATTTGTATCGTATTTGTATCGTATTTGTATCGTATTTGTATCGTATTTGTATCGTATTTGCATCGTATTTGTATCGTATTAATATCGTATTTGGATCGTATTTGTATCGTATTTGTATCCTATTTGTATCCAATTTGTATCGTATTTGTATCCAATTTGTATCGTATTTGTATCGTATTTGTATCGTATTGGTATCGTATTTGCATCGTATTTGTATCGTATTTGTATCCAATTTGTATCGTATTTGTATCGTATTTGTATCGGATTTGCATCGTATTTGTATCGTATTTGTATCCAATTTGTATCGTATTTGTATCGTATTTTTATCGTATTTGTATCGTATTTGTATCGTATTTGTATCGTATTTGTATCGTATTTGTATCGTATTTGTATCCAATTTGTATCGTATTTGTATCCAATTTGTATCGTATTTATATCGTATTTGTATCCAATTTGTATCGTATTTGTATCGTATTTGTATCGTATTTGCATCGTATTTGCATCGTATTTGTATCGTATTTGTATCGTATTTGTATCCAATTTGTATCGTATTTGTATCGTATTTGTATCGTATTTGTATCCAATTTGTATCGTATTTGTATCGTATTTGTATCGTATTTGTATCGTATTTGTATCGTATTTGTATCGTATTTGTATCGTATTTGTATCGTATTTGCATCGTATTTGTATCGTATTTGTATCGTATTTGTATCCAATTTGTATCGTATTTGTATCCAATTTGTATCGTATTTGTATCGTATTTGTATCGTATTTGTATCCAATTTGTATCGTATTTGTATCGTATTTGTATCCAATTTGTATCGTATTTGTATCGTATTTGTATCGTATTTGTATCGTATTTGTATCCAATTTGTATCGTATTTGTATCGTATTTTTATCGTATTTGTATCGTATTTGTATCGTATTTGTATCGTATTTGTATCGTATTTGTATCGTATTTGTATCGTATTTGTATCGTATTTGTATCGTATTTGTATCGTATTTGTATCGTATTTGTATCGTATTTGTATCGTATTTGTATCGTATTTGTATCGTATTTGTATCCAATTTGTATCGTATTTGTATCGTATTTGTATCGTATTTGCATCGTATTTGCATCGTATTTGTATCGTATTTGTATCGTATTTGTATCGTATTTGTATCCAATTTGTATCGTATTTGTATCGTGTTTGTATCGTATTTGTATCGTATTTGTATCGTATTTGTATCGTATTTGTATCGTATTTGTATCGTATTTGTATCGTATTTGTATCGTATTTGTATCGTATTTGCATCGTATTTGTATCGTATTTGTATCGTATTTGTATCCAATTTGTATCGTATTTGTATCCAATTTGTATCGTATTTGTATCGTATTTGTATCGTATTTGTATCGTATTTGTATCCAATTTGTATCGTATTTGTATCGTATTTGTATCGTATTTGTATCGTATTGGTATCGTATTTGCATCGTATTTGTATCGTATTTGTATCCAATTTGTATCGTATTTGTATCGTATTTGTATCGTATTTGCATCGTATTTGTATCGTATTTGTATCGTATTTGTATCGTATTTGTATCGTATTTGTATCGTATTTGTATCGTATTTGTATCGTATTTGTATCGTATTTGTATCGTATTTGTATCGTATTTGTATCGTATTTGTATCGTATTTGTATCCAATTTGTATCGTATTTGTATCGTATTTGTATCGTATTTGTATCCAATTTGTATCGTATTTGTATCGTATTTGTATCGTATTTGTATCGTACTTGTATCGTATTTGTATCGTATTTGTATCGTTTTTGTATCGTATTTGTATCGTATTTGTATCGTATTTGTATCCAATTTGTATCGTATTTGTATCCAATTTGTATCGTATTTGTATCCAATTTGTATCGTATTTGTATCGTATTTGTATCGTATTTGTATCCAATTTGTATCGTATTTATATCGTATTTGTATCCAATTTGTATCGTATTTATATCGTATTTGTATCCAATTTGTATCGTATTTGTATCGTATTTGTATCGTATTTGCATCGTATTTGCATCGTATTTGTATCGTATTTGTATCGTATTTGTATCGTATTTGTATCCAATTTGTATCGTATTTGTATCGTGTTTGTATCGTATTTGTATCGTATTTGTATCGTATTTGTATCGTATTTGTATCGTATTTGTATCGTATTTGTATCGTATTTGTATCGTATTTGCATCGTATTTGTATCGTATTTGTATCGTATTTGTATCCAATTTGTATCGTATTTGTATCCAATTTGTATCGTATTTGTATCGTATTTGTATCGTATTTGTATCGTATTTGTATCCAATTTGTATCGTATTTGTATCGTATTTGTATCGTATTTGTATCGTATTGGTATCGTATTTGCATCGTATTTGTATCGTATTTGTATCCAATTTGTATCGTATTTGTATCGTATTTGTATCGTATTTGCATCGTATTTGTATCGTATTTGTATCGTATTTGTATCGTATTTGTATCGTATTTGTATCGTATTTGTATCGTATTTGTATCGTATTTGTATCGTATTTGTATCGTATTTGTATCGTATTTGTATCGTATTTGTATCGTATTTGTATCCAATTTGTATCGTATTTGTATCGTATTTGTATCGTATTTGTATCCAATTTGTATCGTATTTGTATCGTATTTGTATCGTATTTGTATCGTACTTGTATCGTATTTGTATCGTATTTGTATCGTTTTTGTATCGTATTTGTATCGTATTTGTATCGTATTTGTATCCAATTTGTATCGTATTTGTATCCAATTTGTATCGTATTTGTATCGTATTTGTATCGTATTTGTATCCAATTTGTATCGTATTTATATCGTATTTGTATCCAATTTGTATCGTATTTGTATCGTATTTGTATCGTATTTGCATCGTATTTGCATCGTATTTGTATCGTATTTGTATCGTATTTGTATCCAATTTGTATCGTATTTGTATCGTATTTGTATCGTATTTGTATCCAATTTGTATCGTATTTGTATCGTATTTGTATCGTATTTGTATCGTATTTGTATCGTATTTGTATCGTATTTGTATCGTATTTGCATCGTATTTGTATCGTATTTGTATCGTATTTGTATCCAATTTGTATAGTATTTGTATCCAATTTGTATCGTATTTGTATCGTATTTGTATCGTATTTGTATCGTACTTGTATCGTATTTGTATCGTATTTGTATCGTATTTGTATCCAATTTGTATCGTATTTGTATCCAATTTGTATCGTATTTGTATCCAATTTGTATCGTATTTGTATCGTATTTTGTATCGTATTTGTATCGTACTTGTATCGTATTTGTATCGTATTTGTATCGTTTTTGTATCGTATTTGTATCGTATTTGTATCGTATTTGTATCCAATTTGTATCGTATTTGTATCCAATTTGTATCGTATTTGTATCCAATTTGTATCGTATTTGTATCGTATTTGCATCGTGTTTGCATCGTATTTGTATCGTATTTGTTTCGTATTTGTATCGTATTTGTATCGTATTTGTATCGTATTTGTATCGTATTTGTATCGTATTTGTATCGTATTTGTATCGTATTTGCATCGTATTTGTATCGTATTTGTATCGTATTTGTATCCAATTTGTATCGTATTTGTATCCAATTTGTATCGTATTTGTATCGTATTTGTATCGTATTTGTATCGTATTTGTATCCAATTTGTATCGTATTTGTATCGTATTTGTATCCAATTTGTATCGTATTTGTATCGTATTTGTATCGTATTTGTATCGTATTTGTATCGTATTTGTATCCAATTTGTATCGTATTTGTATCGTATTTTTATCGTATTTGTATCGTATTTGTATCGTATTTGTATCGTATTTGTATCGTATTTGTATCGTATTTGTATCGTATTTGTATCCAATTTGTATCGTATTTGTATCCAATTTGTATCGTATTTATATCGTATTTGTATCCAATTTGTATCGTATTTGTATCGTATTTGTATCGTATTTGCATCGTATTTGCATCGTATTTGTATCGTATTTGTATCGTATTTGTATCCAATTTGTATCGTATTTGTATCGTATTTGTATCGTATTTGTATCCAATTTGTATCGTATTTGTATCGTATTTGTATCGTATTTGTATCGTACTTGTATCGTATTTGTATCGTATTTGTATCGTTTTTGTATCGTATTTGTATCGTATTTGTATCGTATTTGTATCCAATTTGTATCGTATTTGTATCCAATTTGTATCGTATTTGTATCGTATTTGCATCGTGTTTGCATCGTATTTGTATCGTATTTGTTTCGTATTTGTATCGTATTTGTATCGTATTTGTATCGTATTTGTATCGTATTTGTATCGTATTTGTATCGTATTTGTATCGTATTTGCATCGTATTTGTATCGTATTTGTATCGTATTTGGATCGTATTTGTATCGTATTTGTATCCAATTTGTATCGTATTTGTATCCAATTTGTATCGTATTTGTATCGTATTGGTATCGTATTTGCATCGTATTTGTATCGTATTTGTATCCAATTTGTATCGTATTTGTATCGTATTTGCATCGTATTTGTATCGTATTTGTATCCAATTTGTATCGTATTTGTATCCAATTTGTATCGTATTTGTATCCAATTTGTATCGTATTTGTATCGTATTTGTATCGTATTTGTATCGTATTTGTATCCAATTTGTATCGTATTTGTATCCAATTTGTATCGTATTTGTATCGTATTTGTATCGTATTGGTATCGTATTTGCATCGTATTTGTATCGTATTTGTATCGTATTTGTATCGTATTTGTATCGTATTTGTATCGTATTTGTATCCAATTTGTATCGTATTTGTATCCAATTTGTATCGTATTTGTATCGTATTTGTATCGTTTTTGTATCGTATTTGTATCGTATTTGTATCGTATTTGTATCGTATTTGTATCGTATTTGTATCGTATTTGTATCCAATTTGTATCGTATTTGTATCGTATTTGTATCGTATTTGTATCGTATTTGTATCGTATTTGTATCGTATTTGTATCGTATTTGTATCGTATTTGTATCGTATTTGTATCGTATTTGTATCGTATTTGTATCGTATTTGTATCGTATTTGTATCCAATTTGTATCGTATTTGTATCGTATTTGTATCGTATTTGTATCCAATTTGTATCGTATTTGTATCGTATTTGTATCGTATTTGTATCGTACTTGTATCGTATTTGTATCGTATTTGTATCGTTTTTGTATCGTATTTGTATCGTATTTGTATCGTATTTGTATCCAATTTGTATCGTATTTGTATCCAATTTGTATCGTATTTGTATCGTATTTGTATCGTATTTGTATCCAATTTGTATCGTATTTATATCGTATTTGTATCCAATTTGTATCGTATTTGTATCGTATTTGTATCGTATTTGCATCGTATTTGCATCGTATTTGTATCGTATTTGTATCGTATTTGTATCCAATTGTATCGTATTTTGTATCGGATTTGTATCGTATTTGTATCGGATTTGTATCGTATTTGTATCCAATTTGTATCGTATTTGTATCGTATTTGTATCGTATTTGTATCGTATTTGTATCGTATTTGTATCGTATTTGCATCGTATTTGTATCGTATTTGTATCGTATTTGTATCCAATTTGTATCGTATTTGTATCCAATTTGTATCGTATTTGTATCGTATTTGTATCGTATTTGTATCGTACTTGTATCGTATTTGTATCGTATTTGTATCGTATTTGTATCGTATTTGTATCGTATTTGTATCGTATTTGTATCGTATTTGTATCGTATTTGTATCCAATTTGTATCGTATTTGTATCGTATTTGTATCGTATTTGTATCGTATTTGTATCCAATTTGTATCGTATTTGTATCGTATTTGTATCGTATTTGTATCGTATTTGTATCGTATTTGTATCGTATTTGTATCGTATTGGTATCGTATTTGTATCGTATTTGTATCGTATTTGTATCATATTTGTATCGTATTTGTATCGTATTTGTATCCAATTTGTATCGTATTTGTATCGTATTTGTATCGTATTTGTATCGTATTTGTATCCAATTTGTATCGTATTTGTATCGTATTTGTATCGTATTTGTATCGTATTTGCATCGTATTTGTATCGTATTTGTTTCGTATTTGTATCGTATTTGTATCGTATTTGTATCGTATTTGTATCGTATTTGTATCGTATTTGTATCGTATTTGTATCGTATTTGCATCGTATTTGTATCGTATTTGTATCGTATTTGTATCCAATTTGTATCGTATTTGTATCCAATTTGTATCGTATTTGTATCGTATTTGTATCGTATTTGTATCCAATTTGTATCGTATTTGTATCGTATTTGTATCCAATTTGTATCGTATTTGTATCGTATTTGTATCGTATTTGTATCGTATTTGTATCGTATTTGTATCCAATTTGTATCGTATTTGTATCGTATTTTTATCGTATTTGTATCGTATTTGTATCGTATTTGTATCGTATTTGTATCGTATTTGTATCGTATTTGTATCGTATTTGTATCGTATTTGTATCCAATTTGTATCGTATTTGTATCCAATTTGTATCGTATTTATATCGTATTTGTATCCAATTTGTATCGTATTTGTATCCAATTTGTATCGTATTTGTATCGTATTTGTATCCAATTTGTATCGTATTTGTATCGTATTTGTATCGTATTTGTATCCAATTTGTATCGTATTTGTATCGTATTTGTATTGTATTTGTATCGTACTTGTATCGTATTTGTATCGTATTTGTATCGTTTTTTTATCGTATTTGTATCGTATTTGTATCGTATTTGTATCCAATTTGTATCGTATTTGTATCCAATTTGTATCGTATTTGTATCGTATTTGTATCGTATTTGTATCGTACTTGTATCGTATTTGTATCGTATTTGTATCGTTTTTGTATCGTATTTGTATCGTATTTGTATCGTATTTGTATCCAATTTGTATCGTATTTGTATCCAATTTGTATCGTATTTGTATCGTATTTGCATCGTGTTTGCATCGTATTTGTATCGTATTTGTTTCGTATTTGTATCGTATTTGTATCGTATTTGTATCGTATTTGCATCGTGTTTGCATCGTATTTGTATCGTATTTGTTTCGTATTTGTATCGTATTTGTATCGTATTTGTATCGTATTTGTATCGTATTTGTATCGTATTTGTATCGTATTTGTATCGTATTTGCATCGTATTTGTATCGTATTTGTATCGTATTTGTATCCAATTTGTATCGTATTTGTATCCAATTTGTATCGTATTTGTATCGTATTTGTATCGTATTTGTATCCAATTTGTATCGTATTTGTATCGTATTTGTATCCAATTTGTATCGTATTTGTATCGTATTTGTATCGTATTTGTATCGTATTTGTATCATATTTGTATCCAATTTGTATCGTATTTGTATCGTATTTTTATCGTATTTGTATCGTATTTGTATCGTATTTGTATCGTATTTGTATCGTATTTGTATCGTATTTGTATCCAATTTGTATCGTATTTGTATCCAATTTGTATCGTATTTATATCGTATTTGTATCCAATTTGTATCGTATTTGTATCCAATTTGTATCGTATTTGTATCGTATTTGTATCCAATTTGTATCGTATTTGTATCGTATTTGTATCGTATTTGTATCCAATTTGTATCGTATTTGTATCGTATTTGTATTGTATTTGTATCGTACTTGTATCGTATTTGTATCGTATTTGTATCGTTTTTTTATCGTATTTGTATCGTATTTGTATCGTATTTGTATCCAATTTGTATCGTATTTGTATCCAATTTGTATCGTATTTGTATCGTATTTGTATCGTATTTGTATCGTACTTGTATCGTATTTGTATCGTATTTGTATCGTTTTTGTATCGTATTTGTATCGTATTTGTATCGTATTTGTATCCAATTTGTATCGTATTTGTATCCAATTTGTATCGTATTTGTATCGTATTTGCATCGTGTTTGCATCGTATTTGTATCGTATTTGTTTCGTATTTGTATCGTATTTGTATCGTATTTGTATCGTATTTGTATCGTATTTGTATCGTATTTGTATCGTATTTGTATCGTATTTGTATCGTATTTGCATCGTATTTGTATCGTATTTGTATCGTATTTGGATCGTATTTGTATCGTATTTGTATCCAATTTGTATCGTATTTGTATCCAATTTGTATCGTATTTGTATCGTATTGGTATCGTATTTGCATCGTATTTGTATCGTATTTGTATCCAATTTGTATCGTATTTGTATCGTATTTGCATCGTATTTGTATCGTATTTGTATCCAATTTGTATCGTATTTGTATCCAATTTGTATCGTATTTGTATCCAATTTGTATCGTATTTGTATCGTATTTGTATCGTATTTGTATCGTATTTGTATCCAATTTGTATCGTATTTGTATCCAATTTGTATCGTATTTGTATCGTATTTGTATCGTATTGGTATCGTATTTGCATCGTATTTGTATCGTATTTGTATCGTATTTGTATCGTATTTGTATCGTATTTGTATCGTATTTGTATCCAATTTGTATCGTATTTGTATCCAATTTGTATCGTATTTGTATCCAATTTGTATCGTATTTGTATCCAATTTGTATCGTATTTGTATCGTATTTGTATCGTATTTGTATCGTACTTGTATCGTATTTGTATCGTATTTGTATCGTTTTTGTATCGTATTTGTATCGTATTTGTATCGTATTTGTATCCAATTTGTATCGTATTTGTATCCAATTTGTATCGTATTTGTATCGTATTTGCATCGTGTTTGCATCGTATTTGTATCGTATTTGTTTCGTATTTGTATCGTATTTGTATCGTATTTGTATCGTATTTGTATCGTATTTGTATCGTATTTGTATCGTATTTGTATCGTATTTGCATCGTATTTGTATCGTATTTGTATCGTATTTGGATCGTATTTGTATCGTATTTGTATCCAATTTGTATCGTATTTGTATCCAATTTGTATCGTATTTGTATCGTATTGGTATCGTATTTGCATCGTATTTGTATCGTATTTGTATCCAATTTGTATCGTATTTGTATCGTATTTGCATCGTATTTGTATCGTATTTGTATCCAATTTGTATCGTATTTGTATCCAATTTGTATCGTATTTGTATCCAATTTGTATCGTATTTGTATCGTATTTGTATCGTATTTGTATCGTATTTGTATCCAATTTGTATCGTATTTGTATCCAATTTGTATCGTATTTGTATCGTATTTGTATCGTATTGGTATCGTATTTGCATCGTATTTGTATCGTATTTGTATCGTATTTGTATCGTATTTGTATCGTATTTGTATCGTATTTGTATCCAATTTGTATCGTATTTGTATCCAATTTGTATCGTATTTGTATCGTATTTGTATCGTTTTTGTATCGTATTTGTATCGTATTTGTATCGTATTTGTATCGTATTTGTATCGTATTTGTATCCAATTTGTATCGTATTTGTATCCAATTTGTATCCAATTTGTATCGTATTTGTATCCAATTTGTATCGTATTTGTATCGTATTTGTATCGTATTTGTATCGTATTTGTATCGTATTTGTATCCAATTTGTATCGTATTTGTATCGTATTTGCATCGTGTTTGCATCGTATTTGTATCGTATTTGTTTCGTATTTGTATCGTATTTGTATCGTATTTGTATCGTATTTGTATCGTATTTGTATCCAATTTGTATCGTATTTGTATCCAATTTGTATCGTATTTGTATCGTATTTGTATCCAATTTGTATCCAATTTGTATCGTATTTGTATCCAATTTGTATCGTATTTGTATCGTATTTGTATCGTATTTGTATCGTATTTGTATCGTATTTGTATCCAATTTGTATCGTATTTGTATCGTATTTGTATCCAATTTGTATCGTATTTGTATCGTATTTGTATCGTATTTGTATCGTATTTGTATCGTATTTGTATCGTATTTGTATCGTATTTGTATCGTATTTGTATCCAATTTGTATCGTATTTGTATCGTATTTGTATCGTATTTGTATCGTATTTGTATCGTATTTGTATCGTATTTGTATCGTATTTGTATCGTATTTGTATCGTTTTTGTATCGTATTTGTATCGTATTTGTATCGTATTTGTATCCAATTTGTATCGTATTTGTATCGTATTTGTATCGTATTTGTATCCAATTTGTATCGTATTTGTATCGTATTTGTATCCAATTTGTATCGTATTTGTATCGTATTTGTATCGTATTTGTATCGTATTTGTATCGTATTTGTATCGTATTTGTATCGTATTTGTATCCAATTTGTATCGTATTTGTATCGTATTTGTATCGTATTTGTATCGTATTTGTATCGTATTTGTATCGTATTTGTATCGTATTTGTATCGTTTTTGTATCGTATTTGTATCGTATTTGTATCGTATTTGTATCCAATTTGTATCGTATTTGTATCGTATTTGTATCGTATTTGTATCGTATTTGTATCCAATTTGTATCGTATTTGTATCCAATTTGTATCGTATTTGTATCGTATTTGTATCGTATTTTTATCGTATTTGTATCGTATTTGTATCGTATTTGTATCGTATTTGTATCGTATTTGTATCGTATTTGTATCGTATTTGTATCCAATTTGTATCGTATTTGTATCCAATTTGTATCGTATTTGTATCGTATTTGTATCGTATTTGTATCCAATTTGTATCGTATTTGTATCCAATTTGTATCGTATTTGTATCGTATTTGTATCGTATTTGTATCGTATTTGTATCCAATTTGTATCGTATTTGTATCGTATTTGTATCGTATTTGTATCCAATTTGTATCGTATTTGTATCCAATTTGTATCGTATTTGTATCGTATTTGTATCGTATTTGTATCGTATTTGTATCGTATTTGTATCGTATTTGTATCGTATTTGTATCCAATTTGTATCGTATTTGTATCGTATTGGTATCGTATTTGTATCCAATTTGTATCGTATTTGTATCGTATTTGTATCGTATTTGTATCGTATTTGTATCGTATTTGTATCCAATTTGTATCGTATTTGTATCGTATTTGTATCGTATTTGTATCCAATTTGTATCGTATTTGTATCGTATTTGTATCGTATTTGTATCCAATTTGTATCGTATTTGTATCGTATTTGTATCGTACTTGTATCGTATTTGTATCGTATTTGTATCGTTTTTGTATCGTATTTGTATCGTATTTGTATCGTATTTGTATCCAATTTGTATCGTATTTGTATCCAATTTGTATCGTATTTGTATCGTATTTGTATCGTATTTGTATCGTATTTGTATCGTATTTGTATCCAATTTGTATCGTATTTGTATCGTATTTGTATCGTATTTGTATCGTATTTGTATCGTATTTGTATCGTATTTGTATCGTATTTGTATCCAATTTGTATCGTATTTGTATCCAATTTGTATCGTATTTATATCGTATTTGTATCCAATTTGTATCGTATTTGTATCGTATTTGTATCGTATTTGCATCGTATTTGCATCGTATTTGTATCGTATTTGTATCGTATTTGTATCGTATTTGTATCGTATTTGTATCGTATTTGCATCGTATTTGTATCGTATTTGTATCGTATTTGTATCGTATTTGTATCGTATTTGTATCGTATTTGTATCGTATTTGTATCGTATTTGTATCGTATTTGTATCGTATTTGTATCGTATTTGCATCGTATTTGTATCGTATTTGTATCGTATTTGGATCGTATTTGTATCGTATTTGTATCGTATTTGTATCCAATTTGTATCGTATTTGTATCCAATTTGTATCGTATTTGTATCGTATTTGTATCGTATTTGTATCGTATTGGTATCGTATTTGCATCGTATTTGTATCGTATTTGTATCCAATTTGTATCGTATTTGTATCGTATTTGTATCGGATTTGCATCGTATTTGTATCGTATTTGTATCCAATTTGTATCGTATTTGTATCGTATTTTTATCGTATTTGTATCGTATTTGTATCGTATTTGTATCGTATTTGTATCGTATTTGTATCGTATTTGTATCGTATTTGTATCCAATTTGTATCGTATTTGTATCCAATTTGTATCGTATTTATATCGTATTTGTATCCAATTTGTATCGTATTTGTATCGTATTTGTATCGTATTTGCATCGTATTTGCATCGTATTTGTATCGTATTTGTATCGTATTTGTATCCAATTTGTATCGTATTTGTATCGTATTTGTATCGTATTTGTATCCAATTTGTATCGTATTTGTATCGTATTTGTATCGTATTTGTATCGTATTTGTATCGTATTTGTATCGTATTTGTATCGTATTTGTATCGTATTTGCATCGTATTTGTATCGTATTTGTATCGTATTTGTATCCAATTTGTATCGTATTTGTATCCAATTTGTATCGTATTTGTATCGTATTTGTATCGTATTTGTATCGTATTTGTATCCAATTTGTATCGTATTTGTATCGTATTTGTATCCAATTTGTATCGTATTTGTATCGTATTTGTATCGTATTTGTATCGTATTTGTATCGTATTTGTATCGTATTTGTATCGTATTTGTATCGTATTTGTATCGTATTTGTATCGTATTTGCATCGTATTTGTATCGTATTTGTATCGTATTTGGATCGTATTTGTATCGTATTTGTATCCAATTTGTATCGTATTTGTATCCAATTTGTATCGTATTTGTATCGTATTGGTATCGTATTTGCATCGTATTTGTATCGTATTTGTATCCAATTTGTATCGTATTTGTATCGTATTTGCATCGTATTTGTATCGTATTTGTATCCAATTTGTATCGTATTTGTATCCAATTTGTATCGTATTTGTATCGTATTTGTATCGTATTTGTATCGTATTTGTATCCAATTTGTATCGTATTTGTATCCAATTTGTATCGTATTTGTATCGTATTTGTATCGTATTGGTATCGTATTTGTATCGTATTTGTATCGTATTTGTATCGTATTTGTATCGTATTTGTATCCAATTTGTATCGTATTTGTATCGTATTTGTATCGTATTTGTATCGTATTTGTATCGTATTTGTATCCAATTTGTATCGTATTTGTATCGTATTTGCATCGTGTTTGCATCGTATTTGTATCGTATTTGTTTCGTATTTGTATCGTATTTGTATCGTATTTGTATCGTATTTGTATCGTATTTGTATCGTATTTGTATCGTATTTGTATCGTATTTGTATCGTATTTGCATCGTATTTGTATCGTATTTGTATCGTATTTGGATCGTATTTGTATCGTATTTGTATCCAATTTGTATCGTATTTGTATCCAATTTGTATCGTATTTGTATCGTATTGGTATCGTATTTGCATCGTATTTGTATCGTATTTGTATCCAATTTGTATCGTATTTGTATCGTATTTGCATCGTATTTGTATCGTATTTGTATCCAATTTGTATCGTATTTGTATCCAATTTGTATCGTATTTGTATCGTATTTGTATCGTATTTGTATCGTATTTGTATCCAATTTGTATCGTATTTGTATCCAATTTGTATCGTATTTGTATCGTATTTGTATCGTATTGGTATCGTATTTGTATCGTATTTGTATCGTATTTGTATCGTATTTGTATCGTACTTGTATCGTATTTGTATCGTATTTGTATCGTTTTTGTATCGTATTTGTATCGTATTTGTATCGTATTTGTATCCAATTTGTATCGTATTTGTATCCAATTTGTATCGTATTTGTATCGTATTTGCATCGTGTTTGCATCGTATTTGTATCGTATTTGTTTCGTATTTGTATCGTATTTGTATCGTATTTGTATCGTATTTGTATCGTATTTGTATCGTATTTGTATCGTATTTGTATCGTATTTGCATCGTATTTGTATCGTATTTGTATCGTATTTGGATCGTATTTGTATCGTATTTGTATCCAATTTGTATCGTATTTGTATCCAATTTGTATCGTATTTGTATCGTATTGGTATCGTATTTGCATCGTATTTGTATCGTATTTGTATCCAATTTGTATCGTATTTGTATCGTATTTGCATCGTATTTGTATCGTATTTGTATCCAATTTGTATCGTATTTGTATCCAATTTGTATCGTATTTGTATCCAATTTGTATCGTATTTGTATCGTATTTGTATCGTATTTGTATCGTATTTGTATCCAATTTGTATCGTATTTGTATCCAATTTGTATCGTATTTGTATCGTATTTGTATCGTATTGGTATCGTATTTGCATCGTATTTGTATCGTATTTGTATCGTATTTGTATCGTATTTGTATCGTATTTGTATCGTATTTGTATCCAATTTGTATCGTATTTGTATCCAATTTGTATCGTATTTGTATCGTATTTGTATCGTTTTTGTATCGTATTTGTATCGTATTTGTATCGTATTTGTATCGTATTTGTATCGTATTTGTATCGTATTGGTATCGTATTTGTATCGTATTTGTATCGTATTTGTATCGTATTTGTATCGTATTTGTATCCAATTTGTATCGTATTTGTATCGTATTTGTATCGTATTTGTATCGTATTTGTATCGTATTTGTATCCAATTTGTATCGTATTTGTATCGTATTTGCATCGTGTTTGCATCGTATTTGTATCGTATTTGTTTCGTATTTGTATCGTATTTGTATCGTATTTGTATCGTATTTGTATCGTATTTGTATCGTATTTGTATCGTATTTGTATCGTATTTGTATCGTATTTGTATCGTATTTGCATCGTATTTGTATCGTATTTGTATCGTATTTGGATCGTATTTGTATCGTATTTGTATCCAATTTGTATCGTATTTGTATCCAATTTGTATCGTATTTGTATCGTATTGGTATCGTATTTGCATCGTATTTGTATCGTATTTGTATCCAATTTGTATCGTATTTGTATCGTATTTGCATCGTATTTGTATCGTATTTGTATCCAATTTGTATCGTATTTGTATCCAATTTGTATCGTATTTGTATCGTATTTGTATCGTATTTGTATCGTATTTGTATCCAATTTGTATCGTATTTGTATCCAATTTGTATCGTATTTGTATCGTATTTGTATCGTATTGGTATCGTATTTGTATCGTATTTGTATCGTATTTGTATCGTATTTGTATCCAATTTGTATCGTATTTGTATCCAATTTGTATCGTATTTGTATCGTATTTGTATCGTATTTGTATCGTATTTGTATCGTATTTGTATCGTATTTGTATCGTATTTGTATCGTATTTGTATCGTATTTGTATCCAATTTGTATCGTATTTGTATCCAATTTGTATCCAATTTGTATCGTATTTGTATCCAATTTGTATCGTATTTGTATCGTATTTGTATCGTATTTGTATCGTATTTGTATCGTATTTGTATCCAATTTGTATCGTATTTGTATCGTATTTGTATCCAATTTGTATCGTATTTGTATCGTATTTGTATCGTATTTGTATCGTATTTGTATCGTATTTGTATCGTATTTGTATCGTATTTGTATCGTATTTGTATCCAATTTGTATCGTATTTGTATCGTATTTGTATCGTATTTGTATCGTATTTGTATCGTATTTGTATCGTATTTGTATCGTATTTGTATCGTTTTTGTATCGTATTTGTATCGTATTTGTATCGTATTTGTATCCAATTTGTATCGTATTTGTATCGTATTTGTATCGTATTTGTATCGTATTTGTATCCAATTTGTATCGTATTTGTATCCAATTTGTATCGTATTTGTATCGTATTTGTATCGTATTTTTATCGTATTTGTATCGTATTTGTATCGTATTTGTATCGTATTTGTATCGTATTTGTATCGTATTTGTATCGTATTTGTATCCAATTTGTATCGTATTTGTATCCAATTTGTATCGTATTTGTATCGTATTTGTATCGTATTTGTATCCAATTTGTATCGTATTTGTATCCAATTTGTATCGTATTTGTATCGTATTTGTATCGTATTTGTATCGTATTTGTATCCAATTTGTATCGTATTTGTATCGTATTTGTATCGTATTTGTATCCAATTTGTATCGTATTTGTATCCAATTTGTATCGTATTTGTATCGTATTTGTATCGTATTTGTATCGTATTTGTATCGTATTTGTATCGTATTTGTATCGTATTTGTATCCAATTTGTATCGTATTTGTATCGTATTGGTATCGTATTTGTATCCAATTTGTATCGTATTTGTATCGTATTTGTATCGTATTTGTATCGTATTTGTATCGTATTTGTATCCAATTTGTATCGTATTTGTATCGTATTTGTATCGTATTTGTATCCAATTTGTATCGTATTTGTATCGTATTTGTATCGTATTTGTATCCAATTTGTATCGTATTTGTATCGTATTTGTATCGTACTTGTATCGTATTTGTATCGTATTTGTATCGTTTTTGTATCGTATTTGTATCGTATTTGTATCGTATTTGTATCCAATTTGTATCGTATTTGTATCCAATTTGTATCGTATTTGTATCGTATTTGTATCGTATTTGTATCGTATTTGTATCGTATTTGTATCCAATTTGTATCGTATTTGTATCGTATTTGTATCGTATTTGTATCGTATTTGTATCGTATTTGTATCGTATTTGTATCGTATTTGTATCCAATTTGTATCGTATTTGTATCCAATTTGTATCGTATTTATATCGTATTTGTATCCAATTTGTATCGTATTTGTATCGTATTTGTATCGTATTTGCATCGTATTTGCATCGTATTTGTATCGTATTTGTATCGTATTTGTATCGTATTTGTATCGTATTTGTATCGTATTTGCATCGTATTTGTATCGTATTTGTATCGTATTTGTATCGTATTTGTATCGTATTTGTATCGTATTTGTATCGTATTTGTATCGTATTTGTATCGTATTTGCATCGTATTTGTATCGTATTTGTATCGTATTTGGATCGTATTTGTATCGTATTTGTATCGTATTTGTATCCAATTTGTATCGTATTTGTATCCAATTTGTATCGTATTTGTATCGTATTTGTATCGTATTTGTATCGTATTGGTATCGTATTTGCATCGTATTTGTATCGTATTTGTATCCAATTTGTATCGTATTTGTATCGTATTTGTATCGGATTTGCATCGTATTTGTATCGTATTTGTATCCAATTTGTATCGTATTTGTATCGTATTTTTATCGTATTTGTATCGTATTTGTATCGTATTTGTATCGTATTTGTATCGTATTTGTATCGTATTTGTATCGTATTTGTATCGTATTTGTATCCAATTTGTATCGTATTTGTATCCAATTTGTATCGTATTTATATCGTATTTGTATCCAATTTGTATCGTATTTGTATCGTATTTGTATCGTATTTGCATCGTATTTGCATCGTATTTGTATCGTATTTGTATCGTATTTGTATCCAATTTGTATCGTATTTGTATCGTATTTGTATCGTATTTGTATCCAATTTGTATCGTATTTGTATCGTATTTGTATCGTATTTGTATCGTATTTGTATCGTATTTGTATCGTATTTGTATCGTATTTGCATCGTATTTGTATCGTATTTGTATCGTATTTGTATCCAATTTGTATCGTATTTGTATCCAATTTGTATCATATTTGTATCGTATTTGTATCGTATTTGTATCGTATTTGTATCCAATTTGTATCGTATTTGTATCGTATTTGTATCGTATTTGTATCGTATTTGTATCGTATTTGTATCGTATTTGTATCGTATTTGTATCGTATTTGTATCGTATTTGTATCGTATTTGCATCGTATTTGTATCGTATTTGTATCGTATTTGGATCGTATTTGTATCGTATTTGTATCCAATTTGTATCGTATTTGTATCCAATTTGTATCGTATTTGTATCGTATTTGTATCGTATTTGCATCGTATTTGTATCGTATTTGTATCGTATTTGGATCGTATTTGTATCGTATTTGTATCCAATTTGTATCGTATTTGTATCCAATTTGTATCGTATTTGTATCGTATTTGTATCGTATTTGTATCGTATTTGTATCGTATTTGTATCGTATTTGTATCGTATTTGTATCGTATTTGTATCGTATTTGTATCCAGTTTGTATCGTATTTGTATCCAATTTGTATCGTATTTATATCGTATTTGTATCCAATTTGTATCGTATTTGTATCGTATTTGTATCGTATTTGCATCGTATTTGCATCGTATTTGTATCGTATTTGTATCGTATTTGTATCCAATTTGTATCGTATTTGTATCGTATTTGTATCGTATTTGTATCCAATTTGTATCGTATTTGTATCGTATTTGTATCGTATTTGTATCGTATTTGTATCGTATTTGTATCGTATTTGTATCGTATTTGTATCGTATTTGCATCGTATTTGTATCGTATTTGTATCGTATTTGTATCCAATTTGTATCGTATTTGTATCCAATTTGTATCGTATTTGTATCGTATTTGTATCGTATTTGTATCGTATTTGTATCCAATTTGTATCGTATTTGTATCGTATTTGTATCCAATTTGTATCGTATTTGTATCGTATTTGTATCGTATTTGTATCGTATTTGTATCGTATTTGTATCGTATTTGTATCGTATTTGTATCGTATTTGTATCGTATTTGCATCGTATTTGTATCGTATTTGTATCGTATTTGTATCGTATTTGTATCGTATTTGTATCCAATTTGTATCGTATTTGTATCCAATTTGTATCGTATTTGTATCCAATTTGTATCGTATTTGTATCCAATTTGTATCGTATTTGTATCGTATTTGTATCGTATTTGTATCGTACTTGTATCGTATTTGTATCGTATTTGTATCGTTTTTGTATCGTATTTGTATCGTATTTGTATCGTATTTGTATCCAATTTGTATCGTATTTGTATCCAATTTGTATCGTATTTGTATCGTATTTGCATCGTGTTTGCATCGTATTTGTATCGTATTTGTTTCGTATTTGTATCGTATTTGTATCGTATTTGTATCGTATTTGTATCGTATTTGTATCGTATTTGTATCGTATTTGTATCGTATTTGCATCGTATTTGTATCGTATTTGTATCGTATTTGGATCGTATTTGTATCGTATTTGTATCCAATTTGTATCGTATTTGTATCCAATTTGTATCGTATTTGTATCGTATTGGTATCGTATTTGCATCGTATTTGTATCGTATTTGTATCCAATTTGTATCGTATTTGTATCGTATTTGCATCGTATTTGTATCGTATTTGTATCCAATTTGTATCGTATTTGTATCCAATTTGTATCGTATTTGTATCCAATTTGTATCGTATTTGTATCGTATTTGTATCGTATTTGTATCGTATTTGTATCCAATTTGTATCGTATTTGTATCCAATTTGTATCGTATTTGTATCGTATTTGTATCGTATTGGTATCGTATTTGCATCGTATTTGTATCGTATTTGTATCGTATTTGTATCGTATTTGTATCGTATTTGTATCGTATTTGTATCCAATTTGTATCGTATTTGTATCCAATTTGTATCGTATTTGTATCGTATTTGTATCGTTTTTGTATCGTATTTGTATCGTATTTGTATCGTATTTGTATCGTATTTGTATCGTATTTGTATCGTATTTGTATCCAATTTGTATCGTATTTGTATCCAATTTGTATCCAATTTGTATCGTATTTGTATCCAATTTGTATCGTATTTGTATCGTATTTGTATCGTATTTGTATCGTATTTGTATCGTATTTGTATCCAATTTGTATCGTATTTGTATCGTATTTGCATCGTGTTTGCATCGTATTTGTATCGTATTTGTTTCGTATTTGTATCGTATTTGTATCGTATTTGTATCGTATTTGTATCGTATTTGTATCGTATTTGTATCGTATTTGTATCGTATTTGTATCGTATTTGTATCGTATTTGCATCGTATTTGTATCGTATTTGTATCGTATTTGGATCGTATTTGTATCGTATTTGTATCCAATTTGTATCGTATTTGTATCCAATTTGTATCGTATTTGTATCGTATTGGTATCGTATTTGCATCGTATTTGTATCGTATTTGTATCCAATTTGTATCGTATTTGTATCGTATTTGCATCGTATTTGTATCGTATTTGTATCCAATTTGTATCGTATTTGTATCCAATTTGTATCGTATTTGTATCGTATTTGTATCGTATTTGTATCGTATTTGTATCCAATTTGTATCGTATTTGTATCCAATTTGTATCGTATTTGTATCGTATTTGTATCGTATTGGTATCGTATTTGTATCGTATTTGTATCGTATTTGTATCGTATTTGTATCGTATTTGTATCGTATTTGTATCGTATTTGGATCGTATTTGTATCGTATTTGTATCCAATTTGTATCGTATTTGTATCCAATTTGTATCGTATTTGTATCGTATTTGTATCGTATTTGTATCGTATTTGTATCGTATTTGTATCGTATTTGCATCGTATTTGTATCGTATTTGTATCGTATTTGGATCGTATTTGTATCGTATTTGTATCCAATTTGTATCGTATTTGTATCCAATTTGTATCGTATTTGTATCGTATTGGTATCGTATTTGCATCGTATTTGTATCGTATTTGTATCCAATTTGTATCGTATTTGTATCGTATTTGCATCGTATTTGTATCGTATTTGTATCCAATTTGTATCGTATTTGTATCCAATTTGTATCGTATTTGTATCCAATTTGTATCGTATTTGTATCGTATTTGTATCGTATTTGTATCGTATTTGTATCCAATTTGTATCGTATTTGTATCCAATTTGTATCGTATTTGTATCGTATTTGTATCGTATTGGTATCGTATTTGCATCGTATTTGTATCGTATTTGTATCGTATTTGTATCGTATTTGTATCGTATTTGTATCGTATTTGTATCCAATTTGTATCGTATTTGTATCCAATTTGTATCGTATTTGTATCGTATTTGTATCGTTTTTGTATCGTATTTGTATCGTATTTGTATCGTATTTGTATCGTATTTGTATCGTATTTGTATCCAATTTGTATCGTATTTGTATCCAATTTGTATCCAATTTGTATCGTATTTGTATCCAATTTGTATCGTATTTGTATCGTATTTGTATCGTATTTGTATCGTATTTGTATCGTATTTGTATCCAATTTGTATCGTATTTGTATCGTATTTGCATCGTGTTTGCATCGTATTTGTATCGTATTTGTTTCGTATTTGTATCGTATTTGTATCGTATTTGTATCGTATTTGTATCGTATTTGTATCGTATTTGTATCGTATTTGTATCGTATTTGTATCGTATTTGTATCGTATTTGCATCGTATTTGTATCGTATTTGTATCGTATTTGGATCGTATTTGTATCGTATTTGTATCCAATTTGTATCGTATTTGTATCCAATTTGTATCGTATTTGTATCGTATTGGTATCGTATTTGCATCGTATTTGTATCGTATTTGTATCCAATTTGTATCGTATTTGTATCGTATTTGCATCGTATTTGTATCGTATTTGTATCCAATTTGTATCGTATTTGTATCCAATTTGTATCGTATTTGTATCGTATTTGTATCGTATTTGTATCGTATTTGTATCCAATTTGTATCGTATTTGTATCCAATTTGTATCGTATTTGTATCGTATTTGTATCGTATTGGTATCGTATTTGTATCGTATTTGTATCGTATTTGTATCGTATTTGTATCGTATTTGTATCGTATTTGTATCGTATTTGTATCGTATTTGTATCCAATTTGTATCGTATTTGTATCGTATTTGCATCGTGTTTGCATCGTATTTGTATCGTATTTGTTTCGTATTTGTATCGTATTTGTATCGTATTTGTATCGTATTTGTATCGTATTTGTATCGTATTTGTATCGTATTTGTATCGTATTTGTATCGTATTTGTATCGTATTTGCATCGTATTTGTATCGTATTTGTATCGTATTTGGATCGTATTTGTATCGTATTTGTATCCAATTTGTATCGTATTTGTATCCAATTTGTATCGTATTTGTATCGTATTGGTATCGTATTTGCATCGTATTTGTATCGTATTTGTATCCAATTTGTATCGTATTTGTATCGTATTTGCATCGTATTTGTATCGTATTTGTATCCAATTTGTATCGTATTTGTATCCAATTTGTATCGTATTTGTATCGTATTTGTATCGTATTTGTATCGTATTTGTATCCAATTTGTATCGTATTTGTATCCAATTTGTATCGTATTTGTATCGTATTTGTATCGTATTGGTATCGTATTTGTATCGTATTTGTATCGTATTTGTATCGTATTTGCATCGTATTTGTATCGTATTTGTATCGTATTTGGATCGTATTTGTATCGTATTTGTATCGTATTTGTATCGTATTTGTATCGTACTTGTATCGTATTTGTATCCAATTTGTATCGTATTTGTATCCAATTTGTATCGTATTTGTATCGTATTTGTATTCAATTTGTATCGTATTTGTATCCAATTTGTATCGTATTTGTATCGTATTTGTATCGTATTTGTATCGTATTTGTATCGTATTTGTATCCAATTTGTATCGTATTTGTATCGTATTTGTATCGTATTTGTATCGTATTTGTATCGTATTTGTATCGTATTTGTATCGTATTTGTATCCAATTTGTATCGTATTTGTATCCAATTTGTATCGTATTTATATCGTATTTGTATCCAATTTGTATCGTATTTGTATCGTATTTGTATCGTATTTGCATCGTATTTGCATCGTATTTGTATCGTATTTGTATCGTATTTGTATCGTATTTGTATCGTATTTGTATCGTATTTGCATCGTATTTGTATCGTATTTGTATCGTATTTGTATCGTATTTGTATCGTATTTGTATCGTATTTGTATCGTATTTGTATCGTATTTGTATCGTATTTGTATCGTATTTGTATCGTATTTGCATCGTATTTGTATCGTATTTGTATCGTATTTGGATCGTATTTGTATCGTATTTGTATCGTATTTGTATCCAATTTGTATCGTATTTGTATCCAATTTGTATCGTATTTGTATCGTATTTGTATCGTATTTGTATCGTATTGGTATCGTATTTGCATCGTATTTGTATCGTATTTGTATCCAATTTGTATCGTATTTGTATCGTATTTGTATCGGATTTGCATCGTATTTGTATCGTATTTGTATCCAATTTGTATCGTATTTGTATCGTATTTTTATCGTATTTGTATCGTATTTGTATCGTATTTGTATCGTATTTGTATCGTATTTGTATCGTATTTGTATCGTATTTGTATCGTATTTGTATCCAATTTGTATCGTATTTGTATCCAATTTGTATCGTATTTATATCGTATTTGTATCCAATTTGTATCGTATTTGTATCGTATTTGTATCGTATTTGCATCGTATTTGCATCGTATTTGTATCGTATTTGTATCGTATTTGTATCCAATTTGTATCGTATTTGTATCGTATTTGTATCGTATTTGTATCCAATTTGTATCGTATTTGTATCGTATTTGTATCGTATTTGTATCGTATTTGTATCGTATTTGTATCGTATTTGTATCGTATTTGTATCGTATTTGCATCGTATTTGTATCGTATTTGTATCGTATTTGTATCCAATTTGTATCGTATTTGTATCCAATTTGTATCGTATTTGTATCGTATTTGTATCGTATTTGTATCGTATTTGTATCCAATTTGTATCGTATTTGTATCGTATTTGTATCCAATTTGTATCGTATTTGTATCGTATTTATATCGTATTTGTATCGTATTTGTATCGTATTTGTATCGTATTTGTATCGTATTTGTATCGTATTTGTATCGTATTTGTATCGTATTTGCATCGTATTTGTATCGTATTTGTATCGTATTTGGATCGTATTTGTATCGTATTTGTATCCAATTTGTATCGTATTTGTATCCAATTTGTATCGTATTTGTATCGTATTGGTATCGTATTTGCATCGTATTTGTATCGTATTTGTATCCAATTTGTATCGTATTTGTATCGTATTTGCATCGTATTTGTATCGTATTTGTATCCAATTTGTATCGTATTTGTATCCAATTTGTATCGTATTTGTATCGTATTTGTATCGTATTTGTATCGTATTTGTATCCAATTTGTATCGTATTTGTATCCAATTTGTATCGTATTTGTATCGTATTTGTATCGTATTGGTATCGTATTTGTATCGTATTTGTATCGTATTTGTATCGTATTTGTATCGTATTTGTATCCAATTTGTATCGTATTTGTATCGTATTTGTATCGTATTTGTATCGTATTTGTATCGTATTTGTATCGTATTTGGATCGTATTTGTATCGTATTTGTATCCAATTTGTATCGTATTTGTATCCAATTTGTATCGTATTTGTATCGTATTGGTATCGTATTTGCATCGTATTTGTATCGTATTTGTATCCAATTTGTATCGTATTTGTATCGTATTTGCATCGTATTTGTATCGTATTTGTATCCAATTTGTATCGTATTTGTATCCAATTTGTATCGTATTTGTATCGTATTTGTATCGTATTTGTATCGTATTTGTATCCAATTTGTATCGTATTTGTATCCAATTTGTATCGTATTTGTATCGTATTTGTATCGTATTGGTATCGTATTTGTATCGTATTTGTATCGTATTTGTATCGTATTTGTATCGTACTTGTATCGTATTTGTATCGTATTTGTATCGTTTTTGTATCGTATTTGTATCGTATTTGTATCGTATTTGTATCCAATTTGTATCGTATTTGTATCCAATTTGTATCGTATTTGTATCGTATTTGCATCGTGTTTGCATCGTATTTGTATCGTATTTGTTTCGTATTTGTATCGTATTTGTATCGTATTTGTATCGTATTTGTATCGTATTTGTATCGTATTTGTATCGTATTTGTATCGTATTTGCATCGTATTTGTATCGTATTTGTATCGTATTTGGATCGTATTTGTATCGTATTTGTATCCAATTTGTATCGTATTTGTATCCAATTTGTATCGTATTTGTATCGTATTGGTATCGTATTTGCATCGTATTTGTATCGTATTTGTATCCAATTTGTATCGTATTTGTATCGTATTTGCATCGTATTTGTATCGTATTTGTATCCAATTTGTATCGTATTTGTATCCAATTTGTATCGTATTTGTATCCAATTTGTATCGTATTTGTATCGTATTTGTATCGTATTTGTATCGTATTTGTATCCAATTTGTATCGTATTTGTATCCAATTTGTATCGTATTTGTATCGTATTTGTATCGTATTGGTATCGTATTTGCATCGTATTTGTATCGTATTTGTATCGTATTTGTATCGTATTTGTATCGTATTTGTATCGTATTTGTATCCAATTTGTATCGTATTTGTATCCAATTTGTATCGTATTTGTATCGTATTTGTATCGTTTTTGTATCGTATTTGTATCGTATTTGTATCGTATTTGTATCGTATTTGTATCGTATTTGTATCGTATTGGTATCGTATTTGTATCGTATTTGTATCGTATTTGTATCGTATTTGTATCGTATTTGTATCCAATTTGTATCGTATTTGTATCGTATTTGTATCGTATTTGTATCGTATTTGTATCGTATTTGTATCCAATTTGTATCGTATTTGTATCGTATTTGCATCGTGTTTGCATCGTATTTGTATCGTATTTGTTTCGTATTTGTATCGTATTTGTATCGTATTTGTATCGTATTTGTATCGTATTTGTATCGTATTTGTATCGTATTTGTATCGTATTTGTATCGTATTTGTATCGTATTTGCATCGTATTTGTATCGTATTTGTATCGTATTTGGATCGTATTTGTATCGTATTTGTATCCAATTTGTATCGTATTTGTATCCAATTTGTATCGTATTTGTATCGTATTGGTATCGTATTTGCATCGTATTTGTATCGTATTTGTATCCAATTTGTATCGTATTTGTATCGTATTTGCATCGTATTTGTATCGTATTTGTATCCAATTTGTATCGTATTTGTATCCAATTTGTATCGTATTTGTATCGTATTTGTATCGTATTTGTATCGTATTTGTATCCAATTTGTATCGTATTTGTATCCAATTTGTATCGTATTTGTATCGTATTTGTATCGTATTGTTATCGTATTTGTATCGTATTTGTATCGTATTTGTATCGTATTTGTATCGTATTTGTATCCAATTTGTATCGTATTTGTATCCAATTTGTATCGTATTTGTATCGTATTTGTATCGTATTTGTATCGTATTTGTATCGTATTTGTATCGTATTTGTATCGTATTTGTATCCACTTTGTATCGTATTTGTATCCAATTTGTATCCAATTTGTATCGTATTTGTATCCAATTTGTATCGTATTTGTATCGTATTTGTATCGTATTTGTATCGTATTTGTATCGTATTTGTATCGTATTTGTATCCAATTTGTATCGTATTTGTATCGTATTTGTATCCAATTTGTATCGTATTTGTATCGTATTTGTATCGTATTTGTATCGTATTTGTATCGTATTTGTATCGTATTTGTATCGTATTTGTATCGTATTTGTATCCAATTTGTATCGTATTTGTATCGTATTTGTATCGTATTTGTATCGTATTTGTATCGTATTTGTATCGTATTTGTATCGTATTTGTATCGTATTTGTATCGTTTTTGTATCGTATTTGTATCGTATTTGTATCGTATTTGTATCCAATTTGTATCGTATTTGTATCGTATTTGTATCGTATTTGTATCGTATTTGTATCCAATTTGTATCGTATTTGTATCCAATTTGTATCGTATTTGTATCGTATTTGTATCGTATTTTTATCGTATTTGTATCGTATTTGTATCGTATTTGTATCGTATTTGTATCGTATTTGTATCGTATTTGTATCGTATTTGTATCCAATTTGTATCGTATTTGTATCCAATTTGTATCGTATTTGTATCGTATTTGTATCGTATTTGTATCCAATTTGTATCGTATTTGTATCCAATTTGTATCGTATTTGTATCGTATTTGTATCGTATTTGTATCGTATTTGTATCCAATTTGTATCGTATTTGTATCGTATTTGTATCGTATTTGTATCCAATTTGTATCGTATTTGTATCCAATTTGTATCGTATTTGTATCGTATTTGTATCGTATTTGTATCGTATTTGTATCGTATTTGTATCGTATTTGTATCGTATTTGTATCCAATTTGTATCGTATTTGTATCGTATTGGTATCGTATTTGTATCCAATTTGTATCGTATTTGTATCGTATTTGTATCGTATTTGTATCGTATTTGTATCGTATTTGTATCCAATTTGTATCGTATTTGTATCGTATTTGTATCGTATTTGTATCCAATTTGTATCGTATTTGTATCGTATTTGTATCGTATTTGTATCCAATTTGTATCGTATTTGTATCGTATTTGTATCGTACTTGTATCGTATTTGTATCGTATTTGTATCGTTTTTGTATCGTATTTGTATCGTATTTGTATCGTATTTGTATCCAATTTGTATCGTATTTGTATCCAATTTGTATCGTATTTGTATCGTATTTGTATCGTATTTGTATCGTATTTGTATCGTATTTGTATCCAATTTGTATCGTATTTGTATCGTATTTGTATCGGATTTGCATCGTATTTGTATCGTATTTGTATCCAATTTGTATCGTATTTGTATCGTATTTTTATCGTATTTGTATCGTATTTGTATCGTATTTGTATCGTATTTGTATCGTATTTGTATCGTATTTGTATCGTATTTGTATCGTATTTGTATCCAATTTGTATCGTATTTGTATCCAATTTGTATCGTATTTATATCGTATTTGTATCCAATTTGTATCGTATTTGTATCGTATTTGTATCGTATTTGCATCGTATTTGCATCGTATTTGTATCGTATTTGTATCGTATTTGTATCCAATTTGTATCGTATTTGTATCGTATTTGTATCCAATTTGTATCGTATTTGTATCGTATTTGTATCGTATTTGTATCGTATTTGTATCGTATTTGTATCCAATTTGTATCGTATTTGTATCCAATTTGTATCGTATTTGTATCGTATTTGTATCGTATTTGTATCGTATTTGTATCCAATTTGTATCGTATTTGTATCGTATTTGTATCCAATTTGTATCGTATTTGTATCGTATTTGTATCGTATTTGTATCGTATTTGTATCGTATTTGTATCGTATTTGTATCGTATTTGCATCGTATTTGTATCGTATTTGTATCGTATTTGGATCGTATTTGTATCGTATTTGTATCCAATTTGTATCGTATTTGTATCCAATTTGTATCGTATTTGTATCGTATTGGTATCGTATTTGCATCGTATTTGTATCGTATTTGTATCCAATTTGTATCGTATTTGTATCGTATTTGCATCGTATTTGTATCGTATTTGTATCCAATTTGTATCGTATTTGTATCCAATTTGTATCGTATTTGTATCGTTTTTGTATCGTATTTGTATCGTATTTGTATCGTATTTGTATCCAATTTGTATCGTATTTGTATCGTATTTGTATCGTATTTGTATCGTATTTGTATCCAATTTGTATCGTATTTGTATCCAATTTGTATCGTATTTGTATCGTATTTGTATCGTATTTTTATCGTATTTGTATCGTATTTGTATCGTATTTGTATCGTATTTGTATCGTATTTGTATCGTATTTGTATCGTATTTGTATCCAATTTGTATCGTATTTGTATCCAATTTGTATCGTATTTGTATCGTATTTGTATCGTATTTGTATCCAATTTGTATCGTATTTGTATCCAATTTGTATCGTATTTGTATCGTATTTGTATCGTATTTGTATCGTATTTGTATCCAATTTGTATCGTATTTGTATCGTATTTGTATCGTATTTGTATCCAATTTGTATCGTATTTGTATCCAATTTGTATCGTATTTGTATCGTATTTGTATCGTATTTGTATCGTATTTGTATCGTATTTGTATCGTATTTGTATCGTATTTGTATCCAATTTGTATCGTATTTGTATCGTATTGGTATCGTATTTGTATCCAATTTGTATCGTATTTGTATCGTATTTGTATCGTATTTGTATCGTATTTGTATCCAATTTGTATCGTATTTGTATCGTATTTGTATCGTATTTGTATCCAATTTGTATCGTATTTGTATCGTATTTGTATCGTATTTGTATCCAATTTGTATCGTATTTGTATCGTATTTGTATCGTACTTGTATCGTATTTGTATCGTATTTGTATCGTTTTTGTATCGTATTTGTATCGTATTTGTATCGTATTTGTATCCAATTTGTATCGTATTTGTATCCAATTTGTATCGTATTTGTATCGTATTTGTATCGTATTTGTATCGTATTTGTATCGTATTTGTATCCAATTTGTATCGTATTTGTATCGTATTTGTATCGTATTTGTATCGTATTTGTATCGTATTTGTATCGTATTTGTATCCAATTTGTATCGTATTTGTATCCAATTTGTATCGTATTTATATCGTATTTGTATCCAATTTGTATCGTATTTGTATCGTATTTGTATCGTATTTGCATCGTATTTGCATCGTATTTGTATCGTATTTGTATCGTATTTGTATCGTATTTGTATCGTATTTGTATCGTATTTGCATCGTATTTGTATCGTATTTGTATCGTATTTGTATCGTATTTGTATCGTATTTGTATCGTATTTGTATCGTATTTGTATCGTATTTGTATCGTATTTGTATCGTATTTGTATCGTATTTGCATCGTATTTGTATCGTATTTGTATCGTATTTGGATCGTATTTGTATCGTATTTGTATCGTATTTGTATCCAATTTGTATCGTATTTGTATCCAATTTGTATCGTATTTGTATCGTATTTGTATCGTATTTGTATCGTATTGGTATCGTATTTGCATCGTATTTGTATCGTATTTGTATCCAATTTGTATCGTATTTGTATCGTATTTGTATCGGATTTGCATCGTATTTGTATCGTATTTGTATCCAATTTGTATCGTATTTGTATCGTATTTTTATCGTATTTGTATCGTATTTGTATCGTATTTGTATCGTATTTGTATCGTATTTGTATCGTATTTGTATCGTATTTGTATCCAATTTGTATCGTATTTGTATCCAATTTGTATCGTATTTATATCGTATTTGTATCCAATTTGTATCGTATTTGTATCGTATTTGTATCGTATTTGCATCGTATTTGCATCGTATTTGTATCGTATTTGTATCGTATTTGTATCCAATTTGTATCGTATTTGTATCGTATTTGTATCGTATTTGTATCCAATTTGTATCGTATTTGTATCGTATTTGTATCGTATTTGTATCGTATTTGTATCGTATTTGTATCGTATTTGTATCGTATTTGTATCGTATTTGCATCGTATTTGTATCGTATTTGTATCGTATTTGTATCCAATTTGTATCGTATTTGTATCCAATTTGTATCGTATTTGTATCGTATTTGTATCGTATTTGTATCGTATTTGTATCCAATTTGTATCGTATTTGTATCGTATTTGTATCCAATTTGTATCGTATTTGTATCGTATTTGTATCGTATTTGTATCGTATTTGTATCGTATTTGTATCGTATTTGTATCGTATTTGTATCGTATTTGTATCGTATTTGTATCGTATTTGCATCGTATTTGTATCGTATTTGTATCGTATTTGGATCGTATTTGTATCGTATTTGTATCCAATTTGTATCGTATTTGTATCCAATTTGTATCGTATTTGTATCGTATTTGGTATCGTATTTGCATCGTATTTGTATCGTATTTGTATCCAATTTGTATCGTATTTGTATCGTATTTGCATCGTATTTGTATCGTATTTGTATCCAATTTGTATCGTATTTGTATCCAATTTGTATCGTATTTGTATCGTATTTGTATCGTATTTGTATCGTATTTGTATCGTATTTGTATCCAATTTGTATCGTATTTGTATCCAATTTGTATCGTATTTGTATCGTATTTGTATCGTATTGGTATCGTATTTGTATCGTATTTGTATCGTATTTGTATCGTATTTGTATCGTATTTGTATCCAATTTGTATCGTATTTGTATCGTATTTGTATCGTATTTGTATCCAATTTGTATCGTATTTGTATCGTATTGGTATCGTATTTGTATCCAATTTGTATCGTATTTGTATCGTATTTGTATCGTATTTGTATCCAATTTGTATCGTATTTGTATCGTATTTGTATCGTATTTGTATCCAATTTGTATCGTATTTGTATCCAATTTGTATCGTATTTGTATCGTATTTGTATCGTATTTGTATCGTATTTGTATCGTATTTGTATCGTATTTGTATCGTATTTGTATCCAATTTGTATCGTATTTGTATCGTATTGGTATCGTATTTGTATCCAATTTGTATCGTATTTGTATCGTATTTGTATCGTATTTGTATCGTATTTGTATCGTATTTGTATCCAATTTGTATCGTATTTGTATCGTATTTGTATCGTATTTGTATCCAATTTGTATCGTATTTGTATCGTATTTGTATCGTATTTGTATCCAATTTGTATCGTATTTGTATCGTATTTGTATCGTACTTGTATCGTGTTTGTATCGTATTTGTATCGTTTTTGTATCGTATTTGTATCGTATTTGTATCGTATTTGTATCCAATTGTATCGTATTTGTATCCAATTTGTATCGTATTTGTATCGTATTTGTATCGTATTTGTATCGTATTTGTATCGTATTTGTATCCAATTTGTATCGTATTTGTATCGTATTTGTATCGTATTTGTATCGTATTTGTATCGTATTTGTATCGTATTTGTATCGTATTTGTATCCAATTTGTATCGTATTTGTATCCAATTTGTATCGTATTTATATCGTATTTGTATCCAATTTGTATCGTATTTGTATCGTATTTGTATCGTATTGCATCGTATTTGCATCGTATTTGTATCGTATTTGTATCGTATTTGTATCGTATTTGTATCGTATTTGTATCGTATTTGCATCGTATTTGTATCGTATTTGTATCGTATTTGTATCGTATTTGTATCGTATTTGTATCGTATTTGTATCGTATTTGTATCGTATTTGTATCGTATTTGTATCGTATTTGTATCGTATTTGCATCGTATTTGTATCGTATTTGTATCGTATTTGGATCGTATTTGTATCGTATTTGTATCGTATTTGTATCCAATTTGTATCGTATTTGTATCCAATTTGTATCGTATTTGTATCGTATTTGTATCGTATTTGTATCGTATTGGTATCGTATTTGCATCGTATTTGTATCGTATTTGTATCCAATTTGTATCGTATTTGTATCGTATTTGTATCGGATTTGCATCGTATTTGTATCGTATTTGTATCCAATTTGTATCGTATTTGTATCGTATTTTTATCGTATTTGTATCGTATTTGTATCGTATTTGTATCGTATTTGTATCGTATTTGTATCGTATTTGTATCGTATTTGTATCGTATTTGTATCCAATTTGTATCGTATTTGTATCCAATTTGTATCGTATTTGTATCGTATTGGTATCGTATTTGCATCGTATTTGTATCGTATTTGTATCCAATTTGTATCGTATTTGTATCGTATTTGCATCGTATTTGTATCGTATTTGTATCCAATTTGTATCGTATTTGTATCCATTTGTATCGTATTTGTATCGTATTTGTATCGTATTTGTATCGTATTTGTATCCAATTTGTATCGTATTTGTATCCAATTTGTATCGTATTTGTATCGTATTTGTATCGTATTGGTATCGTATTTGTATCG